>CM077876.1:131288511-131896011 GCA_039720435.1 Amazona ochrocephala
GGCAGTTGTGGCCAATCTCTCAGTCTCTGCCCTCTATGCAATAACTTTACATGATACTTAGCTGAGGGTTTTAAAACTGTTCTACACAGCTGAGTCAGTTCCTTGTTCTGCAGGAGTGTTGCAGGGAAAAGCTGCTCAGTCCACACAGTTGAAATCAATTTGGGATCAAAACACTTTATTGAGCTATCGAGAACACCGAATTAGGCAGCAGTCGGTGAAGTGTTGCACTCAAGTAGTAATACAAGATATAAGCCCCCAAAGGAGGCACACGGATGTTAATAAACACAAGCAAGTATCTAAACGCCCCTGTGCAACAAACACAGAAGAGATTTCTGAAATTCTTCTTCTTTCCGAGAAGAAGACTGCACCATAAGCAGTGTAGCAGCAAATGCCACTTGGTGTACTGCTAAGGAATGGTGAGCAAATCCTGTGTGCTCTCTACGTGTCTGCAGTGGTTCAGGCAGAGGGAACCAAAACCCCTTCCTTTCTCTCTTTCTTTCTTTCTTTCTGTCTTTCTTTCTTTCTTTCTCTCTCTCTCTCTCTCTTCTCTGGGATCACCACACTCAAATGACTGTCCATGGTCCAAAAAGCCTTTATTGATCCATCTGGACATAGGGATTAATTTAGAGGGACACCCCACAGCGGTGCCCAGTGTGTGGCCGCCGTGGCAGGGACATCCCCCTGTGCCTCCTGGGCACAGGCACTGCCTCAGGGGACAGCACGCCAAAGGCCTTTCCCCAAGGCACGCTGGGCGAAGGTGGCAGCAGCAGCAGGGCTGTGGTGGGCGGGGGCTGAGGGGGCCGCGTCACCCCCATGTCATAGTGCCAGCACCCGGCAACGCAGCATCACAGTGCTCTGGGGCACTATAAAGCCCAGGGCCCTCCGCCAGTGCTTTGGAGCTCCAGTGCCAGGCACTGGAAGGGTTCTCGCTCCCAGGGTAGATCAGGCCAGCGGCATTTTGCTGCTGTTGGAAGCTCCTGAGATGGCCGCGGGTGGAGGCAGAACAGGCAGTGCCAGCGTCCCCTTGTCCCCTCAGAGGCATAACCAGCCCGGTGGACCGGGGAGCAGGTCTTGCTCACGTGCTCAGGGAGTAGCCGATCGCCAGCGCTGGGGTCAGGAAGGAATTTTCCCCCGGGGCACATTGGCACCGGTCCCCGGGGGTTTTTTTGCCTTCCTCTGAGCACTGAGCATGACCACTTGTCAGGGCTCCTCTGGTCCCGGTGCTCTGTGTTATCGCCTGGTGCTCGTGCACCACGAAGGTGGCCCCTCGTGTCCTGCAGCTGGGGGAGGAAGGGCTTTTTTGCCCCCAGGTGGACTAGCAAGTGTCCCCGGGGTTTTTTGCCTCCTCCGCAGCCGAGCACAGCCCCTTCATGGGGCTCCTTTGGGTTACTGTAGCCCAAAGGCAGCTGCTCGCGCTCCACGCAGGTGGCCCTCGTGCCCCTCAGCCCGGGGGGGGAGGAAGCCTTCTGCGCTCCCAGGGTGGCCCCCATCGTGGCCCCGGGACTTGCTGCTTCTCTCTGTTGCATTGAGCACCCCCCTTGTCAGGTCTTCCCCGGCCCATTCTGGCTGGGTTCTCGCACTGCTCTCGCACCATCACAGCGCCGCTCCTGCCCCGGCTCTTTTCCTTTGTCAGGCTGCAAGGGGAGGTTTTCTCAAGCTAGACTGAAGGATGCGTCAGCCTCCTGCTGGCTACGCATGGGCACCGGGTTAATGCTTGTGGGCATCGGCTCTCAGAGATTTAGAAAATATCAACTAAACTAGACTAAAATTAACTTAACTAAACTAAACTAACTAAACTAACTTTCTTTATAAGGTAATAAAATACTCTTTCCACCTGTAACCTCATTTGTGTCTGATTTGTGTCTTTGAAAGTGGTTTTTGGTGCTGAAAACCCCTTGGCGTTTCAGGTAAATGATGGTCACGTCATTATACAACTCACTGTGAGTGCAGGGAATGAAATGGAATGGAACAGAACAGCTGCGACGTATTACACATATAGTTCTGCATGATAAGCTCTGACCGAGGTCTGAGGGGGCCTTCCGCAGTGCAGGTCCCAGAGGAGGCCGCTCCCAGGCCCTGATGTCTATGAGCACCCTCTGGACCCTGACAGAAGTAGACCTGCACTAGTCCTGATTACAGCAGGACAATCACCTCTTCCTCCTTTTTTTTGGTTGGGTTTTGTTTTTTGTCCCTAGCACCCAGTTTCCGGGATTAGTGTCCTCCTTCTTTTCCGAATGGGCTATGGTGGTTGCCTGTGGCCCCTGCCCAGTTTGGGCCTGGAGCAAGCAGTCCAGTTTCCTCTCAGCTCCCCTGACACCTTTGAGCTACCGACAGTGTCCCGCAGCTCAGCCCCTGCTGCAGGAGGACCGAGCGCAGCCGTGCCCATTGTGCACCCTCGCCTCAAGAGACCGGTGCAGGCGCTTTCTGCACCCCGAGCTCTGCGCTGCAGCCTCCCCTCTCATCCGCTCTGCCTGCTGCCGACGCTGCCAACGCCGGGGCACCCAGAGCAGAGCTCCCAGAGCGGGCCCTGGCCCTGAGGCGAGCGCTCCCCGGCCTGCCCGCTGCCCGCTCGCGCGGCCGCCGCCAACCGCCGCGCCGCGCTCCTCTCTGCTCAGGGCGGGGCCTCCCTCCTGGCACCGCCCCCTGGGACTCCCTGCTCGCATCTGCGGAGCTGCCGGCTCCTGGGCAAGGCCCGGCGAGGGTGCGAAGCTCCCCCGGTAGTTCTCGCTGCTCAGAACCCAGGCTCCTGGACGCGGTGTTTCCCCTCGCTCCGGGTTGAAGGCTCCTCTCTGGAGCTGCTCACCCCGGCACCGCTTTGCCATGCCAGATCTTGGAGCAGATGCTCCTGGGAAGCATGCTAAGGCACATGTAAATCAACGAGGCGGTTGGTGACAGCCAACATGGCTTCACTAAGGGGAAATCCTGCCTGACCGATTTGGTGGCCTTCTATGAAGGGACCACAGAATATAGTTCTGCATGACAAGCTCTGACCTAGGTCTGAGGGGCTATCAGCTGCAACAGATCAAGGTGAGCCTGCACCAGCGCTGATTACAGCGGGACAATCGTCTCTTCTAAGTGGCAGGTCATGCTGGGTGTGATGCATGCGGTTTGCCCTCTTGTCTGCCAGGGCACGTTGCTGACTCACACTGCACCTGCTGCCAACCAGCGCCTCCAGATGGATCCCTTTGGGCAGGGCTGCTCTCCAGCCACCCCCCTCCCAATTTACACTTGTGGCTGGCATTTCTCCATCCCCGGTGCAGAATTTGGCATCTGCTCTACTTCAGTTTCATGCCGTCAGTGATGGCCCAGTGCTCCAGTCTATCTAGATCCCTCTGCAAGACCTCTTGTCCCTCAGAAGAGTCAACAGCACCTCTCAGCTTAGCATCATCAGCAAACTTGCCAATGCTGCATTCAACTCCTCCATCCAGATCCTTGATAAGCAGATTGAAGAGAACTAGACCTCGAATTGATCCCTGAGGAACACCACTGGTGACCACTTGCCAGACGGATGTAGCCTCCTTGACTACGACCCTCTGAGCCCTGCCATTCAGCCAGTTCTTCACTCAGCGCACCACCTATCTGTTCATGTCGCAGCTGGACAACATGTCCTGCAGGACGTCGTGAGGAACAGTACCAGAAGCTTTGCTGAAACCTGGGAAACCTGTATCCACCACTGTGCCTTCACTCACTGGGCAGGTGACCTGATCACAGAGGGATCTCAAATAAGCTCAGCAGGACTTTCCCTTTGTGAAGCCATGTTGCCTGTGCCCCATGATCGCATTGAGTTGCATGCCAGTTTTACGTTTCCACAGGAAAGGAGATGTTACAATGAATAAAGCGAGGACTAACGATTCTACCAGACCCCACAGATGACTGCACTTAATTTGGGGTTTTGTGTTCAGTGGATTGTTTACCATCGTCTCATACAATTGACCTCTCCTGCGATTGACCTGAAGCCAGAAAAGCTGTAGACAAGCTTTAAGTCTTCCTGGTTCAGAAAAGTGTCTATTGGTGAAATCATAGTTACAGAAAGGAAACCTCCTTGCATAACTAAGAAATAGTGCTTTTATTAAGTAATTTGTTCTGGCTTCTGTGAGCAGAGTTGCAGCTTGGGTTTGCAGTTAGTTTCATTTATCTGATCTATTGACATAAACAAACATCTACCTGTGAAACCAAAAAGGAGTTTTTCTGAAAAGGACCGCAAGTACAGGGCTGACATTGGGGCCCATGAATGGATGGGCCAACCTGTGCCGAAGGACACCAGTCCTTTGCCCGGCAGAGCAAAACTCACCCGTGCTTCCCTTTAGTGAGCATGCAGTGCGTTTCTGTAACATGGAGAAGAGATTTCAATCCATTGCCTCCTATGCTCCTCTCTCATCTGGGAGGTCACTGTTTCTTGAGCCTTTCCTTCTAGAGCCCACCCTTCCCGTTTGGCACCAACTCAGGACACCGTGTGAATTGGCATCAAGCTTCTCCTCTTTCCGGCCTTCACTTACGAAAGCTTTTGCAACAGCATCGCTGCTGCAGTTCCCTCCAGCTTGTCTCCCTTTTCCTTGGCTGCAGCTCTGGGGTTTCACACTGGTGTCCTCAGCGCACGCCCTCCACTGCACTTACCGGTACCGCTGTGATGCGAGGATTTGTTTGCACTACCCCAGGGCATAGGCAGAGATGTAGATGTAGCTATAGATGTAGAAATACAGTGTTAGAGATGATAAAAAGGACATGGAACTGTTGGAATAGGTCCAGAGGAGGGCCACGAGGATGACCAGGGGACTGGAGCACCTCCCGTATGAAGACAGGCTGAGAAAGTTGGGGCTGCTCAGCCTGGAGAAGAGAAGGCTGTGCGGAGATCTCATAGCAGCCTTCTGGTATCTGAAGGGGGAATATAGGGATGCTGGGGAGGGACTCTTCATTAGGGACTGTAGTGACAGGACAAGAGGGTAATGGGTTCAAAGTTAAAGACGGGAAGTTTAGATTGGATATGAGGAAGAAATTCTTTACAGTGAGGGTGGTGAGGCCCTGGAGAGGGCTGCCCAGGGAACTTGTGAATGCTCCATTGCTGGCGGTGTTCAAGGCCAGGTTGGACAGAGCCTTGGATGGCATGGGTTATGGGAGGTGTCCTTGCCCATGGCAGGGGGGTTGGAACTAGATGATCTTAAGGTCCTTTCCAACCCTAACTATTCTATGATTCTAGGATTCTATACAGCTATAAATAGAGAAGGGTGTGTTTCTGTTTGTATATATTGTTTTTTCCTTGTTGTTTTCACGAGGTGATTGTGCTCCCTTTCTACCAGAGCCGGGCAGAAGCGGTAGCATTTTCTACTCTTGTACGTGAAAAACAGAGGTGTTTTGCCTAAAAGAGCAGTTTCTTCAGACAGACACAAAATTTTCCTCATTTCAAATAGGAACCCATCTGGGGCTGTGTTCTGTAGCCTGCACCAACATCTCCAATAAGAAACTCGGTGACTGTCCCTATTCCCCCCACTCCAGACCACTCAAGAAATAAGCTTATGGGAGAGAGACCAGCGGTCATGCTGGATTCCAAGGATTTGAGCAAATGCGCTGGGGGCAGTTGTGGCCAATCTCTCAGTCTCTGCCCTCTATGCAATAACTTTACATGATACTTAGCTGAGGGTTTTAAAACTGTTCTACACAGCTGAGTCAGTTCCTTGTTCTGCAGGAGTGTTGCAGGGAAAAGCTGCTCAGTCCACACAGTTGAAATCAATTTGGGATCAAAACACTTTATTGAGCTATCGAGAACACCGAATTAGGCAGCAGTCGGTGAAGTGTTGCACTCAAGTAGTAATACAAGATATAAGCCCCCAAAGGAGGCACACGGATGTTAATAAACACAAGCAAGTATCTAAACGCCCTGTGCAACAAACACAGAAGAGATTTCTGAAATTCTTCTTCTTTCCGAGAAGAAGACTGCACCATAAGCAGTGTAGCAGCAAATGCCACTTGGTGTACTGCTAAGGAATGGTGAGCAAATCCTGTGTGCTCTCTACGTGTCTGCAGTGTTCAGGCAGAGGGAACCAAAACCCCTTCCTTTCTCTCTTTCTTTCTTTCTTTCTGTCTTTCTTTCTTTCTTTCTCTCTCTCTCTCTCTCTTCTCTGGGATCACCACACTCAAATGACTGTCCATGGTCCAAAAAGCCTTTATTGATCCATCTGGACATAGGGATTAATTTAGAGGGACACCCCACAGCGGTGCCCAGTGTGTGGCCGCCGTGGCAGGGACATCCCCCTGTGCCTCCTGGGCACAGGCACTGCCTCAGGGACAGCACGCCAAAGGCCTTTCCCCAAGGCACGCTGGGCGAAGGGGCAGCAGCAGCAGGGCTGTGGTGGGCGGGGCTGAGGGGGCCGCGTCACCCCCATGTCATAGTGCCAGCACCCGGCAACGCAGCATCACAGTGCTCTGGGGCACTATAAAGCCCAGGGCCCTGCGCCACTGCTTTGGAGCTCCAGTGCCAGGCACTGGAAGGGTTCTCGCTCCCAGGGTAGATCAGGCCAGCGGCATTTTGCTGCTGTTGGAAGCTCCTGAGATGGCCGCGGGTGGAGGCAGAACAGGCAGTGCCAGCGTCCCCTTGTCCCCTCAGAGGCATAACCAGCCCGGTGGACCGGGAGCAGGTCTTGCTCACGTGCTCAGGGAGTAGCCGATCGCCAGCGCTGGGGTCAGGAAAGAATTTTCCCCCGGGGCACATTGGCACCGGTCCCCGGGGGTTTTTTGCCTTCCTCTGAGCACTGAGCATGACCACTTGTCAGGGCTCCTCTGGTCCCGGTGCTCTGTGTTATCGCCTGGTGCTCGTGCACCACGAAGGTGGCCCCTCGTGTCCTGCAGCTGGGGGAGGAAGGGCTTTTTTGCCCCCAGGTGGACTAGCAAGTGTCCCCGGGGTTTTTTGCCTCCTCCGCAGCCGAGCACAGCCCCTTCATGGGGCTCCTTTGGGTTACTGTAGCCCAAAGGCAGCTGCTCGCGCTCCACGCAGGTGGCCCTCGTGCCCCTCAGCCCGGGGGGGGAGGAAGCCTTCTGCGCTCCCAGGGTGGCCCCATCGTGGCCCCGGGACTTGCTGCTTCTCTCTGTTGCATTGAGCACCCCCCTTGTCAGGTCTTCCCCGGCCCATTCTGGCTGGGTTCTCGCACTGCTCTCGCACCATCACAGCGCCGCTCCTGCCCCGGCTCTTTTCCTTTGTCAGGCTGCAAGGGAGGTTTTCTCAAGCTAGACTGAAGGATGCGTCAGCCTCCTGCTGGCTACGCATGGGCACCGGGTTAATGCTTGTGGGCATCGGCTCTCAGAGATTTAGAAAATATCAACTAAACTAGACTAAAATTAACTTAACTAAACTAAACTAAACTAAACTAACTTTCTTTATAAGGTAATAAAATACTCTTTCCACCTGTAACCTCATTTGTGTCTGATTTGTGTCTTTGAAAGTGGTTTTGGTGCTGAAAACCCCTTGGCATTTCAGGTAAATGATGGTCACGTCATTATACAACTCACTGTGAGTGCAGGGAATGAAACGGAATGGAACAGAACAGCTGCGACGTATTACACATATAGTTCTGCATGATAAGCTCTGACCGAGGTCTGAGGGGCCTTCCGCAGTGCAGGTCCCAGAGGAGGCCGCTCCCAGGCCCTGATGTCTATGAGCACCCTCTGGACCCTGACAGAAGTAGACCTGCACTAGTCCTGATTACAGCAGGACAATCACCTCTTCCTCCTTTTTTTTGGTTGGGTTTTGTTTTTTGTCCCTAGCACCCAGTTTCCGGGATTAGTGTCCTCCTTCTTTTCCGAATGGGCTATGGTGGTTGCCTGTGGCCCCTGCCCAGTTTGGGCCTGGAGCAAGCAGTCCAGTTTCCTCTCAGCTCCCCTGACACCTTTGAGCTACCGACAGTGTCCCGCAGCTCAGCCCCTGCTGCAGGAGGACCGAGCGCAGCCGTGCCCATTGTGCACCCTCGCCTCAAGAGACCGGTGCAGGCGCTTTCTGCACCCCGAGCTCTGCGCTGCAGCCTCCCCTCTCATCCGCTCTGCCTGCTGCCGACGCTGCCAACGCCGGGGCACCCAGAGCAGAGCTCCCAGAGCGGGCCCTGGCCCTGAGGCGAGCGCTCCCCGGCCTGCCCGCTGCCCGCTCGCGCGGCCGCCGCCAACCGCCGCGCCGCGCTCCTCTCTGCTCAGGGCGGGGCCTCCCTCCTGGCACCGCCCCCTGGGACTCCCTGCTCGCATCTGCGGAGCTGCCGGCTCCTGGGCAAGGCCCGGCGAGGGTGCGAAGCTCCCCCGGTAGTTCTCGCTGCTCAGAACCCAGGCTCCTGGACGCGGTGTTTCCCCTCGCTCCGGGTTGAAGGCTCCTCTCTGGAGCTGCTCACCCCGGCACCGCTTTGCCATGCCAGATCTTGGAGCAGATGCTCCTGGGAAGCATGCTAAGGCACATGTAAATCAACGAGGCGGTTGGTGACAGCCAACATGGCTTCACTAAGGGGAAATCCTGCCTGACCGATTTGGTGGCCTTCTATGAAGGGACCACAGAATATAGTTCTGCATGACAAGCTCTGACCTAGGTCTGAGGGGCTATCAGCTGCAACAGATCAAGGTGAGCCTGCACCAGCGCTGATTACAGCGGGACAATCGTCTCTTCTAAGTGGCAGGTCATGCTGGGTGTGATGCATGCGGTTTGCCCTCTTGTCTGCCAGGGCACGTTGCTGACTCACACTGCACCTGCTGCCAACCAGCGCCTCCAGATGGATCCCTTTGGGCAGGGCTGCTCTCCAGCCACCCCCCTCCCAATTTACACTTGTGGCTGGCATTTCTCCATCCCCGGTGCAGAATTTGGCATCTGCTCTACTTCAGTTTCATGCCGTCAGTGATGGCCCAGTGCTCCAGTCTATCTAGATCCCTCTGCAAGACCTCTTGTCCCTCAGAAGAGTCAACAGCACCTCTCAGCTTAGCATCATCAGCAAACTTGCCAATGCTGCATTCAACTCCTCCATCCAGATCCTTGATAAGCAGATTGAAGAGAACTAGACCTCGAATTGATCCCTGAGGAACACCACTGGTGACCACTTGCCAGACGGATGTAGCCTCCTTGACTACGACCCTCTGAGCCCTGCCATTCAGCCAGTTCTTCACTCAGCGCACCACCTATCTGTTCATGTCGCAGCTGGACAACGTGTCCAGCAGGACGTCGTGAGGAACAGTACCAGAAGCTTTGCTGAAACCTGGGAAACCTGTATCCACCACTGTGCCTTCACTCACTGGGCAGGTGACCTGATCACAGAGGGATCTCAAATAAGCTCAGCAGGACTTTCCCTTTGTGAAGCCATGTTGCCTGTGCCCCGTGATCGCATTGAGTTGCATGCCAGTTTTACGTTTCCACAGGAAAGGAGATGTTACAATGAATAAAGCGAGGACTAACGATTCTACCAGACCCCACAGATGACTGCACTTAATTTGGGGTTTTGTGTTCAGTGGATTGTTTACCATCGTCTCATACAATTGACCTCTCCTGCGATTGACCTGAAGCCAGAAAAGCTGTAGACAAGCTTTAAGTCTTCCTGGTTCAGAAAAGTGTCTATTGGTGAAATCATAGTTACAGAAAGGAAACCTCCTTGCATAACTAAGAAATAGTGCTTCTATTAAGTAATTTGTTCTGGCTTCTGTGAGCAGAGTTGCAGCTTGGGTTTGCAGTTAGTTTCATTTATCTGATCTATTGACATAAACAAACATCTACCTGTGAAACCAAAAAGGAGTTTTTCTGAAAAGGACCGCAAGTACAGGGCTGACATTGGGGCCCATGAATGGATGGGCCAACCTGTGCCGAAGGACACCAGTCCTTTGCCCGGCAGAGCAAAACTCACCCGTGCTTCCCTTTAGTGAGCATGCAGTGCGTTTCTGTAACATGGAGAAGAGATTTCAATCCATTGCCTCCTATGCTCCTCTCTCATCTGGGAGGTCACTGTTTCTTGAGCCTTTCCTTCTAGAGCCCACCCTTCCCGTTTGGCACCAACTCAGGACACCGTGTGAATTGGCATCAAGCTTCTCCTCTTTCCGGCCTTCACTTACGAAAGCTTTTGCAACAGCATCGCTGCTGCAGTTCCCTCCAGCTTGTCTCCCTTTTCCTTGGCTGCAGCTCTGGGGTTTCACACTGGTGTCCTCAGCGCACGCCCTCCACTGCACTTACCGGTACCGCTGTGATGCGAGGATTTGTTTGCACTACCCCAGGGCATAGGCAGAGATGTAGATGTAGCTATAGATGTAGAAATACAGTGTTAGAGATGATAAAAAGGACATGGAACTGTTGGAATAGGTCCAGAGGAGGGCCACGAGGATGACCAGGGGACTGGAGCACCTCCCGTATGAAGACAGGCTGAGAAAGTTGGGGCTGCTCAGCCTGGAGAAGAGAAGGCTGTGCGGAGATCTCATAGCAGCCTTCTGGTATCTGAAGGGGGAATATAGGGATGCTGGGGAGGGACTCTTCATTAGGGACTGTAGTGACAGGACAAGAGGGTAATGGGTTCAAAGTTAAAGACGGGAAGTTTAGATTGGATATGAGGAAGAAATTCTTTACAGTGAGGGTGGTGAGGCCCTGGAGAGGGCTGCCCAGGGAACTTGTGAATGCTCCATTGCTGGCGGTGTTCAAGGCCAGGTTGGACAGAGCCTTGGATGGCATGGGTTATGGGAGGTGTCCTTGCCCATGGCAGGGGGGTTGGAACTAGATGATCTTAAGCTCCTTTCCAACCCTAACTATTCTATGATTCTAGGATTCTATACAGCTATAAATAGAGAAGGGTGTGTTTCTGTTTGTATATATTGTTTTTTCCTTGTTGTTTTCACGAGGTGATTGTGCTCCCTTTCTACCAGAGCCGGGCAGAAGCGGTAGCATTTTCTACTCTTGTACGTGAAAAACAGAGGTGTTTTGCCTAAAAGAGCAGTTTCTTCAGACAGACACAAAATTTTCCTCATTTCAAATAGGAACCCATCTGGGGCTGTGTTCTGTAGCCTGCACCAACATCTCCAATAAGAAACTCGGTGACTGTCCCTATTCCCCCCACTCCAGACCACTCAAGAAATAAGCTTATGGGAGAGAGACCAGCGGTCATGCTGGATTCCAAGGATTTGAGCAAATGCGCTGGGGGCAGTTGTGGCCAATCTCTCAGTCTCTGCCCTCTATGCAATAACTTTACATGATACTTAGCTGAGGGTTTTAAAACTGTTCTACACAGCTGAGTCAGTTCCTTGTTCTGCAGGAGTGTTGCAGGGAAAAGCTGCTCAGTCCACACAGTTGAAATCAATTTGGGATCAAAACACTTTATTGAGCTATCGAGAACACCGAATTAGGCAGCAGTCGGTGAAGTGTTGCACTCAAGTAGTAATACAAGATATAAGCCCCCAAAGGAGGCACACGGATGTTAATAAACACAAGCAAGTATCTAAACGCCCTGTGCAACAAACACAGAAGAGATTTCTGAAATTCTTCTTCTTTCCGAGAAGAAGACTGCACCATAAGCAGTGTAGCAGCAAATGCCACTTGGTGTACTGCTAAGGAATGGTGAGCAAATCCTGTGTGCTCTCTACGTGTCTGCAGTGTTCAGGCAGAGGGAACCAAAACCCCTTCCTTTCTCTCTTTCTTTCTTTCTTTCTTTCTGTCTTTCTTTCTTTCTTTCTCTCTCTCTCTCTCTCTTCTCTGGGATCACCACACTCAAATGACTGTCCATGGTCCAAAAAGCCTTTATTGATCCATCTGGACATAGGGATTAATTTAGAGGGACACCCCACAGCGGTGCCCAGTGTGTGGCCGCCGTGGCAGGGACATCCCCCTGTGCCTCCTGGGCACAGGCACTGCCTCAGGGACAGCACGCCAAAGGCCTTTCCCCAAGGCACGCTGGGCGAAGGGGCAGCAGCAGCAGGGCTGTGGTGGGCGGGGCTGAGGGGGCCGCGTCACCCCCATGTCATAGTGCCAGCACCCGGCAACGCAGCATCACAGTGCTCTGGGGCACTATAAAGCCCAGGGCCCTCCGCCAGTGCTTTGGAGCTCCAGTGCCAGGCACTGGAAGGGTTCTCGCTCCCAGGGTAGATCAGGCCAGCGGCATTTTGCTGCTGTTGGAAGCTCCTGAGATGGCCGCGGGTGGAGGCAGAACAGGCAGTGCCAGCGTCCCCTTGTCCCCTCAGAGGCATAACCAGCCCGGTGGACCGGGAGCAGGTCTTGCTCACGTGCTCAGGGAGTAGCCGATCGCCAGCGCTGGGGTCAGGAAAGAATTTTCCCCCGGGGCACATTGGCACCGGTCCCCGGGGGTTTTTTGCCTTCCTCTGAGCACTGAGCATGACCACTTGTCAGGGCTCCTCTGGTCCCGGTGCTCTGTGTTATCGCCTGGTGCTCGTGCACCACGAAGGTGGCCCCTCGTGTCCTGCAGCTGGGGGAGGAAGGGCTTTTTTGCCCCCAGGTGGACTAGCAAGTGTCCCCGGGGTTTTTTGCCTCCTCCGCAGCCGAGCACAGCCCCTTCATGGGGCTCCTTTGGGTTACTGTAGCCCAAAGGCAGCTGCTCGCGCTCCACGCAGGTGGCCCTCGTGCCCCTCAGCCCGGGGGGGGAGGAAGCCTTCTGCGCTCCCAGGGTGGCCCCATCGTGGCCCCGGGACTTGCTGCTTCTCTCTGTTGCATTGAGCACCCCCCTTGTCAGGTCTTCCCCGGCCCATTCTGGCTGGGTTCTCGCACTGCTCTCGCACCATCACAGCGCCGCTCCTGCCCCGGCTCTTTTCCTTTGTCAGGCTGCAAGGGAGGTTTTCTCAAGCTAGACTGAAGGATGCGTCAGCCTCCTGCTGGCTACGCATGGGCACCGGGTTAATGCTTGTGGGCATCGGCTCTCAGAGATTTAGAAAATATCAACTAAACTAGACTAAAATTAACTTAACTAAACTAAACTAAACTAAACTAACTTTCTTTATAAGGTAATAAAATACTCTTTCCACCTGTAACCTCATTTGTGTCTGATTTGTGTCTTTGAAAGTGGTTTTGGTGCTGAAAACCCCTTGGCGTTTCAGGTAAATGATGGTCACGTCATTATACAACTCACTGTGAGTGCAGGGAATGAAACGGAATGGAACAGAACAGCTGCGACGTATTACACATATAGTTCTGCATGATAAGCTCTGACCGAGGTCTGAGGGGCCTTCCGCAGTGCAGGTCCCAGAGGAGGCCGCTCCCAGGCCCTGATGTCTATGAGCACCCTCTGGACCCTGACAGAAGTAGACCTGCACTAGTCCTGATTACAGCAGGACAATCACCTCTTCCTCCTTTTTTTTGGTTGGGTTTTGTTTTTTGTCCCTAGCACCCAGTTTCCGGGATTAGTGTCCTCCTTCTTTTCCGAATGGGCTATGGTGGTTGCCTGTGGCCCCTGCCCAGTTTGGGCCTGGAGCAAGCAGTCCAGTTTCCTCTCAGCTCCCCTGACACCTTTGAGCTACCGACAGTGTCCCGCAGCTCAGCCCCTGCTGCAGGAGGACCGAGCGCAGCCGTGCCCATTGTGCACCCTCGCCTCAAGAGACCGGTGCAGGCGCTTTCTGCACCCCGAGCTCTGCGCTGCAGCCTCCCCTCTCATCCGCTCTGCCTGCTGCCGACGCTGCCAACGCCGGGGCACCCAGAGCAGAGCTCCCAGAGCGGGCCCTGGCCCTGAGGCGAGCGCTCCCCGGCCTGCCCGCTGCCCGCTCGCGCGGCCGCCGCCAACCGCCGCGCCGCGCTCCTCTCTGCTCAGGGCGGGGCCTCCCTCCTGGCACCGCCCCCTGGGACTCCCTGCTCGCATCTGCGGAGCTGCCGGCTCCTGGGCAAGGCCCGGCGAGGGTGCGAAGCTCCCCCGGTAGTTCTCGCTGCTCAGAACCCAGGCTCCTGGACGCGGTGTTTCCCCTCGCTCCGGGTTGAAGGCTCCTCTCTGGAGCTGCTCACCCCGGCACCGCTTTGCCATGCCAGATCTTGGAGCAGATGCTCCTGGGAAGCATGCTAAGGCACATGTAAATCAACGAGGCGGTTGGTGACAGCCAACATGGCTTCACTAAGGGGAAATCCTGCCTGACCGATTTGGTGGCCTTCTATGAAGGGACCACAGAATATAGTTCTGCATGACAAGCTCTGACCTAGGTCTGAGGGGCTATCAGCTGCAACAGATCAAGGTGAGCCTGCACCAGCGCTGATTACAGCGGGACAATCATCTCTTCTAAGTGGCAGGTCATGCTGGGTGTGATGCATGCGGTTTGCCCTCTTGTCTGCCAGGGCACGTTGCTGACTCACACTGCACCTGCTGCCAACCAGCGCCTCCAGATGGATCCCTTTGGGCAGGGCTGCTCTCCAGCCACCCCCCTCCCAATTTACACTTGTGGCTGGCATTTCTCCATCCCCGGTGCAGAATTTGGCATCTGCTCTACTTCAGTTTCATGCCGTCAGTGATGGCCCAGTGCTCCAGTCTATCTAGATCCCTCTGCAAGACCTCTTGTCCCTCAGAAGAGTCAACAGCACCTCTCAGCTTAGCATCATCAGCAAACTTGCCAATGCTGCATTCAACTCCTCCATCCAGATCCTTGATAAGCAGATTGAAGAGAACTAGACCTCGAATTGATCCCTGAGGAACACCACTGGTGACCACTTGCCAGACGGATGTAGCCTCCTTGACTACGACCCTCTGAGCCCTGCCATTCAGCCAGTTCTTCACTCAGCGCACCACCTATCTGTTCATGTCGCAGCTGGACAACGTGTCCAGCAGGACGTCGTGAGGAACAGTACCAGAAGCTTTGCTGAAACCTGGGAAACCTGTATCCACCACTGTGCCTTCACTCACTGGGCAGGTGACCTGATCACAGAGGGATCTCAAATAAGCTCAGCAGGACTTTCCCTTTGTGAAGCCATGTTGCCTGTGCCCCGTGATCGCATTGAGTTGCATGCCAGTTTTACGTTTCCACAGGAAAGGAGATGTTACAATGAATAAAGCGAGGACTAACGATTCTACCAGACCCCACAGATGACTGCACTTAATTTGGGGTTTTGTGTTCAGTGGATTGTTTACCATCGTCTCATACAATTGACCTCTCCTGCGATTGACCTGAAGCCAGAAAAGCTGTAGACAAGCTTTAAGTCTTCCTGGTTCAGAAAAGTGTCTATTGGTGAAATCATAGTTACAGAAAGGAAACCTCCTTGCATAACTAAGAAATAGTGCTTCTATTAAGTAATTTGTTCTGGCTTCTGTGAGCAGAGTTGCAGCTTGGGTTTGCAGTTAGTTTCATTTATCTGATCTATTGACATAAACAAACATCTACCTGTGAAACCAAAAAGGAGTTTTTCTGAAAAGGACCGCAAGTACAGGGCTGACATTGGGGCCCATGAATGGATGGGCCAACCTGTGCCGAAGGACACCAGTCCTTTGCCCGGCAGAGCAAAACTCACCCGTGCTTCCCTTTAGTGAGCATGCAGTGCGTTTCTGTAACATGGAGAAGAGATTTCAATCCATTGCCTCCTATGCTCCTCTCTCATCTGGGAGGTCACTGTTTCTTGAGCCTTTCCTTCTAGAGCCCACCCTTCCCGTTTGGCACCAACTCAGGACACCGTGTGAATTGGCATCAAGCTTCTCCTCTTTCCGGCCTTCACTTACGAAAGCTTTTGCAACAGCATCGCTGCTGCAGTTCCCTCCAGCTTGTCTCCCTTTTCCTTGGCTGCAGCTCTGGGGTTTCACACTGGTGTCCTCAGCGCACGCCCTCCACTGCACTTACCGGTACCGCTGTGATGCGAGGATTTGTTTGCACTACCCCAGGGCATAGGCAGAGATGTAGATGTAGCTATAGATGTAGAAATACAGTGTTAGAGATGATAAAAAGGACATGGAACTGTTGGAATAGGTCCAGAGGAGGGCCACGAGGATGACCAGGGGACTGGAGCACCTCCCGTATGAAGACAGGCTGAGAAAGTTGGGGCTGCTCAGCCTGGAGAAGAGAAGGCTGTGCGGAGATCTCATAGCAGCCTTCTGGTATCTGAAGGGGGAATATAGGGATGCTGGGGAGGGACTCTTCATTAGGGACTGTAGTGACAGGACAAGAGGGTAATGGGTTCAAAGTTAAAGACGGGAAGTTTAGATTGGATATGAGGAAGAAATTCTTTACAGTGAGGGTGGTGAGGCCCTGGAGAGGGCTGCCCAGGGAACTTGTGAATGCTCCATTGCTGGCGGTGTTCAAGGCCAGGTTGGACAGAGCCTTGGATGGCATGGGTTATGGGAGGTGTCCTTGCCCATGGCAGGGGGGTTGGAACTAGATGATCTTAAGCTCCTTTCCAACCCTAACTATTCTATGATTCTAGGATTCTATACAGCTATAAATAGAGAAGGGTGTGTTTCTGTTTGTATATATTGTTTTTTCCTTGTTGTTTTCACGAGGTGATTGTGCTCCCTTTCTACCAGAGCCGGGCAGAAGCGGTAGCATTTTCTACTCTTGTACGTGAAAAACAGAGGTGTTTTGCCTAAAAGAGCAGTTTCTTCAGACAGACACAAAATTTTCCTCATTTCAAATAGGAACCCATCTGGGGCTGTGTTCTGTAGCCTGCACCAACATCTCCAATAAGAAACTCGGTGACTGTCCCTATTCCCCCCACTCCAGACCACTCAAGAAATAAGCTTATGGGAGAGAGACCAGCGGTCATGCTGGATTCCAAGGATTTGAGCAAATGCGCTGGGGGCAGTTGTGGCCAATCTCTCAGTCTCTGCCCTCTATGCAATAACTTTACATGATACTTAGCTGAGGGTTTTAAAACTGTTCTACACAGCTGAGTCAGTTCCTTGTTCTGCAGGAGTGTTGCAGGGAAAAGCTGCTCAGTCCACACAGTTGAAATCAATTTGGGATCAAAACACTTTATTGAGCTATCGAGAACACCGAATTAGGCAGCAGTCGGTGAAGTGTTGCACTCAAGTAGTAATACAAGATATAAGCCCCCAAAGGAGGCACACGGATGTTAATAAACACAAGCAAGTATCTAAACGCCCTGTGCAACAAACACAGAAGAGATTTCTGAAATTCTTCTTCTTTCCGAGAAGAAGACTGCACCATAAGCAGTGTAGCAGCAAATGCCACTTGGTGTACTGCTAAGGAATGGTGAGCAAATCCTGTGTGCTCTCTACGTGTCTGCAGTGTTCAGGCAGAGGGAACCAAAACCCCTTCCTTTCTCTCTTTCTTTCTTTCTTTCTTTCTTTCTGTCTTTCTTTCTTTCTTTCTCTCTCTCTCTCTCTCTTCTCTGGGATCACCACACTCAAATGACTGTCCATGGTCCAAAAAGCCTTTATTGATCCATCTGGACATAGGGATTAATTTAGAGGGACACCCCACAGCGGTGCCCAGTGTGTGGCCGCCGTGGCAGGGACATCCCCCTGTGCCTCCTGGGCACAGGCACTGCCTCAGGGACAGCACGCCAAAGGCCTTTCCCCAAGGCACGCTGGGCGAAGGGGCAGCAGCAGCAGGGCTGTGGTGGGCGGGGCTGAGGGGGCCGCGTCACCCCCATGTCATAGTGCCAGCACCCGGCAACGCAGCATCACAGTGCTCTGGGGCACTATAAAGCCCAGGGCCCTGCGCCACTGCTTTGGAGCTCCAGTGCCAGGCACTGGAAGGGTTCTCGCTCCCAGGGTAGATCAGGCCAGCGGCATTTTGCTGCTGTTGGAAGCTCCTGAGATGGCCGCGGGTGGAGGCAGAACAGGCAGTGCCAGCGTCCCCTTGTCCCCTCAGAGGCATAACCAGCCCGGTGGACCGGGAGCAGGTCTTGCTCACGTGCTCAGGGAGTAGCCGATCGCCAGCGCTGGGGTCAGGAAAGAATTTTCCCCCGGGGCACATTGGCACCGGTCCCCGGGGGTTTTTTGCCTTCCTCTGAGCACTGAGCATGACCACTTGTCAGGGCTCCTCTGGTCCCGGTGCTCTGTGTTATCGCCTGGTGCTCGTGCACCACGAAGGTGGCCCCTCGTGTCCTGCAGCTGGGGGAGGAAGGGCTTTTTTGCCCCCAGGTGGACTAGCAAGTGTCCCCGGGGTTTTTTGCCTCCTCCGCAGCCGAGCACAGCCCCTTCATGGGGCTCCTTTGGGTTACTGTAGCCCAAAGGCAGCTGCTCGCGCTCCACGCAGGTGGCCCTCGTGCCCCTCAGCCCGGGGGGGGAGGAAGCCTTCTGCGCTCCCAGGGTGGCCCCATCGTGGCCCCGGGACTTGCTGCTTCTCTCTGTTGCATTGAGCACCCCCCTTGTCAGGTCTTCCCCGGCCCATTCTGGCTGGGTTCTCGCACTGCTCTCGCACCATCACAGCGCCGCTCCTGCCCCGGCTCTTTTCCTTTGTCAGGCTGCAAGGGAGGTTTTCTCAAGCTAGACTGAAGGATGCGTCAGCCTCCTGCTGGCTACGCATGGGCACCGGGTTAATGCTTGTGGGCATCGGCTCTCAGAGATTTAGAAAATATCAACTAAACTAGACTAAAATTAACTTAACTAAACTAAACTAAACTAAACTAACTTTCTTTATAAGGTAATAAAATACTCTTTCCACCTGTAACCTCATTTGTGTCTGATTTGTGTCTTTGAAAGTGGTTTTGGTGCTGAAAACCCCTTGGCATTTCAGGTAAATGATGGTCACGTCATTATACAACTCACTGTGAGTGCAGGGAATGAAACGGAATGGAACAGAACAGCTGCGACGTATTACACATATAGTTCTGCATGATAAGCTCTGACCGAGGTCTGAGGGGCCTTCCGCAGTGCAGGTCCCAGAGGAGGCCGCTCCCAGGCCCTGATGTCTATGAGCACCCTCTGGACCCTGACAGAAGTAGACCTGCACTAGTCCTGATTACAGCAGGACAATCACCTCTTCCTCCTTTTTTTTGGTTGGGTTTTGTTTTTTGTCCCTAGCACCCAGTTTCCGGGATTAGTGTCCTCCTTCTTTTCCGAATGGGCTATGGTGGTTGCCTGTGGCCCCTGCCCAGTTTGGGCCTGGAGCAAGCAGTCCAGTTTCCTCTCAGCTCCCCTGACACCTTTGAGCTACCGACAGTGTCCCGCAGCTCAGCCCCTGCTGCAGGAGGACCGAGCGCAGCCGTGCCCATTGTGCACCCTCGCCTCAAGAGACCGGTGCAGGCGCTTTCTGCACCCCGAGCTCTGCGCTGCAGCCTCCCCTCTCATCCGCTCTGCCTGCTGCCGACGCTGCCAACGCCGGGGCACCCAGAGCAGAGCTCCCAGAGCGGGCCCTGGCCCTGAGGCGAGCGCTCCCCGGCCTGCCCGCTGCCCGCTCGCGCGGCCGCCGCCAACCGCCGCGCCGCGCTCCTCTCTGCTCAGGGCGGGGCCTCCCTCCTGGCACCGCCCCCTGGGACTCCCTGCTCGCATCTGCGGAGCTGCCGGCTCCTGGGCAAGGCCCGGCGAGGGTGCGAAGCTCCCCCGGTAGTTCTCGCTGCTCAGAACCCAGGCTCCTGGACGCGGTGTTTCCCCTCGCTCCGGGTTGAAGGCTCCTCTCTGGAGCTGCTCACCCCGGCACCGCTTTGCCATGCCAGATCTTGGAGCAGATGCTCCTGGGAAGCATGCTAAGGCACATGTAAATCAACGAGGCGGTTGGTGACAGCCAACATGGCTTCACTAAGGGGAAATCCTGCCTGACCGATTTGGTGGCCTTCTATGAAGGGACCACAGAATATAGTTCTGCATGACAAGCTCTGACCTAGGTCTGAGGGGCTATCAGCTGCAACAGATCAAGGTGAGCCTGCACCAGCGCTGATTACAGCGGGACAATCGTCTCTTCTAAGTGGCAGGTCATGCTGGGTGTGATGCATGCGGTTTGCCCTCTTGTCTGCCAGGGCACGTTGCTGACTCACACTGCACCTGCTGCCAACCAGCGCCTCCAGATGGATCCCTTTGGGCAGGGCTGCTCTCCAGCCACCCCCCTCCCAATTTACACTTGTGGCTGGCATTTCTCCATCCCCGGTGCAGAATTTGGCATCTGCTCTACTTCAGTTTCATGCCGTCAGTGATGGCCCAGTGCTCCAGTCTATCTAGATCCCTCTGCAAGACCTCTTGTCCCTCAGAAGAGTCAACAGCACCTCTCAGCTTAGCATCATCAGCAAACTTGCCAATGCTGCATTCAACTCCTCCATCCAGATCCTTGATAAGCAGATTGAAGAGAACTAGACCTCGAATTGATCCCTGAGGAACACCACTGGTGACCACTTGCCAGACGGATGTAGCCTCCTTGACTACGACCCTCTGAGCCCTGCCATTCAGCCAGTTCTTCACTCAGCGCACCACCTATCTGTTCATGTCGCAGCTGGACAACGTGTCCAGCAGGACGTCGTGAGGAACAGTACCAGAAGCTTTGCTGAAACCTGGGAAACCTGTATCCACCACTGTGCCTTCACTCACTGGGCAGGTGACCTGATCACAGAGGGATCTCAAATAAGCTCAGCAGGACTTTCCCTTTGTGAAGCCATGTTGCCTGTGCCCCGTGATCGCATTGAGTTGCATGCCAGTTTTACGTTTCCACAGGAAAGGAGATGTTACAATGAATAAAGCGAGGACTAACGATTCTACCAGACCCCACAGATGACTGCACTTAATTTGGGGTTTTGTGTTCAGTGGATTGTTTACCATCGTCTCATACAATTGACCTCTCCTGCGATTGACCTGAAGCCAGAAAAGCTGTAGACAAGCTTTAAGTCTTCCTGGTTCAGAAAAGTGTCTATTGGTGAAATCATAGTTACAGAAAGGAAACCTCCTTGCATAACTAAGAAATAGTGCTTTTATTAAGTAATTTGTTCTGGCTTCTGTGAGCAGAGTTGCAGCTTGGGTTTGCAGTTAGTTTCATTTATCTGATCTATTGACGTAAACAAACATCTACCTGTGAAACCAAAAAGGAGTTTTTCTGAAAAGGACCGCAAGTACAGGGCTGACATTGGGGCCCATGAATGGATGCGCCAGCCTGTGCCGAAGGACACCAGTCCTTTGCCCGGCAGAGCAAAACTCACCCGTGCTTCCCTTTAGTGAGCATGCAGTGCGTTTCTGTAACATGGAGAAGAGATTTCAATCCATTGCCTCCTATGCTCCTCTCTCATCTGGGAGGTCACTGTTTCTTGAGCCTTTCCTTCTAGAGCCCACCCTTCCCGTTTGGCACCAACTCAGGACACCGTGTGAATTGGCATCAAGCTTCTCCTCTTTCCGGCCTTCACTTACGAAAGCTTTTGCAACAGCATCGCTGCTGCAGTTCCCTCCAGCTTGTCTCCCTTTTCCTTGGCTGCAGCTCTGGGGTTTCACACTGGTATCCTCAGCGCACGCCCTCCACTGCACTTACCGGTACCGCTGTGATGCGAGGATTTGTTTGCACTACCCCAGGGCATAGGCAGAGATGTAGACGTAGCTATAGATGTAGAAATACAGTGTTAGAGATGATAAAAAGGACATGGAACTGTAGGAACAGGTCCAGAGGAGGGCCACGAGGATGACCAGGGGACTGGAGCACCTCCCGTATGAAGACAGGCTGAGAAAGTTGGGGCTGCTCAGCCTGGAGAAGAGAAGGCTGTGCGGAGATCTCATAGCAGCCTTCTGGTATCTGAAGGGGGAATATAGGGATGCTGGGGAGGGACTCTTCATTAGGGACTGTAGTGACAGGACAAGAGGGTAATGGGTTCAAAGTTAAAGACGGGAAGTTTAGATTGGATATGAGGAAGAAATTCTTTACAGTGAGGGTGGTGAGGCCCTGGAGAGGGCTGCCCAGGGAACTTGTGAATGCTCCATTGCTGGCGGTGTTCAAGGCCAGGTTGGACAGAGCCTTGGATGGCATGGGTTATGGGAGGTGTCCTTGCCCATGGCAGGGGGGTTGGAACTAGATGATCTTAAGCTCCTTTCCAACCCTAACTATTCTATGATTCTAGGATTCTATACAGCTATAAATAGAGAAGGGTGTGTTTCTGTTTGTATATATTGTTTTTTCCTTGTTGTTTTCACGAGGTGATTGTGCTCCCTTTCTACCAGAGCCGGGCAGAAGCGGTAGCATTTTCTACTCTTGTACGTGAAAAACAGAGGTGTTTTGCCTAAAAGAGCAGTTTCTTCAGACAGACACAAAATTTTCCTCATTTCAAATAGGAACCCATCTGGGGCTGTGTTCTGTAGCCTGCACCAACATCTCCAATAAGAAACTCGGTGACTGTCCCTATTCCCCCCACTCCAGACCACTCAAGAAATAAGCTTATGGGAGAGAGACCAGCGGTCATGCTGGATTCCAAGGATTTGAGCAAATGCGCTGGGGGCAGTTGTGGCCAATCTCTCAGTCTCTGCCCTCTATGCAATAACTTTACATGATACTTAGCTGAGGGTTTTAAAACTGTTCTACACAGCTGAGTCAGTTCCTTGTTCTGCAGGAGTGTTGCAGGGAAAAGCTGCTCAGTCCACACAGTTGAAATCAATTTGGGATCAAAACACTTTATTGAGCTATCGAGAACACCGAATTAGGCAGCAGTCGGTGAAGTGTTGCACTCAAGTAGTAATACAAGATATAAGCCCCCAAAGGAGGCACACGGATGTTAATAAACACAAGCAAGTATCTAAACGCCCTGTGCAACAAACACAGAAGAGATTTCTGAAATTCTTCTTCTTTCCGAGAAGAAGACTGCACCATAAGCAGTGTAGCAGCAAATGCCACTTGGTGTACTGCTAAGGAATGGTGAGCAAATCCTGTGTGCTCTCTACGTGTCTGCAGTGTTCAGGCAGAGGGAACCAAAACCCCTTCCTTTCTCTCTTTCTTTCTTTCTTTCTGTCTTTCTTTCTTTCTTTCTCTCTCTCTCTCTCTCTTCTCTGGGATCACCACACTCAAATGACTGTCCATGGTCCAAAAAGCCTTTATTGATCCATCTGGACATAGGGATTAATTTAGAGGGACACCCCACAGCGGTGCCCAGTGTGTGGCCGCCGTGGCAGGGACATCCCCCTGTGCCTCCTGGGCACAGGCACTGCCTCAGGGACAGCACGCCAAAGGCCTTTCCCCAAGGCACGCTGGGCGAAGGGGCAGCAGCAGCAGGGCTGTGGTGGGCGGGGCTGAGGGGGCCGCGTCACCCCCATGTCATAGTGCCAGCACCCGGCAACGCAGCATCACAGTGCTCTGGGGCACTATAAAGCCCAGGGCCCTCCGCCAGTGCTTTGGAGCTCCAGTGCCAGGCACTGGAAGGGTTCTCGCTCCCAGGGTAGATCAGGCCAGCGGCATTTTGCTGCTGTTGGAAGCTCCTGAGATGGCCGCGGGTGGAGGCAGAACAGGCAGTGCCAGCGTCCCCTTGTCCCCTCAGAGGCATAACCAGCCCGGTGGACCGGGAGCAGGTCTTGCTCACGTGCTCAGGGAGTAGCCGATCGCCAGCGCTGGGGTCAGGAAGGAATTTTCCCCCGGGGCACATTGGCACCGGTCCCCGGGGGTTTTTTGCCTTCCTCTGAGCACTGAGCATGACCACTTGTCAGGGCTCCTCTGGTCCCGGTGCTCTGTGTTATCGCCTGGTGCTCGTGCACCACGAAGGTGGCCCCTCGTGTCCTGCAGCTGGGGGAGGAAGGGCTTTTTTGCCCCCAGGTGGACTAGCAAGTGTCCCCGGGGTTTTTTGCCTCCTCCGCAGCCGAGCACAGCCCCTTCATGGGGCTCCTTTGGGTTACTGTAGCCCAAAGGCAGCTGCTCGCGCTCCACGCAGGTGGCCCTCGTGCCCCTCAGCCCGGGGGGGGAGGAAGCCTTCTGCGCTCCCAGGGTGGCCCCATCGTGGCCCCGGGACTTGCTGCTTCTCTCTGTTGCATTGAGCACCCCCCTTGTCAGGTCTTCCCCGGCCCATTCTGGCTGGGTTCTCGCACTGCTCTCGCACCATCACAGCGCCGCTCCTGCCCCGGCTCTTTTCCTTTGTCAGGCTGCAAGGGAGGTTTTCTCAAGCTAGACTGAAGGATGCGTCAGCCTCCTGCTGGCTACGCATGGGCACCGGGTTAATGCTTGTGGGCATCGGCTCTCAGAGATTTAGAAAATATCAACTAAACTAGACTAAAATTAACTTAACTAAACTAAACTAAACTAAACTAACTTTCTTTATAAGGTAATAAAATACTCTTTCCACCTGTAACCTCATTTGTGTCTGATTTGTGTCTTTGAAAGTGGTTTTGGTGCTGAAAACCCCTTGGCGTTTCAGGTAAATGATGGTCACGTCATTATACAACTCACTGTGAGTGCAGGGAATGAAACGGAATGGAACAGAACAGCTGCGACGTATTACACATATAGTTCTGCATGATAAGCTCTGACCGAGGTCTGAGGGGCCTTCCGCAGTGCAGGTCCCAGAGGAGGCCGCTCCCAGGCCCTGATGTCTATGAGCACCCTCTGGACCCTGACAGAAGTAGACCTGCACTAGTCCTGATTACAGCAGGACAATCACCTCTTCCTCCTTTTTTTTGGTTGGGTTTTGTTTTTTGTCCCTAGCACCCAGTTTCCGGGATTAGTGTCCTCCTTCTTTTCCGAATGGGCTATGGTGGTTGCCTGTGGCCCCTGCCCAGTTTGGGCCTGGAGCAAGCAGTCCAGTTTCCTCTCAGCTCCCCTGACACCTTTGAGCTACCGACAGTGTCCCGCAGCTCAGCCCCTGCTGCAGGAGGACCGAGCGCAGCCGTGCCCATTGTGCACCCTCGCCTCAAGAGACCGGTGCAGGCGCTTTCTGCACCCCGAGCTCTGCGCTGCAGCCTCCCCTCTCATCCGCTCTGCCTGCTGCCGACGCTGCCAACGCCGGGGCACCCAGAGCAGAGCTCCCAGAGCGGGCCCTGGCCCTGAGGCGAGCGCTCCCCGGCCTGCCCGCTGCCCGCTCGCGCGGCCGCCGCCAACCGCCGCGCCGCGCTCCTCTCTGCTCAGGGCGGGGCCTCCCTCCTGGCACCGCCCCCTGGGACTCCCTGCTCGCATCTGCGGAGCTGCCGGCTCCTGGGTAAGGCCCGGCGAGGGTGCGAAGCTCCCCCGGTAGTTCTCGCTGCTCAGAACCCAGGCTCCTGGACGCGGTGTTTCCCCTCGCTCCGGGTTGAAGGCTCCTCTCTGGAGCTGCTCACCCCGGCACCGCTTTGCCATGCCAGATCTTGGAGCAGATGCTCCTGGGAAGCATGCTAAGGCACATGTAAATCAACGAGGCGGTTGGTGACAGCCAACATGGCTTCACTAAGGGGAAATCCTGCCTGACCGATTTGGTGGCCTTCTATGAAGGGACCACAGAATATAGTTCTGCATGACAAGCTCTGACCTAGGTCTGAGGGGCTATCAGCTGCAACAGATCAAGGTGAGCCTGCACCAGCGCTGATTACAGCGGGACAATCGTCTCTTCTAAGTGGCAGGTCATGCTGGGTGTGATGCATGCGGTTTGCCCTCTTGTCTGCCAGGGCACGTTGCTGACTCACACTGCACCTGCTGCCAACCAGCGCCTCCAGATGGATCCCTTTGGGCAGGGCTGCTCTCCAGCCACCCCCCTCCCAATTTACACTTGTGGCTGGCATTTCTCCATCCCCGGTGCAGAATTTGGCATCTGCTCTACTTCAGTTTCATGCCGTCAGTGATGGCCCAGTGCTCCAGTCTATCTAGATCCCTCTGCAAGACCTCTTGTCCCTCAGAAGAGTCAACAGCACCTCTCAGCTTAGCATCATCAGCAAACTTGCCAATGCTGCATTCAACTCCTCCATCCAGATCCTTGATAAGCAGATTGAAGAGAACTAGACCTCGAATTGATCCCTGAGGAACACCACTGGTGACCACTTGCCAGACGGATGTAGCCTCCTTGACTACGACCCTCTGAGCCCTGCCATTCAGCCAGTTCTTCACTCAGCGCACCACCTATCTGTTCATGTCGCAGCTGGACAACATGTCCTGCAGGACGTCGTGAGGAACAGTACCAGAAGCTTTGCTGAAACCTGGGAAACCTGTATCCACCACTGTGCCTTCACTCACTGGGCAGGTGACCTGATCACAGAGGGATCTCAAATAAGCTCAGCAGGACTTTCCCTTTGTGAAGCCATGTTGCCTGTGCCCCATGATCGCATTGAGTTGCATGCCAGTTTTACGTTTCCACAGGAAAGGAGATGTTACAATGAATAAAGCGAGGACTAACGATTCTACCAGACCCCACAGATGACTGCACTTAATTTGGGGTTTTGTGTTCAGTGGATTGTTTACCATCGTCTCATACAATTGACCTCTCCTGCGATTGACCTGAAGCCAGAAAAGCTGTAGACAAGCTTTAAGTCTTCCTGGTTCAGAAAAGTGTCTATTGGTGAAATCATAGTTACAGAAAGGAAACCTCCTTGCATAACTAAGAAATAGTGCTTTTATTAAGTAATTTGTTCTGGCTTCTGTGAGCAGAGTTGCAGCTTGGGTTTGCAGTTAGTTTCATTTATCTGATCTATTGACATAAACAAACATCTACCTGTGAAACCAAAAAGGAGTTTTTCTGAAAAGGACCGCAAGTACAGGGCTGACATTGGGGCCCATGAATGGATGGGCCAACCTGTGCCGAAGGACACCAGTCCTTTGCCCGGCAGAGCAAAACTCACCCGTGCTTCCCTTTAGTGAGCATGCAGTGCGTTTCTGTAACATGGAGAAGAGATTTCAATCCATTGCCTCCTATGCTCCTCTCTCATCTGGGAGGTCACTGTTTCTTGAGCCTTTCCTTCTAGAGCCCACCCTTCCCGTTTGGCACCAACTCAGGACACCGTGTGAATTGGCATCAAGCTTCTCCTCTTTCCGGCCTTCACTTACGAAAGCTTTTGCAACAGCATCGCTGCTGCAGTTCCCTCCAGCTTGTCTCCCTTTTCCTTGGCTGCAGCTCTGGGGTTTCACACTGGTGTCCTCAGCGCACGCCCTCCACTGCACTTACCGGTACCGCTGTGATGCGAGGATTTGTTTGCACTACCCCAGGGCATAGGCAGAGATGTAGATGTAGCTATAGATGTAGAAATACAGTGTTAGAGATGATAAAAAGGACATGGAACTGTTGGAATAGGTCCAGAGGAGGGCCACGAGGATGACCAGGGGACTGGAGCACCTCCCGTATGAAGACAGGCTGAGAAAGTTGGGGCTGCTCAGCCTGGAGAAGAGAAGGCTGTGCGGAGATCTCATAGCAGCCTTCTGGTATCTGAAGGGGGAATATAGGGATGCTGGGGAGGGACTCTTCATTAGGGACTGTAGTGACAGGACAAGAGGGTAATGGGTTCAAAGTTAAAGACGGGAAGTTTAGATTGGATATGAGGAAGAAATTCTTTACAGTGAGGGTGGTGAGGCCCTGGAGAGGGCTGCCCAGGGAACTTGTGAATGCTCCATTGCTGGCGGTGTTCAAGGCCAGGTTGGACAGAGCCTTGGATGGCATGGGTTATGGGAGGTGTCCTTGCCCATGGCAGGGGGGTTGGAACTAGATGATCTTAAGCTCCTTTCCAACCCTAACTATTCTATGATTCTAGGATTCTATACAGCTATAAATAGAGAAGGGTGTGTTTCTGTTTGTATATATTGTTTTTTCCTTGTTGTTTTCACGAGGTGATTGTGCTCCCTTTCTACCAGAGCCGGGCAGAAGCGGTAGCATTTTCTACTCTTGTACGTGAAAAACAGAGGTGTTTTGCCTAAAAGAGCAGTTTCTTCAGACAGACACAAAATTTTCCTCATTTCAAATAGGAACCCATCTGGGGCTGTGTTCTGTAGCCTGCACCAACATCTCCAATAAGAAACTCGGTGACTGTCCCTATTCCCCCCACTCCAGACCACTCAAGAAATAAGCTTATGGGAGAGAGACCAGCGGTCATGCTGGATTCCAAGGATTTGAGCAAATGCGCTGGGGGCAGTTGTGGCCAATCTCTCAGTCTCTGCCCTCTATGCAATAACTTTACATGATACTTAGCTGAGGGTTTTAAAACTGTTCTACACAGCTGAGTCAGTTCCTTGTTCTGCAGGAGTGTTGCAGGGAAAAGCTGCTCAGTCCACACAGTTGAAATCAATTTGGGATCAAAACACTTTATTGAGCTATCGAGAACACCGAATTAGGCAGCAGTCGGTGAAGTGTTGCACTCAAGTAGTAATACAAGATATAAGCCCCCAAAGGAGGCACACGGATGTTAATAAACACAAGCAAGTATCTAAACGCCCTGTGCAACAAACACAGAAGAGATTTCTGAAATTCTTCTTCTTTCCGAGAAGAAGACCGCACCATAAGCAGTGTAGCAGCAAATGCCACTTGGTGTACTGCTAAGGAATGGTGAGCAAATCCTGTGTGCTCTCTACGTGTCTGCAGTGTTCAGGCAGAGGGAACCAAAACCCCTTCCTTTCTCTCTTTCTTTCTTTCTTTCTGTCTTTCTTTCTTTCTTTCTCTCTCTCTCTCTCTCTTCTCTGGGATCACCACACTCAAATGACTGTCCATGGTCCAAAAAGCCTTTATTGATCCATCTGGACATAGGGATTAATTTAGAGGGACACCCCACAGCGGTGCCCAGTGTGTGGCCGCCGTGGCAGGGACATCCCCCTGTGCCTCCTGGGCACAGGCACTGCCTCAGGGACAGCACGCCAAAGGCCTTTCCCCAAGGCACGCTGGGCGAAGGGGCAGCAGCAGCAGGGCTGTGGTGGGCGGGGCTGAGGGGGCCGCGTCACCCCCATGTCATAGTGCCAGCACCCGGCAACGCAGCATCACAGTGCTCTGGGGCACTATAAAGCCCAGGGCCCTCCGCCAGTGCTTTGGAGCTCCAGTGCCAGGCACTGGAAGGGTTCTCGCTCCCAGGGTAGATCAGGCCAGCGGCATTTTGCTGCTGTTGGAAGCTCCTGAGATGGCCGCGGGTGGAGGCAGAACAGGCAGTGCCAGCGTCCCCTTGTCCCCTCAGAGGCATAACCAGCCCGGTGGACCGGGAGCAGGTCTTGCTCACGTGCTCAGGGAGTAGCCGATCGCCAGCGCTGGGGTCAGGAAGGAATTTTCCCCCGGGGCACATTGGCACCGGTCCCCGGGGGTTTTTTGCCTTCCTCTGAGCACTGAGCATGACCACTTGTCAGGGCTCCTCTGGTCCCGGTGCTCTGTGTTATCGCCTGGTGCTCGTGCACCACGAAGGTGGCCCCTCGTGTCCTGCAGCTGGGGGAGGAAGGGCTTTTTTGCCCCCAGGTGGACTAGCAAGTGTCCCCGGGGTTTTTTGCCTCCTCCGCAGCCGAGCACAGCCCCTTCATGGGGCTCCTTTGGGTTACTGTAGCCCAAAGGCAGCTGCTCGCGCTCCACGCAGGTGGCCCTCGTGCCCCTCAGCCCGGGGGGGGAGGAAGCCTTCTGCGCTCCCAGGGTGGCCCCATCGTGGCCCCGGGACTTGCTGCTTCTCTCTGTTGCATTGAGCACCCCCCTTGTCAGGTCTTCCCCGGCCCATTCTGGCTGGGTTCTCGCACTGCTCTCGCACCATCACAGCGCCGCTCCTGCCCCGGCTCTTTTCCTTTGTCAGGCTGCAAGGGAGGTTTTCTCAAGCTAGACTGAAGGATGCGTCAGCCTCCTGCTGGCTACGCATGGGCACCGGGTTAATGCTTGTGGGCATCGGCTCTCAGAGATTTAGAAAATATCAACTAAACTAGACTAAAATTAACTTAACTAAACTAAACTAAACTAAACTAACTTTCTTTATAAGGTAATAAAATACTCTTTCCACCTGTAACCTCATTTGTGTCTGATTTGTGTCTTTGAAAGTGGTTTTGGTGCTGAAAACCCCTTGGCGTTTCAGGTAAATGATGGTCACGTCATTATACAACTCACTGTGAGTGCAGGGAATGAAACGGAATGGAACAGAACAGCTGCGACGTATTACACATATAGTTCTGCATGATAAGCTCTGACCGAGGTCTGAGGGGCCTTCCGCAGTGCAGGTCCCAGAGGAGGCCGCTCCCAGGCCCTGATGTCTATGAGCACCCTCTGGACCCTGACAGAAGTAGACCTGCACTAGTCCTGATTACAGCAGGACAATCACCTCTTCCTCCTTTTTTTTGGTTGGGTTTTGTTTTTTGTCCCTAGCACCCAGTTTCCGGGATTAGTGTCCTCCTTCTTTTCCGAATGGGCTATGGTGGTTGCCTGTGGCCCCTGCCCAGTTTGGGCCTGGAGCAAGCAGTCCAGTTTCCTCTCAGCTCCCCTGACACCTTTGAGCTACCGACAGTGTCCCGCAGCTCAGCCCCTGCTGCAGGAGGACCGAGCGCAGCCGTGCCCATTGTGCACCCTCGCCTCAAGAGACCGGTGCAGGCGCTTTCTGCACCCCGAGCTCTGCGCTGCAGCCTCCCCTCTCATCCGCTCTGCCTGCTGCTGACGCTGCCAACGCCGGGGCACCCAGAGCAGAGCTCCCAGAGCGGGCCCTGGCCCTGAGGCGAGCGCTCCCCGGCCTGCCCGCTGCCCGCTCGCGCGGCCGCCGCCAACCGCCGCGCCGCGCTCCTCTCTGCTCAGGGCGGGGCCTCCCTCCTGGCACCGCCCCCTGGGACTCCCTGCTCGCATCTGCGGAGCTGCCGGCTCCTGGGCAAGGCCCGGCGAGGGTGCGAAGCTCCCTCGGTAGTTCTCGCTGCTCAGAACCCAGGCTCCTGGACGCGGTGTTTCCCCTCGCTCCGGGTTGAAGGCTCCTCTCTGGAGCTGCTCACCCCGGCACCGCTTTGCCATGCCAGATCTTGGAGCAGATGCTCCTGGGAAGCATGCTAAGGCACATGTAAATCAACGAGGCGGTTGGTGACAGCCAACATGGCTTCACTAAGGGGAAATCCTCCCTGACCGATTTGGTGGCCTTCTATGAAGGGACCACAGAATATAGTTTTGCATGACAAGCTCTGACCTAGGTCTGAGGGGTTATCAGCTGCAAGAGATCAAGGTGAGCCTCTCGAGCCATTCCACTTGGCAAATGACCTGATGTTTGAATGAATGTCCCCTCTCATATATGTATCACTTATTCAAAGGTTTACTGGGTCTGTAGATTTTGCCTAGAGGAGGAGTTCTCGTGCCCTTGTTTTAATGAAAATGAAATTTGTAAATACGTTACACCTAGGGGCTGTTGAGTTTGTTCTGAGCTGCAGGGAATATAAGCGTATGAGTTGCTTGCTGTATCTCTTACCGCAAAATGTTTAGCAGTCTTTCCTCCTTTTTTTACAATGTTTCGCCTTAATGCAAACTTCTGTGGGTTCTAAGGACTTGGTGAGGGATTAGTGAGAAAGTCAGAGCCCTTCATGGAATGTTTTCATTGTTCCACATGTAAAATAATTTAATGTAGACTCTGGGCAGGAGAAAAGCTGAATCATGAGATCTTTCTTCTAGGTTAGGGTGGTATTTGGCATTTGTATAGGAAAAGTGGTTATTTAATTCAGAAATGTAGCTTGAGCTCTCCATTTTTTTAGCTTTCTTGCACATATTTCTGCAAGACCTCTTGAAATGTCAATAAAAATAATTTGGAGAGATGCTCTCAACCTTGGTTAATCAAAAATGCCTGGCATGACCCACATGCTTTCATTTCAACTCTTCTTTTCAGACTCAGCCCCCTGTTCCCTTGTGTCTAACACACCTCTTGTGACACTACAAACCATGAAGTGCAGTCCCTTCTTCCCTTCCTCCCGCAAACGCTTTTCTATAAGTTTTGTTTTCTTTAGGTAGGTTGAAGCCCCAGGTGCTGATGATTGCACTGATGCTGAACAAAACTTCATGCCTCAGTGTCCCAGTTCTACCTGGGGCTTCTCTGGTGTGTTAGAGAGCTCTGGGGATAAGACAATATCAGTTCTTTTGCATGTTCAAGGTGTTACCAACTTTGGAGGTGTGATTCATCTTTTAAACTGATTCCTATCTCTTCTCACTCCCCCCTCCCCCTTCTTTCCTTCCCTTTTCCTGTCAATATCTGAACCTTCTGCTCTGCAAAGTGTTGTTTGAGGAGTACAGTACTGATGGATTGCTGTAATTTCCTCACTCCCATGTAGCTGCTGCTCACTTCATGTCTGTATGTGAAGTGGTATACTGCCTTCAGTGAAGTTACTAACTTACAGCATCCATTAAAGTCAGCCTAAATGAGCCACTACCAAAGCAGGAGCTGTAACCATGTTTCATCAGTTGATGCTAAAAATAATTCTCAGTTTGGGAGGAAGGATGCGTGGGTCGGCTCCAAACTCTAGCAGCCAAACTGTAGTATGAAATATTCGTACTTCTTTAGAAGTTCTCTTCCTTAGAGACGAGAGAGCTCTTTGTAGTAATGTTCTTCTAAAAGGAATGTGAATTTTCCAACTGTCTGCTAAGCGTTGTTACAGCCATTATCTGAATTTTTTGCTTCTGCACAAAGAGGCTAACTGTCTTTTGCAAAGCTGAGTTGCAATAGTTTCAAATTTAGATCCAAATTAAAGGTGGGAATTTCGCAGGAATAAATAAAACACTGTTCTGAGCAGCTTGCTTGTTTCCTTTCATTTAAATCCAGAACTTTCCTTGAGTAGGTACATAAGTTTGCAGCACTGATCTTCAGTTGTATAAACCCAACCTGTAGTGCATGTGAACCCATCACTTTAGCATCTTGAAGTCAAGAAGGCTGGTTTGCTGCTTTCAGTTTCTGATGTGGCTTCTAGCAGTTCCTTGTCCTCTTCTGATTTTTTTTTCTACCGCTCAGATAAAATCCTAACCTGCTGTAAGGAAAGGAGCTTTGTCAGTAACTTCAGTCATCTGAAGAATTGGATCAGCTTCCTGATGCTGCTTCCAAGTTCCACTCTGAGTTTTCAGTGTCCCGCAGCAGCTGTGGATCCTCCATGGCCACAGGTAGTCAAGGTCTCAACTGTTCCTCCTTCGCCTAAGAACTGATCAAAAAGGTATAGAAATTAATGTGCATTGGTACCCTGCACCTTTAAAACCTGGGACTATGATTTATTTTTTTCCTCCTTTTGCTGTCCCACATGAACTCTTAACTAGGAATCACCCAACTGTCGAGCTGTTCAATGCTTCTTCCTGCTCCCTGCCGCTGAAGGTGGAAAATGTAACATTGAAGACGAATGTTAACTTAGGGCTGAATCCTGAGTACTTAGTGGAAATCAAAACAGATCAGTAACTCTGTAATTAGCTCTTTTATAAATGTATGTCTTCAATCTCCTAGTTCTACTAAATTTGGGAGTACAGCAGCATTGTCAAGTATCTGTTCTTTGGCTATTCTGTCTCAAGTGGAAGCTGTGGCTGTAAACTGTAGCCCGTACCCTTCCTAGATCCGTAGCCCAGGTGAGCACTCTGCAGGGATTAATCATAAATCATATGAAAATCACACCTGAGGGTCTGCAGTTTTCCCCAGCTGGGTGCTTCACCAGCACCAGGAGTTCAGACATTTACTGATGAAAACAGCAAGTTTCACATGTTCTGCTGTAGATTCTGTTGAAATCATAGCTGAAATATGATTACTGCTCTAAGGACAGGTAGTGTAATCATGTCTAAAACCAGTTTTCAAACACCATTTAAAAAAGCAAACTTTCCTGTTCAGAAGCTGGCAGTGTTTCAACATGAACAATGAAGCCTTTGTTCCTGCTTGTCAGTGTTACCCCTTTTTTTTAGCAGGGAATAGGTGGTGTTGTTTACCCAGTTTAGAACGTCATTTGTCAGTCTAATCAATAGCACCCTGCTCTGAAAATATTTCCCTGTCAGCTAGCTTGGGCCTTATGGGCTTTATCTTTGTCAGCTTCCAAAGGTGAATTTCATGGGTCTTGTTCAGACTTATTCCAGTAAATATTTCTCAGAATGCATTGGCCATGTTTTCATTTTAGGTAAAGCTTCATGGTCTCTAAATGCAGAATTTATCTTATCAAATGTAGATTTGAATGTTTACAAATTTATACCAACCCCAGTAGGAGAAGTCTCATGCATCTTGCTTTAAAACCATCATTTTAAAAAAGTAGCATTTGGGTCTTATTAGTCACTGTACAGCTGGCACTATCCTGATTAATGCAGACGGGGTTTTGTGGGTGTAAAGGTTCCCTTCTCCCTGTTCCTGTACAATAGCTGTGCCTGTTGAACTCAGAGATCACATTTCTTTGGTATGCAGAGCTGGAAGGTTAACTCTGATATTGGCATAGTTCATTTCTCTGTTAACAAAAGCTTCTCATCTCTGATAGCCAGCATGTAGCTGCTATTAAAAACACCATAAAAACTTCTTCAAGGCAATGCGAGAACAGAATCCAAAACAGTTTTTCCCAGGTGGAAGTAATAAAGGGGGGTCCTGTGCTGCCTGCAGCACCTGTGCCCAACTTAAGCCCAGTGCTTAAGAATTCCTTGTGATTCTTAAAAAGCCAATACATAAAATGCAACAAGGCAGGAAGCATTTTTTCTTGATGTTCAGTATTATGCTGATATTTAGCATTTTACTGCTGTTTCACAAATACATCTGATCTGTGTTAGGGGAGGAAGTGAGCCGGTTAAACTGAGTGCAGTTAAAGAAACACAGCAGCATCCAAAAACTACACTAAGACCAACAGGAGGAAACGTCCAAACACATGCTTGCCCCCTGTGATAACCAGCTGGCAAGCAGAGCACCTGAGAGCAGGTGGAGATGGAGACCAAGGTGTCGTACTAACACATTGTGAGTGTGAAAGGTCAACATACACCTGACAGTGAGCATGATCCTGATGCCATGGTTGGAATGAGTTTTATTTCACAAGTAACTTTTGGATCCAATGTTAATGCTGCCTTCTCCCATTGCAGCTGTGTGATTAATAGCTGCTGCCCTTGCAGAAGCTGGAACAGCCACTTGTTATGGAACAGGATGCTGCAGAAAATAGTGTAAGATACATAAAAGTAAAAATAGCTCCGTGTGAAATGTATACCAATTAAAAAAAAACAAACCTCAAGCCAAACGACAAAGGAAATTAGTGAAATAATGTTCCCAGAATGAAGCCTTGTTCTCAGGATTGTCGCATGAGAAAGCTTTACAGAGCACGGGTGTGTTGGGCTATTGCAATTTTAGCTGATGGGAGTGGTAGGAAGGTATCCCAGGGTGTATCCCGGAGAGGTGATGCTTGGCATATTGAGCCAAAGTCCAAAAGTAGAGACCAAAACCCATACTCCTGTCTCAGGCCTCCTTCACCTCCCTGCACACCAACCAGCTCATGAACTCTGAAGCTCTTAGCCTCAGGTCACCGGATGCGTAATCCAGATCAGAGTAAAACCTGCTCCTGTGTAATAGCTTCAATTCCAGCATGACACGTTCTTTGCCTGGCTTTGTACTGGAGGTATAGCTTGGGGCCAGGTACTGTCATTTACTACCACTGCTACTACACTGAGCCCTGACTTCCCTGGATCCTTGGCTTTACAGAAACTGCTCTTTTGCTTGACATTTATTGCTAGATGTAAATTTTCTTGTTTCAGCAACGGTTATAGATGAAGTGGGGTGCTACAAGTTGATTTGTGATGTGATTATGGGGTGCATTGCTCTGGCTTTCATGCTATGGTAGAGTGCATAAGGGCCCTTTTTATTGCTGTGTTCCTGCTTCAGTGAAAATGCTTTGTAGACTTGTCCTTGCAATGCTCAATACCTGGTTTGGTGAGCATCCTGTTTACACAGTGTCCAGTTTAAACACCAGTTGTCCTTGTCAAAGAGACCAAGGAGCATGAAGTAGCTACTGTGGCCCGTAGAAGATGTGATTTAGTGAGATAGATTAAGGTGATTTTAAAAGTCCTCAACCAACTACTGCTGCCCAGCTGAATTTGCAAGTTGTTACTTCAATATGATTTTTAGAAACCTGTTGATGTCTTGCTGTTTGTTTTATCGAGGCATTTTGTTGTTTTCCTCCTGGTGGCACTGTAGGATAAAAGCTGTGGCTGTTGGGGCTCTGTACTGCAGCTACACCATGTAAGATGCTGGAATTTCTTCTCGCTGACATAACAGGTTCTGTAATGCTCAACTTCAGAACAAGTACAACATCCTTATTCCTTGTTAATCTAAATTAGTGATGTGGACTTTATCTGATTTAAGGGAACTTTTGTTCGGTGATTTTATCCTCTCAAAAAGGAAAGTTTAGGCAGCTTATGAATTGTAACAAATCTAACACGTCACTGAGCATGTCAAAAGATTTCAAAAAAGCCTGGTGCATGACAACTCAGTTCTCAAGGATCCTGCTCAAAGGATGTTTTTTCACTCATGCAAGTTCACGCCTATCCTCTAGGGTGTTCAGACAGTACCATGACTTTTGGCTGACTATATTATATGGTTCACCCAGAACAAAAATCAAAGATTTCTTTTTGCAAACATGACATTCCCTTCAGGCAGAACACCGAACCACCCCTGTGAGTACACTTTCTGCTTATTACAGCCACTAGTGTGTTTTGGCAGTCTGTGCTTCAAGTAACTTACTACCTGCACAATTATGGGGCATGCAGCCTCATGGAGACCCAGTCATAGCTCTCTGAGGATCATTGCGGTAGAAATTCTAAGGTTCAGATCTGGATTTTATATGTGAATCTCACTATGCTTGAATTAATTGTAAAGTAAAGCTTTTCTGGTCAGCAGGAATATATTTTACCTATTAATTGACAATGTAGTTATGACTGATAGAAGCTATCCTCTGAGAAAACACAGCACACCAGGGAGTTACCCCGAATGAAATCAGACGTAGCTGAAATTGCCAATTATGTCATGCTGGTAATTCAGAAGATTACTAGCTCTTTCCTTTCTACGGAAAAATAGCTAATAACTGTCCCCAGGCTCCTTCCCCTGCCCAGTTCCCCACACCAGTGCCTGTGCGCACAGTGAGCCTGGGGCACCCCTGGGCCAGCAGCCAGCAACCAGACCGCAAAATCCCCCAGATCCTTCTCCCAGGCAATGCTTTCCATGTGCTGACTGTCTGTCCCCTGCAGTTCTTCTTCCCCAGCCCCACCACTGAAGGGAATGTACTGGGCACATCCTTGGCCTGAGGGCTAGTTTGAGTTGTTGGTCATTTATTTACTGTTGTGGCAGGGTTTTTTAAGTGTTCTGAAAGCTTTAAGCTGATGAGAGAGTAGCATCAGTACTAACGCTTCCAGTAGTACCAGGATTAGCTGAGTTTGCAACAATTTTAAAGCTAATCCAAAACTCTTTTGGGGGATTTACTCACTTGTTGAGCCTTGTAGCTGCCAGATTTGTTCTTTTCAGAACTCATCCACTGATAATTTGCAATAAGAAAGGGTTTTCTTTGTGTCCCAGGATCAACTGTGCCAGATGTAATTCTCAACCACTTTTAGCTCTTACAGTTTATAGCATATGGCCTGGTCTAGCAGACGGCTTAAGGATTTCATGATTATTCTTGCTTTTAAAATGTGCCTGTGATGGAAATAATGGGTTGGTTTGTTTGGTTGGTTTTGCTTGCAGCAACTGTAAAGCTTTCAGTTACTAATGATGTTTTATGATTTTATACAACCCTAGAACAAAGCCGGGGACATTGGCAAGAGGTGCCCTCTCCTGGTTTAGTGACCCATGACACCCTTGAGGATGCAGCACTGTTTGAGGAAACGCAGGAGCCAGTGCTGCCAAGTCCGTGCTGGTACAGATTTAGAGAAGAGTTGTCCTTTCAGCAGGAATTTATGTGATTTTTTTAATGGTTTATTATATAGCAGAGCACACATTCAGAGTTCTCAGTCTAAGGGTTCACTGAAAGACCTGAATAGAAAAGGATGCTTATTTCAGGATGTTTCAACATTTTTAGAGTAACTGCTGATTTTTTTTCTAGCATTGTTAAGTAGGAAATGGTGTCAGTATTTGTACTTTCTAAAAGTTGTCAACTTTACCAGGGAGGTTTGCACTAAACATTATAAAAGACATAACTGCAAACCTGTAACTTGCATCTTTTCATTTATTCCCAGATTCATTATACCCCGTCTTTCCTAGGCAAGATGTATCTGTTTGTCTGGAGATCTGGAGCTGAACACAAGCCAATCCCACCCCTGAAGTAACTGCCCAGGTATAGAAGATGAGAACAGGTTTGAAACATCCTGCAAATTCCTACACTTGCAGTTCCAGTAGGCTTTGCTGCCTACTGGGTTTCCAGGAGTAGCTAAACCTGAAATATTCCTGGTAGGTGTGAAATGGATTTGGAACCAGTTACACTTGGAGGTTTTTCACAGCCGTTGATAGGATACTCTGCAGTAGCATTTAACCATGTAAATTTCTCATCTTTTCTGGATGAAGAGATCTTTTGACCTTCATCTGTACATGCATCTCTGTCCCTGTATCCATATATATGTGTCTATCTCTCTTGTTATCTGTCTCTATCAATGGCTCCAACTTCAATAACGTGCTTGCCTGTCAGTGCAATGAATCACTCCTGCTGATAAGGATGTCCCACTTCCTGCTCCTGACTCCAGGCTGCTGTGGGGTGAAGGCCCTTTAGCATGGGGGATGTTAGGGACTTTTTTTTTTCCTTTAGATAATTTTTTTCTTCTTTTGAGGGTGATATTTTGTGCTAATCTTTTTCTTTAAAATATTTGCACTGCCTCTTTGTTTTAATATTTCTCATATTGCCTTTGTCATCTGACCAAAATGAATTCTAAACCGGATTTCAGACCTTGCCTAGAAAAGAAGCCTCTCAATGCGTCTTTCAAGTTTGACAGTATGTTGACATTATATTTCAGTATGGTTTAAGTTTTGAATCTGCTGTTTCCAGCCAATTTGAAAGCATCATTGTGTCTATCCCTCTTCCTCTTCTTTTTTCCTAAACTTCTGTGTAAAGTGTTGTCAGTTTTCTCTTTGCTAGATTGAAAGTCCCTAACAAGGCAATTTAAAACTTTTAAACAGTACTTCAAGCACTGCCTTCCACAGAGTCAGGTTTGCATCCTATCTGCTGCAAACAAGTTCATTTTGCATGGTACATGCTGTTGTTTGGTTGCAGGGGGAAGCCAGGGAGGAGGAAATTACGCAAGGAATCATTAAAACAGATGAAAAATTGTCCATGCTTCCCATGTAGATACCACTCTTTTGTTTGCAAAGAAATAACAATGCATGACTCTTTATAAGGTGTTACTTTCTGTTTTAATCACATGCTCATCATTTTCAGTTTTAACAGTATGTTCATACAGGATTATGGCTAAAAGTAGAAAGGATATCAGTAAACATTTCTAAACATCTTTCAGTGCTTTTCCCTTTTCAGTTTGATAGCATATATTAGAGTGAAATATTTTTATTGTTACTTTTTAAACACAGAGGCCCTGAGAAATGGAAATGCACTAACTAGCCTAAAGGGCATGAAGAATCCTGGGTTTAGTCAGTTCTGGGTGAAAGTCCCACCTTTATAATTAAAACCATTGTATTTTAATCCAATTAAATTATAATTTAATCCAAATGTCTTTTAATGTGGAAAAAACGCCTCTAATTGCCTATAGCTATGGTATTTACATGCCAAAGAGGTACTTTAATGAATGGAAAGGTCCATTTATGACTCTATATGCTGTATTAAGAGTGCTAATTTCAGAAACAACTTCATCTTGTTTAAAACTAGAACATATTTTATTCTTCCACAAAACTAAGAGACCTCTGACATTAAACGCTAGTGTAAACAGTTTTCACATTTTAATCCTAAAAATAAAATCTCATCATTGCCATATATAGTAGTAACAAGTTAATAGAAATTTGGAGGTAAAATGTATATTCCTGTGTGTGTGTATGTGTGGTTGTAGTAGTAACAAGTTAATAGAAATTTGGAGGGAAAAGGTATATTCCTGTGTGTATGTATGTGTAATTGGAAGTTATGCTATGGTGTTACAGTTAACATATGTTATACAGGACTCTAGTTAATGTGAATACCATAGTGGGGAAAGCAGTGGAGTGTGGTAGTAATATATTCGTGTTAACACATCATTCTGGATTCTTCTCTGTCAGTTCTTCCTCAATACTTACAAACTTCTAACTTTAAAAACTCTGACCAGAAGTCATTTCTAGAAGAAATAAGGAATTGGTTAATTTTCCTGAAATGTTTAGAAAAAAACATGCTGCAGTTCAATAGAATTTTCCTATACAGAAAGATGAAACAGAGTACTTAATACAATTTACTGGGGATGAGATAGATGATAGCTTTTGTAAAGGAATTTATGCAGTACTGATTGGTAAGCAACCTCTTTGAAGTCCACACCTCACTAAACATGTGGACTTAAGGCAGTTAGTATAGTCTGCTTGGATTTCCAAAATGTAAGGTCCCTTCCCAAAGAGAAGTGACACCGGTTTGACAGGGACAGCCTTCTCATTTTTAAGTGATGAAAAGAATAAAACAAAGGAAAGGGGATAAATGGTCAATGGAGAGAAGTCACTGGAGAATGTATGCTATGGTCTGTCCTGGTTGATATAGCTGTATGTGATCTAGAGAAGGGAGTGAGAAGTAAGGTGACAAAGTTGGTGATAATACCATATTACTATTAACTGTTAAAGAAAAGGGGTGATGGCAAGGACTTGCAGAAGGACCTTGTGATATTCATAGAATCATAGAATCATAGAATAGTTAGGGCTGGAAAGGACCTCTAGATCATCGAGTTCCAACCCCCCTGCCATGGGCAGGGACACCTCACACTAAACCATGCCATCCAAGGCTATGTCCAACCCCACCTTGAACACCGCCAGGGATGAAGCATTCGCAACCTCCTTGGGCAACTCATTCCAGGGCCTCACCACCCTCACCGTAAAGAATTTCTTCCTCATATCCAATCTAAACTTCCCCTGTTTAAGTTTGAACCCATTACCCCTTGTCCTCTCACCATAGTCCCGAATGAAGAGTCCCTCCCCAGCATCCCTATATTCCCCCTTCAGATACCAGAAGGCTGCTATGAGATCTCCACACAGCCTTCTCTTCTCCAGGCTGAACAGCCTCAATTTTCTCATCCTATCTTCACATGGGAGGTGCTTCAGTCCCCTGATCATCCTCGTGGCCCTCCTCTGCACTCGTTCTAACAGTTCCATGTCCTTTTTATGTTGAGGACACCAGAACTGCACACAATACCCCAACTGAGGTCTCACGAGAGCAGAGTAAAGGGGCAGGAGAATTGAAAAGGAAAACTGAGTTTAGATAAATGTGAAATAATGCACAAGGAGAAAAATTATCATAAATTCACATATGTGTTCTCAGCTCATCCTACATATAGATGAAGTCTTGGGATTGCACTGTATGAAAATATTGCCTCCAATCTCAGTAATGGTCAAAAATATAAAATACAGTGTTAGAAACTGTAAGATAAGGAATACAGAACAAAGTAGAAAACCTCACTGCATCCGTGTATAAATTCATGACTACCAAGTGCACTTTGGAATCATAAAAAGCTTCAGACAAGCATATCAAAAGTGATCAAAGGTATAAAAGATCATACCCATTTTGCCTAGAAAGGTTGTACCAGATGATCCTTGATCCTGGTACTCTATGATTCTATGATTAAGGTCCTTTCCAGCCCTAACTATTCTATGATTCTATGATTCTATGATATGTACGTATAGTATGAGATACATTTAAATAGACTTAATCTTTTTAGCCTGAAAATGAGGTGATTGAAGGATAAACTGATGGAGACAATTTACCTGTTCATCAATCAATGCAGGTTGCTCGACATTCTGTTTCTGTTTCAAATCTATTGCTGGAACCATTACAATCTCCATACCAGAACTGGCCACAAGAATTGCCATTCTTGTCATAATACCATTTCACTACGTAGTCCTGACAGTCCCCTGGTTTCATAGGTTCCAAGCACCTTGGATCTGCAAGTGTTTTGGCAAAAGTTAGCTTGGATTCTGGAGAGGAGTTGTATTATCCAAGAAGTGCCTTCTTCAGTAAGAAGGGCACCCTTTTTTTTCCCTTCCCTGTAGTGCCTGGGAGTATATGTGCCTCCCTCAAATTTGCATCCAAGTTCCATTTCTGAGTTACCTGAACAGGCCTGAAAAAATACAGGATCAATTTGAAATGAGACTGCCTAAATCCTGATGTAAAGATGCTGCTGTTTAAATCCCTAGGCACATAATTGGTACGCAAGGGTTGTCGGTCATAAAGGTTTGAAAATCTGGCTCTCACTGTGTGTGATGTCTGTAGACAGCACCCAGAAAACAGAAAGTGACAAATTCTAGTAACTATACTCAGGGAGGTATTGGAGTTTTCTCCATAGCTTTTTTTTTTGGTGGAGATTTGCTACAGTATTTATTACCTTTTTGGGCTGTTGCTACCTGTGTTTGCAGCAGAGTTAGGTGATGATCTTCAGCAGCAGTTACATTGAACAAAGGATTAACAGCTAAACTCTGAGGTCTGCTTTCACGTATATCATAAAGCAAGGAAAATCTTGATTCTGTGTAGGCAGAGGTGGTCACAGTGTGATCCTGAGCAGTTGGCAGTGGCTCATTATATCTGGTCTGCAGTGGTCTAAGCTGCAAAAGGAGTCAAAATCATCAAACTCTGTCTGGGCTCAGATGCTAAGTTAAAGAGTTGAGAGAATTATGTTGGAAGCTTTTGCTAAATAATCAGTGAAAAAATACCATTAACAGCAGGTAGTTTCAGACCATTGGCTATTTTTAGGCAAAGCAGTAAGAACACCCTAGAGAATTAGTGCTGATATACAGTAAAGGTGACAGGTGTCCTACTCTGATACTAGCACGATGACTGAAAAATATTAAGGACTTAATAAGGGAACGAAGATGACATACAACTGCAGAAAGTATCTATTGCATTAAAACTCAACCTGCCCTGTATATCTGTGCAGCAGCACTGTGTTGGAGGGCAGAACCCCAACGCAGGGCAGGAGGCATTTAAAGCTGGAGAACAAAGAGTAACATTGGCAAGGAGTCCTAGGAGTACAGCCCAATGTGGAAAGCAAAAGAACCCTGGCTGCTTGGTAATAACAGTCAGCTTGCACACAAATAAATGCCTTACACACTATGTATCTGCCTCAATAGAGACTCATCTGTAAGATTTGTAACTCACTTCTAAGAGGAATAAGAACTACAAAAATATGAGGACTGTTGACATTTATTGCAACTAAGAAGCAGTATTATCCTCTTCATCCTATAAGCTTCTGTTCTCGCCATATAAGTTTACTCAAACTTTAAAATTGTTGTTCCAGTCTTTTGGTCTGACATATTACTTGCATATTAAAAGATTGGTGAATAGTGAAATAAAGAGTATTTGAATTCAAATAAAGAGATACATCTTTTAAAAACATTTTATAACTGTTACTTCTTTACTTACTGGGTAACTGATTCCTTCCTTAGGGAGCACATAAGTCTCTGATGTAGTACTTGTAGGTAACTGGTTATTATTATCTTTACTAGCAATTTCAGATTCTGCACTTGGAGCTGGAGATAAACCATTATCTTTTCTGGTGTAGACTTCAGACATATTCTCACATATTTTTGTGATCAGTTTATTTTCAAGAGCTGAAAAGGTTAACAAAATGATGAGACTTATTAAGGGTAATCAAGTAAAGTCATAATGATACACCACAAACTTTTAACCCTAAATCTTTAATGATAGTGTCCTGTGAAAGACCATCAAAATGCAAATGGGAAGAAACAACCTAACGCACGCTCTGAAGTATTTGACTTTAAGGCCCTTTTGTTCTTTTAAGAAGAAACAGATAAAAATACTAAGTCCTTTTCCTAAAGCAGAAGTCATGGCTGAACAACAAAGGAGAAAAAAAAAAAGAGTGAAGGAAAGCAATTGTTTACATGTAGGAAGGAAAAAGAAAAACTGGGCGACACATTCTACTTGCACAAAAGAAAAACAGTGGTTGAGGTTACTTTTATGTTGAGTGCTTGAGCCTGAGTCAGAGCCCTATTTAATTCCAGCTTGGACAAGAACTTCAGCTTGGACTCTCTTGTCACTGCTAATGCCTCAAGTCCATCCACAAGCTCAGCATAGCAAAATAAGTTTATACTTAGGAAAAGTATACTTTATAGGGCTATAAGACTAGTCTGTGGTTAGTCTAGATCAATGTCCTTTTTTTTTTATCTCATGGGCCATTATAGGTTTCCTCTGGATTTTCTCCTGATTCCAGATGTGGCCACAGGATTTTTTCAAGCCACAGTTTGAGGTATACAATGTACTATCGGACCCCATTTCATTCTGTGTTGCTCCACCACTTTTCTCCTAGAATCAGGATGAAAGTGTAGGTTCCCCTATGGCTTTCAGAAAAAAAAACAAGACACCAAAACAGTGCTTGTAGGAGATGATGTAGGGATTCCAAGGCTGACAAGAGCCATATGAAATAAAGAAAGATACAGAGATGTAGCACGAGGGTGGAAGAAATCTGCACTTCTCTGGGATGAAACCATGGCTGAGCACAAAAAGACAGCATGGAAAGGCTGGTGCATACTCTCATGAAATAGGACTGCCTCAAAGAAGGTCTTGGCTCAGAAAAATGATGTTCACTGTGTTTTATTGTTTCTGCAAGAGGTAAAAAATTTGGCAAAGGTTTCATTTGGCCAGAGAAGCAAAACAGAAGAAAGCTGAATCCAAAAGAGAAACATAAACTGCCATTCAGCAGGCCACCTTGCCTTGCTATAAGAATGACCAAACTCTCTTAGATGCTTATTTCAAGTTTCTTCTTAGTAAAATGGTTTCTTTTACCTGAAAGTGTCATGAAGTCATCTATCTGGTAAACATGTTCATCATCAGGGTCTGTTGCAATGAGCTGCATTTCTTTCAGAAAATTGTCATTATAAGATTTAGTCCTTTGAACAATCCCAGTGACAAATATCTCAATATTTGCAGCATGTGCCTTTCTTACTGCACTGTCTAGTTGTATGTCTTCACGATTGTCCGCTTGCCCATCCGTTATGACAACAGCTACTTTCCTTACTGCCGGGCGTGCTGCCTGAAATAACCGAATGGTTTCTTGGATAGCAGAAGCTGTGTATGTGCCTTCTCCGAAGTAGGGCATGTTATCAACAGCTAATTTCAGGGATTCCTTGGATGCGTATTGCTTCAGAGAAGACACCAGCTCCACTTTATGGCTGAAGTTGATGATGCCAATGCGGGTTGTAAAGTGGCTGGATAATACCTTGTCAATGACTGTTTTCATGAAAGTTTTTATAATATTGAAGTTTTCTGGTCCAACGCTTTCGGAACTGTCAATAACAAATACTAGTTCCAGTGGTGTTACTCTACAACTGATTCCACAACCTAGAAAATAACAATTTCAGACATTTCATAAGAAGCCACCATCATAACAATTAACTTAACTCATATATCAGATTTACAGTTAAAGCTAAATTAATTAATTAATTTATAGTTACAGATACTGATAAACAGAGAAACAGAGCTTGATCAAACTACTACCAGTGCAGCTCTGGCAACATACTGAGCATCATTTCCACATCAGTGGCATCTTATACACAAACATGCAGAGGACAAATCCATTCAGTCGGAATAAATCCAGTGTGTTTTATTAGACCTATTTTTTTTCCATGCTGGAACCCTTACCACATATTTCATTGATAAGTCTGATAACTTCTTCCCTCTGAAAAAAAAGAGTATTAATTAATTTGCTATGTGTTCGAGTTTTAAGAATGCCGATTTCTGTGTATTTATTTACAAATATGCAGGCAATGTAATGCCCCATTAACAACCTTGTGTAATGTCACATAACCTTTAAGTATTTTCCCCAAATAAACTCCTATCTTTAAATTAATTCTTTTACATACTCACCGAAAGACCTGGTTCACCTTTTCTTCCCCAAATTCCCTGAAAATGTGTAGAGTAAGACGATTAACGAAAGCCAAATTTGTCTAACTTCTACCATGCAAAATTAAGTAATACAAAAAAGTGTTTTGCCTTTGGTCCTGGAGGTCCTGTGTCTCCAGTCTCTCCTTTGGCACCTTTGCTCCCTGGATCACCTTTGTCTCCATAGTCTCCCTAATTTAAAACAACTGTATTAAACACAGTCAGTAACTCTGGTTTTGCTGATAGTCAGAATTGGCTTTCTGGTTCAATCTGGTTTTAACATAAATTTTCTGATCTTTTTTTTTTTTTTTTGTGTCTGTGTGTGTGTGGCTGGTTCATCTTGTATGCACTATGAATAGAATACCTGAAAGCAAGCTCTCAGAGAAAGCAAGATGGGCAGTACAAGCATCTTTAAAAATTGTCATGAAAAATTACCTTAACTGAGGACTGAGTGGTAAAGACGTCTTTACACAAGTGTCTAGAATATATAATTTACTCTTCTTTGATTTTCTTGAACTCTAAATGATCTTTATACTGGATCTATATTAATTCAGCCCTATGGAGAAACATAACTGCCTCAGATCAGCCGAGGTACTGAAAGTCACACCAGCTTTGTGGGTATAGAAACCACATGAAAAACTGGGAACTTGCAAGAACAGGGGAAAGGGCATGCTTGTACTGTTACAGCCATTGGAAAGTATGTAGTTTTACATTTATAAGCAATTCTGCACTTTTTCCCTCAAGTGGCCAGACCTTTTGATTTTCAAAAAGAGAAAAGGTTCAAAGTTATGGTATTTCAAGAGACAATTTTCACATAATGCAGTTATGAAACACACTATCAAAGGATTCAGGTTGTAAATCAGACATTTCTTCAACGAGATTGTGCAGGACAGTTTTTTACTTATCTCTGGAAGTTACTGACCACCTTATATTTCACTTGAAAGTTTAAAGTTTAGAAAGTTATTTAGATTACTGTCCATTTTGATATTATTCCTCATTAATACCCAGCTGATGGAATCACATATATAATTCCCTGTTGCAGTGTTTGCAATCATGATTGCTATCAATTTTAAGGAACCCTTTTGACACTCTCAGTCTGATTCTGTTCTTACTCAAACTAGTATGAACCTGAAAGTTGTACATAGTTTCTCCACAGCATTAAGATAACAATTCTCCACTAAGTAAGCTCTTGGAAGACAGTTCCTGTACTATTTCACAAAACTGTAAAATCCAGCACAGGATATTTCTTTCCATTACCCATCCATGAATTAAATCTAACCTCATCAAAGTTAAAGTCAGCATAAGGGAGGACAAATATGATCTAGTGACTGAGGTGGTACTGCTGCTGTCTTACACATAAATATACTAAAACCTGCTCTGTTTGGTATTTGACACTTATATGAAATTCCTGCTGAACAAAACCATTCCTTTTCATGTATAAGTCTGCCATATTAATAGAAAACAGAAGAATTTTGAGTGTTTGGAGAGATTTACATTGGGTCACAAAGATTAGTCAAGATATGAGATGAATATGAAGAACAGTGAAAATATTGCAACTATTATTACAGTATGTAGCATTTGGCATCAGAGAAAACAGAATTAGAAGGCAGATATTTGAATCTGTGTGAAAGAGCTTGATATTTGCTGTTGCATCAAATCTCCAAGCTATAGTAGCTTGAATAATACAGAAGTCTGAGTAAGTTCTAGATAATGTAAGCTTATTGTAGACCATAGTACCATGAACGTTGCTAGTGCAAGCAGTAAATGGGTGGGGCTCTCAATGGGTACTGCTTATCTTAGGTGACTACAGAGACAACTGAACTCTTACTAGGGTATCTTCTTAAAGTTAGGGAGCCTGATCATTTCTGCTTGCCCATGAAGACTGCCATGTTTTTTTTCTTCCTCAGGCTTTCCAGACAGAGCTTTCACAGTATAGTCAATATTTCAGCTACGTTGTAATTGTTGCAGAGGGGCTGCCCAGCTGGCCCAGGCAGCTGCTGTGAATTGAAGGTGGTGTACTGCATAATGCATTTACATCAATGCTCATTCCACCTGGGCATATTGTTCCCACTTTTGTATGCACATAGTTGGTCTGCACATCCACACTGAGCATAAGCCTTGGTTTCCTTTGGCTAGGCTGGTCCCATCAGAAGCTGCACATCTGAAAATCACTAACAAAGAGACAAAGTATTTAATTCTCTTTGTGAAAAATTTGATAGATGGGAATAGGTGTGTGTGGGAAATTCTTACAATTGTTATGTCAACCAGGAAGTTCTTCAGTAAGGAAAAATTCAAGCTTGGGCTTCAATCATTGTATAAAGAAATTATTCAAATAAAATAAAGCCCTTAAAAGACAATAGTAAAGAAAAAAGTCTTCTTTTGTCAAAGCCTGACAAATAAAAGAACATTTCTTAATACCTGAAAAATACCTAAGATAGCTGAATACCTAATTTGACTAGTATTATTTTTCTGTTAACAGGTATGATCTCATTTTAAATCCTACTTCATATTGTGGTCCTTAATGACAATTAGGATTTTACAGACTAGAAAGCTGACAGCAAGTAGAGGGCACTTACCTTGCAATGTCTTTGCCTTCTATTGGTCTTCAAAGACCTGTCACACCAAATGACCAATAAAGGAAGAAAAAATAGCCTTTTATTTCCCTACCACAAACATAGGATTTACCTTTGGTCCAGGAAGGCCAATTCCTATTGACCCCTTTTCTCCAGGAAAACCTTGATTTCCTTTTTCTCCCTAAACAGAAAGTGGAAAGTAAGTTTAACTGAAAACTGAAGTAAAACCTATGCTGTATCTATTTACTTTGTAACATGGTGCATCGAGAAAGCCAGATATTATGCAATGAAGCACATAATTTTCAAGACAGAAATGGTCTGAAGCTGGATAAACATGCAGTTGAGTATGATTCAGAACACACATGAAGCCTTTATAAAAAGTATATAATGAATTATTCCTTATTCATTAAATGAAATTGTCATTTCACTGAAACAGATGAAAGACAAAAGTAACCTTACTTAAGCTCAGACAGTCATTCATCCAGTGTACAAGTAGTAAAATGTGGTCCAACATAAAGGTTCTCTAGAAATACACACCCAGAATCTCAGCAGGGTTGACTTAGCTTTTTTTATCTTAAGCAAATGAAAAGGCACCTCTGCTTTTCATAACATGGAGAGCAGAACAACTTGCTTCTGATACTTCAAAAGACAGTATCAGTCCAGTTACAAAGTTCAAATTTGTTTTCTAATTGTTGTTAAATATGTCTTGCTGCATGCATGCAGAATTGAAAAGCACTTTCATGCTAGCAGTGTGTGCACACAACATATTATAAACCACAGGTGCTACAAAATATGTACAGAAAATCCTTCACGGCATCTGGCTTCCAGAAATTTTCTTGCTTTATTTAATAGGGTAACACAGTTTGTTTTTTGGTAGTTTTTGTGGGGTTTTGGTTTTTTTTTGTGTTTTTTTTTTTTTTTCCAGATCAATTGCTGTATACATTTTAACAGTGCTAGAGGTGACTGTATTTCCTATTACGTAAATTCTTCACCATAAGTGACATTACATAAATAATTCACATAACAGCAGTGCCTGGTGCAAGCACAAAAACCAGTTCCAGAGAATGTCAATGAGACCAGGAGCAGACCTCATCTGTAACTAACCCAGTTCAGGAGATGCAAGTTCAAGGTTAGTTAGTTGTATTTTTCAGTCAAGAACTCAGACTGTCTTACTAAAACATCTTCTACTAATACTTGTATAGCTGCTCACAAATTGGCTTAAAGGAGCTATATTGCTCATAATGGGCAGAGAAATACAAAAATGTTTCCAAATTTATCAAGACTCCAGCTTCCACCAAAGCACACTAGAGCAGCTTTCACAGTTCAATCCATGTACATAATTAAATTCAAACTTGACCATCAGTCTTATAAAATCCAAGGTGATATGCATGTAAAAGTGCAGACCCTTGGATCCCTGACCCTAACATCCTGATACATTACTGATCAATAACCAGACTTCCATGTAAAAATGTCATTCTATGAACTGATGTCTAGACTGTGGTTTTGAAAGGAAACAGAGCATAAAAAAAAGAAAACCCGTAAATGTAGCTATCAACATAACATTACTTGAAAACTATCTCATTTTTGACATTCCATTCTTACCATATGCAGACTGAGCTTTATGTATATATATCAAAAAATAATTGGAGTGATATTAATTTTTCAAATGCAAGAGTATAATAACTTTAAACTATTAGTGGCCAAAAAGAATTAAGCTTGAAGTAACTGTGAACAGATAGGAGACAGAAGAGACAGACAGAAGCTCAACAAGCATCAGGTGAATGGAGGAAACAGGTATTACGGGAGCAAGACAGTAGTCAGAGTTGTTCAGAAAGTTGTTCCTAAGAATTATATGAAAATAATCAGAATTTAAAAAAGTGATTGCTAAAGGGAAGAAAATTTAAATGACAACACTGTACTAACACAACTTGTGGAATGCAATAGACACAGCAGCAGCTGAGTTTGATCCACCCCATCATTACAGCTTTGGTTTCAAACCCAAAGACAAAGGCCTTCATAGCAAGAGCATGTTACTTTCCTACATTCCTAAATTCTCCATCTGTACATTACAAATATGCTTTTGTCTGACAGTGTGTGTCAGCAGACTTCTTCCACTGGAAAACTTCCATGATGAAACTGAGTTTTCTGCACTTGATTGTTGAAACATTTTTGTTCAAAATGGCAATTGCACTTTTATAAATAACCTCACATATCCATAGAATTAACAAAGATACATCCCATATATTAGACTCTGGAAGCACATCAGAAATATCTGTAAAGCCAGGCATGTAATCGTTTTCCTATACTATAAAGCCGTACAGAGATGGCAGAAATGTTTCTATTTTCCACAAGAATAGAGCAAATAGCTTTCAGAGATTCAGCAAACAAATGAAGAAAAGACATTCCTTATGCCCTTAAATTAAAACATTTAATATCTTTATGGTTACTGGTAACAATTAATACCGAGGAAAACCACAAACAAATCAGAACCAAAGGTCTAGACAGTCATGACTCTTAATTGTGTAGAGATCCCTGTCTAGGAATGGCCTGAGACAAGATAAATTAGAATCTGTTAAAGGGAGTTATACGATAAACAGAAAAGAAAGAACACAGTAAATTACAGTTTTATGCTATGAAACACAGTAAAACAAGGAAAGGCTCTCTGCAATAAAAAATGGGAAATGATTGAACATGAATATAAAAGTAGAAGATATTGAAGCTGGAATCAGAGCAAGTACTGAGCAAAAGAAATTCAGAAGGAATCGGTGCTTTTTCGGTAAGGCTTGTATGAAGTAATTGCATGCTGAACTCAACAGTTAAAGCAAGTATTACATACCATGATCAGGAAACTTAAATGGGCAATGAGTATTTGCAGTAGTTCAGTGACTCGGTGGGCAAGAGAAAAACAGACAATGAATCTCCTTAAGGACAGTTTTGAGAAGAAACTAGACAGATATCACACTGACCTGGATTACCTTGCTTCCTTGCTGTCACCAGCGGGGCCAGGTGGACCCAGCAAGCCTTTCTGTCCCATAATACCCTGTAATAGTGGAGCAAAAAAAGAAGTATCAGGAGGTAAACTCTTGCAGGTAACACTACGGTAGTCATCTCAAAGTCACTGCAAGCAAAAAGTAAAGCCGTGTCAAAAACACCAGTTCTGTTTCCTCTTTGGTTTATAGTTTCTCACTGTGAGCCCTGGCAAATTCCCAGGAAAGCAAAAGAACAATTAAGCTGAAAATTTTTAAAGAATAAAATTTGCCCATGACACAGTGCTATATTTTCGCAATTTTTCCTGTGTAGAAACCAAGAGGAACTATGTTTATACAGCAGCTTCAAGCAGTCACTCCACACAAGGGAGGTACAAAAGGACCAGACCAGTAAAACCCAGCGTGAGTAAATCTGCCAGGTGTGTTAGCTAGTTCGTGTGCACCATATATACATGCCAAGTTCCTGGTGCCACAGCCTCTGGGAGCAGCAGTCATTCAGAAAATTTCAAGTGGGAAGGGAAGAAATAAAGCTAAAGAAGCACCTGCTGACTTCTGTGGATACAGTCAAAGCCAGATAAAGCCCTTGTGCTTTGGAGGTGGGCTAATCTAACATTTCAAAGTGCCAAAGTGAAGCATATCCCTTTGGTTGTATAAAAATTAAATGTTTGTTCTTTTGTGGGTTTTTTTTCTTCTTTATTTTTAGTTGAAAAAAGCTTTTGAAACTTGATGAAGCTTCATAAAAGTTTATGTAGAGTTTGGGCTGTTTATTGGATTACTGTCTTTCAATAAATAATCACCATACTACAATACAGTAAATGGCATTCTTCCAGTGGTATGTAAGTTACCTAAATTCTGCATATGTTGAATATTTAGGCAAAATATATCAAAACTTGATTATCATTAAATAGAAATACATAGTTCTAGATATTTAACTTTTAGATATTACTGAGGTTTGAAAAGTCGTCATTCTCATATGTATAGACAAAAAATTCGCCACAAACTTTAAGAGTATATCTTGTGAAAATACTGTTAATCTATATACTTATAAGCTATTTATGTACTAAATAGCTTATATCAGGAACTAGCTGCTACAGGCAGGTCTTAATCCTTGTTCCCCTACAGAGAAAGTATTTTTCATTCTCAAAGGCTTCATGGTACATGGTGTATCACACATTTGTATGATTTCGACACTCAGTTGAGCTTAATTTTGTTTAGACAGACTGTGTCTGTATGATTTACCAATGTACTGAAATTGCTGCAGCTTGCAGTAAGCAAAGGAAAGTCAAGCATACATCCTGAGAAAATATTAATGTTCTGTCACTCACTGCATTTCTGTAACAGGCTGGTAATAGCAGTGTTTCTCCATTCAGATAGTAGTTTATTCAAAATGGCAGTGGAAACATCTGCTAACCTCTGCTGAGGAAATCACGGCAAAACTTATAAAGGCGTATCTATTTTTAACTTAAATTGTAGAAATATACACAGTTTCTCCTCATTGTCTTTGTAAAAATAATAGATGGATACAGCTATAATGAAATCCAGGCATGCATTGAATTTATTTTCTTACCATTATGTCTTTCTTGAATTATAAATCACTTTAGTGGATGGAGATAAAAATTGCCCAGATGTTGTATGCTGGCTTCTTACAGAATTAACTTTTTGTATTAGAATGAGGAATTGACTTCTTTTATATTCAACTGTTTTACTAATGAAACTAATTGGATTCAATTTCACTGAGCAAAAATTGCAAACATAAAATTCACATTTAGCATATTTTCCACCTCAAAAGAATCGGAAAAAGAACAGATGCAAACAGAAAAATGCATCATTTAACTGATTTATCAGCCTCACAGTTCTGTTCAGCTTCCAGCTGTAATCTCATGAAGTTTAGCTGTGAATGCAATTTCATCCAGTTAATATTCCTTCCTAATCTGGTTTGTAGAAAAGTACAGTCAGTGCCCATGTTTTTACACTTGATTTCTCCTGCAGTTGCACCAATATAAATCAATTATTGATGAAAATATTTGTGTGTCTGAGAGATCACAGTCTGCCAGCCAGAGTCACAAAAGAGCATGAAAGCTTCAGTAATGCACCACACCAACCTTGGGACCAACCACTCCAATTCCCCTTGGCCCCAGGGGCCCAGGATAGCCTCTCATTCCATGGGCTCCCTGAAAATAGTCACAGAAATATTAGTGATTTATCACCTGTTTATCTGTTACATCTTTCATCTATTTATGAAGCAGTCAGTCAAAGTACTAAGTTGAAAACAACACATATTATATACAAGCGTTGCTTTTTAGGTAGATGTACAAAAAAAAGCACAAAATGCAGGCACCCACATTATTGAAGCTCTAGGTAAAGAACATTGTTCCCCAGGCAAAGGTCCATGTGGTCAAAGTCACCAACAGAGTTAAGACTAACTTGCAATCTTATCTACTACAGAAGACAAAAAAGCAAACTCATTTGGAAACACCATTTTTTCAATACGTTCTGCAGGGTCTTACCAGGATGGACAGGGAGGTTACTAGTGGGACACAACAGTGATCATGCCCCTTACGGATACTGTGCTTATTCTAAAACTAGAGACATTTAATTTTCAGAACTGCCAAACTAATGTGTTTATGAAAACTAAATGAATTTAAATAACATTGATATATAATAAAAAGAACAACCCTTTGTTTATTTTTTTATAAAGCCTTAATGTACATATGTTTGGCTTGCTTCTTGAGGAAATGAAGCTTAAATGATACTCCGCCTTATGTTTCTGATTGTCTGTGTTGGTGTTCTTTTTCTCCCAGTGTAATTTGAACCCATCAGTTGATTTCAGCCAAATTCATCAAAAATTTAGAGGCCTTGGGCATGTTAATTTTTGACAGTTTTGGTGATAACTGGAGGCTGGGTAAAGGAGGGAGATTCAATTGATGCTTTCAGTGGGGAAAAACAAAACCAGAGAGGACTCACCCCTTCACCAGCAGGCAGACAGAAGGCAGCAGCTGGCTGGCCAGGAGAAATGAGGGTAACACTGAGGCTGGCACTGCCTGCTGCAGACAAGCCCAGTGAAGGACATAGGGGTCAGGGGACATTCGTGGTAGGGGTAAGGCACAGGGACATAAGGGGCAGTTTTGTTTTCTTCAGTCCATGATTGTACAAATGAGGGGATAGGCACACATTCAGCACATAATCACTAGAAAACTCAGTTTGAAAAGAAAAATCTATAATGAGCAAGTTATAGATGCAGAAAATTCTGAATCAGGTTTTGCAAGTGTCTCTAAAACTACGCCTGTGCAGGCAAGTGCGAAAGAAAGAAGTGTTCTGATAAGCTATTGATCATTTAATAACTGTATTAACAACAGAACCAAGAAGAAATTGTATTTCTTGACAAAATAAGAAATTTAATTATAAAAACTCTTCACTGTACTTATTTTTGCACTCAGAAAAGCTGAGCCTGCAGAGGGAGCATTCTAACTAGGAGAGAGGTGCAAGTACGAATCACACGCATCACACACTAGAGTTGTGGTAGGTGAAAAGAAACCACATATCAAACTGATTAAAAAGGAAGGAAACAAATTACAGAATCTTTCCCCTACTTCCTTTACTTTCCAGGAGGAATGTGTGCAGTCATTGTAATGACTCTTCTAAGTGAAATGCCCAAGGCTCAGTCTTTAGCAAGAGATCACTCAAATTTGTCCTTTTCATATACACTATGTTATGCTCATGATATCTCCTATTTATATGAATGTAGTATGACCCAAACTATGCTCAGGTTTGATGGATTTGGAGAGGTGGGAACTCTGAATCCAAAGGCTAAGGCTTAGACTGAGATTATAATGCTTTCCTTCTTGATGTAACATTTGACTTCTGAATTTATATTCAATTCCTCTTTCTTCCAAAGCACTGGTGACTGGCCAATTTGAATCAGGACGTAGGCACAGTACATGGATGGTCCTAGCTTTAAATTGGTGTGTCAAACCAATTGGGTTAAACTGATTGCCACTTTCAGTCAGGAGCAAATTTCTCCCTCAGACTTGATTAGAAAGCAGAGTTTGTTGGTTTTGTCTGGTCTGGTTTGGAAAATAGAATTAAAGAGAGAACTACTCTCTTTTATAGTATTCTTTTTCTTCCAATGACCTTCCCTGCTAATATAAAGAGAAAAGAGAACTTTTTACCTTTCCCCTCCCATCCCCACCCCCAAATTCTAGCTATAAACACTTCAAGAGTACAATCTTAAGTACTTAAAGATTGTAGCACTTAAGTCTGGTACATGGTACTGAGAAATGTCTCTCAGCAGTGGGATGAATGGTAGATATCCCTGCCCGGTTTCTCATTAAAACATGCCTGATTTCTCAGTTCCTCTTGCAATGCATTTTCTTACCATTACCTTGAGATTGTCACATTACTAAGAAATACTGAGAGTCTAGGCAAACGTAGTCACCTTCCTACTTAGTACCATCGGTTATCAAAGGAATAATTATTGGTCCTCAATGTTCCCTCAAACCATAATGCAATCTTAAGCTGTTTGTAGGAGAACTCTTCATGAGTAGAAGCTGCACCAAAGCTTTCCTTGCCGAAGCCTCCCTCTAAACCTGCCAGAGGTGGCAGACCTAAGAAGTAGATACTCAGATAAGACTTTGCAGTACAAGGGGGTTTTTAGGAGATTCTGGGTCGCCGTGGCCTGTGAAACAGCCTGTAAGCTGCTGTTGGAAGCTGAATGGGAGGTTACCAAACAAGTAAATGATTCCTTATGGTCCAGTATCCAATATGCCTACAATCTCCCTCTTAGACCAGCCCTGACCGGAAAGAATGTAAGGGTGACTTGAAGTCATCTGCCTCTTCCTCCCGTGGGTAACACATTCTCACTTGGGGTTGTTGCAGGTGAAGGATAGAATTTTAGCCTCACATGCGTAGTTAATACCAGATGTCTCAATGAAAAGCTCTTTTGTAGAGCTTTACAGTAATCCTCAAAGTTTCCGTATTTCTTGGCTTAGAGAAAAAGCCTCTCAGTTTGCTTTATGAGTTGTGAAGTGGAGCAATTCTTTTCTCTAAGGCGTGACACTAAAATGTCCTTCAGGGAATTCATTTCAAGAAGGATTAGTACTGTTCTTTGATGATGTCTAATTTATTTTCTGTATTGTGCTTGTAGACAAGCTTGTCACCATCAGCAAAACGGTGAACTAGAAAAACACCACTGAAACAAGAAATAAAAAGCTGAGTCAGACAGTATAAAGTATGGGATTCCAATGTTTATTCCGTACTATTTGTTCAATAAATTTCATTAAATAACCTAATGGTCACCTGAAAAAAAATATTGGCTTCCAGATATACACACTTCGTTTGTGAAGCATGTGTACTTGATGCTGAAATATGCAACCAAGACTGCAATACTCTCTTTAGTGAGAACTAGTGGATATAATGAAATTTGTAAGAAAATATATAGAAAAAAAGACATTGCATCTCTACTTTCCACTTTTTAGTTCAAATAGACAGGGCACAAGCTGCAAAAAAGTTGTTTATATTGCAACTGGATCCAGCCCAAATATTCATGCACTAGGGATTACACTAGGGGTTTTAATAATCCTTCTGCTATCCAGTTACTGAGAATGAAGCTTGCTTTATTTCTAGTGCTGGGCTATTGCTCTTGAATGCCTGTAACTCACCCCCCAGTAGGCAACCCTGCTTTTAAATCAAATTTTTATTATATTCTGACATTATGTGCTTCTGTTTTAATGCTATGGAAAGTAGGGTGCTGTCAGGATTGAATGTGTCCCACATGTTCCAATTTTGTTTTCATGTGAATTTGACCTCTGATACATAAAATTCCTATCTAGCAGTGTGCACATATGTGAGCCATTTCAGAAAGCAGGGAGAACAGAGCTCTGATTCAGCTGAGTGGAACATTCCTATATAATGATTCTCAAAGGAATTTCAAATTAACTAGTGTGCAACTTTATGAGTCCCTTATCAAATAAATGTTTGGTTTTCAATGCAGAGATTGTTCCTGTTCTTATATTCACTTTTATGTGGAAGGGAAGAGAGGTAGCCAGTGCACTTAGATTTTATTTGAAAAAAACATAAGATTGTCCATTTTATGAACTAAATTCCAGGGGAATTGTTGTAATTCAACTGAATTGTTTTTTCTTGTGGCATCTTTGCTACCCAGAAGTAGAGACTAAGGATTCAAAACTTTGTATAAGAAAACAGAAGCAAAAAATCAGGGAGGAAGAAGAGATACTTATATACTTAGTTTCTCTTTTTCCAGTGTGTTCTATACCATGTCAAGTGTGGATGCACAAAACTAAATCACAGATGTGACTGTTTGGATAGTGCATGCTTTGGTGCAGCAGTCACACACTGCAAAAGCTACAGCTGCTCACCATTGGTAGAAGCAATATGCATTTTCTCTCATAGGATTAATGCATCAATCTGGGTGCATGATAAGAAAGAAACTTACCCATTTAAAAGTAAAAAATGCAAATCAGATTATCTTTTATCAGATGATTTTACTCTTCTTTTTTTTCTTTCTGACAGAGGCTGTTAGGTAAGCACTACTCTGAGCAGCCAGATTTGATGGGTAATATCACACTGAAACACAACCAAACACGCACGCAAAACTTTTCATACAAGATGTAATGGGAGCATGATTTGCTCTAATTGTGTTGTGTTACTTCCAAAAACCCTACACTACTCTAACAGTGCTCTTCATAACAAGATGCCATTTCTCCATAACCCATGGATATGGTGCATTCTGACATGGATATGGTGCAGTAATGTTTACTCTGACCAAGGACTTTCTGAGTCTCAAGCTCCGCCAGGGAGGAAGGGAAGCCAGGAGGAAGCAGAGACAGGACACCTGACCCAAACTGACCAAAGAGGTATCCCATACCACAGCACATCATGCCCAGTATATAAACTGCGGGCGGTTACCTGGAAGGGCTAGATCACTGCTCGGGTTGGGCTTGGTGTCGGTCGGCGGGTGGTGAGCAGTTGTATATCCTTGTTATTTCCCTTCTCACTATTATTATTGGTGGTAGCAGCAGTGGCTTGTGTTATAGCTTAGTTACTGGACTGTCCTTATCTCAACCTGTGGGAGTTACATTCTTTTCATTCTCCTCCCTATCCTTCAGGAGTTGGGTGGGAGGAAGGGGAGGGGAGTGAGCGAGTGGCTGCGTGGCTGAGTTGCCTACTGGGCTGAAACCATGACAAATGGCTAATTCATGATTTAATTGTAATTAATTATAATATGCTATTATGTCACGAGACCTGCAGTGGTTTAAGAATAAGTGTGATAAAAAGACTAGATTCCACGTTCTCCACTTCAAAAACAATGTCTTTACTTTACAGCTTTTACCTTCTGCATTTTATGATACCATATTGTACTTCCATTGTTCATGATCTGGGTTGGAATTTTCCTAATAATTATACAGCTGAAGTATTGCTTGTCCCAACAAACACATGAATTCATGATTGTAACACAAAAAGGGACTTGTGACACACTTTTTTGATCTCTCATATAAGCCAGGCACTATGATTTATCTAAGTGCATTTCTGTATACCATGTATATTTGTGACACTTTTCAGAAACACAAACACAAATGTTGATTTTAAAAATTCCAGTTGTGAAAAATTTCACTGCAACTGTTCTAGTGGTTTCCTTTCACTTAAAAAAAAAAACAAAACAAAAAACTTTTATTTCCACTTTGGATTTAACTCAAATTTGTTTATATTAAAGCCATCTATTCTTCCTGAAATTCAACGTTGGCATTACAGTAGGAGATCATCTTATTTGATTTTCTGACACGACTTTCCAATTCCTTATCTTTGGGAAACACTACTTTTCAGAACTATGCATTTAGGAAGTGATGGGAAATTCCAGACATAATGATGCCCCTATGCATTCTGTAGTCATAAATTACATTTTAATCAATATTTGCCTTAAGAATTACATACAACATTCTAGGGTTTTTATGAAATGTTCTTCTTTAGTATGAAGAAAAATGTCTAATAACACTGTACTATATCAAGCCTGATATCTCTATTTGGAGAAGATATAATCTCATATAAAAGAAGATCTAATTAGTTTAGCTGTATTTTCTATAAGTCTGTATTAAATAACATAACTGAAATAATTTTTAGTCCTGCAGTAGTTTGTGTCATGGGCCAGACCTTCCATTACATTATGTGAAATGTCTTGATAAGCAGTAATTCATAATAGGAGCACAAAGCCCGGTTTCCCAGATCCCACTGTCAGGCTATTGTATGGCACTTCTAAGGTCAGGTCATTCTAAGGATGAATGCCCTCCAGTTTCTCCTTTATTGTAGATACATTTCTAAAGAGGTTATCATTATTTATTTTAAATGGGAATTCTCATGTTCTGGGAAATGAAGTTGAAAGTTCCTTATGTTTGGGAAAAAACTTGTTTGGGCAGTATTTATTTTGCTTTCTCCTGCCACAGGCTGCTTATTTCTTATTTCTTATTTCTTATTTCACATATGTAATGAGGAAATCATTAATAAAACCACCCTGTAGGATATTTTACAGCAATTTCTTCTATCATTTTAGTCTTAAGGTCTTTTTTCCATCTTTCTATAACATAGGAGTTACAATGTATTTTAGGTGAATTATGTACTGCTTAGAAGCTTATAACACTTCAGCTATTCTGTGTTTTATGGAAAAACTTGGAAGTGTTTCAGTGTTGTATTTTTAAACCCTTTTTTAGTTTTGTTTTGTTTTTCTGATGAGTTTTGCCTCTAAACTAATACTAATTTTAGATGAAGGTTTATAGTCTTCTCTTAGGTCCATTTCTAGGAACTTTAAAAATCACTCACTAGTTTTATGTAACCAACATTTTCCTTGAGTCCCTTGGAGTCTGTGGGAGATAGGAAGTGCATAATTATAAGACAATACTCTGCCTATGTTGGATTCTGACTTCCACACAGGAACTCCCGCATTTTGAAACATCTTGGGTCTTTGGATTTATGGCAAACCTGCAGATTTGCCTGAAATCAGGGGATAAAGCATGAACTGATTTCTATCTATTGTGGCAGAAAAGTCTATCACAAACTTTTAACTGAAACAGAAAATGGGAGATAAGATCTCAGCATTTTTTCATAAATATACCATTCTAATCTAATGAGTTTTTTGAATGATGTTTGTCTACCTTGTCTACTAGTCAGATGCATCTACCACCTTTGTACACGCACCTTTGGTCCAGGATCTCCTACGCCTTTTGGGCCTGCTGGTCGTGGGGGGCTTGCTGGTCCTGGAGGTCCCTGGTACAGCAGAGGAATAAAACATGTCAATAGTTGTCCTAAAGGAAGATTATTTGTGCTCTTCAACAAAGGAAAGAGTTTCAGCAACAGTTACTAATCTCTTTGGTTTTGCTGTATTTTGTCAAATTTTTCACATTTACAATGTGTACTGAGCGACAGTTATCCTCAGTCCCAGGTGGAAACATGAAAAGACTACCAGAGTAGTATAAAAAATGTCCAGCTCTTGACTTAGGAACATTGGAGTTGCTCTTAGCAAAAAGGTGCCAGTGAGAAAGCAGACATTATTCATGATTCATACACTGCAGACATTACACATCTGGAATACCAGAGCTAAGCCATCTAAATTTGGGAGTTGGGTAACTCTAACATACTTTGGTGTATTTCTGTTTGACAGTCTGTTCTCCTAAACTCCCTAGTCAATCCATCATAGCTCATACATCTGCCTTTCCTACTGCTGGAGGCATTCCCAGCCTCTCTTTTATTATTCATAGGGCAGATGTCTTTTCCCCATCATGCTACAGAAACCTAGGTACACAAGTCTTGTCCATGTCTGCCAGTGGTTTACGAAGTTGGTCTTTACAGATTTTTGGGCACAGAAAGGCAGCAGAGAAGGGGAAAAGATGCATGCTACAGCACAACAGAACCTTCACACATTTCAAGAATGTGTATTCATGTGGCAGGGAGAAACACAACCAGCTTTACTGAAGCCTGAGATTGAGTTGCAGAGAAGCATGATTCTTGCAGCAGTTGCAGGTGGGATTCCTAGAATAGACATGATTTCAGGAATACTATTGCATAGCAAAGCTCTTTCCCCCCACCCCCCACCCCCCTTTTTAATTGCCTAGGCACTAATAGAAATGCTGGAAGTGCAAATGTGTAAGTTTGTCATCTTGTGACTGGGCAGACTGCAACTAGATTTTGTGTCCTTAATCAGTTTAATCAGTGGTTACCAAACGAGGCTTCTCTTCCAATTCTTTGATAAATTAGAAATGGAAAGTTTCCAGCTTCTCATTGACCTGTTTGATTCTGTGTCTACCAATACATTTTTTTCCATATAGTTTAAACAGATATCTTGTAAAGCTTAAAACTTCGCTTCCTATGAGGCATTTTAAGGACTACTAAAAGTTTGTCAGTTGTCTAGTTGTGTCAGTGTCTTCTTCATGATTGCTTTTGCATTTCCTTTTTATTTTCATTTGGGATGTCATGTTTTCATGTGCTCTCTTTAATGGCTTTGGGTTTGTTAATGGCACTCCTTGACCCTCCAGGGAGTTTTGAGCTGGTCTAGTGTCCCTGTGTGCTATGAAATATATCAGGTACATAGTGTTACACCAGGAATTCTGAGTGAATGCCCTCTGAACTAATTCTGATCCCAAAGGCTCTTCCCAGGATCAGTCTGAATGATAGGAAATTGAAACTGAGATGTGACTTACTTGGAAGCACTCAGGTCTCACCTCAGCGTGCTTGTGAATGCCTTTGCGGTTGTAGTTTGAAATAAAGCTGGATTACAAGCATAAAGAATATAGTGCTAATGGAAGTTTGACATAGAGGTTGAGGGATGGCAACAACATTTTCACTTCCTAGTGAAAGGTTGGTGAAACATGTCTGTGTGTCTTTGGATGACTGGAATTTAGGGTAATATGCCCTTGTAATGGAATGTGTCAGGTGGAATACATAGGCATTGACATCCTCTGGAGCTCACTATCAGAAAAGCCAGGTCGTGGTGGTGGGGCAAATCTTCAACAAAGAGGATTTAACCCCCCAATATGAAAAGCAGCTGAAACCCCAAGGAACTGAAGGCTGCAAGATTCGGCCAAGCAGATGTTATTAGAGATCTTGAACAAAGAACAGTAAAGAGTAAAAAGGGAAGGAAGGAGGGAAGAAAAATAATTCAGAGCAGTGATTATACTAAACATATATGAGCAGCCATGAAGATTTTCATGGAACTATATGGTATCCTTTTCAGGATGCTGAAATGAGAACTTTGTATCCAGTTTCAACTGCCTGGAGAACTGGCACTCTATCTGGGACAGGAAAGGACTTCAAAATATACATGAAAAATTTATATTAGCTAAAGGATGAAAGAGCTTAGTTGCACTTACTTAAGTAAATATTGAATTATCAACCAATAATTCATTTTTTTTTTTTTTTTAATGGAACATGAAGTACAGAATTATAATTGTACTTACAGCTTCACCTTTGTGGCCATCACCTTTTTCTCCACGGGGTCCAGGTAGACCAGGTAGTCCCTGGTTACCCTAAATACAAAACAGTAAGTCAGGCACCATGCCAGTAAGTGGATCATCATAGAATCATAGAATAGTTAGGGTTGGAAAGGACCTTAAGATCATCTAGTTCCAACCCCCCTGCCATGGGCAGGGACACCTCCCACTAAACCATGCCATCCAAGGCTCTGTCCAACCTGGCCTTGAACACCACCAGCAATGGAGCATTCACAAGTTCCCTGGGCAACCCTCTCCAGGGCCTCACCACCCTTACAGTAAAGAATTTCTTCCTCAGATCCAATCTAAACTTCCCCTGTTTAAGTTTGAACCTGTTTCCCATTGTCCTGTCACTACAGTTCCTAACGAAGAAACTCTCCCCAGCATCCCTGTAGGCCCCCTTCAGGTACTGAAAGGCTGCTATGAGGTCTCCATGCAGCCTTCTCTTCTCCAGGCTGAGCAGCCCCAACTTTCTCATCCTATCTTCATATGGGAGACGCTCCAGTCCCCTGATCATCCTCATGGCCCTCCTCTGCACTTGTTCCAGCAGTTCCATGTCCTTTTTACTTTGAGGACACCAGAATTGCACACAATACTCAAAGTGAGGGGTAATAGTTGCCTCTTGGACAAAGCATGTGACACTTGAGAAGTTGAGGCTATACTGCAATGTATTAAGCACTAGAGGTCCAAGTGAAATTTAAATATTTGAAAGGGACCTCTTGATTTTTGCCCTAGGAAACCTTAATGTAAAGTGATATTTTTTGAGTATTTTTTTTTCAATTGATGCCTATGTAGTTTAGCAAAATGATTAAAACCCACTCAACTGCTGAAGTTTAAATGCAACAAAACCCAATTACTATTATCTGAACATCCACTAGAATCATAGAATCATAGAATAGTTAGGGTTGGAAAGGACCTTAAGATCATCTAGTTCTAACCCCCCTGCCATGGGCAGGGACACCTCCCACTAAACCATGCCATCCAAGGCTATGTCCAACCCCACCTTGAACGCTGCCAGGGATGAAGCATTCACAACCTCCCTGGGAAACCCTCTCCAGGGCCTCACCACCCTCACCGTAAAGAATTTCTTCCTCAGATCCAATCTAAACTTCCCCTCTTTAAGTTTGAACCCTTTTACCCCTTGTCCTCTCACTACAGTCCCTAATGAAGAGTCCCTCCCCAGCATCCCCATAGGCCCCCTTCAGGTATTGGAAGGCTGCTATGAGGTCTCCACACAGCCTTCTCTTCTGCAGGCTGAACAGCCCCCATTTTCTCATCCTATCTTCATACGGGAGGTGCTCCAGTCCCCTGATCATCCTCGTGGCTAAGGAAGTAATATTTTGCCAGTATGCTAAACATTTTCTGTAACCAAAGGAATGGTACAAACCAGACACATAGACTCCTAAACTCTTCTCCTCCACATGTCATGATATAACAAATATTAACAAATATGCAGGGAAAATATTTCATATCCTTTTGGAAATACAGAATAGCAGTTACCAGCTCTTGCAATTTATTCATAAAGCTCAGAATTTTTTGTGCTTTTTTATTGTCGCTTCAGTTGATCAAATTAAAATTTCGGAAGAAAAGGAGTTCTCATTAGGAAATTATTAATTGTTATATTTTTAGCTGCAGAGAGAAATCTTCAGAACATTGACTGCATCTTTAGCTAATACAAAGGTAATTTAGAAAGTTGAACTTTTATGACTTTTGGGCTAAGTCCTGACATTTGAACAATGCATTTAACAATACTGTAACATAATATGACAGCCTTAAGTTATCATATGCATATTTTTGTGCTTCCACAAAATCACATTGATTCTTTCACACAGTAAAGCAAAACTGCCTTCTACAAAGAAGTAAAAGAAAGAACAACTGATTATGACAAATACATAATTTCTTTTAGTTTAGCCTAAAATGCTCTGTATCAGCACACAATCATTCTGACTCTTCCACTGATTCCCACTAAAGACTTGTGCATTTGCAAAACCTCAATGCTTGCTTTCACAACCAGAAGAGAAGCAAATAGCAATCTTTTCCCTCATTCAGTGATCACTTTCCTGACATTTAATGAGAAAATTAACTGAGCCTGCAATAGACTATTTTTCACAGAACCAAGACAGAAAACATACTACTTTGAGGTATCCCTGAAGATATCCTGGCAGTTGGTACTGTAGATGTTCACATGATAGCACCAGAAATCCTTATTGACACTTGTAGGTCACACATTCACTCCATTCCTAAGCATGGTATGTATATGGCCATACATGACATGTACACTCTTTACTCAGTACCACAGAACCAAGAAACGTAAATGGACTCTCCAGTAGAGTGTTGGAGGGCCAGTTGTTAATATACATATAGATAACATATCCTGAAGAATAATTACATCCAAAAAGAAAATATTTCCCTGACTACTCCAGTAAAAATAAATAGCTAGAAAAAAGAAACTACAGATGACAGAAATCTGCTGTTTCATCTGTGCATTGTGCCTGGAAATTTCTGCAATAAGATAATGCTTCAAGAAACCATGGATGGAGTCCTAGTAACAGCTCAGATCTCCACCATAGACACAAGCAATCAGATCTTCCTAACCAATTTAGCCTTGCCAAGGAAAAATGAAAGAGCTGCTTTGGCTCTCCTAAAGACACACATCACAGGTTTAGATTAGGAGATACGTGAATGCAGAAAAACAAGCTAAACTCAATGTTCTGGTTAAGATGAAACCCTGAAACCACTCTAAGATGCAAATTGTGATAGGGATATAAGCATGCCTTATACTTAAAGGAAATTGTACATGGTAGGTCACTCCTGTATGAATTTCTCCTATTCTCCTGTCCAAAAGGATAGTTTCTCTGGAAGACTTTAAACACAACCTGACTACCACAGTCAAACTGTGTTAGCCAAAGAATATATTTCTTCATGTTCCCTAATTTTCAAATGATGTAATTCTGATCCAGTTCTGTGAAAATTTAACCAATGAATGTGCTTCTAGTTCATAAATAGCTTTATAATGGAAAGTAATTTTCACCTCTTCCTTGCCCTTCATATCTATAGCTCTTAAACTGTGGATAAAATAACAAAGATTTTAGAAATGTTTAATAACATTGTTTTTGTAAACAAAAAAAGAAACCACAGAACATGAGTTCATCTCTATTTTCACTTCTAATTCCACTACAGTAAAAAATGGCCAAACAGATGTTTTCATTTAATCTTAGCAGACCGTCAAAATGCCCAATACACATTAACACATTCTTTTCTGTAAGAATTGGGATTTTTTGAAGAGGCTGGTTTTGTCATTAGTAACATATCTATAAATGTATTTAAGTCAAATCTATAGCAAAGTCTACAGTAAGAAACAGTTCTGTAAGTCATAGAATCATAGAATGGTTGGGGTTGAAAGGGACTTTAAAGCTCATTTGTTCCAACCCCCCTGTCGTGGGCAGGAACACCTCACACTACAGCAGGTTGCTCAAAGCCTCATCCAACCTGCACCAATTATTTAGTTTTAGTCCAGGTTAGATTTAATTTTTTAATAGCTGCATGAAAAATACACAAGGTACGTCCCAGGGGCAGTTCTGTGACTGCTGTTTCCCAGAATTTTGTGGGGTCTGGAAAAGGCAGTCACTGTGACTCACTCTAAGGCAGTTTGCTGGCAACAGGGCAACTGCCATTAATGTTACAGATAGCATCCTGAATTGATCTACTTGCACAAACTCTCCAAGGAATAATATAGAGATAATTGCTTCTACACTCTTTCAAATAAGAAAGAAAAGAAAGAAAGAAAGAAAGAAAGAAAGAAAGAAAGAAAGAAAGAAAGAAAGAAAGAAAGAAAGAAAGAAAGAAAGAAAGAAGAGAAAGAAAGAAAGAAAGAAAGAAAGAAAGAAAGAAAGAAAGAAAGAAGAAAGAGAAAGAAAGAAAGAAAGAAGAAAGAAAGAAAGAAAGAAAGAAAGAAAGAAAGAAAGAAAGAAAGAAAGAAAGAAAGAAAGAAAGAAAAAGAAAAAGAAAGAAAGAAAGAAAAAGAAAGAAAGAAAGAAAGAAGGAAAGAAAGAAAGAAGAAAGAAGAAAGAAAGAGAAATAAAGAAAGAGAAAGAAACTAAGAAAGAAAGAGAAAGAAAGAAAAAGAAAGAAAGAAAGAAAAGAAAGAAAGAAAAGAAAGAAAGAAAGAAAGAAACTAAGAAAGAAAGAAAGAAAGAGAAAGAAAGAAAGAAAAAGAATTCGAAAATACAAGCTACTGAATGCACATGGATCAATGTTCTATGCAGCATCCTCTGGTAGGTGTCCTGGTAGAAGTCTGTCAAGCCAGGTGTAAAGTGTTCTTGGTATTCCTAAACTGTTATCACACAGAAGTTATTGCATTAAGTTTTATTTTGGACTACATTGTGTTAGGTGCACGTAGACTAATTGGTCTTTGAATTTGGGTCTATCAACTATGTTCCCAAGAAGTGAAACAGTGGAATTTAGCGGAACATTTTATGTGCAGACATAGTAAAAAAGTAAAAAAAAAAAAAAGAAAAAAAAAAAAAAAAGAAAAAAAAAAAAAGAAAAATTTACTAAGAAGGTTCCTGATTTCAGTCAGCAAAGAAGATCACAAGAATGGCACCTTTCCCAAACACTGAAGGAAGTTTTCCCGAACTATTCCCTTTTCACAAGTGGCAGAAGGCTTATAGAAAGTTTCAGATCAGACTATGCGTTAAATGTGTACAAGGTGAAGCAGAGAAAGCTGCAAAGTAAAAGGATATATACCCAGTTTTTGCAGTAGCGAACATGGGATCTGTTCTAGAGACTGTGATTTTGAGTTCTTAAACAGTGTAGAAAGGTGCGTAGCACTGTTTTCTAATAAACCCATATTATTCTGATTACTTAAATGAAAGCAATTTCAAAGAGTTGAGGAAAGACCCTAATTAAGATTTTGAGAAATTTGGTAACAAAATATCAGACAAAATTCCACTCTGACAACTGTAATACATTATGCAAGGAGAAACAGCAGTCATAACTCTATGTACCTAACAGTCATCCTGAACTAGTATTACCATTTAAGAAACAGAAGAGATAGAACAATTCATTAAAAAGGTCACTTCACTGTTAAACAATGATAAAACCCCATAAATGTCATCTGTTGCAAATTAATCTATATCCTTTTCCTCTAACTTCTTTCCCACTGGCAAGAGGATGGTCCTTGGTTTCACTGTATTCTTCAAGAAGCCTTAAGTCAACTCATGTACCACACAGAATTTTTCAGTATCTCACTTTTGCAAAGACTGCAATCTCTGTGTACCACTGAATCCTCATCTTTCACTTTAGTTAACCACTGAAGGCTCAAAATCAGTGAGCACAGCAATCCTGCCACAGACTGCTGTAGTCTATTCTTGGTGTTGAAGTTAAAAATGTAAATGATATAACCAAGTAAATCCTATTCTGAAACCTATAGGCAAATAAGTACCTCCAAAAGACCTATTTTAAAAATATTCTATTTTGGGTCTTATGTTTTTGCATGTGCACGGTTGGTAAGACTAAAATGACACTACTAAAATAACTAATAACTCTTTTTTTATACTCACTAAAAAGCATATTGCCCATAGAGAGGTATAAAACACCACATGAGATAATGAAAGGTGGAGATGAATTTGAGGAGCTACTTTCCTAATGAAGACTTCCTGAGGGAAATTTGCAGGGTTAAGGTACACTGGACTAGCTATTTAATCTTTCTTGTGCTTCTTTGAAAAGATAGCAAGTTTATATTTAAAAATACATGTAAACTGGAATTATGTAAAAATTGAAGAATTGGTTAGTTATTTTCCCCAAAATGTTGCTCATGTGGTTTCTGCATATACACAATAGTTTTTCATGCATCTCATACTTCTTTATTTTTCATATTTTGTCTGAAACTCCTGCCATTGGTCCCATTATTGAATTTCCAGGAAGTCCATCATCTCCCGGTGGCCCTTTGGGACCTGGATCCCCCTATCAAAAAAGAAAAAAAAATCAAAACCATATCCATTATTTTCATTTTTAATTTACAAAGTCTTGCAGAAAAAAAGTATTCAACTCTTTCTGACATTGCCAATTATTGAGCTAGGTAATATGAAATCAGTATTTCTAAAGGAAGCTTTTACTACCTTGATTCTGACCTCACTTGTACTTTCGTTTCTCTGCAACTGTGTCAACGAGTGTGTTCTGCTTTTGATGAATGATTTGACAGCTTCAGCTTTCAACTGAAGGTTAAATAGTGTAATTTAGTCTCCATGGCCAGATTCACCTGTGGCTTCTGCCTGCTTTTGCCCACAAAAGCAAGGCTGCATAACCTTGTTACTGTCAGAGCACAAAGAGAACAGCAAAGAAATTCAAAGACAAGTGCTGACACAGAGTATGTTTAGAATGATGCAAGTGTGCAGCACTTCAAAATTGTAAGCTCCACAGGCTGAGGACTCAGGAAGAAACTTTTTTTCCCTCAAACACTACTTAGTACAACTGTTTGGTAATCTTAGCTCTATCAGTGGCTTTCGTGGAAGCAATCAGGCTTCGAATTCAAGTTCCTCACGTTATACCCTGCCAGTGCAAAATCCTTCCCCTTCTTAACATTTAATCTATTGGCAACAAATGTCTTACTTTATATTAAGGGTCTTAGAATGAAAATTTTGATTTTCAATGAAAATCACAATTTTTAACACTGGTGAGAAGGACAGGCAGTATTTCAAGAATCGTTCACTAGGGAATGCAGATGAAATGTTCGATCAAAACCACCAAGCAGCTGTAACCATGAGAAAGGAATATGAGAAAAAACAGCTATCAAATGTTGCTGTGTCTCCACATTAGTAATACTGGCTGTCAAGGGAAATAAAACTCTAGTCCCCAAATGTGGGTGTTGCTTAAAATAAATAAATTTCCAGTGAACACAACCATGGCTGTTCAGAAGTTGTCTAGGACCCTTCACTGCTACATCAAATACTTAAGAGATATAATAAAAAGGCCTCAGACCACGATAACTCCCAGCTTTGAAAAACATGTGGATTCCCTGCTTTAGAAATTTAGAATGTCTGACTTCGCTACTGCAGATATCAGGATTTTCCAAGAACACAATTACTTTTAATCATCACACTTTTCACAGTGGAAAGAGAAAACAGATCTCTTTAATCTGTTACATTATTGAGCAATTGTCAGAAACATGGCAGATACATGTTTAAACAAAGAAATTATTATGGAGCTAAAGAGACAAAGTTTTGTGTATTTTCTAAAAATCAACTTGCATTTTAGAATTACCCAAACTACTCGCTTCCTTGCATCAGCACTGCACAAAAAAACCCTCATCTAAAACTTAGTAGTGTATGGAAAAGCTCCTACAGACCCCAGTGAATTTTTGATCATGGCCAGCCTGCTATGGAAGTGATATGAATTATACTGAACAGAATAAAATCAGAGTGAAAAAGGCAATAAAGTCAATACAGTTCTTTCTTTCAGCATGAGTTTTATCAATAAATAATCTTGACTCCCATAATGGTCTATTTAAAAAAATGTCACAGTAACCACGAAAATGTGATGACGGTAGAGAGGTGTAGTGAAACCTATCTTCGTACAAGTTGTGTATTATGGCATGCTACTTACATTTTCCTGAGATAAAGTTTGGTTGCATTTCTACTCCAGGTGTACCCTGATCTTCCTGTATTCCCTTCTTTCTCCCTCCTCCATGCACAAGCAAGTCCAAACCACATTCCTGCCCTCTGTGATGCCCTGTTGCAAGGCTCATGAGTACACTGTATGTACAATACCTATATGTGCTTGTGTGTGAGGGCATATACTTTTTTAAGGAAGAAGAAAAATGAGGATGAAATTACTTCAGAGTGATAGGATGCACATTAATGATTTCTCTATCCTAAAAATTATCTATCAGCAAAGCTGAAAAACATCAACTAAAGTTGAAGTAAACTGGTGTATTTATACAAACAGCATCTATTTTATTCTTAAAATAAAAATGTGCTGGCAGTGAATTTTCAAACATTTTGAAAACCTTCAGAGTTATATTTACTTTTGCTTAATCTGCGTATTTTACTTAGTAGGACAACTCCCAGTCATTTCAAAATACATTTTCCCCATGGAGAAAATGAGATGGGTGTAGCTCTAACTACCTCATATATGACATTGTATTTAAAGTAGTGTCTACTGTCCAGCTGTTCACTTGGAAGTGACATACAACATCTCCGAAAAATCATCTAGTTTAGCATATCTGGAACTAGTCATAGACACATTCCTGTAGGGATCTACTGCCACATTCAGGAAACCTTTGGTCTAAGAAACAAAATGCATAACAAACTCAAAACAAAACAAAAAACACAGGAAAAAAACTTCAAAGACACAACAGAAATGTTATAAGGATTTTCTTTTTTAACAAATGGATTCAGGAGGCAATAGGACATTCTAAGTTCAGCATCCTGTTATAGGGCTCACAGACACTCTCTGTTGATTTTTAGTATACTTTTCAGTCCTTATTTCTAAAATAATAGTCATCTTTATTACAACAACAAGGAATTTCAACTTCTTTAACTTATATTCTTTTGAGAGACGTGCACCAGAAATTTTCTGATCTCTGGTCTCCAGCAAACAATCAGATAATCAATCACCTTTGGTCCAGGAGGTCCCGGAATAGATGATCCAGTGACACCAGGGAGTCCTTTCTCTCCCCTTTCACCCTGTTACAAAATTGCATCATCTAGATTTTAACAAACAGTTCCATTTTCTGCACAAGTAGCAAAAAGTTTTTTCAACACTTCATATTACAAAAATATCCACAATATAGATCTACCAACAAATATTGGGAAAAAAACATAAATCAACTTACTGTTCTTGTGAAAGCCGGTCCACGCTTCGTGTTTAAGTAACTAATGGTTGAACTGTGTATTTGGTTTTTTCACTTTAATTAATGTTTTGTGCCTGGCTTACAAAGCCAATGCAATAACCAAACCAGATGCATTATTTCAATTTCCTTATCATTCAGAGCAACACTCACAAAATATGATACTAGCAAATTAATATTTCAAAGTAAAAATTTATGAAATGCTCAGAGTTAGAATCATTTGGACAACTTTAATTTAGCTTCTCAGTCCTCATGCATAACTACAAGGTCTGTGATTCTGTTTACCTATTCTTTTTCTCCTTGGGACTTTTGTATCATTCAGGATAGGGGATGAAAATATTTTTGCTTTTCCTTTTTTCTGCAAAGTCTCCAAGCATCCGATGCTTAAGAAATCTGTACATTACATAAATTCCATACATCCTTTTATAAAATACAAATTGGAAGAACAAGCCTACTTTTGGTCCAGCTGGGCCTTGTACTCCTTTAGAACCATCCAGTCCTTGGGATACTTTTTCTCCAGGGCCACCCTGAGGAATACAGACCTTTATCAATCATAGCCATTCATAACTGGAAGATACACAAATAACCACAATATATATTATGTATATATCATCATAATGATGCCCATAACTAGAAAGGTATTTAGATGCTCCACTCCAACTGAAATCCCACTCAGTTCTAAAATCTTCCCCAAACGTCCCAAATTTAACCAGGTGAGAGATAAAAGCTGTCTGTCTACTCATACATCTTTCCAGGGTTTAATTTTGTTTTTAGATATCTAACTAGTCACCTAATTTCTCTTAGCTCCTCTCTCTGCCTGTCAGCATACTCAGATTAATTTGCCTCCTGCTAACTTGAATGAAAACTCTCTATTACAATTTTAGGAAATCTCTACAGCTCAATTAATTGAGGGCCTATGTTTATTGTCTGATTTTGCTGCACTTGATCAGACTAAGGAACACATCACTCTCAAAACCTTTTAAATCATCAGTTAAACTACAGGTGCTACTTTAAGATATAATGAATGAAAGAATAGGCCAGAATCTGAACACCTATAAAATAGAACCTTCTAAAGTTGCAGTATTCCTCCAGTGTGCATGTCAAGTCATACCTTTTGGCCTACATCTCCTTTGCCAGGGGGTCCTTCTGGGCCTCTTGGACCTTGGTCTCCCTTTTCTCCCTAACGGAGATCAGATGGTTAATCAATTCTCATGTAGCTAATTTTATTGAATCAATAGACTTACGTGAAACAATGCTTGCATAAACACTTTGCCCAGAAATGTCAGCAAATATCTGGTTAATTCTTTTTCCTACAAAAAATAAAGAAGTATTCTGTCTTCTTAAACCCCTTCCACCCTCCTGCATTTACATTCCTCATTTTCACAACTCATTACAATTCATTACTCAACTGTAATAGTGCCATTTGCAATTGCGTCAATGTTTTGTGGGAGGAATTACATGCATAAACTCATATGAAGAAAATACTTTCAGTTATCAGAAAAGGTCTTGGTTGACCAATTTTAAGAAAAACAGCTTTTAAGAAGCATTAATTTTAGGCAACTCTGTAGCCAAAGGCCAGTCTAGGCAGCAAACGTTAGCCAGAAGGATCACTTCAAATAATTAGCAAATAATCCACATAAAACATTCTATTAAGGAACATTATTATTTATGCATCATATAAGTCAGATTAGTATATTGGAATGCCTGTACATAATTCAGAAAGTGAAAAGTAGATTAAAATTAAGTTTAGAAATCTATTTCTGATTTGAGCTGTTGATGGAAGTGGCATTACAGAGCCTGCTGTTGATAGGCATCAGTGTACATCCCACTACTGTGACACAGCTTCAAACATGCAAATAACTGCCTTAACGTCACCATGCTACCCACTGCAAGCATCAAGCTGTTCTTTGCACTGTCCCAAATATCCAAGGTAGCTACTCAGTACTAGTATTTTTGCCTATAATGAATTACAACAGTTAAGGTGACAGCACCAAGCTGATCATCGGAATAAAAGCAATACTCAAGAGAATAATACCCCAGCATTCCCAAATACAAAAGCCACCTGTAACTTTAACCCAATATTTACTTGTAACTCCGATGTTTCACTTCTGATACACTGAGGTCTTCTTGAGCACTTACAGAGTGGGCAATTTCAAATACAATAAAAATAATTAAGCAGCAATAGAAATGCTACATATTTTTCCATAGTAGAAGGCTTACTGACTCAGGTCTAGCTTGTCAAACTGGATTTGTACTGTCCTTGTAGATGAGAAAAACATGAAGCTGCATTCTTAATAGATCTTTATTACAGCTATTCAGATATCTTCTGAATAAAGACTTGCAGTCAAAAAGTGCTGATTTGCCTTACTCTGTATCACGTTCAGTTCATCAATTCTACACACTGGCCAGCTGCTATCCTCATTTAAAAGCTGCACAGTAGCAGCCCGTGGAGGCACCTGGATTCTCAGCAGCAATTCAAGAATTGGCTAAAGGACTGGGTTTTGCCCTCTCAGCAGCTCACGCTATTTGGAAAGAGTAAAATTAGAAGTCTCCATTTAACTTATTCTAAATTGACTATTTTGGGCACTCAGCTTTGCACTCCTCTAAATTCCTGTCCACCATTTTGAATTCATGCTTCTTTTTCCCAGTATGGCAGAATGTCTCTTAAAATCTCAGAATTTCCCTTGGAAACAAGCAGTCCCAGTTTCAGCTGTTTGTGATGGTGTCTGTACCAGGCTGACAGGTTTCAGTCAGAGTTCACCACCCCGCCAGTCGCATCAATGTGAGCATTATTCTTTGGTGTCAGGAAATATCTGAACAGGCTGTGAGGAACAGGCTAAAGGTATAACCTATGTGTTCTCCGGGAAGATTGTGAAGTTTAACAGTAGTCAACAGACCACAAAAGGCAGGACAGCTAAATCAGGTGCAGATTCAGACGGTTTATTGGAAACATCTCAGCTAGCCCAATCCCTTTTCCCTGGCAGAAGTATTGGCACATGCCCTCCTACATGATGAACTCCTTTATATTGCGTACCTGCAAATAATGGTTTGCTCTTCTTTTGTCTATACCTTCTACATGCGGTAAAATATATTTTCTTACCTTTTTTCCTTTCCCAGGTTCTCCCTTCACCCCTTTTTCTCCTCGGAGTCCTGATAGACCCCTCTCTCCCTTAAAAAAGAATAAATGATTATATCTGTGCACTTCAAGTAAGTCTTTATTCTGTAAAATAGACTTGTGTGTTAAAAAAATAATTCATGATACGCAATATTTTTTTCTCAAATGAAGGTTGTTATTCCCAGTACGTTAAATACTCTATAGAGCCTGCATTTTTTCTATTCATACAATCTAAAATAAGTATTTAAAATTTCTTTCCAAGCTCCTCACCTGGTTCTTAAATCTTAAAAGTGTAAATATATTTACATTTTTTCATTTATATTTACATTTAAATATATTTCCATTTTTACATTTATATTTACATTTAAAAATGTAAATATATTTACATTTTTTCAGTGAGGAAAAACATGATTGAATGCTGTTTGTTATTCTGTGCACAAGAACAATATTATACAGATGTAATTTACTTGCAAATTCAAACATCTGGGACTTAAGGAATGGTCAGCCAAAAATGCCTAAATGGAGTTGTTGACTGGAGACTAACACCTCACTGGTTGTACAAATGGGTCTAGGCATTACTTTTAAGACTTGCTACAAAGAGTTGAAACTATCCACAGGAACTAGTCCTGCCAAGTACTTCTTCAACAACCCCAGGAAAAATCACCAGCAACAAGACATCTATCACATCTTACGCAAGATTTTGGAAGCCCTACTTAAATCATTAAGGACATGGTATGCAGTGTTCAAAATGGCAGCTGAAGTCAAAGCAGTAAGGGTTTAATGGCTCTTCTAACATGTAAGCAGTATGATCACCACTGTCACACAGACAGGGCTTTTTTTTCTCCAAATCACTGCAGGGGAACAGAGGTAGTAATGTTTCTCACAGGCTTTAGAAATACCTCATGAGCTTAGAAAAGATGGGGCAAACTCCATTCCAGTTATGGCTGTGGTCATGATTGTAGGAGAGAAGGTGGGAGCTCTAGCTCAGCATTTTGCATTTAAAAGCTGAAACTGTGAAGTTAGGTGAATACCTGCCAATGAAATTCTTCTTATTTTGATCATAGTCAACTTATACCAAAAATCTTCTACTTAGTTTATCAGCAACTAGTGAAAGAATTAGAAGATCCTGTAAGGAGCAGTTACAAATAAAAATAGGCTCACTTGAAGTCCTCATTCCCCAGTTGCTGGAAGTCCTGGTTCTCCTTTTTGTCCAGGTGTACCTGGTTGACCTCAGTAACAAAAAGTCTTTTGTTTAACAAAGAGACAGAATTTAGCTTCGTTAATTTCTTATACTATTTCACTAACAGGTTTACACACAGAATTGAACTTGATGATCCTTAGGGGTCCCTTCCAACTTGAGATAGTCTATGATTCTGTGATTCCATAGTTCTAAGTGGTCAAGTTTTCAGTCAAGCAGTTTCAACTGGAAAATTCTGTTCTTTAAAAACCCCAGTAACTTGTAAGATTGCATCTATTTTATTTAACCTTGCAGTGGGAAGAAAGTCTAAGTGAATCATTCCAACTTCCTCCTTTTTGTTTTAAAATATTTTCTTTTTTGACTTTATACCACTAAATCAAAATTTTTTTGGTCACTGAATGAAAAGTGAACCCAAATAAATATCAGAACTTCTGCTTAAAGTTTTACCCTCATGGTTCTTCCTTCCAGTTGTTCTGAAAAGGTTAAAGAAATAGGAATTCCATTTTTCAATTTTTATTTTAAAAATATTTTTCACATTAAGAAAATTGTCCACATACATGTTTCACAGCTGCCTATTTTTCCCTACATTAGTATTAAACATTGCTGCTGTAACAGCTACTTACACGCCAAAGAAAATTATTGCATTTCTCCCTGCTTTTGCTGCAGCGACTAATGTCTTCCTTTTGTACATCAAGGTGATTACAAAGCACACTTCTGCTTTACAATTCATCAGTTTATTCTGCTTGCCCTCCTAAGTATTTCAGCAATTCCTCTTCTCTCTTCTGACAGTGTTCACCTGACACTGTATTGCTAGCAGCCCAGGCTTGGACACTCATCATTGTTTACCCCACTTTCCTGTTCTCTTCCTACTTTCTCTCCTTCTGTGGTGGAGCGTCAGCTAAACGCACTTACGCTCTTTTTTCTCTTCTAGTGTTTCTATGTATGGTTTTAGTTCTTAAGATGACCACAGGATGCTGAAGGACAGGCTGAAAGCATGGTGGGACTAGACTTAAGTCTCAAAATCATCACTGTTTTACAGCTAGGTTGTTTGGTTAAAAGCTTTATTTGAACACAACGTGTATGTGTGTCATGGGTTCAGCAGCAGCAGTCATTTTTCTCCTTCTTAGTAGCTGGTGCAGTACTGTGTTTGACTTTTGGCCTGGGAACAGCGCTGATAACACTGATGTTTTCAGTTACTGCTCAGTAATGTTTGATATGACCAAGGGCTTTCTGAGTTTTGTGCTCTGCCAAGGAGGAGGGGAAGCCAGGAGGAAGCAGAGATGGGACATCTGGCCCAAACTGACCAAAGAGGTATTCCATATCACAGCACGCCATGCCCAGTATGTAAACTGGGGGCAGGGACCCGGAAGGGGGGGTTCACTGCTTGATCGGGCTTGGTATTGGTCGGTGGGTGGTGAGCAGTTGTAGTCTCTTTCCTTGTTATTTCCCTTATCATTATTACTATTGGTGGTAGCAGTAGTGGTTTGTGTTATACCTTAGCTACTGGACTGTTCTTATCTCAACCCGTGGGAGTTACATTCTTTCGATTCTCCTCCCCATCCCCCCCCCGGGAGAGGGGGAGAAGAAAGAGGGGGGAGTGAGAGAGCGGCTGCATGAGTTACAGCTGGGCTTAAACCATGACAATGTGGCATTGGATTAAACTGATGTCTGAAAGATGCTACATTTATGTATTTGCCTTCATTTAGAACATAAAATCCCCATTCACAAAGGTTAAGTGCTGATGCTAAGCAGAGGCCATAGGCTCCATCCAGGGAACACCTTGATAACATGGGTGGTTTCCCCTCAAAGATTCAAAAGTGAACTGTTATCTCCAACAAGAGTTACATTTTTACCTCATCAAACAGACTCTTGACAAGCCTGGCAAAGACACATTGCTTGTTATTTCTTGCTGGTACTATTTTTAAAAAATAATACGTGAATTACTACCTTTGGACCTGGCAGACCAAAACCTTTAGATCCTTTAGCCCCAGGGATTCCTTGTGGACCCTGTATACCCTACAAAGTAAAATAAGTGAGTTAGCGCATTACACTCTTCCACATCTGAAATTCATCACGTTTCCATCTTTCAGCTAATTATGATTTTATCTTATCTTCAAAACAAAACAATTTCCATGCCTGTGCTCAGGCTTAGTTTGGAGATCTTGGTTTTATTTTTCCTTTGTCACTATCCTCTGGATTTCACTGATGTATCCAAGTGTAATGACAATTACTGTTGGTGCCTCAGTATCTGCATTTAAGCCCTGATTCATAGCATGGTGGAAGCACAAACTCTTATCTTCTTTCTGAAAAAAAAAAAAAAAAACAAAACCCCAAAAATCTTTGGGATGTTTCAGCTTTCTCTATCCAACTATTAAAGGCTGTGTTCAAGCTTCAAAGGGCTTGAAATCTAAAAGTGATGGATTGTTACCTTGTGGTACTGTTATCTGCAATATGTTCGAAATGTGACACTCCAGGGCAGCCTTGATTGCAGCGATCATGAGATGGTTGAGTTTGAGATCCTCAGGACAGTGAGAAGGGCATGCAGCAAGCTCACTGCCCTGGACTTCAAGAGAGCAGACTTTGGCCTCTTCAGGAGCCTGCTCATTAAGGTTCCATGGGATACAGCCCTAGAGGGCAGAGGAGCCCAAGACTGTTGGTTGTTATTCAAGGATCACCTGCTGCAGGCTCAGGAGCGATGCATCCCAACTAGAAGGAAGTTTAGCAGGAGGGCCAGGAGACCTACTTGGATGGATAAGGAGCTGCTAAGCAAAATTCAAAGGAAAAAAGAGTCTTATAATAGGTGGAAACAAGGTCAGGCGGCCTGGGAAGAATACAGGGATGTTGTCCGGGAAGCTAGGGACCAGGTTAGGAAAGCTAAGGCCCACTTAGAATTAAACTTGGCAAGGGATATTAAGGATAACAGGAAGGGATTTTATAGGTACATTGCAAATAAAAGACAGGTTAGGGACAACGTGGGTCCTCTCCAGAAGCTATCGGGAGAACTGGCTACGCTGGACTTAGAGAAGACTGAGGTTCTTAATGACTTCTTTGCCTCAGTCTTCATCGGCAAATGCTCTGACCGCACCACCCAAGTCTTGGAAGGCAGACGCAGGGACAGTGAGAACGAAGACCCTGAGCCCACTGTAGGAGAGGATCTGGTTCAAGACCATCTTAGGAACCTGAATGTGCACAAGTCCATGGGACCTGATAAAATCCATCCACGGGTCCTGAAGGAGCTGGCAAATGAAGTTGCTAAGCCACTGTCCATCATACTTGAAAAATCATGGCAGTCAGGTGAAGTTCCCGATGACTGGAAAAAGGGAAATATAACCCCCATTTTTAAGAAGGGGAAAATGGATGAGCCTGGGAATTACAGACCAGTCAGTCTCACCTCTGTGCCTCGCAAAATCTTGGAGCAGATTCTCCTGGAAGGCATGCTGAGGCACATGAAAACCAACAAGGTGGTTGGTGACACCCAGCATGGCTTCACTAAGGGGAAATCCTGCCTGACCAATCTGGTGGCCTTCTATGAAGAGGCCACGGAACTGATGGACAGGGGTAGAGCAGTTGATGTCATCTACCTGGACTTGTGTAAAGCCTTTGACACTGTCTCCCATGACATCCTTCTCTCTAAGTTGGAGAGACATCAATTTGATAGGTGGACCACTCAGTGGATAAAGAACTGGCTGGATGGCCGCACGCAAAGAGTAGTGCTCAATGGCTCAATGTCCAGCTGGAGACCAGTAATGAGTGGTGTCCCCCAGGGATTGGTGTTGGGGCCAGTCTTGCTCAACATCTTTGTCGGTGACATGGATAGTGGGATTGTGTGTGCCCTCAGCAAGTTTGCCGATGACACCAAGCTGTGTGGTTCGGTTGATACATCGGAGGGAAGGAATGCCATCCAGAGGGACCTTGACACGCTTGTGAGGTGGGCTGATGCCAACCTCATGAAGTTTAACCATGACAAGTGCAAGGTCCTACAGCTGGGTGGGAGCAATCCCAGGCACAGCTACAGGCTGGGCAGAGAAGAGATTCAGAGCAGCCCTGTGGAGAAGGACTTTGGGGTGTTGGTCAATGAGAAAATGAACATGAGCCGGCAGTGTGCACTCGCAGCCCAGAAAGCCAACCGTATCCTGGGCTGCATCAAAAGGAGTGTGACCAGCAGGTTGAGAGAGGTGATCCTGCCCCTCTACTCTGCTCTCGTGAGACCTCACTTGGAGTATTGTGTGCAGTTCTGGTGTCCTCAACATAAAAAGGACATGGAACTGTTAGAACAAGTGCAGAGGAGGGCCACGAAGATGATCAGGGGACTGGAGCACCTCCCGTATGAAGATAGGATGAGAAAATTGAGGCTGTTCAGCCTGCAGAAGAGAAGGCTGCGTGGAGACCTCATAGCAGCCTTCCAATACCTGAAGGGGGCCTATACAGATGCTGGGGAGGGACTCTTCATTAGGGACTGGGGTGAGAGGACAAGGGGTAATGGGTTTAAACTTAAACAGGGGAAGTTTAGATTGGATCTGAGGAAGAAATTCTTTACTGTAAGGGTGGTGAGGCACTGGAATGGATTGCCCAGGGAAGTTGTGAATGCTTCATCCTTGGCGGCATTCAGGGTGGGGTTGGACATAGCCTTGGATGGCATGGTTTAGTGTGAGGTGTCCCTGCCCATGGCAGGGGGGTTGGAACTAGATGATCTTAAGGTCCTTTCCAACCCTAACTATTCTATGATTCTATGATCATCCAAGCAATGCATCTGATTTATCGCCCATCCGAATTATTATGCAGATTAGACCCATTTTCTGTTTGCTTGAGTCTAAGACCATTCAGATCAGTTGGAACCACTTGGATTTACAAGCTTTGTCTAAAGACTAGTCAGATACTTTTAAAAATCTCACTATGAGATTTTTAATGTCTTTACATCAAAATCAGAGCTCTGATAAAGTATAAAATGTAAAATACATTCAAACACTCATTACATGTCCAAAATGTATACTTACCTGGCTTCCTGGATTGCCTATTCCTGGTGGTCCTGCTGGGCCCTGTGGTCCTACTTGACCTTGTTCACCCTATAAAAAGAATTTCATCAAACCAAGGGAATCAAATGTGTTCTGGATCCCTCTTTGGGGAACTGGGAATCAAAAAGCTAACAAATTTTAAAAGCCAGAGTGTTCCTTTGCCTATTCCAGGTCCATTGCATTGGATGACTCAAAGGGTTTTTTACACTTCACAAATATTTAAATAAAATTTGAAATTTTTTAAATACAGTATTTCTGAAATAAATTTAGGAGGAAAATGTCAATTTCTTCCCTCATACTCCCACCTGCATAGAATACAGTCCTCAGTGTCATGTCACCCCCATTTAACATTAAGAGGCTCAGCTCCTTGATAGATGGGTGCAGCTGATGGAGCTCCATGGAACAGAGGAATATTGCTCCTCAGATTCCAGCTAAAACATACCTTCGTATTATTGTGTCGTGTGAATAATTCATCATCAATTTATCTAAAAATATAGTTAACCAGGGACACGATTAGAAAAATACTCTGTGCCTCACCTTGTCTCCTTTGACTTGTAGACCTGGCTGTCCAGGAGGACCAGCTGTACCTTCAGCACCTTTTTCACCCTAGAAATACATGACAGTATTGTAACTATATTTGGGAATTTATGAAGAACACCATCCTAGACAAACTAGTCATCACAATGTGGTTATTGAGGAAAAAAATATTCCTTCACAGACAAACAGGAAAAATGGTCAATGTAATTCCCAGTATTAGAGAAAAGTGATTCAGTTACAATTCATTAGATGCTTCACCTGCATTCACTGTGTTGTTGAACACAGGACCTCAGAAGGAGAAAATTAAATACTAGGAAGAATGAAGCTACATTTTGTAAATGTGATGATATTCTTATTAGTCAGAGAGAGCAGTTTGGAACCTGGTGCAAGGACATGACTAACATCTTTCCCATAAAAGGAAGAAAAATCTTCTTTGCTTAGTAGTTCAAGGCTCTAGAGAATCTTCAAGCCACTAAAAAAAGAGGGATACATTTTGATGGGAAGGCCATTGTGACTGAATCATCAATCTTTGCTTGTTTGTACATATTTTTTAAAAAGGGAATGTTCACATGTATTAAGCTAGTAAGTGTCCTTAATGAGAGAACTGTCCATAGGGACTAATACAACCCATCTTTCATTTTCCCAAAATGGTAAGGCAGAATGAAAACAGTTCCTGAATGTTTTCTTCCAATACAGAACCCAAATAGCTACATAGTCTTTCAGAAGATTTCTCTCATTAATGCTACCAAAATAAGATATTTATTAACACATAAATAGGAGAATCATTAACTTACGAATGTTAGAGGGACCGTACAACTTTTTTGTAGTTATCTTGATAGAGTTTCTGAACACAAAGAGACATTCAGAAGACCAAGATCCATCAGCTATTATTTTATACCAGTGGAATGATCAATGATCTCAAATAACTTAGACACTACTACAAATATGGCCCAAAATATTAAAAAAAAAGTAATTTCCATAAAACTACCTTTTGGCCTTGAATGCCCTCCCCTGGTAGACCTTTCTCACCTGGCAGACCATCAGGGCCACGTGGTCCCTGTAAGGAAAAAAAACCATATTCAGACTATATCAACAATTCCATTTTTATTGACATTTTGTCTAATTTGCAAGTTTTGTGACACTGGTAAGCAGAAATACTCAGCTGGCTGAGCCCAGGCAATTAAAATGAAGTGTAGCAACCATTAACTGGAGGATGTATATTAGAACAAGCTAATGCTGAAATGGTGTGAATTACATAATTAATGTCTAAAGATTGCATCCTTGAAACTTAAATGAACCTGTAGATTAATTTATAATACATTGACCACTGTGAATTTTTTTCCATGCGATTTCATTACTTCATAATGAAAATCCTCATTTTGAACATTGTTTTTTCATGCAAATGGCAGGTTAAACATGCAAAATTAGAGAATTCCAATTTAGCTTTAAATAGGTACAGAAATAATTATTCTTGTAATGCTTTCTGTTCTTCCACAAAATTCTGCTATCTTTCATTATTTATAGCTAATAGTTTTTAAAGATGATTTTGAGTAGGCAAAAAGGTTCTGCTGTTTTCTTTGTAAGAAAAAGTCTTTGACAACTACAAAGTGACTTAGAATGAATCTAACATCCACCCACATTCCTGTCTTCTTTCAAAACTTCTTTGAGATTTTTAATGAAATGCACAAGAAAACCATAAATTTCATCCTAGTCTCTAAGTTGGAGAGACATCAATTTGATAGGTGGACCACTCAGTGGATAAAGAACTGGCTGGATGGCCGCACGCAAAGAGTTGTGCTCAATGGCTCAATGTCCAGCTGGAAACAAGTAACGAGTAGTGTCCCTCAGGGATCGGTGTTGGGACCGATCTTGTTCAACATCTTTGTCGGTGACATGGACAGTGGGATTGTGTGTGCCCTCAGCAAGTTTGCCAATGACACCAAGCTGTGTGGTTCGGTTAACACACTGGAGGGAAGGAATGCCATCCAGAGGGACCTTGACATGCTTGTGAGGTGGGCTGATGCCAACCTGATTAAGTTTAACCATAGAAGCATAGAATCATAGAATAGTAAGGGTTGGAAAGGACCTCAAGATCATCGAGTTCCAACCCCCCCGCCATGGGCAGGGACACCTCCCACTAAACCATGCCAACCATGACAAGTGCAAGGTCCTACAGCTGGGTGGGAGCAATCCCAGGCACAGCTACAGGCTGGGCAGAGAAGAGATTCAGAGCAGCCCTGTGGAGAAGTACTTGGGGGTGTTGGTTGATGAGAAAATGAACATGAGCCAGCTTCAGTGTGCGCTTGCAGCCCAGAAAGCCAACCGTATCCTGGGCTGCATCAAAAGGAGCATGACCAGCAGGTCGAGGGAGGTGATCCTGCCCCCCTACTCTGCTCTCGTGAAACCTCACTTGGAGTATTGTGTGCAGTTCTGGTGTCCTCAACATAAAAAGGACATGGAACTGTTAGAACAAGTCCAGAGGAGGGCCACGAGGATGATCAGGGGACTGGAGCACCTCCCGTATGAAGATAGGATGAGAAAATTGAGGCTGTTCAGCCTGCAGAAGAGAAGGCTGCGTGGAGACCTCATAGAAGCCTTCCAGTACCTGAAGGGGCCTATAGGGATGCGGGGGGGACGACTCTTCATTAGGGACTGTAGTGATAGGACAAGGGGTAACGGGTTCAAACTTAAACAGGGGAAGTTTAGATTGGATCTGAGGAAGAAATTCTTTACTGTGAGGGTGGTCAGGCACTGGAATGGGTTGCCCAGGGAAGTTGTGGATGCTCCATCACGGCGGTGGTCAAGGCTGGGTTGGACAGAGCCTTGGGTGGCCTGGTTTAGTGTGAGGTGTCCCTGCCCATGGCAGGGGGGTTGGAACTCGATGATCTTAAGGTCCTTTCCAACCCTAACTATTCTATGATTCTATGATTCTATAGATTTCAGGAAGAAATGTAGCTAATGAGCACCAGCAAAACATGACAAAAATCTTGCTAAAAATCTGTAATTTGGAAGATAAAGATACAATTAAAAGCATATAATTTGTGTCTTTGTTTTTGATACAATCCAAATTACACACAGGAGCTGAGGAATGCCTCAACACTTGGATGTTCATCTTTCTGAAATTTGATTTAAACAATTTTTAAAGATTATCCTCAACTCAAACTAGTAGTTTGTCTAGCTATTTATGTATAACTCCATGTCTTTCTGAACACTGGATACTGTAATCCTGCTCACATGAATCAAGCAATTTTTATTTCCCCACAACATGCTTGGACATGGTTTTATTTTCCTGCTTGGGCAATCCACATGCAAACACTGTTGCAATGTTGGACTGGCATAGCCAAACACACTTCTGCTGCATCAGACTGAGTACAAGGTGGTTTACGGAATCAGTAGCCAATATAGCTGCTACCAATCAGTTACACTTATTAAGACATATTTTATTACCTTTTTTCTTCCAATGCATATATCACTGACTTACAGGTAATCCTGGCTCACCAATTCCAGGGGGTCCTGGGAATCCAATTTTACCTTCTCTACCTTGAGCACCCTTGTGAAAAAAAGAAAATACTAGTTCAGTCCTAATTCAACTCAATGCTTTTGAAAAGCACAACATTCACGTGTGGATGACTTAGTGATGTCACCAGAAATGTCTGAAATCCATTGTATAACATCTCCTGATGGGGAAAAAAAAAAAAAGGGAAAGCATAAATAACAATTTGGAAAGATTTGAAAGTACCTTTCAGTTAATAGTTGGCGCAGTAGATCGCGTTCCATTCCCCATGCCAACAGCAAAGGTGTGTTATCACTTTGCATAGGGCTAACTGCTGAAAAATGCAGGACTTGAGAGATGACAAGGATGAGGGAGCGAAGCCAGGCTAAATTTTGAAGCAGGAATGCTCATGTGCGAGGAATCCTCACTGTAGCATCTATCTAGACACTCAAACTGAAGCCTGCTTCAGTGGAATATGGGATTGCATGGGAACTCCAGGAACTGCATACTGTCTGTATCTTCTGTAAAAAGTGTCATAATCTTCACAGTTCCTTCAGTTTACTAAAGACTGTGCTTCAAGGATAAGAGTACAGAGGATTTTTATTTCTCCCCAAGGTACTACAGAGACTGGGAGGTACACCCCTTCTCCATAAGCCATTTCCATTCTGGAATGACCTAGCGTTTTTCCTTTTACATGACAAATTACTACTAGGTTCTGAACTGTACAAACCCCTCTATGTTCCAAGGTCTGCTCCACTGCACAGAAAATAAGTGGGAGTTCAATGAATATATAAATTAGAGCAGTAAAAGCCAAAAAGTGCAGATATTTTAGACACTGGCACTTGGATCCAAAAAACAGAGGAAAAAATGACATAAAGCAACACCAAAGCCTTCACAGCCAGCACAACAAGGGTGAGATCTAGTTCTGCCAGATTAGACTCTCAGCTCTATTCATAAACTCAGCAGTCCTGTTTCCTATATAGATGCTTTTCCAGTTCTACAAAAGGAGAGTTGGTTGGCCAGCATTAGCAGACATGACTTCTCCAAATCAGCAAGAGTGGATTCCACCTTTTACTCTTTTGCAATAAAATAAGATGGAAGAATTAAATGCTGCATGAGACAGAGAAATTTATAACCTGCAAGAATACATGTTTCCTAGTGAAGAACACCAAAGCAAATCTGTAACTTTACTGTGTATCACAGTGACTGAGATGTATTTCCATGCCTTGAAGTACGGTTTACCCATTAGTGCAAGCATTTGCTAGTGCTTGAAAATGATCTCACATATTTAACTTCCATTTAAATGACATTATTTCTGACTTCTGTTATATCAGTGGGACCACAATAAAAAGTTAAGAGTTGCTGGAAAGGCAGGCCTGTTATCTCCATCCTATACAAATACAAAAACCTACCAATATTGTATCAGTTTTAATTTAGATGTTAAGAGCTTGACTTTAATAAAACAGTGGGTGAGAACTTCCATCCAAAAGATGACTGCCAACAGCTGGCATTTTAACAGACAATACTACTGACAGTTACCTTGGGTCCTGGTTGTCCAATACCAGGTTGTCCAGGAAGACCACAGGGACCTGAAGGGCCTTGCTCCCCCTAAAGAGAGAAAAAAAAAGAAAGAAAATGCAAAGACAATAATAATGCAAATTGAACCTTCACCACATGCTGCCAGTGTCTCTCTACAGTTTCATTTAGGGCTATAGAAATATGGTTTTCGAGCAAAAATCCCACGAACAACCAACAACAGCCCCCAAAAACTCCCCCAAGCCTGTTTAGGTTAGGAGCACGATCAATATCCGAGCCATTGAAGTTGCTGGTATATGTTATGTAATATATAGATAATAATGTTCTAAAGCATTTTTTCATATGCATCAAGATAGATGCAAAATACATTTATTCTTTGCCATATTCTTGTTCCTGACGATATCCAGTAGCTTGGTGCTTCCTCAGCTTTTGTTCTTGCTAGAAAGAGGGGAATCTGGAAATTAAACAGGGTTTGAGCTTTAAACATTGCACTCACGTTTCTTCCCATAGCAACACCTGTGTCCCATGACTGTTTTTCTTGCTGCTATCTTTGACTGCAGCTCCTACTTCTCTTGTTTGTTTACTGTGTTCCTAAGAAAGCCACATGATTGTTAAAACGGCTTCTTATCAAATTGTGTTTATTTTCTGTGGAGGTACTCATATTTTGGGGGTTGAAATTTTGTATATACCAAGAAATTTTATATGCTGAGTTGTGAAACCTTTCAATGATATTTTTGCACAAGAGGAAAATGGAAATATAAAAAATTACTTCAAAGCCAGATGTTTCTCCAGAAATCTATCAGTTTGTAATTTGCCAAAGAATGAAGCTAAAATACAGGAATGGGAATACACAGTGAAAGTAAATGAACAGATATATTTGAAGCTTCATTTCCGATAACTATGCACTTGGAGGGCTACTACTGCAGCTTTAAACCCAGAATAAAGTGGAACTGGATGCCCAGTCTTAAATTCATTCTGTTACAGGACAATATGATATTTTGAAGAACAGCTATGAAATCTAATGCTAATTCAAAATACAAGATTTTATAGCACAACTTCAAAATCTAATAAATTAATTCACCATCACTAGGAGATAAGCCTTAAAAGGCAGAAAAAACTTAAGAGAAAGCTCGTATCACTCAGCAAAATAGCACCTATATCTCCACATAGCACACCAATAGGGTATTAGCAACACTGACATTGCTTTAATGTGGATTCTGTGCATGTACTTGTTGCCAAAATATAAAATGAAGACGTTTACTGTATACACAGGTAGAGCTTATTTTTGAGGTTTCTTACTAATATTTTCATGACCAGAATCGCAACTCGGTTGATGCGTATCCAGGTTATTGTAAATGCTGCAATCTTTTCCTGAGAGGAAGCCACTTAAAAATTCACCCATTTTGTTCCTAGCTGGGTTGCTTTTTTTGTCTCCTGTGTTTGTTCTGAAACTGGTCAAACTACACAACCAATCAAAATTCCTCAAATGTCCATTTCTAGACTTCCAGTTCCTCCATGGGATTAATTTGGCATTGAACAAACTGTCCTTTTAAAATCAGCTGATCAAAACTAATTTTTATTAAATATTTCCCATGAGCAGGAAATTTTGGGAAGGCCAAGAATAATACAACCAAAGTGCATACTTGTCTCCTCTTTAATTCTCCTTACCAACTCTCTGTTTCAAGTACTATTGCCCTTTAAGCTAACAGTTAACTGGATTTCAGTTCTTTTGGGGCTGATTCTGTTTAGACAAGTAGGGAAAATATGTAAAGAAATGTTTTATACTATTTCTTTAGAAAATACATGCTAAACCAAACATTTTCAGAAGGAATTTAGTGACTTAAAATCCTCCACTTAATTTCCAATGGTAGCCCTTTAGGCTACTGAATTTCATTAGTGCCAACAAGTCACAAGCATCTAAGCATCAATGGAAGTTCAGCTGTTGATTGTGCATCAGTATGAAGAAGTGCACTGGCACAATGGTATAAGCAAAGACACAGTGCTGTAGCTACACACACCCAGCCCCATGGTGTGCTCTGCCTCCAGAACAAAATCATCCCTATAGAAGCTATACAAGTAAAACTCCTTTACTTAGGTTTCAGTAGAAAGTTTTACAATCAAATTTCCATGCATAGACACACCCCCGAGGACAGAGATACTCCTGCCACTTTTGCTCACAGCTGCGCTTCTTGCAAAGCTGGTCAAGAGGCACAAAGTATGGGTTTTGGAAGAATGCTAAGCCAAGCACACCAGTTTGGTTCCCAAGAAGCTTTGCCTTTTAGCCTATAGGCTCCCTTACTTTACCACCAACTCTCAATTCAATTGCTCTTCACTTGACAAGCAACATTAACAGACACAGCACCATGTACCTGCAGTGCTTGGACACAGTCTAGTTAAGGATGGAGTTCCCCACTTCAAGGAAAAGGTGCCTCAGAAGAAAGAAATAGGCATAGGCTGCTGCAAACCAGGCAGTATACCAAATAGCTGTTGAAACTCACAGTCCTCATTTCTTTCATGGAGAAGGCAGTGTGAGATCTCCATGATGTATCAGCACGCCCCACAGAATGGATGCAAAATATATGCCAAGTTGAAAATATATTAAAAAATTCTATAAGATTAAAAAAAAATGCATGCAGCACCACTATTGTAGGTAGTACTCTGGAAACAGCAAATGCCACTAAGCACACTGGCTCCGCTTGTCAAACCTAAACCTCTGAAATGGTGTTGGAACTTGTTCCATTCTGAAAAATAACATTTGATAAATACAGGCTCATCTCTCAGCTGAAACAATAAACCAAATCCCTTTGCTGTATTTGGAAAGTGTCTTCCAACTTTTGCCCTGGTGTCCAAGTGGATACTTTCTGACTTTTCTATTTCTATTTCTACTGTGTATCTATTTCTGACAGCCCCTGACAGAATTTCCAAGGGCAGTAACTCTCAAGGATGCTTCCTATCACAAATCGTTCGCTTCTTTGCAAGACCACCCACGTGATAGATCTATGCTAATATAAGCATTGCCTTGAATGCAGGTGGGAGTCCTACTAGAGTTAGCTTTTCCGAAAGCTCTTTTTCAAACCATGATAGAAACAGTTTTGTTTCAAGTGACTGGTGTCGTAATCTGCCTTTCAGCAGCCGTACTATCAGGTACTGGTGTAGGCAGTGTAAACAGCCCTTATCATAAAAAGCATGTAGGCTAATTAAATGCTTTCTCAATGATAGCAGAGGATGTCTGAGTATTAATGGAGAAAGAAACCCCACCTTCTGCCAGACAACATACAAAACTTGGAAACTTAAACTTTTAAAAACTGCATATTTCAAATTTCATGCGGCTATTAGTAAACCTGGCTTTCATCTTCCATGGTTTTGGTGCTACAGGTAATGTGGAATTTGTTAAAACCATACAGCGCTGGCAATAATATCATTATCTCTACATGCAGAAGGGGAAGTCTGCTTTTCTAAGTGCCTCTTTGTAATTATTTTCTTTGTCTAACATTCTACTCAAAATCTTTTTTTCTCTCCCTGTTAGGATTTTCCTTCACGTGGCATCTAACATCAGCTAAAGCAATGGGAAGGAACATTTACACTTGATTTGAGCTAGGTATTTTTACATATTAAAACACTTCAGTGTTCCCATTTAAGTTGGGAACATACTTAACAGTCTACCCCCATTGGGACCGGTCTTGTTCAACATCTTTGTGGGTGACATGGACAGTGGGATTGAGTGCGCCCTCAGCAAGTTTGCCGATGACACCAAGCTGTGTGGTTCGGTTGATACATTGGAGGGAAGGAATGCCATCCAGAGGGACCTTGACACGCTTGTGAGGTGGGCTGATGCCAACCTGATGGAGTTTAACCATGACAAGTGCAAGGTCCTACACCTGGGTCGGAGCAATGCCAGGCACAGCTACAGATTGGGCGGGGAGGAGATTCAGAGCAGCCCTGCGGAGAAGGACTTGGGGGTGTGGGTTGATGAAAAAATGAACATGAGCCGGCAGTGTGCGCTTGCAGCCCAGAAAGCCAACCGTATCCTGGGCTGCATCAAAAGGAGTGTGACCAGCAGGTCGAGGGAGGTGCTCCTGCCCCTTTACTCTGCTCTCATGAGACCTCACTTGGAGTATTGTGTGCAGTTCTGGTGTCCTCAACATAAAAAGGACATGGAACTGTTAGAACAAGTGCAGAGGAGGGCCACGAAGATGATCAGGGGACTGGAGCACCTCTCGTATGAAGATAGGCTGAGAAAATTAGGGCTGCTCAGCCTGGAGAAGAGAAGGCTGCGTGGAGACCTCATAGCAGCCTTCCAATACCTGAAGGGGGCCTATAGGGATGCTGGGGAGGGACTCTTCATTAGGGACTGTGGTGAGAGGACAAGGGGTAATGGGTTTAAACTTAAACAGGGGAGGTTTAGATTGGATCTGAGGAAGAAATTCTTTACTGTGAGGGTGGTGGGGCCCTGGAATGGGTTGCCCAGGGAGGTTGTGAATGCTTCATCCCTGGCGGCGTTCAAGGTGGGGTTGGACATAGCCTTGGATGGCATGGTTTAGTGGGAGGCGTCCCTGCCCATGGCAGGGAGGTTGGAACTCGATGATCTTGAGGTCCTTTCCAGCCCTTACTATTCTATGATTCTATGATTCTATGATCTTGAGGTACTTTCCAACCCTTACTATTCTATGATTCTATGATTCTATGATTTTTTTGTCCTATTCTGAGTTATCAGCTAGGCTCAAACCACGACACTCAAAAAGGAAGAAAAAGATTGTTACATTATAATGAGTACCATTTATTGCCAATATAAACAATTTCTTCACTTTTCAAAAAGTAAACACGTACTATAAGGAAAACAAAGACTCTATTTCAGTCTACAAAGCAATAAAGGTTAAGCTATAGTAGAAATAGTATTTCAAATATAATGATTTTATCTTTAAGGTGAATGTTGGCAGCAACAATACAAGTAGATATAGACATTTTAACAGATATTGTTGGTATTTTGTATTTCTAAGTGTCGTGGTTTAAGCCCAGGTGCCAACCCAGAAAACCACGCAGCCGTTCGCTCACTCCCCCCTTCTCCCCCTCCTTCCTGAACCCAGGAGACTAAGCTAGTTGAAATACCTAGGAACTATACTTCACAGAGAAATTGGATTTTTTAACCTACTGGGAAAGACCTAACTTGCTACATAAATAAGGAAAGAATTTATAAGTCATTAGAAAAGACACAGCATCCCTTAGCAGTTCATTCTCAGACACATTTTCAGGGAAATATGCAATGATGCATTTTCCACAGAACCATCCCAAGATGTTTTAATGGGAGTAACTCCCTGGAATACCCGCATTCAAACTTCACTGTTTCTTTACAAGTTTGAATACGCCTGTTCATAGAACTTTAGACTCTAATTCAGAGTATATGCATATGAAAATTTTCAAAAGTGACTCTTACTATTAACAGTGGCTTTTACAACTGTGTTGTTCTCAGCCTTCCCATTAATAAATCATGTTTTCTAGAAATGTGTACTTCATTTCTAGTAGCTGATCTAAGAGCTCAAACAAACTCAACGTCACTTCTGAAATGATAACGGTAAGTACTCCCTGTTCATCACTTCTTTATGAGTGGAACACAGAGCATGCCCACTTCCTGAGTTTATGACCTGATTTTATGATCTGTAACCACATCATTCTGTTTGTAAACTGTCCACTGAAATTTGTGAATAGGCACTACTATTCCCATAACTAACAAGCAAATTTTAAAAATTACCTTGACTATAAACACTCTCATGGAACATTACTTGTGCTATTGTATTGAAAATATTGTTGTTGACTTTTTAAACAGTAAATAATAGTTGATCTTTTTTTAATGAATGAAAAAAGACAAAATAATGCCTACTATTTTGAATAAAGAAGTATGCGTGTTGAAAATACAAAGCACAGCTGGGGATGTTATTTTTTCTTGGTATTTCAAGTTTCTGAGAGAAAAAAATAATGTCGAATTTGGCTTTAACAGTATTTTTTTTTTGTTTGTAAATTTAACGCTTTTCTGGCAACATTGCCAGTAAGCAGAAGAAAGTCAATAAAACAGAAAACAGATTGTATAATCCTGGTCCTCTGCTCATGACATGTGCGGGGAACAGGATCAAGTTAACTACTTCAGAAGACAGGAGACACACAGTGAAAACAGCCAGTTCCCAACTCCTGACTAGGTCTGAGTGAAATGTGCTGTTACATTCTAATGCTTTTCCCTTAAAATTACTATGTTTTATACTGTTGTTATAGGTTTACTGTTAACATGGAAGTTAAATTTTGGCTAAATGGAAATATATTTGGTCAGGTAAGCTAATCATATGAGTTAACATTAACATGTATTTTTATTTTAATTTATTTGTCATTTTAAATGCCTCAACCTCTTTATGGAGAAGATTTCTGTATATATATGGTAATAAAACTCTTTAGATGTTTTTGAGATGCTATAACTTTGCAGTAATGCAAACAGAGAAAACATCAAGCCTGCTTAATAACAAAAACTGGGTTTATTTAATGCTATGCTGAGCAGCATTCTCTGCAGGATATAGGCTGTACAACATACTCATATGTGACTCAAAAAGGGTGAAAGTAAAGTGATGAAGTTTGCTTGTATATTAAAGAGGTTATTAAACATAAGGACTGATTGTGAAATGCATCAGAAAGACTAAGAGATTAAGGATGTGATTCAGCTCCATATGATTACACCTAAACTTAGGTACACTGAAACACACTGGCTGAGTTCCTGCTGTAGGCAGTGGAAAGCTGGTGAGTGCAGGCAGTGGGACTTTGAAAGAGATTCAGTTCATTAATGTCAATATGATAAGGCAACACCATGAAAACGGATAGAATTTGGGTGTTGTGCAGCCATAAGACTTCACAAAGGGTAGACTAGCAAGCAGCTTAAGAGGGAATGAGAAAATGCATATGAATGACAGAAGAAATAAGGTATGAAAAGTTCTTACTCTATGCTACATTGCTTCAGACAAGTCGAATTAAATTAGCTGAAGTTGCAATGCTGCTGGTGGCTGCCAGAGACAGCAGCATCCAGACAGCACAGAGATGACACTGTTCCCAGCTGTGTCTGCTGCCTGGCGCTGTAAAGTGAGAGAACGGGTATGGCATTTCCTTACAGAGGTGTGGGAAGGACTGATCTGTATGAGGGAACTGTAGACTTCAAAAATTAGACCCAAAACATCTGTAGGCTGAGCTTGATCCAGAGTTTATATTTTGAGGAGGAACTGAATCCCCTCTTTCAAACCTCAACATAGCCCACTAACAATGAATAAAAATGTTCAGCAGTGATGTTCTGTGTAATGTCACATCAATACTAATGCCACGCAACTGCCTTTAGCTCTGCTAAACTGGGATGAAGTCACTAGTTCAGCTCAAAAAGCAGAAAGTACTAGCGTGGAAAGGCCACGGGTATAAGGAACTGCACTAAGAATAGACTTTCTTTTTTCCAAAGCAGTTATAAATAACTGCCACTTTTCACATATATTGCATTATGTGTCATGAAAACTAATTTTAAAAGAGTAATTTCTGTAAGGACAAAAGATATTGGAAAGACTGCTATGTGTCTGAACCAAAAAAGGCCTTGACCTTTACTAGCTGAATGGGTGTTTATTAAGCTGTAAACAACCACTGATTATCTGTACTGATGATTAAAAAATTTTTCACTTATCTCAAATAAGCTCCAAAATGCCGAAGATTAGCTTTGGCCTAGATATGGACAAGAGATAACCTCGTATGGACAAGAGATAACCTCTAAACATACATATGTTTTGACTTGAGTCTTCAAGTGTAATAATTACCTAAGCACACTAATCAAACTTGTCTGGCAATATTCATATTATGATAGATGTCTGAGCCTGGAAAATCCTTGACTATAGACTTTAAATAGCAGGTTGCAGAGTTGGAAGCTGAAAAATAAGAGAACTCTAATGCTGAAAATGGGCATCTAAAGTGTAACAAGAGACCATAAATACTATATCCAGGCAGACAAATCCTAGAGAGAGCTGCATGTACTTTACAGACATGAAAGTGTGTGAAAGGACTGACAGAAGGACAAACAACATCCAACAAACATGGTTCAGTGCATAATAAAAGAATGTGGTAGTACTATCTGGACTCATCAGTGTAAAATGATAGATAAAAAAATTACTGTAATTTGCTGTACTGCAGTTAAAGAGAGGCATGACTTTTCTCCCACATGTATGAATAGCTTCATTCAGACCCATCATTCTCTTCCTTTCCTGACTTCTGAAATACTCTGTAGCAGCTTTCCTAATCAAGCATTTTGTTGAGAAAATGAAGAATTAAAAAGTATGAAAAAGCATTTGTCAGGAATAGGAAAATCATGATGGATTCCAGTATTCCAAAATTTTTACATATCTGAATTTATTTCTGTGAATCTTCTACTGAAATTGTTGCCTAAGAAATGAAACGTGAGTATCTAAATATTGCATCTTTGGCAAATTACTTTGTGTGAATTTAATTGCCTTGTATAACTTATATATGGCATTGCATAACCAGGCTATCAATAATCATGTGGTAAAAGTCTTTGTCATTAGACCCTGCATTTTCAAATGCATACATGAAACATCTTTCTGTACCAAACAGTGATGTTAATAGCTGTTCCATGAGCAATTATCTGTATTCACATATAGCAATTTCCCAAAGGTTTGCAAACCAGAAGACTGCCTAAATTAATCAGACACTTTATCCAACTGATTTTGCTTGACAAGCTGCAGTCATCAACTTCAAATGATCTATTTGAAATAGGATTAAAGCATTAATCATCATTAAATCTTACACCTCTACCAATGTCACAAGTTGTCTTGCGTTTTTTACACAATTAAAATTACTTTAAATAATCTAAAGATTTTAACCACTATCTAGAATTACTTAAAATCTTTAACCACAAACCATTTTAGTAAAAATATTCTAGAAAAAACTTCCCAAGTGATGGCTGAAGCCAAGACACATATTTTGGTGATTCAAATTCCAACCTAAGTGCTGTGGCTCTAGGCACGTCCATAGTGCACCCTGTTGTGGCCCTATAAGTTTTGAAGACCCAGGTGGAAAATTGGCTGCATGTGCCAACAATACCAAGCCTTCATAATATGATGGCACCATCATGTACCAAGCACGTGGTGTACATTATTTCTGTGCAAAGGACACCATTAACCAAAAACTACCAAGGAAAAAAGATAGTGAAGTATAAAGACTCTATACAGAGTTTCTGCATTTCCCTTCCTTATATAAATAACACCTACACATACTAATACATCTTACCTTGCTTCTTTGAATGCCTTTTGGGCCTGGCTCACCTGGAAGTCCCCTGATACCCTATACAAAAGTCAAAATATAGGATGAGTTGCCTTTGAAGATGCATGTAAAGGTGGGATATTTTGCACTTGGCCTGAACAAGTGCAGTAAAGCATACCATAGTGCTAAGCTCTAAAGGGCAAGAGTTTTATGTGTCATATTCTGGGAAATGCCCAACACATTATATTGTTAATATTCAATAACCAGCGCTGGCGGAAAGGATCTTCAACTTCAATTTGGAAGCTTCTAGTTCCCTTACCTGAGGCCCCCGAGGTCCCATAGGGCCAAGAGGACCTTCCAAACCCCGAGGAAAATTAAGATTCAATTATCAGATGAATAGGAAACTGTAATTATCTGCTTTAAAGCATCAAGAATTACAGTGTACCACTAACGACTCATATCTCTGTTTAAGCATTTTGTAGGTAGTTAATTCTGTCCAGAGTACTACTGTTCTTGTTCTGTATTCAGTAACTGCCTGTTACGTTCCACCCTCAACATTTGGTTAGAATAATTTTCATATACAAAAGCCATTGTGGATGGCTACTTAACATCTTAGCTGTTTAATTAGCTAGTTCCTATTTACTATAGGTCTTTAAATTCAATTTCTGGAAGTATATTAGATATAGAATTCTTAAAAAAATCCCACAGTGCTTACACTAGAATAAATTCAGGTAACTTTGCCTTACTAACTCAAAATGCTGATCAGTAGCATGTTAGAAATGTACTAATAGTTCACAAAAAAAAAATGCATCAAAAAAAGAAGCAGATACTTTTTAATTCCATTAGCTGTTTCTGATTATTTTGTCCAGCATTAAAAAACAAATCATTTTGTTCTATCTTCTGCACTTGTAAATGTGAAGCTGGGAATTCTGGAAGTGACTGCAATTTTCATTTGTTCACTAAATTCCTGAAGTCCATAATCCACTATAATCTCTGATCATCCGCAGGTGTAAAACTTTTTTTTTCATCACTGTCCTCAACAGAAGTGAAACAAGCAAATTTCCAGCAGTCCTAGCATGTGTTTTCTACATCCAGATTTCTTGGCTGCTTTGATTATGTTCTTTGCCAACATCTGAACAGCTGTTTATCTTAGCAGACATTTCACATAACCTTGTGCTATTTCTCTCATATTGCCTGGATAAAGAAGTTTATCTTAGTAGACATTTTACATAACCTTGTGCTATTTCTCTCACATTGCCTGGATAAAGAAGTTCTGATCTTTATTCCTCTGAGAAATGTAACTCTTTCTCCTTTTTCATTGATATTTCAGCTTTTTCTGACTCGCTTGCTGACATTTTGAATCCCAGCATCTCACGAGATATCAGTACTTAAATTTAAATTACAGTATAATGCCCTTTCTTCTTTGCTACAAATACGGCTGCTTTGAGTATTTCCTAATTCCTACTTGAAATCAGGTAGGATAAAAAAACTTTTCAAGTTGGTCTTTGATAAAGGTAAGTATAATATGGATGTTAAAACTGAAGAAATGTGCCTTACTGAAATGATCCAATTGCAATTCAGTTGGTAGTACTGAACTCTAACTATAAATAAGTGGTTTGTAGTACTCATACAAACCTACTTACATGAACTCAAGATACATTATTATTTCACTCAGAAGTACATTATCCTTCCATCTTTCAGAGTGTAAAAACAAGGAAAAAATCTATAATCACTTCTATCACTTCTGCACATCAGGTTAAAAGAGGAGGATGTCTAGATAGAAGTGTGAATGCATATCAGCACAGGTGGGCTGGTAGATCCAAAAGTTGTTCAGGTTGTGTAAGAACCTGCCCCTATTGTAATATAACTTCATACACTTGAATTAAAATTAACAATTTCAAGAAAAAAATCTGGTGAGCTCTACAACATGGTCAAGGTCCTTTGTAAGCAGAGCTTGGCACTAATCAGAATAGCTTTTGTTTTAGTTAAGTGACTATATTTCTTCTGCAAAAAAGTAAAAAAGAATATAGTGAACTGTGGGCTCAGTTTTCACAAATCCTATTTCTATTATGAATGCATTTCTATTACCAGGGAATTATAAGGTGTTCCAAATTCACAATAATCTTTACAAGCTATGTTTATTACTGCTACATGTTTTTCTAGTATCATCATCAGTGTGAATCAGTTCAAATAACAATTATACTTACTTTTTCCCCTTTTATTCCTGGGGATCCACATTCTCCTCTTTCGCCCTTTATAAGAAATCAAAAGGTTAACAGCTAAACAAGACGTTTGGATTACATTACATGCAATAAAGACTGTGCAAGCAGTTCAGCAGCACAGGAGGTTTAATAGATTCTGAGGACCTGAGAGTGGCATCACTAGATACTGTCTGTAGAAGATATGATCTGCTCTACTCAAGATAGATACATTTTCTCCCTGAGAATGCCTACCAAATTTCCAACCTATATCATAAGAGGATAATACATTTAATGTCTAAAAAGTTTTGCTGTATTTTTCCACCTCTCTGTGCTGCCTGTCTATATTCTGATTTCATATTTGTGATGTCTGAGATTTCCTTACATAACAATTATGCAACTGTATGAACGGAATGAAGAAAGAGAATTACTAATGTGTTCCACTGATGAAAAAGCATGTGTTCCACCCATGAAAAGTAGACATTTGCGTCTACTTTTCCCATTTCCATTAAATGTTTCGATGAAATGAATGTTTCCATGAAATGAATGTCAATAAAATCAAAAAAAGCACTTTTCTAATGAATACAAACATTCAGAGAAGCACTGCTTTTATTAACAATGTTAAGAGATAAGTGTCTAAACCAAGCAAATTCAAAATGGGATAGTCTGTTTCTGTTCTGGCTATGATGGCCCAGCTTGCAACATAAATTTCAGTTCTAGAATCTTGAAAGTTGTTGTATTAGTTTAGTTTTTGGCTTCTTGGAGAGACTATCTTGAGATTTTATTTAATTTTTTATCAAGTATTAGCCCTTACAGGTTATAATTAGCTTAAAAGTAAACTTCCTTGTTCTAAGTTTTTTGAATGATTGCCATGTCTATTTGTAGTGTTTGTAGCAAACAATTTCACATTTTTCTACTCAATCTCTTGTTCAATCCTCAACTTTCTTTTTTCTTCCAGAAGCTTTATTTCTGGTATTTGACATTTTTCTTTTCCTATTTAGATTACATTTTCTGATTTTTTTTTTTTTTTTTAATTCAAACAATCCATTCTACAAGAATCTACATAAATGATGAATTTACTTGTAGGGATTTCATTAGGAGCTCTCATATCAAAAAGATGAGATAGGCTCTTCTTTCCATTCTGTTACATACACTGTCAGCAAGTGACAATCTATTTTCAGACTATTTCTTTTCAATAAAAATCTTACCTTGTCTCCCTTGTAGCCAGGAGCTCCCTATTCAAAGATTAAAAACAAAAAAGGGGGAAAAATCATAAAAAAGAAAGCAAAGGCATAACATACTGCTAACTTAACTAGGAAAAAAAAACCCAAACCAGTACTCAGTAAAGAATTATGTGTCAGAAATTCAGCTATTCACAACAAGATAATATTTCTCTAGAATCATTTAACATATAATTCCCTGCAAATTTAGATGTATACTTTTTCCTTATAATATTAGCCGTAAATACACCACTTCGTTTGCCAGCCTCTTAGCAGATATATGCTAACACTTAAAGGGGACTTTTAAACTGAATTGAACTATGTTAACCTTTCTATGGTGAATCAACAAGAATTCAAGCTGAGAAATATCAGATCTCAGAAGCCACTGGAGGACTATCTACATGTTTTAGTGATGACATTTTCAATTCTATCTTTGGGATATATCTAATGCAAGGTGATACAAAATCATGTAGCTTCAAAAGTTCCTTTTGTCAGTGGCATCCCATCTCTATACGTAAGCACATGGTTAGGCTGTTTCTGTCAGATTAGATGCTTCTCTAAACCAGAACTTAGTTCAGGTGCTCTGAATAATTGAATAAAGTCAGTGTGTGGAAAAATGAAAAAGTGCAGTTCAGTGGAACTAAACCATGAATCAGGGTCTGGAAGATACTCTGGAAAGACCAAATATAAGTTAGACCTGTAGTAGTCACATACCTCTTCACCTTTTTCACCATGATCTCCTTTTTCAGCATCGCCCTGTTGGAAGCAAAGAAACACAAGGAATATGTATTCTATTTATCACTATTACACTAAAACAAAGAACACTGTTTAAGGAGCTAAAGTAGCTTTTTATTTATGAACTTACACACTTCTTCCTCCCACAATCAAGGACACATGATTCCTGAACATTAACATAGAAAACTCATCAGCTGTTATTAGATGACTGAAATCCTAAGTCATCAGAGCAAGCCTCTCTGCTGCAGAGATTTGTGTACTGTTAAAAAGCTCTGTGGAACTTCAGAGAGCCTTCAGCTAGGTTCAGAGACCTCTGCTGTCAGTGAAAAACTGTGATGATAAGCAGTGTCAACTTGGTACCAGTTAAGTTTGAAGTTTTTCTCTCTCACTTCTAAAGCAGCTCACTATAAATCTCTCACAGCAAAAGTCAATCTTTTACATCATATTTTAACATACTTTTCCTTTGCTATGTTCACTTCTATGGTTTGCATAAAACCAGATAGAAATTTGTTTTATTTTTCTAAATTTGCTTTACCTTGTATCCTTTTGGTCCTGGCTCACCTTTTTCCCCTCTGCCCTGAAACAAAGCAGGACAATGTTATTACTATTGTGAGGATAAAATCCTCCAGTTTCTCTAAGACTGCATCTTCAGCGACAGGCAAAAATAGTTCTGAAATAAGCTTAGGTAGAAACCCACACCAATTCAGGTATGGCGTGTACAACAATACTTTCACAGCTAAAAGAAAACTGATTTTGTAAGGTTTCTGTGATTTTTTAAAAATCAATATTCAATGATAATTATATTTTCTACAGAGCATCTGAAAATCTAACCAGGAAGGTGCAACAGAAAACACATGCAGTTCCTCCTCCTCGTTTTCCAGTTACCTATCTGATCGTCTCAGCTTAAAAAAAAACAACCCTGTGCACAGAAAAGCTTAGAGTCAGTATTCAGCAGCCTCAAAATAAATAATTATTATACCATTACCCCTGTCTGGAGAATCATGAAGATGGGAACTTGAAAGCTCAGTGTATGTGTGTATATATAAAAAATACATATTTAATAGGTTACATCTAACCATTTTGGATAAAGTAACTTAAAATCCCTGGATCTTAAATTTTAAATTGGAAACAGGGATTTTAGTTCCAGATGCACATTATCCAGAGTCAAGGGACTGGATGATAGGCCTTACTGTCATAACCTGCTGTGCATATGGTTGACCAGTTGCCTAGTGTCCAGGGAGAAAGGCAAAAACTTCTCTATGTATGTACCTTAGTTGTCTCTGGGGAACTAGTAAAGATACCAAAAGGATCAGAAAGGTCATACACCATCTGAACTCCCACTTCTCTCTTCTTTACCAGAGTCAAGAAACAGTTATGTGTTGAAGTATCACAAAAGAAAAGAGTTGGAGGCAGTTTCAGAACTTTCCTCATATATGCCATCACCCACAATCTTTTGAATCTCTCTTTCTTATACAAAGAGAAGCTGCTGGCGGAAGTAAACCTGTATCTAATGGACCTTTCCTTCCCTGTTGAAAGATTCAAGAATACCTTTTTGACTTGGGCTTCAAAATAATGTACCTATTTATACATAGTGTTCTATTATCCAATAATATATTTCCAAGATAGTATATGATCATGGATAGATTTTTTTTCTGAGCTCTTGTAACAGTGGCCTTTCACAGTGAATCATTACGATACATTGCTTCTTTTTGCAATACATGCACAGCAACATCTTGCTTTTTATAGACATAGTAACCAGTTTAAATACTATGCAACATTGATGTCAATGATTAAAATTCAAACTCTGGAAGCTTTTCAAATGAATGCATACTTACAGAATCACCTTTGTCTCCTTTCGTTCCCTTTTCACATTCACAGTTCTTCCACATACACTACAAGGTGAATGGAAACATGAAGGAAAATATTTTTCAAATGTATTACTTCCAATTTTGAAACAAAACCTCTGGTTTTTCCTAGCCACAACTAGAGAGCATAAAAGTGGAATAACACTAAATGAATTATCTTCTAATATGTATATATTTCTTTTATAATCAACATTACACTTCTGTATAGCCCAGTCAAAATCAGTTGCTTAATTTATTTATAACAAAAGCAAGCAAATCTGTTACTACTGCAACTACAAAGGTTTAAGGTTGCACATACAGAGCATATAGTACCATGAAACCGTACATTATTTTTGGACCATACTGAGATAGCTATTGCTTTCTAATGAGACGACTAATAAACTTGCATGTGTTGTACTAGTCCTACTCCACTCTGCTAGGAAGAGTTCTTTATATCTTACTGTTGATACTTCTTTCTAATGAACAGAAGTTGTAGGTTTCTCAGACGAAGAGATGGAAAAAATGGATGAAAGTTAAAATAAAAGCAACCATGGTTGAAACTGTGTTCAGGGAAGGAAGGTTGATATCTCCTGGAGTGTTGTTGTATTATAGAAGCAAACATCAGGAGATCTAGTATGAATAAGAGTAACTGAAACACAAAACTCAAAAAACCTACCTGCTTCTGAAGAAAGGCTTCCTGAAAAAAAAAGGAAAAACATTACTTTCATACAGATTTAATTTACCAGAGTACTAATTTAACCATTTTTTTGCTCTCTAGTTTAAAGAATTTCCAAGGTTAATGGTAAAGAATGTGAATACCTTCATCCCTTCTTCACAGTGGTAAGAACCAGTCCATGGAACCACTCGTATGAAAAAGGGCTCTCCAGTAGGAATATGGGGTTACTTCATGTATCCCATTATGATCAGAAAACAAATGAGATGTAATGGGACAGCTAAATAGGCATACTAAGGAGCAATGCTAACAAGGAGCACATGAAAAGACTTCCTAATGAAAGGTCTTACTACAGAAGGCCCGATTAACATAATGTAGGGGAAGGACTCTGGTTTTATCAGTCTTATGATAAAACAATCCCATAAAAGGAACAAGTTACTTTCTGAAGCACTATCATATGCTCAGAGACATGCTCTGTGTGCTGGAAAATACCCTTTCCCTCCGTTAGTGATCAGTGCGGCTGAGCTATTATTATCCAAGCATACAACTCCTTGGAGAGTGACTGGGAGGAGAAGCTCCCTCTGTCCTGACTTCTGATGTAGCAGAGACATCCACCACAAAAACCTCTGCACTGCCTTCAGGACTTACCTAGCAAAGCTAAATGAAACCTGCTATGGGTAGATGCGTGACAAGATTAACATCAGCATTACTTACCAGTTTCAGTGTTACATGAACTTCCAGGTTCTGATCATCCAGGCATAAGATATGCTTAGAGGATGTATCACCAGATATCACACGCAATTTTTCTTCTTGTACATTTTCCTTAGAAAGGCCAATAGTAAAAAAATGTATTCCAAGACTCCTAGCTGCTGTGGCTATATTCTGGACATCAGGGCTGTTTGGATGATCTGCACCATCAGTCACCAAAAAAGCCACTTTCACACTTCTCTTACGACCTTCAGCTTTAAACAGCTGAGTGGCATTGGAAATTGCATAATAGGAGTAGGTGCCATGGCCAATAAAGCCCAGAGACTTGATTTTCTCTTTAAAATTCTGCACGTTTTTCCAGGCTGTAAAGGGATGATCAATGAGGACTGTGCTGCTGAACTGCATACTTGCTAGTTTGACATTATACATCTGAGACTTAACTGGCTTCATCTGGAAAATGCTGTTAGTTAAGTCTTGAACAAAATTCTTCTGTAAATCAAACAACTCATTTTTGGCACTTTCTGAACTGTCCAAGATAAAGACTATATCAACAAGACACATATCACCTGTAATGGAACAAGAAAGTTAAATCTATGAATGATGGGTACAAAAAGATTTCAGATAATTCTCTGCAACAACCCCAACCCTCAGGTCATTTCCTCAGGGATTCCTCTGTCTTCCCAGTAAAAATTCTAAGGATAAATACCATTGTAAATGCCAAGAAATTCTACTGAAATCAAGTAACTAAATTTAAGTTACTGTGATTCATACCAGTATTATTAAATCCATTCTACAGACAAAAGCTTTCAAATGATGGTCTTTATGGGATTATTTTATCATTTTAGTTGATTTTGTATACAAAACATTCCACAGGCAATTTTAAACTAAAAACTAGGCTCCTTATTATTTATCTTAAAAGGCATATGCATGTTGCTGAAAATCACAGATCAAACTGGAGTCCATGACCCAGTAAACATCACCACAGTATTTTTCAGGCCGGGTAATCAAAATAAATCACATTTTATAAATGCATACACAAGTTGTCAATTACTAGCTAATTATCCTGAAATATGTGGAGACGTACAAGATGGTCAATCAGGAATTTTAAGAAAATGGTTTTACCTTCATCTTTTTGCTTGAGAGAATAAGGATTCTTTCCTTTCTTTCTGTTTTGCCCATATACTAGCTGGTTTGTTGTCACAGCCAGAAGTAAAAAGCAAAAGAAAAAATGTTTTTTCCACATAGTGACTTTGATCCCAAACTAGATTAATTTTCCTTCCTGTTAAAAGTGAAAAAACACCTGTGAATACTTCATTTATAGATGCAAATAAATACAGATACTTCACAGACAGAATACATACAGAAGCACACTTCTAGAGACACATGCAAAAAACAATTATAAAAAGTCACTGGGTAGGTGATTTAACCATAGCAGCCAGTACAATCCCAACTGTAGCTCACATGTATATTAGAACCTGTTTTATTAGACAAGAAATATGGGTAAACAAACACCTTAAAAACCACCAGTGATATCTTTGTCTTTCATTTGAACATCTAACAAAGAAGGATAAATGAAATTGTTACTAATGCGTATGGCTGTTAACATACTTTGCTATTAAACTAATTATATCAAATTAGCAGAAATATTATAGAAAACTTGGAATATAGATTGTTTCTAAAAATCCCTAATTGTTAGGGGTAAACAAAAATACAGGTGTTTTGGGATGCAGACATATTACCTAGGTCTGGAGCATCAGTAACAGCTTATTCTTCTAAGAAACAATGGCTTAGAAATGAAATTCAATACCTGAATATACCATAATATTGCATAGTTGCAACAGAATGTGCACAATATTTTCCATAAATATTCTATTATAATGACAACATACACTAAGAAAATTAACATTACAACATTTAAGTCAGTGATCCAACAGATGTCTAAACTGAACTCCTGTAAAACTGATTTACAAAAAATGCCTGTAATTTGCAATAATTCATTTTCAATATCATTAATAACAAAGACAATACATTAAATTTAAATATCCTTCCTAAATCTCTTCAAGTCCATCATGTAGCTACAGAAACCATAAGTGCAGTCCCCTAAAGACAGAAAGGAAATAACTAAGTGTTTTACCTTCAAAAGCATTCAAAAAGCAAATTGCGATTTCAGTAAGCAGTCAGGGTAGAAAATATGTCCAGTAAGTCATGCTAGAAAACGTGTTCTGTTTATAAAAAGAAAAGCAATCTGCCAATAAATAGCCAACCCTCTTGTAAGTGGCTCTATCTTGCATCTAGATCCTTTATAGTCCATTATTGCTGCTTAGTTGGCCAAAATTTAAATGAATATATGCAGGCACTTAGCCAGGGCTGAGTGGGAGACCAAGCAATTTTATTAAAGTGACAGTGTCAGTCTGGGAGCACAAGTGTTTTCACATTTTAAAGAACTGACCTTTTACATTGAAAAACTCACTTTAGACAATCTGCATCTTCACCCATCTCTTTGCCAGCCACACCTCTTCAGCTTGCCCATGTTAAAGCTGCAGCACTGGCTAGATCAGAGATGTGGGATTAATACATTATAATTTGTAAACTAGAACTGAATTCTGACCCTATGGAAGACAACTTAAAAAAAAAAAAAAACAAAAAAAAAAACAACAAACCAAAACCAAACAAGTCATTGTGAGCTGTTTTCCTCAGAAATTATTCCTGCTCTTTTAAGCCTCAGAGGGGTCAGACAGACCGGATATCTGAAATGGAGCTGTCATTTAGGTAGCTCTCAGCATGCTGTATACAAATTGTATTTGCTCTATCTGACGGCAGGCTTCAGGGTACAATTGTATTGTCATAGTGTTAAGTAAAAGATCAGGATGAAAGAAAGCATGCCAATGGTAAGCCTCAAGGACACAGGAAATGCCTTGAGGGAGTTTTGAGTGATGCCCAGCAGAAGGTCAGTGCCCAGACTCTGGACAGGCATAGCCTACAGGCAAGACAACCCTGGTGCCTTGGTGGTAGAACACAACAGAGAGCTCTTTTGCATGCTGCTGCAGAAGAGAGAACTCAGACTTTGTCACTGGATGAATCAGGTCCCTGGACTGCTATGTAATTAAGCACTGAAGCATTTCAGTTATAGATTAAAAATTAGAAATTATCTGTCCACTTCAAAACCACATTTTAAAAAGATAGTTTTGACTGAAGCGGATTTTTTGGCAGAGGTCAAATCTTTCAGCAAAAATGCAGAACTGAAAATGTACAAACAGTTGTTTATTAATGATCCAATAGAACTGAATAGCTTTAAAAAAACCCTGCCTAAATGACATGTAAGCTGCACTCTTTAACTTTCCTCAAGATAGATTTTCTAGACTTGAGATCACCTTGGTAGCTTATGTCTGGGGCACTACTTTTAGACAGATGCACCAAAAGTAGATTCAGTAACTAATTCTATAGGACAGTAATGCTGCCTATTCATTGCTTTTTGGTGTTTGTAAACCCAAAGACTGTGTGTGCTCTTTTTGTTCCAGCACCTGGTGGAAGTTCCATAGTGAAATTAATACCTCTCATTACATAGAAGACACTTTCAGCATGGCAAGTGGCAGGCAAAGCTTACAAATTGTCTTACCATAAAAATATAAAAGTTGGGGCTTTGTAATTTCTCCTTTTTCAGTTTTGTAGGAAAAGTGCATCTGAAAGTTGCAAAGGCAAAGAATACAGAATTTCTAAACTTTCATTTTGGCATTGCAGATTTAATAAGTTTATTTAGTCGAAACAGAGCGAATACCATGCTTATCAATTGCCATTGGAATGTCCTTCTTGAAGGCAATCAACTTTCCAAAAAAATGCTAAACCGCATATGCTTATTCTGCACCAAGCATAGCTCTTACATGGCACGCCCTTTAGAAAGCTGCCAGAGCACAATACGGTAGAGTGCAAATACTTGCTTTTGGAGAATTGCTGGTCTCCTGATCAAGAAATTTCATCAACAAGGCTGATGGTTTGCTATGATCCAGATTTTATTATGGGGAAAATAGAAAAACAGAAAGAAAAAAGAATAACTATAAATCATAAGATTAACAACACTGCTGTTTTATACACTAAATGAAAAATGGAAAATATTAAAGTCATTTAGCTATTCTGTAAGCCTAAGGTAACAAGAAGGGCTTCTATAAGTAGCTAACACTGGCCCTCTGTGATTATAAATCCACTGAACTATGCCTGCAGCACCCTACACCCATATAAAACCAAATATATTAAAATTAATGGGGCATGTTTTCCCTGTGGCAGGCTAACAAGGTGGGGAAAACTTTTTTCCCCTCCTGCAGAATCCTGAGTGCCTTTTTCCTAACTTACATGAATTTCATGCAGTCAGTCTTAGAGTTTTTTGGCTACTTTCTATTGGAGTTAAAATAAAGCTACTCATTTTTTGTGCCTTCAAGAAGAAACAGGAGTTGCGTAGTGAATGCAGCACTTGGTGGCATTTACCACCACCAAACCCTGACACATACACACATGGCAAAGAGAGGCCAGCCCTTACCTGAGTTTCCTCCACCAAGTGATCAATCCAGGTGAACTCGTGACCTTAGCAATCAGAGATGAAGGCTACAAACCAGACACACCATTTGCTAACTCTTACCTAATCAGAGGGAAAAGACATGGGTGGCTGCAAGGGTGGTGGGAGCAGTGAGGACAGAGAAGGGGAATGAAGGCAAGAAACTTAAGTAATGTGGGAAGGGAGCAGAAGTACTGCAAAAGAGGACTCCAAGCACTGGAGGAGTACCTGGGTGCACTGCAATAGTAGAAATATTAGGAAATCTGAGGTTACTGTTGTATGGCTGAGAGTGCAGGGGATGTAGGACTCAAAAACCCCAGTATTAGTTTCATTGTTTATCAGCTTGCTGTATTGGAAGGCACATTTGATAAAACTGGATGCAAATGTTATATTATTTTTGAAGGAAGTTAAAACAGTTATGGGCAACTAAGGAAAGAAGCAATCCACTAAGGAGAGCAATGTTCTAGAATTCAGATCACCTTAAAATTCTGCAGTATGAAAAACTACAAAGAAAAAGAATGAATTCATTAAATTTTACTAATCAAAGCCTCTTTTTTCTTTTTTTTTTTTTTTTTAAATTTTTGGTAGAGTTATGGACCCCAATAGCAGTGTACTTTAACATCCTATAGGATAATAGGGTTTCTCCTTAATCAGATAATTATTGCAATGTATAATCTCCCTGGACAAAAATGCTGAAGCGAAGTGTGGTGTTTCATGAATCACTGCTATTATAAAATGGTGTAGATAATCACACTTTCCTGTCTCTTTTCAGTTCCCTTGTATGTATAAAGCTGTACAGAAACCATATTTATTTTGCTTTTCATATGGTGTTTAAATAACAGCAATGGAATATGCTAACTAGGAGTTTTTAATACAGGAGCTGATAATACAGGGATGTTTTAGCTATTGCTGAGCAGTACTTACACAGAATCAAGGCCTTTTCTGCTCCTCATGACACCAACAAGCAGGCTGGGGGTGCACGCAGCCAGGACAGCTGACCCAAACTGACCAGAGGGATGTTCCATACCATATGATGTCATGCTCAGCAATAAAATTAGGGAGAAGCTTGGCTGGGGTGCTGCTGCTCAGGGACTGGCTGGGCATCGGTGGTCAGCAATTGTTTCATTTGCTTCACTTACCTTTCTTGGTCACTCTTTGTTGCTTTCCTTTTCATTATTATATTTGAATTATTAAACTGTTCTTAACTCATGAGTTTTCTCACTTTTACCCTTCCAATTCTCTTCCCCCATCCTGCTGGTGTGGGAAGTGAGTGAAGGCTACATAGTGCTTAGTTGCCAGCTGGGGTTAAACCATGACAGGTTGCACGTGAGAACTGTACATCTGCCATATGATTGCACATTGTACCATTTGCATACAGAATTGTCAGTTTGTGCACACTCTGTTAACATGAGATGTACTGGAGAAACATGCTGCTACATGGACAGTGGGATTGAGTGTGCCCTCAGCAAGTTTGCTGATGACACCAAGCTGTGTGGTTCGGTTGATACATCGGAGGGAAAGAATGCCATCCAGAGGGACCTTGACACGCTTGAGAGGTGGGCCAATGCCAACTTCATTAAGTTCAACAAAACCAAGTGCAAGGTCCTACACCTGGGCCAGGGCAATCCCAGGCACAGCAACAGGCTGGGCGGAGAAGAGACTCAGAGCAGTCCTGAAGAGAAGGACTTGGGGGTGTTGGTCGATGAAAAAAAGGACATGAGCTGGCTTCAGTGCACGCTTGCAGCCCAGAAAGCCAACCGTATCCTGGGCTGCATCAAAAGGAGTGTGACCAGCAGGCTCAAGGAGGTGATCCTGCCCCTCTACTCTGCTCTCGTGAAACCTCACTTGGAGTATTGTGTGCAGTTCTGGTGTCCTCAACACAAAAAGGACATGGAACTGTTGGAACAAGTCCAAAGGAGGGCCACGAGGACGATCAGGGCACTGGAGCTCCTCCCATATGAAGATAGGATGAGAAAATTGGGGCTGTTCATCCTGGAGAAGAGAAGGCTGAGTGGAGACCTCATAGCAGACTTTCAGTATCTGAAGGGGGCCTATAGGGATGCTGGGGAGGGACTCTTCATTAGGGACTGTAGTGACAGGACAAGGGGTAACGGGTTCAAACTTAAACAGGGGAAGTTTAGATTGGATATGAGGAAGAAATTCTTTACTGTGAGGGTGGTGAGGCACTGGAATGGGTTGCCCAGGGAAGTTGCGAATGCTCCATTGCTGGCGGTGTTCAAGGCCAGGCTGGACATAGCCTTGGATGGCATGGTTTAGTGGAAGGTGTCCCTGCCCATGGCAGGGGGGTTGGAACTAGATGATCTTAAGGTCCTTTCCAACCCTAACTGTTCTATGATTCTATGATTCTACCAGAAAAACATCATGCATGTCACCACTCCTTGTGCTCTTTCCCCAGTGCAATCAAACAAGTATTAGCTGTCCCAGCTGCTGCAGCCTGCTCCTGAAAGGTGTCCTGATGTAGAAACTCCTACATTATCTCCTGTCAGATGATGGATGAGGATGTGTCACCTCCACTGAGGTTAACTGTCTTCATTAAATAAATGTTGTCTTTGTTATACAGACACTAAAGAATTTCAATGGAACTAATCTTTTATGTTAAATATCTGGTAATGCTATATATAAATGATAATTACTGGCAGCATGCAGCATCTGTTGGATCAGCCACAACACTGATGAGTAAGGACTGAATTAATAACAAATTAGTCACATGGATCACTCATAGTGTTTACATACTTATCATTATGCAGGCTTGTAAACAGTCTATCTATCCATCCTGAAACCGATCATCAGCTGTAGAAGAATGCTTCTTACAGCAGCTGTCCAGGTTTATCTGCACCATGTGCCAAAGCAAAATTGAGTGAATGGTATCCAGCTGTATTCAAAGATTTCTTCTTTTTTTTGGACCTTCAAACATGACTCCTCTGGCAGAGATCAGAAAATGTTAACGTTTGTGGTTTTTAGATGTAACAATTTGACTCGTCAAATACACACAAAACATGGTAGTTCTCAGAAACATGCAGTATTCAAACAGCAATGGATTCAAGTTTGGTTGTCTTTCTTTGGCTAGAAAATCTGTAGATTTGTTACATGTTGTATGTAATTGGTCTCTGGAAACAGCCTGAGCTCTTCTTCACAACTTACTGTGCATGAACTCGACAGTTCTGTTACAGGACTGTAGATTTACAATTCAGAGCTTTATTTTTTCTCTAGTCTTTCCAGTATCCAGATTCATAACTTTATATTCACCTAGAAATCAAACCTGATGGAAGTAATGCCTCCAGATTTACAGAATTGTTTTTAACACTACTAATACTTCCTGCTAAGCTGTTGAGTACAGCAGTGTTTCAATGGCTGCACTCAACCACATGCTTTTAACCAGATGCTCAGTGCATCCAGCTCCCAGGACTACTGAATCTGTCTAAATGAACTCACTACATGACCATACTAAAGCTCTGGTCTGCAACACAGTTTTATCTGTAAAACTCATGTGGCTATTGAATTTTGAGTTAAAAAGACTTTAGTTCCTGCTTTCATGTTAAATCACCTCTTCTATTGGAAAAAAAATAATGTATCAGCTTTCTTTCCTGGTACAATACCTATCCTCCTGGAATCCTTCCCACTGTTCTCATTATTACAACTTGAAAATAGTGAAGAAGAAATAAACAGAAGCAGAGAGAGCTGACAAAGATAACAGATAACTTCTTTATAAAGACAGGTAAAGCAAATTATTATTCTGTAGCGTGGAAAGCCACGAACAAACGTAAATGTGGTACAGATCTATAAAACTATGCAAAAAGGTGAGTATTCTATAGTACATGAATGTATTATGTCAAAGGACTTACACTGTGGATCAGTTTGGTTGATAATGCTACCCAAAATTGCCCGCGCCAAATTTACATTTCCCTCTCTCCCAAGTATGTTTTTCTCTCAATAAGAATGACAATAGTCACTATAAAGAATGGTAGACTTTTTTCTGGCTAGGAGACATAGCTAATAGATGCAATTTGAAGTATTTCAAGCAGTTTAAGAAAACACTGTTCCTAGTACTAGACATATATTCATTCAGTGCCATTGTTATTCATACACTCTGTAGGTAAAGCCATGATTATATGCCCTTTGAAAATCAGATTGTAATAAACATATCAAAATGATCCTTTAATTGCTGAATTCAATTTATGTAAGATATAAAGATATTTCTGCTACCTAAATCCTGCCCTCTGGTGTATCTACATGATAATGCATAATGATAGTATTTTACACTGGTAACTCATTCAGCATTCAATCAGGACACAGGCAGTAAACTAGGCTACTGTCTGGCCAAAACATTTGTCCCCTTGTAGAAAGAGGTAGAAGCTAAAGACAAAGATATTAAAAGACTAAGATACAATGCTTCAAGGAGGGAGGATATCTCCTGGAAGAAATAGTTTCGCTCCTTAGTTCCTGTCTGATCCTGAGAAACAAAATACTCACTTCACACATTCCTCTCTCAGATACCCAGATTGGGAGTGGCAGAACCTGACACATGGATCTTCAAAGCACTACAAAGTCAATGAAAGCTGAAAGTCATCAGCAAATGTATCAGCAAAGCACAGTTCAAGATTATCAGATAATTCAAATTAGTTTTGCTGTGTCACTTAGGAACATAAGCAATGCTACCCTTAAAAGTGTTCCACATTATTACTTACAAGTGCATGAAAACATAGCAAGGATTACAACAGTAACTGTTCCAAACCAGACTAAATTTAATTCCTGACAGTCTGGTTCCTAAAATTCCACAATCCCCAGGCTCACACCCTTGTCCCTAAACAAAACCAAACCACCACCCCAAACAAAATTTGAATTTAGAATAACTTTTGTAAAATGCTTGACTTCACTGACAGCTTAAAGACAACCAAAGTTTTTATGTGTGGTGATCACATTGCCTGTTGTGTAGCTACTCTGTGGCAACAAAAATTATCAGTTTAAAAAAGTATTTTGATCAGGCTCAGCAATGAGGAACCTGGTTAGAACACAGCACAGTTCATCTTCAAAACCTTTAAAGAACCTTCATAAAGCTGCTGCACTTCGATTTATTTCTTTAAGCACCTGGTGACTAAAGGCTGCTTATGTAACATGATATAGTTCAAGAGGAGTTCTCTAACTGAAGAATTACCTTTTCTTTCATCAGTTTCCCTAAAAGAACAGGAGCTCTAAATGCATAAAAAAATCTTGTCCTCAGTCACATATAATACACATTTGTTCACACCTTGGGATACCTCTGGTCCAGGACTCTGGATACCCAAAAAGATAAAGTAGGAGACTAATTTCAAACTTTTATAGATTATATTTTCAATTAATAAAATAAAACAACTACCTTCCAAAGGAAACAAATGAGTCTGTGAAAATCTTGCTGTCTTTATTTCAATTCCCCTTGCTCACATTTCTATGCATCTCAGTGAACAACTAGGACAGCAACAACTGATACTAACGGAACAAGTGAAGTTGAGAGGTTTTTGCACTCTTATCCAACCCTATGCTGTGGCATAGAATGCTCTGCTGTCTGAAAACAGCCACCTTCCTTACTCAAAAGGCTTCTTCTTTTGAATGCTGCAGTTGATGAATGTTAAAGATGAAAGACCTGGTGGGCCAACTGGACCTACTGGACCCTCAGAACACCTTTCACCCTGAAAATACATGGCATTTGAATACACTAATTTGCATTACGATTTTATTATGAAATCGTACAAAATTAAGTGATAATCACAGCATATACAAGGAATGAAAGTATGACCTGTCCAATGAAAGAATTTTCAGTACAAATACTAAAACCTAAGGGAAATAGTCTTGTAACCTGTACCTACAACTTTTGCAGTCACACTGCTGAATCTGTATAATTCGGCATAGTTTTAAGAGGACATATATTTTTCAAAGACAGACAGAAGTTTGAACCACAGCTTCAATCTCTATGTGGAATTAATACTTTCTCTTACCTAAAATCAGATAAACCAGAATTATTTGGCGTGCATTATGGCATGGAGAACTACAACAGCGCATCTGAAACAGTCTGCTAGGCTCTATCAAGCAACAACTTTTGCCAGTTTAAGTAATCATAATCCAAACCAGAAGTAATGCGTATGAGAGCAATGTCAGACTAAGTATTTTTTTCTTTTTCTGTAAAAGGAAGAGCAGCAGTAGACTTACATAACTAAACAAGAAATTGCCATGTCTTTAAAATGTCAGTGTTTACATTGCGTTACAACATGCAAAACTCCAATAGTGTTTAGGTGTTACGGTTCCATATTTCCAAAAGGATTTGTCCAGTATGGCCAGTCCTCTTTAGCCAGGCATGACACAAATAGAATAAATCTCAGAGACGGACATACACGAAAATAAGAGAGCCTTCCAGTAATCAAACATGGAAAACCATAAGAAAGTCATACAGAAAAAAAGGTTTCCAATTATATTAAAAAAATACCCCATTAACTAACCTTGGCTGTTAGTTAACGTGACCTCCCATGAATTTGAAGAGATTTTTAAAGAAAAGAAAAGAAGCTTGAAATGGACCTTCCATTGTACAAAGTCCCTACAAGATTAAAAATTCCTAAAGAACTCACAGACTTGTACATAAAGCCAACTTGGAATAATCTGCAGTCAGACTTAGGTTACAAAAAAAGTAAAACCACAAGGAGAAATTGCTGAAAATAGTTTGAGATGCAACTGCATGAAACCATTCCTCACAGATGATATTAGAAAGATCTTGTGAGGAATAGAAAAGTGACTGTTCAGAAGCGTAAGCAACATCTAAGAGGACAGAAAATGTATGTTTAAAAGAGACTTGCCAAAAGTGAAGCTGAATTACATGCTTAATGATTTTTTTTATGTGTAAGTTTATATAGCCATATCAATTACGTGGAATAGAAAAATATAAAAAGCAGCTATTATGCAATAGTGATGAAGAGATTTACAATCATCTAAGTACCAAGTCAAAGCTAAACAAATATTTGCATTATTTATAAATAAAGATACTACTACTGGACAAAGGTGTAAATGTAGAGCTACAGGAAACCTAAAAGTGGAAAACCAGTGTAGAAAACAGAAGCAAAGACCCAAGAGTTCAAAAGGCTCAGAAACTCTTAAGAAATTCACAGCACCACTCATGAAATACTGTTCCAGGAATCTGAGATGAACACAGGAAATATCATTTCTGGGTATGGTAGAATGGTCAGTTATAGAATGTGGATGTCCCAACAGTTCATGTCATCTAGTAACTGACACAGTGGTCTCTGACAAGGCGAAATTCTCTTGCATTCTTAAACATTGACTAGCTCTTGTGTTTCCGTTAATCTTACTTGGTCCCTGTCATTAGAGCAACAGCATTTAGTGGTTAAAAATACAATTTTTAATTTTTTAATTTCTCTGAATCTCTCTGGTAGCAGAGAAAGGAAATGCACAGGAAATGCCTCTTCTGTATTTCATGAACATGAGAGTAGCATATGTGGACCATCATCAGGATGCAAGAAATGAGTAAGATGTCAGATATTTAAACTGCCGATTCCCCAATGCCTAAAGAATTTCCTTTTAAAATCAAAGGCAGATTATGTCACTATCATAAGTATTAACCAAACCCATGTCCCATACTTTCATATGGAAAAATGTTAGGAACACACAAATGGAAGTTCATCTTTGTTATAAAAAGAACTAGCAAGTGCTGATTGGAAACATACAAAAAAGTCACTATGTCTTACTTCAACTGTAGCAGAGGAAGTAGAATAATGAAAAATCAAACAGATAAGCATAAAAATACAGGCTGTCAATTTTGCCTTTGGTATATAATATAGACTACTGTATTTAATTAAATTTTTCCACACATTTTGGACTACTCTATTTATCAAAATAATTGCTGAGTTCCTAAAGATTACTATTATTGTGGAAAAAATGCTGGTTTTATGAGGAAAAATGCATTTAAAATGGGAAGAGTATTAGAATGACATATAAGCCAACTAATTGTGATACTATTAGACCACACTTATGGCTTGAATTAATAAACCCTGTGAATATATAATACATGAAATGTTGTTTCTTGGATAAGACAAATTCTCCAGTATGTTTAGAGACACAAAAAACAGCCAACAAACATTAACGCAAATGATGGGAAAGGCTAGTCTATCCGCATGGTTTTAAACTAAAGGCATCAAATACAGGGAGATTACTGGAAAGACAGAAAAACAATAGTTTATCATGTTTTCTTTAAAAGGTTTTGCAAAGCTATACAAACATTGGAAAGACCATTATGTACTGTAATTCAAAAATGAAAGCAGGGAAATATTTAATAAGGAAGCTGAAGATTATGTGTTCCTTTGATTTCTGAGGAAAGAAAGAAATATGAGAGGTAGCTAAAATAAGCAACGAAGATCCTGTCTAACAGTGGCAAAGCACATGGTTTAGTGGGAGGTGTCCCTGCCCATGGCAGGGGGGTTGGAACTCGATGATCTTGAGGTCCTTTCCAACCCTTACTATTCTATGATTCTATGTTAAAAATGTGACATTTAAGTATTTCCAAACCAACTATCAGACTTTTATCTGAAGAAAACAGAAGGATGCTGTTCAGCGAGAACCAGAAGTGTTCAAATTCAGCTTCTACTTTGTATTTCAGACAAGTTTAAGAACAGTTAATAACAAGTAAAAGAGAAAAGGTAAAAGTACACATCTCCATGGCTTGCAGAAAAGCAGGATCTGAAATCCTAAGCACAAAGGACAGAAGAAATAACCTTTTTTCTTTTTGTTTTGTTTTTTTTTCCCAGGTAATTTGTAAACAAGAAGAAAACTTGATTATTGTGAATGTGATCAAATACTGAAACCGGTTGCCCAGACAGGAGGTGGAGATTCCATTCTTGGAGATACTCAAAAGCAACTGGGCAAAATCCTGAGCAACCTGCTCTAGCTGACCCTACCTTGTGCAGAGGCATTGGACTACCTAATCTCCACAGATGCCTCCTAAATTTAGACATTCTGTGATACCAGGCCACTGAGAAACTAACCTTTATTTCAGAAATTTCACTCAAAATACAAAAGAGTTCTTGTGAGTGTTCCTTACTCCCATTGCAAGTCCTCAGCAACTGTTTGGGTTGTGTCACTGACTTACTGATGTGTATCTAGTTCACCTACTTTTTGAACATGATGTAAAAAACATCATTTCTGTTCTTCTGAGAGTTACATGAAAATGCTTACCATCCCTTCCTCTGTTAAAGACACTAACAGGTCCGACAGTAGGACAAACCATGCAAAAGTGCATCACTACACAGAAGCAAATGCTATAATGAAAAAGCAAAGCAAAACAAATTTTTGTCTTCTGAAATCAGAATTGAAGACCTAACCATACAGTTGTGAAAATAAGTGACCAAGAACCCAGAAATAGCCATGTTCCAATTTGGATGTCTCGCTGTTAAAAAGGTTTGAGATCAGTTAATTTCCTGAAGAGAAGAGAAAAACGGAAGTACATGGGTTAAGGTAGGCACACTCACCTGTTTAATATGTGGTTTTAGGGCTGACCAGTAATTGAAAACGTTGCCAGCTTTTTTAACAGCTTTTCAATCTTAATAAGTTAATACCTAAGAGACATGCAAAAATCACCAACATACTATGTAAAAGTCTCTTACAACTCAGAAAGAGGAAAAGTATTCCAAATAACTAATCTTTTATGAGGCATTTACTGGTCTTTATGGAATTATGACATTTACTAAAATGTAATTGCTTCTGAACATATTAATACAAATTGTTATTTATTGCACAGCATATTCATCTATTCATTTTTACAGATTCAGTGGGGGATTAATTAGATGACCTTTACACGTCCCTTCCAAACTAAGCTATTCATTACTCCCAAGATAAGTACCTCCAGAGTGGAGCCTTCTATTCCAAAGCGACGGGAAATACAGCATCAAGGAGCCGCAGTTCTGAGCAGTGGAAGCCACTGAGGGAGCCTCAAGGCCTCTCCAGGCCTTGATCAGGAGCTGGCACTCCACTGAGGTGAGCAGCGAATCCCAGGGTTGCCGTGAATGGGGCTACATCTGGTTGGCAACTAGTCACCAGTTTTAAAAACCCTCAGCTAAGTATCACGTAAGGGTACTGTATAGGGGAGAGATTGAGAGATTTCCAACAACTCCCCCCAGCACATTTGTTCAAATCCTCGAAACACAGAATGACCGCTGGTCTCTCTCCCATAAGCTTATTTCTTGAGTTGGCTGCCAGGGAGGAATAGGAACAGTCACCGAGTTTCTCATTGGAGATGTTGGTGTAGGCTGCAGAAGACAGCCCCAGATGGGTTCCTATTTGAAATGAGGAAAATTTTGTGTCTGTCTGAACAAACTGCTCTTTTAGGCAAAACACCTATGTTTTTCACATACAAGAGTAGAAAATGCTACTGCTTCTGCTCAGCTCTGGTAGAAAGGGAGCACAATCACCGCGTAGAAACAACAAGGAAAAAACAATATATACAAACAGAAACACACCCTTCTCTATCTATGGCTATATCATCTCTAACACTGTATTTCTACATCTATAGCTACATCTCTGTCTATGTCCTGGGTTAGTGCAAATAAATCCTTGCATCACAGCAGTACTGGTAAGTGCAATGGAGGACGTGTGCTGAGGACACCAGTGCGAAACCCCAGAGCTGCAGCCAAGGAAAAGGGAGACAAGCTGGAGGGAACTGCAGCAGCGATGCTGTTGCAAAAGCTTTCATAAGTGAAGGCAGGAAACAGAAGAAGTTTAATGCCAATTCACACAGTGTCCTGAGTTGGTACCAAATGGGAAGGGTGGGCTCCAGAAGGAAAGGCTCAAGAAACAGTGACCTCCCAGATGAGAGAGGAGCATAGGAGGCAATGGATTGAAACCTCTTCTCCATGTTACAGAAACGCACTGCATGCTCACTAAAGGGAAGCACGGATGAGTTCTGCTCTGCCGGGCAAAGGACTGGTGTCCTTCGGCACAGGCCGGCACATCCATTCATGGGCCCCAATGTCAGCCTTGTACTTGCGGTCCTTTTCAGAAAAATTTCTCCTTTTTGGTTTCACAGGTAGATGTCTGTTTATGTCAATAGATCAGATAAATGAAACTAACTGCAAACCCAAACTGCAAGTCTGCTCACAGAAGCCAAAACAAATTACTTTTGGAGTTTTGGTTCCTTCGCAGAAACGTAGTGAGCATACAGGGTTTCCTCACCATTCCTTACTGATAGACCAAGTGCCGTTTGCTACTCCGCTGCTTACAGTGAGGTCTTTTTCTTGTAAAGAAGAAGAATTCCAGAAATCTCTTCAGTGTTTCTCATACATGGTGTTTAGGTACCTGCTTCTGCTTGTCAATATTCATGTGTCTAGTTTGGGGGCTTACCTCTTCTATTACTAGTTGAATGCAACACTTCACTGACTGCTGCCTAATTCCGTCTTCTTGATAGCTCAATAAAGTGTTTTGATCCCAATTTTGTTTAAAACACATGGACTGAGCAGCTTTTCCTTGCAACACTCAGGCAAAACAAGTAACTGACGTAACCGTGTAGAATAGTTTTAAAAACCCTCAGCTAAGTTTCACGTAAGGGTACAATTTTATGAGGCCTAGGTCAGGGCTTGTCATGTAGAACCCTATATTCTGTAGCCCCACCATGCTCACCAACAGGGTGGGGCTGGTTGGGAATGTGATTCTCCAAGGCAGTCTGTGCTGAGACGGTTGAGTTTGAGATCCTCAGGATAGTGAGAAGGGCATACAGCAAGCTCACTGGCCTGGACTTCAAGAGAGCAGACTTTGGCCTCTTCAGGATTCTGCTCAGTAATTTCCCATGAGATAAAGCCCTGGAGGGCAGGGGGGAGCAACACTTCTGGTTGATGTTCAAGGATCACCTGCTCCTTGCTCAGGAGTGTTGCCTCCCTACTAGAAGGAAGTGCAGCAGGAGGGCCAGGAGACCTCCATGGATGGATAAGGAATTGCTTAGAAAACTTAGAGGGAAAAAAGACGCTTATGAAAGGTGGAAGTGAGGACATGCAGCACGGGAAGAATACAGGGATGTTGTCTGGGAAGCTAGGGACCAGGTCAGGAAAGCTAAGGTCCAGTTAAAATTAAATCTGGCAAGGGATGAGAAAGACAACAGGAAGGGCTTCTGTAGATATGCAGCAAACAAAAGACAGACTAGAGACAATGTGGGCCCTCTCCAGAAGATAATGGGATGTGGGAGGTGAAGGTGACAGAATTTGCATGAGAAACACTCAGGGAACAAGCTATGAGGCTTTGTAAACAAGCAAGCCTTGGGGTGGTAAGCCAGGATGCTGCTGTAACAAAGAATTTCAGTTGAAGGCCAGAGGACTTGGGGGATGTGAGAAGAAGTGAAGCAAGAAGGTGAAACTGTCCTCGGGAGAACAGCGCATGATCAGCATTGTGATTGGACTATTTACCTGTGGGATTTTTAAAGAAGCCCACGAGATTGAATGTGGTGCGCTCGTGCAGGTTGGGAAAGTACCGAACAATGGGATAAAAGGGCTTGATTGTAATAAAGTTTACTTTTGGTCTGAGTCTCAGTATCCTCACCGACCTGAGTCCATGTCTCAATACACCACAATGGGAGAACTGGCTACCCTGGATTTGGAAAAGGCTGAGGTCCTCAATGACTTCTTTGCCTCAGTCTTCACTGGAAAATATTCTGACTACAGCATCCAAGCCTTGGAAGGCAGATGCAGGGACAGTGAGAATGAAGACCTTAGGCCCACCATAGGAGAGGGTCAGGTTTGATATCATCTTAGGAACCTGAATGTGCACAAGTCCATGGGACCTGATAAAATCCACCCACGGGTTCTGAAGGAGCTGGCAAATGAAGTTGCTAAGCCACTGTCCATCATATTTGAAAAATCATGGCACTCAGGTGAAGTTCCCGATGACTGAAAAAAGGCAAATACAACCCCCATTTTCTACAAGGGGAAAATGCACGAGCCAGGGAATTACAGACCAGTCAGTCTCACCTCTGTGCCTGGCAAAATCTTGGAGCGGATTCTCCTGGAAGGCATGCTAAGGCACAGGAAAAACAAGGTGGTTGATGACAGCCAACATGGCTTCACTAAGGGGAAATCCTGCCTGACCAATGTGATGACCTTCTATGATGGGGCTACGGAACTGACAGACAGGGGCAGAGCAGTTGATGTCATCTACCTGGACTTGTGCAAAGCGTTCGACACTGTCCCTTACGACATCCTTGTCTCTATATTGGAGAGATCAATTTGATAGATGGTGTGGAATAATTAGAAAATGTGGGGTAATTAGGAATTAAATTTATATTTGAAATGCAGCATTGTCCACACATTAGGGAAAAACAGACTTTCAGGGCCTCTCAGGGTGAGATGCAGCCACACGTGGTATGCCAGGAATGTGCACTCCACAGCGGTTCCCGTGGCAACACAGGCGGAGGATGGAGCAGGATGGAGATCTTGTGGCCACACTCTGTCCTAGCCTCAGCAAAAGATGGGAACTAGGTGGTATGAGAAACTGATAACCTGCATACTTGCTACCCTGAGCCAGCGGTCTGTCATCTTTTAACAGAATGCTGTCCTCTGTGTGAACTTTGGTTCATTATAATGCATTTAAATGCTAAAATGCACTCTCATCTCCAATGCGACCCACCTCCAAAATGAGATCACCTCTTTTTGAGCACGCGCCCTGAATTTTTGTGTCATATACCTTTAAAAGTGAAGTGAGAGAGATTTGCTCCAATAATAATAAAGGTATGTATGGCTAGAGCCACTCAAGCTCCCCCTTGAAGGTGAAAAATAGTATAAAATGACCCAAGAGAGAGGGGGATATTTGGGGAAGATACCATCGTGGACGAGTCGAGGAAGATAACATCAACAGACTCCTGGGACCGGTCGACAGGCTGGAACTTTTCCCCCCCCATAGGGACATCAGTGGGTAAGACCTGCACTGGGAAAAGTTACAATCTCTATGGAGTTACTTTTCACTGATGCCAGGCTGTGTTAACATTATCAAGTGCTTGTATCCATGTAACTATTATCCGCACGTGCTTTTGCAGACAATATTTATCACTGCAAATCCATAAGAACCTGTATCTGTTGTCTCAATAAACTGCACTGTTTTGGTAGCCAATAGCAATCAATAAACTGCACTGTTACAGTAAATGATTGTATTCTGATACTTTATAGATGAAAAATGCTTGTTTCATGATTATCTTTTACCAGTTTTCTGGAAAAGACAGACCAAGAGATTCTATGTACTGCCTTCTTGGCTATGTTCAGCCCGCCTTCAAAACATTCCTGGAATAATCTGTTATCTGATAAAACGATTTCCTTGGCTTCTTACAGCTTCTTGGTAGGTTGTTTAATACATTTTTTTGCCTTTCTTATATGAGGTATTCAATACTTCCTCACTAGACTGATGTTTCAACTTTTTTTTTATTTTCCTAGAATTCCCTTATTACTAAAAAGATGCTACAAATCCCAGGGGAGACCCCAAACTTCCCAGGCCTTCAGACCATTAAGGACATGTGAAAGACATTTCTATCCTTTGACAAAATTTGCTTTCCTTTGAGCTCTTTATTGAAATAATTTCCTTAAGGACTGCCCTCTAGGAACTTACATTTCCATTTTGTCTTTGGTATAATATGGAGACTGTAAGGAAAAACATTCAGAATTACCATTGACAGGATTTAGGTATGATCCACATGACAAATCTGTGCAATTACAGTAATATCTATGTTTAAGTGTTTTTTCCTTGCAGAAGTATAGTAATGTTGAGTTTATCCTATATGTCTAGGCAGTAAGCCTTTAGTTGTTCTTTCACTTGGCATGTTTCTGAGACTACAAAGTCAAATGAAGACTGACTTGGCATCTGCAGGGTGTGCATTAGACTCCATATCCATGTGTAATTCCCATCACAGAGTATATTCAAAACCAGAGATGAACCAAAGGACACATCTAGAGAATGTGTGTGGAACACATCTGTATAATTACTGATAAGCTGAGTACTTCACCCTTTTAACGTTGCCCGATATTTCCTATTTAAGACTCTGTTTTTTGTTGTTTATAGTTTAACTTTAAAGATAGAAACTGAAACTATTTGTGCCAGATGTTTTTCCAGCTAAATTTTATCCAAAGCAGTCCAGTCATTTCCAAGAATAAGGCTAATGAAAACGAGATTGTTTCCTTCAGTCAAATAAAATCCACATATAATATTTTAAAGCAGCATGGTATACGAGAGCACAGAGACAGAGCTTAAGGTGAGGAGAAGTAAGCTGAAAGAGGAATATACTTGCTGTAGTTCTTGTGCAAATCTACTTAATTTTGTCCAACCTGTATGCCTTTAAAAAAGGTCATCTGCACCCAGTTATGAAGCACTTGGGTTGGAACAAAGAGAAGAACTCGGGCAGATGGAAGGTAGAGGGGCTAAGTGCAAATAGAGCTGAACGCAAAGTCAAGAGAGCTGCTGCTACCAGAGATGAGGTGTGTAGTACACTGCACACTCCTGCAGTGGAAGGAAGCTGGAAACCAGCTATTTGCAGCACAATGGCACGCTCCAGGCTGAATGTTTTCTGAGGTTTTGTTCACACCGGTCACAATTTTCAGCGTAAGAAATTTTGTCCAGTTGTAACCGCTTACAAGTTACTTCCACCCGTGTGTAAATTGGTGGTGTCACTGTTATCCCCTTTTCCACCTGCTGGAGTACTTATCAATGCTGACGTGTTAACAGTAAGCCATTGAGAAATGCGACATGAAGCAGTAAACGCGTTGCGCCTGCCCCATCCGTGGCAGTGTTCAAGGCCAGGATGAACGGGCTTTTGAGCAACCTGGTCTAGCGGAAGGTGCCCCTGCCCGGGGCACGGGATCGGAACTAGATGAGCTTCAAGTTCCCTTCCTACCCAAACCCACCCCAAGCTTGTGACTCTGCGGTGTGAAACCAGCGCGGTCTGCCGTCAGCAGCTGGCGGTGTGACCTGAGCTCGCTCACCCGCCCCAGCCCCCCGGGAGGGTGTGCGCTGCCCACCGCGGCGCTCCCCTCAGCCGCCACCCCCACAGCCCCAGCAGCGTCCCCACGAAGCAAACCTCCGCGACACGGGGAGGGGGGGGGGGCCGCGGGCCAATGAAAAGCAGCGCGGTCCGAGGCCGAAAGTGAGCGCGCCTCCATCCAGCGGAAGGCGCTGTGTGCGCACTGGTACAGCTTCTACCGGAGGTGACGTTGTGTTCTCCGCCCCGTGCGCCGGAAGTGTCGCTGTTTTCCCCGCACCGTGGCGGAAAGCTGCCGTGTGTCTTCAGTGCTTCCTCTTGGGCCGGCAGCGCTGGCCCGCGGCGGGTCGCCGGCTCCTTACCCTCGCTGCAGCGGTAGCAGTGTCGGAGGGCCCCGCGGGCTGGGTGAGTACCGTCGCGCGCGGACCGAGGGTGGGTGCGTTTCTGCCGCCAAGCGCCGTGTCCCCGCAGGCCTCGGCCGCCGCCCCGGAGCAGAAAGCGGTGGGGCGGGGTGGGCTGTGGCCCTGTCGCCCCCTCCAGGCACGGCGGGGCCCGGCCGGAGCGTGAGCACCAGGAGGCCTGGGAGTAAATCCGCTCACTTTTCATGCTTCCCAATCGCGTGTGTGCCTCTCTTCAGATACAGGTGGTGTTTATAGGGTGTGTGGGGTTGTTTTGTGTGTAGGTATGTATGGTGGGTCTGGGCACGCAGTTGCTGAAAGTCTAAATGGTCTTTAGGAGCAGTGCCCATTCATGAGTACTGTTAGGCCAAACGTGAATGAAGAGTAGGTAATGCTTGGGCAGAAGGCAGGATTAGGAGCAGTATAACAAGATAAAGAGTGAAAAGTTGTATTTCTTTAGGAATCTTTAAAGAGGGCAAGCCTTTCCAGGCTGTGGAACAGATTTCAGACAAAACAGGCAGACTCTAAGTTTTGTCAATTAGTGCACTTCAATTAGAGAGATTTTATCTGCATGTTCTAGGGAGTGTCCCTTTACCAGCAGCACACCCAGGTATTATGCCACATCACATCTCAGCTAATCCTGTCTTGATTAATATGTGAGTTGAGTCTGTAAACACAGCAAATCCTGCTGTCAGGTTTGTAGGTGGCTCTGTTGGCTCTGTCTCTGTAGGAATGCACCAGCAAAAACAGTGAGCTGTGGGGAAAGTGGTGTAATGCAGAGAATGCTTCAGGTTTCAGCCTGGGATTCATATGTGTTAAACCCTTGGGCTAAAAGTCGTTCAGAACCATACTTTTGTTTAACGATGATCTCAGATTATGAAGGAATGTGGGTTTTGATAACATTCATGCAACTTATTTTCTCAACAGTTTCCATATGCATGGATATCACCTGATTCTTCTTACAAGAGCTTAAATTGTGTGTAAACCTACCCTAAACATGAGTGGCTCCAAACCTGATATTCTGTGGGCCCCGCACCATGTTGACAGATTTGTTGTGTGCGATTCGGAATTGAGCCTTTATCACATTGACTCTGCTGTAAGTTCAGAACTCAAGGCGGGGTCCTTGCGGTTATCGGAAGAAACAACAGCTACGCTATTGTCCATAAATTCAGATACACCGTACATGAAATGTGTGGCTTGGTATCCAAAGTACGATCCTGAATGCCTCCTTGCTGTTGGACAGGCCAATGGTCGCGTGGTTCTTACTAGCCTCGGTCAAGACCACAACTCAAAATGTAAAGATTTGATAGGCAAAGAATTTGTTCCCAAACACGCGCGGCAATGCAACACCCTCGCGTGGAACCCACTGGATAGTAATTGGCTTGCTGCTGGGTTAGATAAACATCGGGCTGACTTCTCAGTGCTGATTTGGGATATCAGTAGCAAATATGCCTCAGAGACTGCAGTTGCTACAGAGAAAGTAAGACTTTCATCAGGAGATGCAGAAGCAGGACTGGTAGTAACAAAGCCATTATATGAATTAGGTCAGAACGATGCTTGCCTCTCTCTGTGTTGGCTTCCACGGGATCAGAAGCTGCTTCTAGCTGGAATGCATCGAAATCTGGCTATTTTTGATCTGAGGAACACAAGCCAAAAAATATTTGTAAACACTAAGGCTGTCCAGGGAGTGACTGTTGATCCCTATTTCCACGATCGTGTAGCTTCCTTCTATGAAGGTCAGGTTGCCATATGGGATTTAAGAAAGTTTGAAAAGCCTGTTTTGACCTTGACAGAGCAGCCAAAACCCTTAACAAAAGTTGCATGGTGTCCAACAAGAACAGGACTGCTAGCTACTTTAACAAGGGATAGTAATATCATTAGACTGTATGACATGCAACATACTCCCACCCCTATTGGAGATGAAACTGAGCCAACAATAATAGAAAGAAGTGTCCAACCATGTGAAAACTACATCGCTTCATTTGCCTGGCATCCCACAAGTCAAAATCGAATGGTAGTAGTGACTCCCAACAGGACTATGTCTGACTTCACAGTTTTTGAAAGAATTTCTCTTGCATGGAGTCCAGTGACCTCCTTAATGTGGGCTTGTGGACGACATTTATATGAGTGTACAGAAGAAGGAAAGGCTAGTTCCTTGGAAAAAGACATAGCGACCAAAATGCGGCTCAGAGCTCTGTCAAGGTATGGTCTTGATACTGAACAAGTTTGGAGAAATCACCTCCTAGCTGGAAATGAAGATCCTCAGCTGAAATCACTTTGGTACACTCTGCATTATATCCTTTATTTTATATCCTGAAGAAATAATATACCTTTATATGTAAACCACTTCTATGAAATTCTTGAAAATCTTTAAATATAATGCAACATCCTGTAAATACTTTGCATGTGTTGATATAATGTGACTTTAAATTGAAAAAGAAAAAAGTTTTTGAAACACTTGGGAAAAAATTAAGCTTCCTATACATGAAAATACTTATGAAGCAGTACACTGAAGATATGGATCAAAAACTTTCAGGAAACAAAGGTCCCTTAGTTTATGCTGGCATTAAATCAATTGTGAAGTCATCTTTGGGTAAGAATATTCCAACTTTGATAAGTTCTCTTGTAATATGCTTACAGAATGATGCGCTCATGGGTTTGCATTTAAAAATTGTTGAAAGAGGCTATTTAAAAATGCAGAAACAAAGTATTTCTGTTTGTGTTTTAATACATATAAGTTAACAGTTTATGTTCCAGTAATTTCCAGAATTTTCAGCATTCTTGGAAAGTCAGTAACAATGAAAGCAAAGTATCCTTGGAAGTAAATCTTCGACTGAACTATTTCGCGTGTGGTTTTTGACTGTGGCACTAAAAATTCTTGCTCCCCACTTAAATTACACTTTTTTGTCTTGAAATTCTATGCAGGGGTGTAGTTCTTCACTGTAGTGACTGCATAGGACATTTGTATAACTATGTTTAAATAAGCTCTCTGGACATCTCATGCCTCTCATGCTCAGAGAAGTTTTTATTAGGATAATCTAATATTTGAATCTTCCATTCTTTATTCATTATGTCTCTTATTAATATTATGCTCCTTGGAGCAAAAAAGTAACTCTTCAGTGGTGGGAAGGCTTCTATTCTAGCACACTGGCTCTTGCTAAGAAAAGAACTGGTAGAACAGGTGCTTGGCTGTATTATGTGTTTACAAATTGGACATACTGACAACTCCTGTCATCTGTAACAGGAACTTCCAAAATCTTATGAGGTAGAGGATGGAAAAGGCTTACTGGGGGATGTGTGGCAAGTTACGATGCATGATTTTTGCAGACAAAATAATTTTATGTATGCTGCTCCTTACTGTGGAGTTTTTGGTAATGTTGAAGTTGTAAAATGTGATACGCAGCTTTATGATGGAAACGTAAGTGTTGTGTTGTCGTTGCAATTTAAATTGTGATTTAAGCATAATTTAACTTGTTTCCCATTTCTAGGAACAACAGAGAACCTCAGGCACAGCAGGAGTGGACCTGACAGACAAGCAGATATTATTCAGTATTTGAGTGAGGAGAGATCCTTGGCTTTGCAGCTTTGTGGGTGGATAAAGAAAGGAACAGACTTAGATGTGGAACCTTTTATAAATTCATTGGAACAGGAAGGAGACTGGGAGCGAGCTGCTGCTGTAGCACTTTTCAACTTGGACATACGGCGAGCAATACAAATTCTGAATAAAGGGGCTTCCTCAGGAAAAGGTGTGTATCGTGTTTAGTATCTTTTATTTTGGTATTGTATCACCTTAGTAGATTTTTTTTTTTTCTGAAAACAGAGTTATATAGTATGAAAATATGCCTGTTGTCTTATAGGTACTTGAAGTAGTTGTTTTGGAGCCTGAGAGTCTGGCAAATCCTAGTATTTCATTCCTCAGACTATCATAAGCCTTACTGTTTAGTTAAAATAGATTGTATGTTTCAATTTCCTACTGTTACACACCACAGAAAGTGCTACAGTCGGAAGAGAAGTAGTGGAATTCTTTTGTTTTAATAGAGTTGCATCTTGGCTAGATGTCATGTATATCTGCTTCTGTTGGGCTGTGTGCCACTTTCTGCTGGTACAACAGCTGTGGAATAACGGAAATGTAATACTCAGGCTTTGCAGAAAACATTTGATTTTGAGTAATATTTGGTAAGAGTTGCAATATATGAGAGAAAAGTTACGATAATGGAGCCAGGAGATGGAGGTGTTTTTATTCTGTTTTCTTGCCAGTATTCCTCCTACAACTCCAATTTGCATCTTTGTTCTCATTAAATTTAGGACTGTCTTGCCACTAAAGTGGTAGGGGAGACATGAAGGGAGCTGTTAAGGTTCTTTTATTTTTAGTGTTGCCCCTTTTTGGTGGGGGAAGTGTGTGCTTTTCATGGGGGAAGTTCAGAGTAGAGATATGCTGCCTTGTAATTCAAAAAACAAATTTAAACTTTATGGCAGAATTAATATCTACATGAAATAGATTTGATGTTTTTAGGAAACTTATTAACTTCAAGCTGCTGTATGCAATTGTCGTCCTTCAGCTAGGCCAGTTAAGTGATGGCTGCATACACAATCCTATCTTTTAACTTCTTGTGAATATAAATTATAATAAAGACAGTCTTATCATAGTGATTGGAACACATTTAGCAGTTCAAAACTATTCAAAGATATTTCAACAACCAGAGTGTTGTTGCTTAAAATGTGACTCTGGCTGTCGTGCACGTGGGCTTGTGTCTTCTGGAGCAGTTACCTTACCTGAACAGAGGCATTTAAAGCAGACACTAATAAATTATAGTGTATGCATGTTTTATTTTAGTTCTACTACAGTTTGTCTTGCATCCTGACAGAATGTTGTGTTTCAAACTGATGCTTTCAATTACAGTTTTAATTGGATTTTTTTTTAATTTGAATATTGTTTCACTGTTTGTTTTTAATGAATCAGGTGATTTGAACCTTAATGTTGTGGCAATGGCTCTATCAGGCTACACAGATGAGAAGAACTCACTTTGGAGAGAAATGTGCAGTACTCTTAGACTGCAGTTGAACAATCCCTACTTGTGTGCTATGTTTGCTTTCCTTACAAGTGAGTCTGGTTCCTATGATGGTGTTTTGGTGAGTAAATTTCTGTTTGCTAAAAATGCTGTAAGTAATAGGTGCCTATATATGTGTGTGTCTGTGTATGTTCACACATATATGTAGGGGAAGTGCTTTATACTCAATGAATTAATTAGAATGTATTGATTTCTCCTGATACTGGTGGGTATCATTTTTTTTTTTCTGCTAAACAGACATTGGTGAATAAAACATGCATAAGCAGTGAAAATACTCAATATAGCTTACACATTTTTTAGAGGATTTTTTTTTTTAGCATGCAGTTATTGAACTAGAAATAGGTTATCAAAATAATTTAAGCAGGGGGAAAAGGGGAAGGGAGGTTAATAATGGAAATGCAAAGAACAGTAAGTGCAGGGGATTTTACAAGACTTTCATTAAACTGTATATGCATTGGATTGTATTTTTTCTTGTGAAACTATTCAGATAACTGTTTCAACACAGTGAAATTATTTTAAGTAAACATCTTCTGAACTTGGTATAAAATTGCCATGTGAAGAATAAACTAAATCTTTAATTATGAGATACTTTGAGCCTTTGGAGGAGTAATATACTTGATCCTTGGTTAAATAACAACAGAAATACTGGATTCTATAGGACTTACTTAGCTCAAGGGAGGACTCCTGTCATGCAAATGGATAATTGGCCTAAACCCGCTGAAAAGAAAGTTGTTATGGTATATGATGGTTTTAGGGTATTTAGAAAAAAAAAAAAAAAGAAAAGAAAAATGTTTAAGAAACCCGAAGGAGAGAAACTTGAGGTGTTTCTCTTCAAGAGAGAATGTTCTGGTTCTCTGGATTTTAGGTAATAATTTTATAGTTGTTTTTTATTTATGAATTGGAAAATGACAGATCACAAGGTAGGTTGTTTGGTTTGTTTTTTCTTGTCTTGTTTTAATTTTTACTTCAGTGAGACCTGTTGAAGTTCGCATAAAAAAGATTTTGCCAAGCACATCTCCTTGTTTTGGCAGTGTCGAACGCAATTTCTATTCTGAGAACATCAGGAGGGAAAATACGGGCACAGCACAGTACCGCAATTTTATCTAGTCAAGAAGTTATTTATTTTTTTCTTCAGTGTCGCTTCTAGTAAAAGGATTAAAAAGCAGAAAGTAAATATTATTGCATTTCTGCACCTTGAGTGCAAACATTCTTGTGAGAAATCCACATTCCGGGTGTTTGGAATTAGTTTTCAGTTGTTTGGGGTTTTGGTTTTTTTTTCTGTTTGTTTGTTTAGTAACTTTTAGTCATGATTTTTAGAAAGGAATTGATGGTTAGGCTAGTTATTTTGTAAATCTGGTAAATGAAGGTTGGTTTGTTTTCCTTCCCCCTGTGACTCAGTGACAGTCTTAGCTATATGTGCTAGAAGCTCTAAGTCCAGCTCTACATGACCTGCAAAGTTTCTTTTTTTTAAGTTCCATTAACCTCATAGGATGTTTTATACCAGGTTTTCCTGCCGTTTGAGCAGATTATTCCTGTAGCTAGTCTTGCTCTGATACCTGTATCTGAGTACCAGTGATTAATCTCAGAGTTAGTGTTTGCTTTCTTTGGATGTGCCATTTTCTTTGTACATAGTTAATTTCATAGTATTAGCTATACAATAGTGCAAACGGTCTGACTTCTACAGACAGTGTATTGGCAAGGTGGAAACTTGTATGTGATGGTAGTATTTCTGTGTTTCTCTCCAAAGTATGAAAATAACGTAGCTGTACGAGACAGAGTGGCATTTGCTTGCAAGTTCCTCAATGATGCTCAGGTAAGTTTGTGGTTGCACATTTAAGCAAACTCTAAGGCTGGGCTTTATTTAGAGGCAGAAGAAACTCTGGGGTTTGGGGGTAAACAATGGAAGTGATAAGTCATGAGTGATTTATCTGATTGCAATAAGATATAATCTGGTCTTCAGTTTGTAGCTTCAGTTTGATTTTTTTGGTGTTGTTTTTCTTGTTTGTATGGGGATTTTATCGGTATTCATGACATGCTAGTTTGCTAAATGCTGTTGCATTACCTTTATGTCCGTTTTTCTTATTTGTACTTATTCATTATTTATTTCCAAATGCTTATATTCGAATTAAGGCTTGGCTTTATAACAGGAATGTTTTCTTTTAAATTTACTAAAGCATTTAAATATGTAACCTGCCTCTTTGCTCTTCCTATCAGGAGGCTTAAAAGTTTGTTGATAAATACTTGAATTCTTGCAATACAATAGATATAGCCATATAACTTTTTCTGGTTAAGGTCCAGCAAGCAACGTGTTCTGTTAGCAGCTGACACTCTTAAATGTATTCAAACCATGACGGTTTTGTCGTATGCCAATGTATGACAAACATTAGGAAAGGAGTTAGGAAAGGCTGAAGAGATGGCAAAAGTTAAGTAAATTTTCTGTTTTATAGCTGAACAGGTTTATTGAAAAGCTAACAAATGAAATGAAAGATGCTGGGAATTTGGAGGGAATACTGTTAACAGGGCTGACGAAAGATGGGGTTGACTTGATGGAAAGTTACGTTGACAGAACGGGAGATGTCCAGACAGCAAGCTATTGCATGTTACAGGTTAGTGTTTCACTCAGATCTTTATAGAGAACTATTTATAGTTTCTGTAGCGGAATAATACTGCCTCCTATGAGCTAAAAAGTATTTTCTGTAATCAATTGGGACAATATATATTATGTATGTTTTGTGGAATCATCTGGAACAATCAGTGTTAACTATGAATATGTATCTTCACTCTCCCTGGTTGAGATAGCTTGAGAAGATAGTAGGGGAAAGAGGCAAAAAGAAAAAGTAGCCCTTTTCACTAGCTGAACTGGGAATACCCATTCCCCTGCTTATTGCTGATGTATTTCCAGAGAAGTTCCTTTTTCTTTTTTTGCTTCCAGGATTTTGACAGAGAACTGAGGTGGGAACTACCCTATGTAGGCATTGGGTTTGGGTTTTTTTATGATATGATAGACTTGTCTTGGTCCTTAGAGTTGCAGCTGTTGCCAACACCATGTTTAACTGCATATGTAATCATAACAGTGATTTAGACTGTGTTACGTGACAGGATTTTGTAACATTTCATCTGACAGACACAAGTTTTTAGGAGGACCTGGCAGCACAAGTACTTTCAAGCAGTGGCAGACTGGAGAAAAGAGTTATCAAACTTATGTTACAGTTTAACAGAAAATTAATGTTTTTCTAAACAAACTACACTATTATTTCTCATATCTTATAGTACGCTTTGTAAAGCCTTTTTCAGAAGTAAGTAGTATGCGTTGTGTATCTTCAGAATGTCTGAGATTTTTCCCTGCCTGCTTTAGGGTTCTCCATCAGAAGTACTTAAGGATGAGAGGGTTCAGTACTGGATTGAGAACTACAGGAATCTTTTAGATGCTTGGAGATTTTGGCATAAACGTGCAGAATTTGATATCCATAGGAGTAAGCTGGATCCCAGTTCAAAACCTTTAGCCCAGGTAAATATAATTGTTGTCTGAAGTATGACCAGTCCAGAAAGGAAGGTGGCCTGGTACTTATATAGAAAAAAGTTGCTGGCTGCACATTGGCTTTCATGAGGATTCATGTGCGGAAGAAGGATTTCAACTAAGGCTGCCCTAAAAACGTAGCTGAACTGTGGGTTGCTTTCTTTGTTGTTGTTGTTGTGTTCTTTTTTTTGTTTGCTTGTTTTGGTTTTTTGTTTGTTTGTTTTCCCCAGACTTTTTTCTTTTTTTTTCTTTTTTTTTTTTTTTTTAAGCACTTGATAACTGTTTTGATAGAGTGCAGAACTATAGTAAAAAAATCTACAAATCTTCATATCTAATCTGGGAAATTCGTTTCCCTCCTTTTTCTTCCTTTTTTTTTTTCCCTATAGACCTTTTCCTTCCAAGTACCAGGTTGTTTTTTAGAAACTGAATCTTTTCAACACTGTTTTTCTGAGAAAACTGTTTGGGTTTTTTTTCCTCCCATGATGAATGTCAGAGATGATTCATCCAGCTGAATTCAGCAACAGGGTGAGGATGATGTTGAAACCAGGGAATTGAATCAAGAACTAGTTCACATTGGCTCTGTTTTAACTGAGGTAGAGCTCAAAGCTATTTTGAAGCTCTTGAATCCTAAACTGAAAGTGAACAGCAGCTTTCATTATCAGTTCTGAATATGAGCTAAACCAAAAACTAACGCCCTGTCCAAATGCTATCTACTTAACATCTGGTGGCATTTTTAGCCAACTTGTTCTTACCACAGCACCTTCTGCTCTGTTATGTCTGCTAAATATGTGCACTACAAGCCTGAGGGCCCAAGGGTTTCTGAGGAAGGCTATTTTTGAATTAATGGGTCCATCACAGCTGTTTAAGGAGAGCTGCATCCATGCTGCTCCAAGTGGGAGTTTACTGCTCTTTCCTTATGTGATTAACATAAACAGCCCCTAAAGAGTTTAAAACGTGCTCCTTGGTATTAAGTTAGAACTTGTGGCATAAGGTATAAAGAGAAAGATTATTAGGAAATTCCTCATGTTTGAGACTGGCCATAGAGTGTGTTACCTGACTATAAGAAAGGAGAGACCAGATTTAATTATACAGTAATTACAGTAAACTTAGTTTCTTTCATGACTGCAGATACTGCTTTTTATTATCTTAAATAATGCCTTCGCAAGTTGTCATAATTCTGCATGTTTTCATGTGCTTTTGAGGTAAGTGATCATCTTTTAGGCCTACTTCTCAGGACTGTGTGGCACATCTATAAGCCAAGATGGTAGAAACTCCTTCACAAGTCACCTTGGCTTTGCAGGCCACTGCGTGGAATATCTGGTAAATAAGTGTTTACTAGCTTGAACAATAGGTGTAGCAAAAACATAACCAAACAAAAACATTAATGGGTTTTTGTTCTCTTTAGGTGTTTGTGAGTTGCAATTTCTGTGGAAAATCAATCTCTTACAGCTGTTCAGCTATTCCTCATCAGGGACGAGGTTTCAGCCAATATGGTGTTAGTGGTTCACCAACAAAGTCAAAAGTTACAAGCTGTCCTGGTTGCCGTAAACCCCTTCCTCGCTGTGCACTTTGCTTGATAAATATGGGAACACCAGTTTCCAGCTGTCCAGGTATGACCTAGTGGATTTTGGTTAATAAGCTGGAGTACCTGTTAGAGACCTAATTGGCAATTCCCATTGGAAGATCTTCTGTTACACCTTTTTCTTTCCATTTGTACTCATTCTGTAAATATTCATTTGAGGGAGGAAGACCATAATTGAAAACTCGTTTATATCCCATCTGATTTTTATGATGAAACCGATGTCTCAGCTGTTTGGTGTCAGACAGTGTGCACAGTTACTGGGTTCTGACAGTTTTCCCAGTGAGAGTGTCAGTGAAATTCCGTGGTTAGACGGAAGAAAAGATGCAAGTATTGTGGTAGTCAGTATTGTGAGCTTCAAAGCTGTAAGAAATGGGAAGTGTGTTTTCTTGAGATGAATTGTAGGGATACTACAGAAATTATAGAATGTGAGTTGACTTTTAGCTGGAAGAGAGGATAAATTTCATGTGGTATTGTCTCTAAGTATGAAAGAGTGTATGGATCATGCTGTCACCGCCAAGAAATATGTCTAGAAAGAATCTTTTGGTTCTAAATGTCTTGGCTTCAGCGTTATACAAGGTCTAAATGGAACTGATTTTGTTCATATTTTTAGGTCAGTCTTGTTACAGAGCCATAAAATTCTGTGCAGTTGTCATCTCTTTATATATCTCTTTTTGTTCTTTCACTGATCTGTTATGACTTCTATGTTATCATTGTTCCAATTCATAACTTGGATTTTGTTGATTTGTCTAAAGCAAACATTTCATGTGCAGTGAAACAGGCCCATAATTCAGTGGAACATAGTCATTGAAACATAAATCACTGTTGAAAGAGATTCCGTCTGTAAAATTTGCTTAATAGGCAAGTTTAGCATGCGTGTAAGATGTGAAGCAACAGCTCAGCAATGTAATTCTTTGGCATTCCAACAATTCTTTACTAATTTCTCTTTTTACTGACTTCTCTGGGTCTTCTCAGGCCACTTCTTCACATAATGTTGCTAATTTCAATTTTATTCTAATAGTGTTACAGGCACTGAAATATAAATGAAGCATAATGATTTACAAGCATGTTGGGGGGTGTGGGTTTGCTTCTGCACAGGAGGATCCAAGTCAGATGAAAAGGTGGATCTCAGCAAAGACAAGAAATTAGCCCAGTTCAACAACTGGTTTACTTGGTGTCACAACTGTAGGCATGGTGGACATGCTGGGCACATGCTTAGCTGGTTCAGGTAAGTTATGTTAAAATCTTTCTTCCTTCACAGGTCTATGCTGCACTGAGCAGGACGTGCCTCCTTTGCTATATCTATTATTATCATGTTTTGGTTTAGAACATATGCCAAACTTCGTTATGATGCTGAGTTTTTCTGAGCTACAATTGATTATGTGCCCCTGCACATACAAATTGTAATAGATTACAAAATTACTGTTAGTTTTATTTTACCCATTTTTTTTTTTTCTACTATTGCTATCCAGGGACCATACCGAGTGCCCAGTTTCTGCCTGCTCTTGTAAGTGTATGCAGCTGGATACAACAGGAAATCTCATTCCAGCAGAGACCGTCCAGGCATAAATATTGCTTGAACACATGAGGTTTTCCTATGGATCTCCATCATAGCCCAAGCATATATTTTATGACAAAGGTCACTTACTGACTCTGAAAAAAGTAAATTGCTGTTGGGTTAGTAAAATGCTGTGTGTATGACTATGCTTGGTAGAGACAGGTATTTGTTAAATGAGCCTGTGGGTGTGGTATGTGGTCCTTTTTCAGAGCATTGAAGCAGTTCAGCTCAAAAGCACTCCTGGAATTGTGGACTCTGGATTTCCGGATATCCAAAGAACTTTTAATAAAAAGGCTTTTTCAGGGTAGTGCTGGTTGGCCCTTGTATTTGTTTTCCAAACAAACCAGTGTTTATATGCTGTGAAAGTGGGCCTTCAAAATAAACACCTCAGAAGTGTTCTTCACAAGATGCAAAGTGACTCTTCATTGTTTGATCACTTTCTTGTATGCAAATGAGTTTCCTTCAACGTTCATTCAAAGTGCCACTGTTAATTGTATTCTGAAGACTTATTTTAAAGAGAAATCAATTTCTTTCTGCTCCCACATTTTGTTAATAGTAAAGCAGCATGTTTGCAGTTCAAGGTCTTAATTTACCGACATACCTAGCTGATGTGAATTTTGATGCTAAAGAATTGGGGGGTTGTCTCCTAGTGACGTCTATCCCAGAGAAGAGTTCCCTGAAAAGCCATGTGTCTGTTTCAGTGCAGAGTGCAGGTAAACCATGGGGAGGTTTCATTTGATTAATTTTTAATGTAGTACTGTGAAGATCTGGAATCTCAAGGACTGGAGACTTGTAAATATTGAAGTTTTAAACTACATGCTGAATTTTGCCTTCAGACATATTTGAGGACTTTTGAATAGTCAGCATTTCCCTGTACTTCTGAAATATGCAGGGAAGTGTGAAATGAACCTACATAAATCCTGCTTCTGGTCACTAGTGGACACCAGTCTGCTCCATAAAGGCTGCACAATTTTAGGTCATTGAACCAAAGTAGTTCTAGATGTTACCAGCTGGAATTAGGGTTATTTATTAACTTGAGAGAGATTCAGTGCTATTTTGCTAATGCTGTTCTAGGAGCTGATTGGTATTGTTGTCCTTGATTTTATAGGCAACAAAATTCACACAAATTAAGGAAAAAAAACCTGTTTTAAGGTATGTGATAATAACATCAGTTTACTTGGTGTGTGTTTATTTACTGGTAGAAACAGTATATGAGTTACTTAACACTTGTGTACTATGAAATACTAAATGGAATGCTAGCAATAAACTGGTACTGTATTGCCAGGACTGTGAAAATGGCTGTTTTGAAAGAGAATATATTGTAATATACCACTAGTTCAAAATGCTGTAGTGTAGTTGCAACATGATAGAATGTAGAAGTGTTTTCTGTAGATGTACATGATTCCATTCAGGGCTTTGGGTTGTGTCTTATGTTTAGTGGTAATGTTGTAATATATCTTCTGCACTTATTCTGATCTAAAGTTCTTGCCTAATTGACAAAGATCTTTTTTAAGCTAAAATCTAAGAGGTACTTGGTATTTGTAGGCATGGGAGAGCAGTTACTTTTTTTTAATTCTTGTTTGGGAGTATTTATTTCCTTTTCCAGTATATTTGCACACTTCATGTTGCTGTTGAGCTCTTCAAAATGTTCTCTGATTACAAATGTAACCTGGGGTTTACTGTATGATACCCTATTTATATAAATACAGGCAATAAAACCTCTGCTTTATGGAAATGAGGGTTATTAAGTGTCAAGGATATGCTTTTATTCCTCTGTAGTAACAACATGTAGTAAATTTTCCTGATACTTCCATGTCCAGGTGAACACAACTATTAACTTGCATTGTCTCATTTTTTATGGAAAGAAAAACTCATTTGTAATGTTTTCAGCTTGACTATACCTGTTCGTGTCAAATTCTATCATTTCATTAAACTAGGTGCTTGCTTTGATACTCAGCATGTCTTTGAAAGGTTTCGTATTATGAACATGTCCATATTCCAGTACAGTATAACTACCAGTTTTGGCTGTTGTAATTGGTAATTGTCTCTCAGACAAATAATTCCACTATTTACAAAGTAAGAGGCATATCTTTTTTAATGATAATTTTTTTTTTCTGGTTTTGCTTTTACATTAAAAAAGCTGTGATTTTGGGGGTGATGTATTGTCTTCTAACAAAACTGATAGCTCCAGACATTTTGTAAGCTGCAGTTTTACATTTACTGTTTTCTGATATCTGCTAAAATCTCAGTTAACTAGTTGAAAGTGGCCTTGTGTGCTAACAAGGTTTGACACTATGGTTCATGCTGGTTACATTTCTGTATTTTAATTTCATTATGTGCTTGTCGTGGTTTAAGCTTCTCAGCCACGCACAGTTTTGCTCACTCACTCACTTCCCCCTCTTTCTTCCCTCCGCTCCTGGAGGGATGGGAAGGAGAATCGAAAGAATGCAACTCCCACAGGTTGAGATAAGAACAGTCCAGCAACTAAGGTGTAACACAAACCACCACTGCTACCACCAATAGTAATAATGACAAGAGAAAAATACAAGGGAAGAGTTTTTCTTCCCCCCCACTCCAAGGGAGGGGGGAGGAGGAAGGGGAAGAAGAATCGAAAGAACGCAACTCCCACGGGTCGAGACAAGAACAGCCCAGCAACCAAGGTACAACATAAACCACTGCCACCGCCACCAATAATAATAATAACGAGAAATACAAGGGAAGAGGATAGAACTGCTCACCACCCGACGACCGAGCTGTGAACTAAAACATAAACTCTTCCGGGTTCCGGCCCCCAGTTTTTTTTACATCCTGGACATGATGTGCTGTGGCATGGAATAACCTCTTTGGTCATTTTGGGTCAGGTGTCCTGTCTCTGCTTCCCCCCGGCTTCCCCCCCTCCCTGGCAGAGCATGAGACTCAGAAGGTCCTTGGTCAGACCAAAACATTCTAAGCCGTAACTATAAACATCGGTGTTATCAGCGCTGTTCCCAGACCGAAAGTCGAAAACACAGCAATGCACCAGCTACTATGAAGGAGAAAAAAATTGACTGCTGCTGCTGAACCCATGACAATGCTCCAGCCTTGCCTCCCTTCCCTGATTAAGCACAAGCGCTTCCTCATTGTATGCACAGGATGCTTGCATGTGAGTACAACGGGAGTTGTACATGTGTTCATGCCCGAGCAAGGACAGTGGAGCAGTCCTGATGATGGTGACCAGGGTCAGCTGGGAGTCTAGTGATTGCCAGGCAAGTATGCAGTGACATCCCAGATGAGGCTTCTCCTCACCTGTGTGCAGCCCTAGAGCTTCCTGCATGATGCACTGCTGCATTCTGGTGCCTTCCCCTGGGCATCCCTACTAGAAGGGAATTTCTGTCCTCTGGCAGACACCCTTTCTATACCACATTTGTGTTTTCTAGTTATGTTTCCAACTCACCCAGATGTTACAGAAGGCAGTGTGGCAGTGTTCCCCATGCCCAAGTTAGGAAGGCTGCTCCAAACCTTCCCTTGGGAAGCACAGGAGAAAAAAAGCCAGGTCCCTAAAATCAATTACAAGTGTGGTGGGAGCTGCAGCCTCACTGCTGTGCTACAAATGACAGGAACTTCTTCCAGTCAGCCCTGTTACGTCATTCATATACTCTCCTCACCCAGATTCTCATCCTTTACCACACCTACATCCTCCCAAAGCAACTGCTAGCTCCTGTTCACACCTTCCATAACTGGCTCTTCTCCTGTCCTGTTTTTGGTGACATGCCTCTTCTGTGTTTAGGATAGAACTGCTCTGGTGACTCCCCTCTGTTCAGTAACACATGAAGCCACTATTTCCCTTTTTATTATCTACCAGGTCTGGCAGTTTCTCACACCTTCACCTTGTTAGTGCCATCCTGACAGACAGCAGGCTCCATGGCTATTCCTTTCCCTTGGATACATGGAATGACTGGCAATTTCCCACACCTGATAAGTGCATATGTGATCTGAGCATTATTTTAACATCAAGAATATTTCAGAATTCCTTGCATTGCTGTCTTGCTGGTACAGCCATATAGCCAGGGTAGGCCGTTCATTCACAGCCCTTGATAGGCTATTGGGAAGCAGATGAATGAAGAACACGTACTGGAAACTTGGAGTTGTACACTGCTTGCCTAGCCATGTATCATTGTTGCATGTCTGTGTAAGCAAGAGTCCTGAACAACAAAGGAAAACTGCAACATTTCCCACTTGGATTCATTAAAACTTTTACACACAGGCCCACACATCCAAGGATGCTCTCTGTGGGGGGATAAAGTGCTGTAGCCATCTAGTGGTAGACTGGTTTATCAGGCCTGGATGGTCTTTGCTTAGTAAGCGCACGTAGCATTTTACAGAATATATGTACAAGCACAAATATCAGTTTTCTAAAGTAAAACCATACAAAAGACTTTTAAATGCTAGGAAAAAATGCACACAGTTACTAAAAATGACACTTTTTTCCTACTGAGCTCTAAAATACAGTGGTAATAGTGCTACAGGACAGAGCACAGCTTCATGCCACGCTGACCTCATGTTCTTTTTTTTGCTGTACAAGACTGATTTAGGTTTCATAGAATTGTAGAATCAACCAGGTTGGAAAAGACGTTTCCTTCTCAGTGGCAGTAACTTTGTCATTGTTTGTCTTCTGAGTAAAGGGTGGTGGAGGAGGAATCATCTGTTACCTTGATCATCCACCCAGTTTGCAGTAACTTTAATAAGTAATCACTGAAGCATAAGTTCCTTGACTGAAAACACAGATGTCTATAAATAAGCACAAAGCCAGACATCTGTGTAATGCACTAACTCTAGCTATTAAACCTGAAAGCTGGTTGTAGAAAGGGTTTAGTTAAAATACATTGAAATACTTTGTGAATTCACAGAGAATATTTCCAAAGTTAGATTTTCCTTTGATTGTGTTACCACAAGACCTGTAAGAGTTCTGCTATGTGCTGTAAATAGCCTGGATAGTAACAAAACTGGGACCTGTTTGGGAGTTTACATGGTTAAAGTCATCACTTAGACTCCCACCAAAAACAAAGGTTGTGATGGGAAGTCAACTGCACTTGAAATCCCCAAGCCTAGACATCTTTGAAGTGTTTAACATCAGAGCAAGAGTAAGTACCTTGTACTCCACTTTCTTAAAATTACCTTTGTCAGCTAAAACAGGAGTCACCACATATCACTGAAAAAGCCCACTTTTTTATTGGAGACCATTTTCAAGATGCAAAATACCCCTTGTGTTCAACAGATTTATACCAAAGCAAATGAGATTAAAAATAAAATCTTTACATTAAACCCCCACCAAATGTCCTCAGTACAAGTTTCCTATAAAAAGGTAACCTTTACCAATAACAACACAAAGATGGTTACAAAACTTCAGTTTCTAGCAAGACCAATCCTGCAAGAGAACACCCCTCAAGGATTCAAAAGAGTTAAATATATACAGACAGTGAGACAGCCACAGAAGTGTTCTCCTTGCTGAACAAATACATTTGCAAAGAAATCATTCTTCAGTGGCTATACATGGCACATGTATTAGCATCTTTTCAGTGTATTGGTGGGAAATAATTACAACTGTTACCATGCTATCAATGTATGCAAAGAAAAATCAAGTGTTCCTTCCAGTACCGAATGGGTAATATTCAGGGAATTCATGAATAATTTTTAGTGCTTCATCGTATAGTTCCAGATCTGAAAGAAGGCAAAGAAAATTGTTATGATGCGTAAGTTAAATTCCCCACAAGCGAATGACAGCATTAAAGCCCTGCTTATTTCAAAACACTATAGCTAAGTGCTCCCAGAGTCCCTCATCCTCCCCAGTTTTCTCCAAGGCAGCAACCCTCCCATTGCTTGCTTTTTGGAAGGTTAGTTTTCGGCCTGCGAGCTGTGCAATCACACAAGGTCCCCAGTGCAAGGCAACAACCACGTGGTCAGGAGTGGGAGAATGATCAGAATTATCTAGGCTGGCTTCAACTTCAAGTCAGTCCCTACACTTGTCAGTAAAATGGTATATTTTGTACAGGATTTTTCCCATGACACTCAACTTTTCTACACTTTACTGCATATCTGGCAGCTTGAAAGACCTTGTCCATAAGCAAAGATAATCAAGGTTTCCCTTTTTACTTACAGAATCATAGAATAATTTGGGTTAGAAGGGACCTTAAAGCTTACCTAGTTCCAACCCCCCTGTCATGGGCAGGGACACCTCACACTAGATTGGGTTGCTCAAAGCCCCGTCCCGCCTGTCCTTGAACACTGCTGGGGATGGGGCAGCCATAACTTCTCTGAGCAATCTGTTTGAGTGTCTCACCACTCTCATAATAAAGAATTTCTTCCTAAGGTCTAACATAATGTACCCTCTTTCAGTTTAAAGCCATTCCCCCTTGTCCTATCACTACCTGCCCTTGTAAAAAGTCCCTCTTCAGCTTTGTTGTAGGCTCCCTTTAGGTACCAGAAGGCTGCTATCAGGTCTCCGTGGAGCCTTCTGTTCTCCAGGCTGAACAAGCCCAACTCTCTCTGCCTGTCTTAATTACTTATTGAAGAACTCAAAATAAATGTCATAATGTGTATTTTTGCTTACCAAATGGACTTTTATCTTCTCTGAACTGGACATATGACATGCACATGATAGTTGCTTGATTTGTTACTCTTCCAACGACTTCAATAACTCCCGAGATCTCTTCATCTAGCTAGAAAACACCAAATATAAAATTAGTATTACTAAATTAGCTGCAGCCTCTAGTTCATAGCACTTAAGCTAGGAACTCTTCACAACTGATTGTTCATGACAGGTTCTGTTCCCTATTGAACAGTACAGGACTACTGAACAGCCCTGTCCCTCTCGCCAGAAAACCCACAAAAGCCTTGAACCACTTACGGATTTAGCTTTTGTAACAGGCAACTCGGTACTGACACACACACAAAAAAAAAAAAAAGATACAAAGAAGCATCAGAAGGAAGATAACAGTTTATAAGCATATGAAAGTGTCATTTAATCACTGAAGAGAGACTGAAGAAGACAGCAGAATACAGATTTTAATGCCCTGCATTTAAACCTGAGAAAATTATAAAACTCTGTAAGAAGTAAGGAGGTATCATACACTGCAGAGAGCAGTTCCAGTATTCCAGATTCAGGAGGTATAATAGGAAATTATTTCTGAAGTAATCTCTCAGTGAGTGTTCAGAATACAAAGATGCTGACAATACAAGCTTTTGGTTGAACAAGAAAAACAACATTAAAGAAAAAAAACTAACAAAACAGCTAAAACTTTAGCCTGGTTCCAAAATCATATAGCTTAAAGATGTTTTCTTTCTTTTCTAAGATTCTAATTTTAAGAGTGTGGTACTATTTCAGTAATGTTCTTCCAATATCTAATACACACTTCTAGTTTTCTAGCAAATCTCCTGGTACTCAGCAACAGATTCCCTCTTCTCCCCATAATTTTGTATTTCTCTGTTGAAAGGAGGAATGACACATACACACAAAGGCATCTATTAAAGGGAAAAAGAAGTTAGAAAGCATCTTGAAAGTCAAAATACCATGTGCAATTGTTTCACATGGGAATGGCAAGAAAGTGATGTAAAGACCACACACATGCTCAGTTAAAGCATCTGCCATCACAATGATATGAATCCCTTAATTACAACATTTCCTACAGGGACAAAAAAACACATAAAGACAATAACAGGGTGTTATTCCTCTAGTAAGTGGTATCTGGTAACAAAACGAAGCAATATTTTTCTGCAGTAGTTGCTAGCATATCTTATACCCACTGCATTAAGGGTACCTCAAGCTAACTATGAAGTTTACTGGAATGCTATGGCAAGTGTTACACAAGCATATGGAAATGTCAACTCAAAATACTCATGAGTATATCATATTCTTGGGGTTTCTTGATTACCTTCACAAAACCTATTAGGCATATAAAGGCAGCAAGAAAAAGGAAAAAGCATAATTAAAATAAAGCTAATACACGTAGTGGCGCATATATGACACTGTAAACAATGAATACAGTAAGACAAATTAGCAGACAGGGATGTGTCTGACAATGAATAAGTTCTTGCTCTCAACATCAGCTGAAAATTGATGAATACCAAAGGTGGTTCCTGACATGAATACTACATGGAAGTCGGAAGATGTAAGAAGAAGAGGCAATGAAACAGGTGGTGTCCTGGGCTCAGCAGTAGCAGTCATTTTTTCTTTTTTCCCTTCTTGGTAGCTGGTGCAGCGCTGTGTTTTTGATTTTGGGCCTGGGAACAGTGCTGATAACACCAGTGTTTCCAGTTACTGCTTGGTGATGTTTAGGCTGGCCAAGGACTTGCTAAGTCTCATGCTCTGCCAGTGAAGGGGGGAAGCCGGGGGGAAGCAGAGACAGGACACCTGATCCAAACTGACCAGAGAGGTTATTCCATACCACAGCACGTCATGTCCAGGATGAAAAAGAACTGGGGGCCAGAACCCGGAAGAGTTGTGGTTTTAGTTCACAGCTCGGTCGTCGGGTGGTAAGCAGTTCTGTCCTCTTCCCTTGTATTTCTCTCGTTGTTATTATTATTATTGGTGGTGGTGGCAGTGGTTTGTGTTGTACCTTGGTTGCTGGGCTGTTCTTGTCTCGACCCATGGGAGTTGCGTTCTTTCGATTCTTCTCCCCCTCCCCCCCCCCGGAGGGGGGGGGGGGGGGGGAGAAAAAACTATTCCCTTGTATTTTTCTCTTGTCATTATTATTACTGGTGGTAGCAGTGGTGGTTTGTGTTACACCTTAGTTGCTGGACTGTTCTTATCTCAACCTGTGGGAGTTGCATTCTTTCGATTCTCCTTCCCATCCCTCCAGGAGCGGAGGGAAGAAAGAGTGGGGAGTGAGTGAGTGAGCAAAACTGTGCGTGGCTGAGAAGCTTAAACCACGACAGGTGGAAAAGGCAGAAACCAGGGATTATTTCTTTTTCCTGACTAAAAACTCGATGCATGTCAAGGCATGCACAGGTTTCAGAAGGGACAGAACCTCCGAGATTCACAACAGGCAACATCAAGTATTTCCACATCATTCCTTAACTTACGGGGTCGCTCAGCTCCACGGTCGTGTGTTTTCCGTTCCCATCCGACAACACGAAGAGCTTCCCGGTTGGGTGAATCTAGAAGAGACACGAGACCTGTGCTCTCAGAGGGCGGCGGGCTGCCAGCGTGACCGGTTCAGCCGCCAAAACCGGACCGGCGCGGGGGCCTCTTCCCGGAAGATCCGACCGTTATAGCCGCCTCCCGCCCTACCCCCGGCCATGCCCGCAGCCGCGGCCTCCCTCAGGACGGCGGCCGTGACCTACTGCACCAGGCACGGCGACAGCGTCCCCTCTCAAGGCCCCAGGCCGGAGTGCACCCGGAGGCAAGGCCTTACCCAAGGCGACAGGGCCGCCACCCCCATCCCAACCGGCCACCCCGACCCAAGGGCAGCAGCGACCGCCAAGCAGACCCCGGACCTTCTCGACGCGGCCCACGAAGCAGACGGGCTGGCCGATGAACTGCGCCAGGTGACTGGTGGCGATGCGGTGCCGCGGCACTTCGTGGACGTCCCCCATGGCCGCACAGCTTCCCGCCCTTCGCGAAAGGAAGTGGCGTCGTTACCCTGGCAGCGTCCGGCTTTTGGGAAGGGGGAGGAGGGGGATAGGGGCACGGCTTCCCTTTCGCCCGGCGCGACCCGGAAGAGGTGGTGGAGGTTGGTGAGTGGCGGCGGTATCGGGCCTGGGGGTGATGGCGGGGTGGGTGTCGGTGCTGTTTAACTGCCGACCTCTTCCAGCTGTGTCATTTAATCCTTTTTGCTTAAGTTGCCTCGCGTTTTCCCTCCCCTAACGGCCGTCTTCCCTCTTCCTTTAGATACTGCATCCTCTCAGGTCACCGCTGCCGAAACCAGGCCTTCCCGGCCCCGGTTTCTTAACCCCCGTTTGTTTTAGAGGCTGTAGCTGATGCTTGAAACGTTGTGTGGTAAGGGTGTGATACGCATGTGTTTCCACAGACACGAGTATAAACTGGGAGACTGGCTAGGGAGCAGCTCTGCAGGAAGGGATCTGGAGGTGCTGGTTGACAGCAGGGTCAGTGTGAGTCAGCAATGTGCCCTGTTAGCCAAGGGGACTGGCTGCATCAAACACGGAATAATCAGCTGTTCAAAAGAGAATTTTATCCCACTGTATTCAGCACTGGTGGGGCCTGCCACTGTTCTGTGTGCAGGTCTGGGTCCCACAGTTTAAGAAGGATGTGAAGGTACTTGACTCCTTCCGGAGAAGGGCAACAAAGCTGAAGACAGGGCTGGAAGGCATGTCCTGTTTTAAGCAGCTGGGGGCACGGCGTTTGTCTAGCTCTGAGAAAAGGAGGCTGAGAGTTCACCTCATTGCTCTCTACAGCTTCCTGAAAGGGGGAAGTAGAGAGGGGAGTGCTGATCTCTGAGGTATCCAGTGACAAGATGTGTGGGAATGGTTCAGAGTTGCACTAGGCAGGGTTTAGACTGGACATTAGGAAGCATTTCTTTACTGAGAGAGTGGTCAAACACTGGAACAAGCTTCCTAGAGAGGTGGTCAGTAATGTGTCTTAAGCCTGTCAGTGCTTAAGACACATTAGGACAGTGCCCTTAATAAATTGCTTTAACTTTTGGTCAGCCTTGAAGTGGTCACTTGAAGTAGATGATTGTTGTAGGTCCCTTCCAACTGAACTGTTAATTTAATTTCTTTTCATTTCACCATTGAAAAGCTTTTGCTTGATCCCCATGATATGGAGACTGATGAATACAAGACAGAGCTAGCATCTGGATGTGGCCCTCTCACCATGTCTTGCCTTTTTCCATATGTTTTTCCTGGCTGTCCCTGGGTGGAGAGGTTCCTCCCAGTTGCCCTTGTGGCAAAGGCAGCTGATGGTATCCTGGGTTACATTAGACATAGTGTTGCCAGCAGGTCGGGGGAGGTGGTTCTTCCCTGCTACCCACCTCTGGTGAGGCCACATTTGGTCTGCTTGGTCCAGGTTCTGGAGCCAAGATTAGACATGGACATACTGGAGTGAGTTCAGTGAAGGGCCACAATGGTTAAGGGATTAGAGGAGCTTACATACGAGGAAAGGCTGAGGGAGCTGGGACTGTTTAGCCTAGAGAAGAGAAGGCTCAGAGCGATCTTATAAACACATGTAAATACCAGAACGGAGGATGGAAAGGGGACAGAGCGAGGCTCTTTTCCGTGGTGGCCAGTGACAGAACCAGAGGCAATAGCCACAAACTGAAACACAGGTTTCCTCTGAACATCAGGAAACACCTTTTTTGTCTGCTAGTGACCAAGCAGTGGCACAGGTTGCCCAGGGAGGTTGTGGAGTCTCCATCCTTGACCATGGGACTCAATATAGTAGGCCAGGTCTCCTGGGGGCTGGTGGAGCTGGTCTGACAATCAAGGGGAAGAGTGGATTTGGTAGGAGGCTTGCCAGGCTGGTCAAGGATGCTTTAAACTAGATGTGTTGGGGGAGGGGGGCATCATTCCATCCCAACACACCCAGTCGGTTGGTAGCACTTATAGTAAACATTTGGAGCAATGTAGGGATATTCCAGCTGCTCCAGCCAATGACCCAACTTCAATTGGATCTCGGCTCAAATGCCTCTACACAAATGCCCGTAGTATGGGGAACAAACAAGAGGAATTAGAGATGTGTGCACATCTACGGGGGTATGATATCATAGGCATCACAGAAACATGGTGGGATGGCACCTATGACTGGTGTGTTGGAATGGAAGGTTACCGGCTCTTTAGGAAAGACAGGCCTGGCAGACGGGGAGGGGGAGTTGCTATTTATATTAGGGATAGGCTAGAGAGTATGGAACTCTGTCTGGGGACAGGTGAACAGTCGACAGAGAGTTTGTGGGTCAGGGTTAAAGGGAGAACAGCGATGGGTGACATTATTGTGGGGATCTGTTACAGACCGCCTGACCAAGGGGACTTGCTGGACGAAGCGCTCCATAGGCAGATAGGAGCAGCCTCACGCTTGCAGGCCCTTGTTCTCATGGGAGACTTCAACCACCCTGATATCTGTTGGAGGGATGGTACGGCCCGGTACAAGCAATCCAGAAGGTTCCTCGATTGTGTGGAAGACAACTTCCTTCTGCAAGTAATAGAGGAGCCGACAAGGAGAGGTGCCATGCTTGACCTCGTCCTCACCAACAGGGAAGGGCTGGTTGGGAATGTAACGCTCCAGGGCAGCCTTGATTGCAGCGATCATGAGATGGTTGAGTTTGAGATCCTCAGGACAGTGAGAAGAGCGTGCAGCAAGCTCACTGCCCTGGACTTCAAGAGAGCAGACTTTGGCCTCTTCAGGAACCTGCTCAGTAAGGTTCCATGGGATACAGCCCTAGAGGGCAGGGGGGCCCAAGACTGTTGGTTGATATTCAAGGATCACCTGCTGCAAGCTCAGGAGCGATGCATCCCAACTAGAAGGAAGTTCAGCAGGAGGGCCAGGAGACCTCCTTGGATGGATAAGGAGCTGCTGAGCAAAATTCGAAAGAAAAAAGAGGCTTATAAAAGGTGGAAGCAAGGTCAGGCGGCCTGGGGAGAATACAGGGATGTTGTCCGGGAAGCTAGGGACCAGGTTAGGAAAGCTAAGGCCCATTTAGAATTAAACTTGGCTAGGGATGTTAAGGATAACAGGAAGGGATTTTATAGGTACATTCCTGATAAGAGACAGGTTAGGGACACCGTGGGCCCTCTCCAGAAGCTATCGGGAGAATTGGCTACCCTGGATTTGGAGAAGGCTGAGGTTCTTAATGACTTCTTTGCCTCAGTCTTTACGGGCAAATGCTCTGACCACACCACCCAAGTCTTGGAAGGCAGATGCGGAGACGGTGAGGGTGGGGACCCTGGGCCCACTGTGGGGGAGGATATTGTTCGGGACCACCTTAGGAACCTGAATGTATACAAGTCCATGGGACCGGATGAAATCCATCCAAGGGTCCTGAAGGAGCTGGCAAATGAAGTTGCTAAGCCACTGTCCATCATCTTTGAAAAATCATGGCAGTCAGGTGAAGTTCCCGATGACTGGAAAAAGGGAAATATAACCCCCATTTTTAAGAAGGGGAAAATGGATGAGCCGGGGAATTACAGACCAGTCAGTCTCACCTCTGTGCCTGGCAAAATCTTGGAGCGGATTATCCTGGAAGCCATGCTAAGGCACATGAAAACCAACAAGGTTGTTGGTGACAGCCAGCATGGCTTCACTAAGGGGAAATCCTGCCTAACCAATCTGGTGACCTTTTATGAAGGGGCTACGGAACTGATGGACAGGGGCAGAGCAGTTGATGTCATCTACCTGGACTTGTGTAAAGCCTTTGACACTGTCTCCCATGACATCCTTCTCTCTAAGTTGGAGAGACATCAATTTGATAGGTGGACCACTCGGTGGATAAAGAACTGGCTGGATGGCCGCACGCAAAGAGTAGTGCTCAGTGGCTCAGTGTCCAGCTGGAGACCAGTAACGAGTGGTGTCCCCCAGGGGTCGGTGTTGGGACCGGTCTTGTTCAACATCTTTGTGGGTGACATGGACAGTGGGATTGAGTGCGCCCTCAGCAAGTTTGCCGATGACACCAAGCTGTGTGGTTCGGTTGATACATTGGAGGGAAGGAATGCCATCCAGAGGGACCTTGACACGCTTGTGAGGTGGGCTGATGCCAACCTGATGAAGTTCAACCATGCTAAGTGCAAAGTCCTCCACCTGGGTCGGAGCAATGCCAGGCACAGCTACAGGTTGGGCGGGGAGGAGATTGAGAGCAGCCCTGCGGAGAAGGACTTGGGGGTGTGGGTTGATGAAAAAATGAACATGAGCCGGCAGTGTGCGCTTGCAGCCCAGAAGGCCAACCGTATCCTGGGCTGCATCAAAAGGAGTGTGACCAGCAGGTCGAGGGAGGTGATCCTGCCCCTCTACTCTGCTCTCGTGAGACCTCACTTGGAGTATTGTGTGCAGTTCTGGTGTCCTCAACATAAAAAGGACATGGAACTGTTAGAACAAGTCCAGAGGAGGGTCACGAAGATGATCAGGGGACTGGAGCACCTCTCGTATGAAGATAGGCTGAGAAAATTGGGGTTGTTCAGCCTGGAGAAGAGAAGGCTGCGTGGAGACCTCATAGCAGCCTTCCAATACCTCAAGGGGGCCTATAGGGATGCTGAGGAGGGACTCTTCATTAGGGACTGTGGTGAGAGGACAAGGGGTAATGGGTTTAAACTTAAACAGGGGAGGTTTAGATTGGATCTGAGGAAGAAGTTCTATACTGTGAGGGTGGTGGGGCCCTGGAATGGGTTGCCCAGGGAAGTTGTGAATGCTTCATCCCTGGCGGCGTTCAAGGTGGGGTTGGACATAGCCTTGGATGGCATGGTTTAGTGGGAGGTGTCCCTGCCCATGGCGGGGGGGTTGGAACTCGATGATCTTGAGGTCCTTTCCAGCCCTTACTATTCTGTGATTCTGTGATACTCAAAAGCTGTCTGAACATGGACATAGGCAGCCAGCTCTAGGTGGCCCTGCTTAAGCAGGAGGTTGGACAAGATGACCTCCAGAGAAGTCCCTTCCAACTTCAGCCATTCTATGGTTCTGTGATTTCCTTTCTGTTTCCAGGGCTGGTGTTCCAGGAAATAATTGAGAAAATTTTAACTCCACTCTGGCTTAAAAGGGCGATGCCAGCACTGCCTGTGTTCTGTCTGTCTTTTCTAACCAGCCACGGGTTAGTTCGGCTTGCTAACCAGCAGTTCAGCTTGCTGACTGGCACAAAGTGTTTTTTGTTAATTGTGTAGGTTACTGATGTGATGGCTCAGCAAGCTGAAACAGATTGCCTAGGAAGCAAGCTAGCACCCAAAGCTGTGCAGTATCAGCATGTGGACAGGAAGGGGAGTGCTGTGGGGTTATATCTTCACTGGGGTGCAGCTGGTTGTTGTCTCCTCAGTGTCACTATGCCATTCACCTTTTCAGTAGTTTATTTGCAAGAGAATATCCTCATCTCCTTAGCATATCTTCAGAGATTCTAAAGAAGAGATCTCATAAGTGTAACAGTTGGAGCAAGGTTCAGCAGGTTGCTGCGAAGTAGAGCTTTTAGGGCTATTTGGCTTCTATGTCCAAAGGGTCAGCTGTTAGAAAAATGTCTTGAAGTTCTTACAAATATGTGTCTGTATCATACTTAGCAGCTGTTGAAGGTTTGCAGTTAAAAAGAATTGCATGCAGGGAAAGAAGCGGGTTTCAACCTATTGAATATTGTATCTAATAAACACCTTGCTTTCTATTTTAGCATTTTCTATCTTCAGAGTTCTGAAAGTTGACACTGTTTTGAGTACTGTTATGGGCTGCATCAAAAGGAGCGTGACTAGCAGGTTGAGGGAGGTGCTTCTGCCCCTTTACTCTGCTCTCATGAGACCTCACTTGGAGTATTGTGTGCAGTTCTGGTGTCCTCAACATAAAAAGGACATGGAACTGTTAGAACAAGTGCAGAGGAGGGCCACGAGGATGATCAGGAGACTGGAGCACCTCTCGTATGAAGTAGGCTGAGAAAATTGGGGCTGTTCAGCCTGGAGAAGAGAAGGCTGCGTGGAGACCTCATAGCAGCCTTCCAATACCTGAAGGGGGCCTATAGGGATTCTGGGGAGGGACTCTTCATTAGGGACTGTAGTGAGAGGACAAGGGGTAATGGGTTTAAACTTAAACGAGGTAAGTTTAGATTGGATATGAGGAAGAAATTCTTTACTGTGAGGGTGGTGAGACCCTGGAATGGGTTGCCCAGGGAGGTTGTGAATACTTCATCGCTGGCGGCGTTCAAGGTGGGGTTGGACATAGCCTTGGATGGCATGGTTTAGTGTGAGGTGTCCCTGCCCATGGCAGGGGGGTTGGAACTTGATGATCTAGAGGTCCTTTCCAACCCTAACTATTCTATGATTCTATGATTTCACTCCTGGCTTTGCCTTTGTCACCAGTGCTTTTGTGGTCTGACTTGATTGTGGTTGTGTTTTGGGGTTGGGTTTGTATTTTGTTTTGTGATTCAGCATCTTTGAGTGGTTTTGTATTATGTTAATTTGGGTTGCATAGTTCTTGGTATTTCTGCTTCCCTTAAATTTTATGAAAACTTTAAAAATAAATGCATTTCATGTAAGTAAAAAAGTCTTTGTTAGTATTTTGTTATATGTGTATACATCTTTTGTATTTGTGTTTCTCATCATACTTACTTTCCTTCTGTTTTTAAGAAGCACAAACTAAAGAAATATCACTAATGATAATGCCAGTTAAAAGAAATTATATGTTTTATATTTTTTTAACTTCTTCACATAGTAACTTACACTAGGGCAAAAGCTTTTAAACTATTCTTTTGGTGTCACAGAGAAATTGTTTTGACACACATGTTCTTGACTCTTATATTGATTGTTTTCATGTTATAACCAGGGCTGTACAAGGCTGTAAATGTCTTGCTCTATTTATGGTTGATACTTAATTAATGAATCACAGGAGATGCTAATATGGAAGAGAATTGCTCTGATACTCTGTTTTCTCCTTTCCATAGATTATATAGCTTAAACTGCTAGATGTGAAATTATTCTGGTCCTTTCTTTAAGGTCAGTTTTGTGTCTTGGTTTGACCACATTTCATCATTTCTGTAATTCCTGGCACTGCCACTGCAATTCTGCTTTGCTATATTCCTGGACATCACCTCTTTATCTTGTCTGCATCTTTGTTGTTTTTAACATTAAATTGCCTTTCTCTTCCTGTCACTTGTGAATATGCAGGAAAAAGACAAAAAAGTAATGTTAAATATGCTAGGATCTTCATTTTATAGCAGATTTTTATTGGATGTAACGTATTGGTTTGGCTCAAAGGTCACCCATACTTCTTGTCAAAGGAGACTAACAAAATGCAGGAGGAATAAATTAACCCCTTTGTGCAGCTCTGTAACTCATCTTTGTCCAATCTCACTTATGTTCTTGAGCCTCACAGAAAGACAAAATATTTTTTGCAGCCTCACAAAATTGTTATAGTTCACAATTTATTACTTGCTAATGTCAGAAGTGGTACCAAAAGCATTTTCCTTACCTATCAGCAATTGAGACTGGAGAAAGAAAAAAATTGTTCACTTTTTGGTGAGGGGGAAACATGAGGAGAAGGGAATTGCATATTCCTACCAAGAGAGATTTTTATCTTTAGGCAGTGAATTCAATTTCAGGTCTCCTATAGAAATAAAATTAATCCCATCTGGCAGGGAAAAGTGCTGTGCTGTATAGGAGAAATTACCACAGGAACGTGGTACTGTCTCTGAATGGTGGGTGTATTTTCTGTGATTTTGTGCTGATAGCTTTAAAAAAAACCCCATAACTAAGTGCTTTTTTCTCCAGTTTGTGTGACTGTGCATCCAGGTCCACAAACTTCAAGTGTGATTTTTACTCTGAAATGAAATTTGTGTGGAAGCTGGTTGTTCATTTAACTTTTGTTAACTGAAACCTCATCTTATCTAGAAGTAGTAAAACTCCAGCCTGATTCTGCAAGTGCTTAAACTGTGTTCTTATCTTCAAGAGCATGAGTGTTTCCATTCAGCTGTGTGTTTCTTTGTTGGACAGGAGCTTTGTTCTGGTTTTAACATGTAACTCAAGAAATTTAGTGGTTGCATTTCCCGTTGCTGGAGAGATTTATGTCAACTTTTGAAGTACAACAGTTTATAAAATTAAGAGAGAAAATATCACAAATGTCCCAGCATTTCCTTTGACTATGTCATAAATGCTCTATATTTTGTTTCTGTATGCCCTTTTATTTTGTTATGCTTTGTTAATACTGTGTTCAGCAAAGGTATTGAAATACAGCAAGTAGTAGTTGGCAAGCTCCTTCCTTCACATTGCTTACGCAGACCCAAGATCTACAAGCATGTTTTGTTCCTATGTGGTAAACACTGAAAGTAAGAAACTGCCTCACTAAGCACATTAGTCTTTTTAATATGTAGATTCCTTACCACCTACCCAGTGTTCACACCACAAAATACCATACACGCTGTTTTCTTACTGCTGGAACAGTGGTTTTAACAGTCTAAGAACTGGAGGCCCGAGCTTAGGGAATACTTTTGTTAGCTTTGTTTTTCTGCTTCAAGCAAAAGGATATGTGGGGTGGGGTTTTTGTTTTGTTTTCTGTTCGTGAGATACTGCTGGCAGTGGAATTAAGTTAAAGCTACTTCAGAAACCAAAAACTACAAAGTAAAGATCAACTCAGATGTATGTAGAGAAGATGAATTTTGTGGGTTTTAGAAAAAACAAAGGGATACTCAGAATGGCTTCTAAAAATGAAAGGAAGAAAATGTAGTACGAAAAAGTGCTTGTGACATTAATTTGGCTAGGTCAAACTGTACTGATTGATAATTTACTCTGAATTGAAAGGCCCATTGTCCTTTAAGCAGTGAAGTTTAGGTATGATGAATATGCAGAATTTAAAAGATGACAAATACGTCTTTTCCTATACACCTCTTTTGTGCCATGTCGATACTGATTAAAATGCTTTTCTTTGTGCAAGAATGCAGGGAAGGGGAGCCGTATGTGATAGAGCTGCAAAGTGTACAATAATGCAGATCTCAAAGAGAAAAAAAATGAATGTGATTGTAACAACTGCAGTTCCGGCACCTGAAGTGGCTGACTGGATCTTAGGCTTTACCAAAGCTATCTGTGAGATTTTATGCATCAAGTTGATTTTGCTTCTTGTTGTTGCACACTTAGATGAAGGTAAAATTGCATTTTAAACTGTTCCACAACCACCTCTCCTTCATACATCATTGGAGCAGAAACCTGACTCTTGAGCATTACAGCACAGGTTTTTACCGCTTGAGCTATGGGACTGACAACCTTAATTGGTAGCAGGAGAAGACTTATTCCCTGAGGGCTGAAAAAGGAATATGCTGCTGGCGCCATGTGTTGAGCCTGGGTATGGGGGAAGGTAAAGAATAAATAAGATAAATAGGAGTTTCTACTGCATATTCTCTACAGAACTGGAAATATCAGTCTTTCACGTGCAAGGTAGCAAAAAGCAAAGGGAATAAAGTGCAGATAAGTAACTTTTCATTTATTGTTTTTATTACTACATACCTAGATTGGATGGTGTGTTCTGTTCTTGTGTACATCAGTGTAGTTGTATTTGGTTGCTAGAAATTGCACTGTGTCAGCATAAGCAAGCAGTAGCTGACAAGCCTGAGGGGGTATTCAGTCTTCAAGTCTCAGGTATCAGGCCACAGATCAATTGTTGCTGTTTTTGCCATGTTCTATTTATACACTGTTCCTGAAGGCCAGAGCTTACACTTCACATAGGACTTTCTGTGGTCTGGAGTATGGAAGTGTTTGCTATCGCTTGTCATAGCTGAGTGTGAGGCAGTTTGTATCTCGTGAATGGTCAGTGCTGATGGTAGAGTTAATTGCTACAGGTCACTGGCTAGGGCAAAAAAAGTCTTGCTTATGGTACCATGAATATTTGGGTGGGAAGTGAGGAATTATGGTAAATAATTAATCCAGGATTTTTACTTGTCTTTTATTTTTTGTTTGTTTTATTTATAAACCCAAATACTACATGATAGCACTCTTCTCTTTTTCCCACCTTCTAAAGATTCTTTGTTAAATTTAGAGTGAAACTTCGTTGCTGAAACTTGGCACCATTTCAAATAACCCCTCTTTTCTTTGTGCTGGACTCCTTTCGTGAATTGTGGGTTTGCATTAGATGTTGCTACCAGTTTGACAGTCCTCCTTTAAATGTTGCTGTCTGCTGTAGCAGAATTCTGCTCTTCAAACTACTTCAAATGTGAAATTACACTATTCCACTTTTCCCAGTTTCATACTGGTATTTTAGTAGAGAAGCTGTTCACACACCTTTCTTTAAACCTTCCTCTTTGCGTTTGGTGCACAGTGTGTTTCAGCCAGACCACGGGCTGCTCCTTAGGTTGGCATTGTCCCACGTTCAGCCCTTGGAAGCTGAAGGCAAGTGTACCTTCAGGGGCTGACTGCTGCTTCAGTGCCTCTTTCCTTTTCTCATTGTCCCAGCACTCCAGATGGAGTTGCTGTTGTGAGAGGAAGCTGAGGAGTCTCATTGCTACATTCAGTAGTGCCAGTTAGGTAGAAAGTAAGTGGTGGTACACTGGTATTCTTTCAATAAGCACAACCTGTGAATACGTGCTTTGTGTAGTTCTGTTTGTTGTTCTTCTGATTAGCTTTTTTTATACCTTTTCTTGGAAGAAGAGAAACTTCCTTGAGTCTACATCTTAAAGTTCAGAATACTTAGAGAATTTGCTTATAAGAGTGTTTCATGTTTATGGGGTGGTTCATAGGAATTAATTTGTAAAAGCTGGCTTGACTATCTTTTGGCTCATGTTTGTGAGAGTTTTAATATGAATTTGTGCTTTTTAAGCTAGTCATAACTGCTTCTGTGTAACCTTCTGGTCTTGAGAGAGATGAGATACTGAGCATAATCTTTTGCAGTTTACGATTTTATTCCACTGGTTTCCTTGTTTTGTTGTAGTTGCTGTGAACTCGAGTTCTTAGCGGCTTTGGAAGACTCTTTTAATGAATTACTGTTACAAAAAAAATTGCAACATATGATTTTGTTGCAGTTTGGTTTAAGGGAATGCACACAAGTGTTAAGCTGTCTCTATGATTGCAACCTGGAAAAATGAAAGTAGATACTATGCTAATGTATTAGGGGTGGGTGGCTTGGACTTTTTAATTGATGCAGAGACAATATTGAAAACCTGTAGTGCAATTTGCCTCTTTCAATTATTCGTGTATTGCAAAGCTGCATTTTTTCGTCAAACCATGTTTTGTGCTTTGAAGTTCAGAGGCATTAGAGCTAACTCTGATGTGAAAGTTTGTGTAACAAGATTCTGAAGTAGCAGAAAAAGAAGGAAACATACTGGATAAATGCTGTACGGAATTTCTTTCTTTCATTTTCCTTTAGAAAGGTGGAAGTTTTTTTCTGTTTCGTGTTTTGTGTTTGTTTTTTATGGCTCACTCCATTAATAACTTTTTAGAAAAGCCATTTATATTCTGCTCTCTTTTTGCCTATTGGAGCAAATTGCTACACCAACAAAGTGATCTGTCTGACATACAAGTGCCTGATATTTCAAATCTGGTAATAAATATTAAGCTGTAACACCATGTATGCAGTCTTTGGTGTGGTGTGACCTTCTTATGGTAAGCTCTGTTATCTTACTTATATTTAACATGTTTTGTCTTCCTTTTAGGTAACGATTTAGAAGGAAAAAAAAAAAAAAAAAAAAAGAGAGACTATGTTCAGCTTCTTCCGAAAAAGCCAGGATTCAAAGAAAGTGACAGTGCCTGAGAGAGAAGCAGATGGATTTGTTATTGTGGGTAAGAGGTGCTTCTCTATAAAGTGATTCTTACCATCTTTTAAATGTAAAAATTTTTTTGAGGGGCATAGACAGAGTAAAATGTTAAGAGAAGACATGATAAAATTTTTTCAGAATTCTTATTTTCCCTGAAGAGGTTCGTATTCCTGCTTTAGTCATTTGGACTAAAAAAAACAAAGTTTCATTTACATAGGTACAAACTCTTATTAAAGAGCATTGAAAATGTATGTTCTTGTTTTCCTCTCATATTCTGAGCGAGGAGAAGTTACGTCCTTACAAAACAAGAAAGCTAAAAGTTGAGGCTTCTAGCTTTATGGTTAGACTTGTGGGAACAGAATATCTCATTGCAGTTGTTAGACTGTTGTTTTTTTTTCAGGTTCCTTCCTTTTAATGTTACCCCCAAAGTCTTTTGTTATTAGAAACCAAGAAGCATGTGTGTGTTCCTAGTCACATGGCAAACGTAGATAGATGTTCTGTCTCCAAATCTGGTTCTTGCTTTGTTTCATGAAAATTAGGCAGTTCATGGTTTTTTGAAGTCGTTTTGTTATTCAGAAATCAATTTGAAATGAACCTGTGAAGTAGCTAAATTTGCAGCTTTAATCAAGCTTTTTTACAGTTTTGTAGGATGGCTGAAGTGTGCAGAAGAATTTATTGCTGTCATGCTGTAACAGATTCTTTTTTCTCTTTGAAAATTTGTGTTTTCCTCCTTGTAAATCTGTCATCATCAATACTCAGCTTCTGCTGTTCTGATTTACTGCCTTGTTCAGGAATAGTACAGTGCTTATTTAAGAGTTACTTCTTGAGCATTTTCAAGGCATGAAAACCTCTAGGTTATAAAAATCTAAGACTATGAGAGACTATTGGAAATCATTCTGAAGAGAGCTTACTTATGCTTTTTTGTATTAGTTTTTCATTTAAGCAAATCTGATTTCACATCCATGCCTGTTGTTGTGTTTAATGGTTGCCTTTCACTAGATTTTGTTTATTTGTTGGTTTCAATGGCTACATCAAATCGCTCCAGCGCTTGCATCATGGAAGGGTCAAAGGAGACACATCGTTGCCCTAAAAGAAGTCTGGAGACCATTTTAGAGTTTCAGATTCTCTAATAGAGAGATCTGCACCCAAATGCCAAACATTGTTTATATCCCACGGTTGCAGGTCCTGTTTCTGCATTCAATTTAGCTTCTTTACTTTTTCCTGAAATGCTGTCAGTGACTACTTAAACTTCGTTCATGTAAATTCATATTTAATCAACCTGTTAAATGTAAACTTAAGAACTATTAGCTTTGCTTGAATCATCTCTTATTTTATTCCTATTTATTATTAATTTTTTCCCATATGGAAATTAATTTAGCAGACTGCTAGGAAATGGACTGTAATTTCATCTAAACTAACTTCTACTGGGCAGAAGAATTGCCATCAACCTTGTTAGTGGAGCACATCAGTGTCTTGCTAGATGGATGCAGCTGCAAAATTATAGGTCAGCACTTACACAGATACTTATCTAGGAGGTTTTTTGTCTGGGAGTAGTGGCAGTCCAAAAAAAACCCCAAAAAACTGCAACACCTAGCTATTCTGCTAGTTACTTTTTTATTACTCAGGTGGGGGGTTCTGAAACTTCTTAGGTGTAAAAAATTCTAGGATACCAGTACTAAATGTCTTTAACAAATCTGAGTAGAATTATAAGACCATTAGCGTGAATACTGCTGTAGGCAGTGAACAATCTTGAGGGGACTGAGAATTTCATTACTTATGTTTTAAGCTGGTTCCTAAACCCAATCTTTCATTCAAAGCACATAAGAGCAAAAAGCCTAGTTCACTGATATTCTGCAGACATGGGAAGAAATACTTTGCTTTCCTTTGCTGGAGAAAGAAGAGGAAAAATTGCATCCTCAGGGGATGCTTGTGCCTGATTTCCACTGTTGTGGTCAAGAGAGCTTGTTTGTCAGAAATCACTTGCAAGATTGTTCACACCATGCACCTGATAAGGGCAGCCAGGAGTCTTACTGGAAGTCTGAATGAGACTTATCAGAAAGGATCATATGCCATGTCCATTAAAGTATGAAAGAAGGTACTTCTTTCAGTAATGGAGTGAGAGTACTGAGCATCACTATTAAAAGCAGGTAATTAAGTCTGATTTTCCTAACAATATTTAGTCATTTAAATCTATTTCTATATCGTCTGGTATTTAAAAAAGAAGGAAAAAGGTTCGACACTTTATTGAGAAATAAATCAGAAATATCACCCTGCCAGACCTTGAGGGTCTTGTTTTTTTGTTTTCAATTTTTCTTGTCATAACTCCTCCAAGTCCTGTTATATATTGCTGTATTTTAAATCTGCCTTTGCTTGTAGAATATCAATGCATTTAGAATTTCAGAACCTGAAAGCCTGTTCTTTGGCTAGAAAGATGACTCATAAAAACACTGGCAGCAACAAAAACGACTTTGCAGCATGGTAGCTGAAATTCCCTACTTTAGCTTTTGGGGCAAATAATGCATGTGTGGGAGTCAAGAAATAGAATTTGTCATTCACTTTCTACTACATAAATACAAAATGTAATTTTCTACCAGGAACTAAAGCATTTTTATGTCTACCTACAAGTTCACTTATTTTCCAGATATTCCAGGTCATCTCATGTGTTCACAAAGCTGTAAAAGTGGTCCTTGTTCTGTAGCAAGCCGAACTGTTATTCTGGAAAGGGAAAAGAGGCTTATGAATTATGCACAGTGCATGCGATCAGCTTTGATAAGTGAATCAGTTGGAGAAATACGAAAAATGTTTGCCTGATCATCATGAATTCTTTTTAAAGTTAACATTCTGATTGCTAGTATTCAGAAAACAAGGAAGTTTTTTGTTAGCTAGATGGTCTTGAAGAGTAGTAGTTCTTAAGGGTATTTTCGTGTTTTGTAATATAAAAGAAGTTCTAGCCTACCACCCATTCCTACTGTTGCTAGCCACAGAGCAAAAGACAGGTTAGTGCTAGCATTTTGGTTTGGCACACAGCTAAAAATCTCACATCATATCTCAAAGATGCATGCTGCTGGTAATCCCAATCTCGGTCTAAGGCTGGGAATTGAAAAAGTGAGACAGCAGTGCTGCTTCACATGTGTATTTGGTCAGAAGAAGGTCAGAAACTGCAGACAATCACGTGGTGCTGATGGTTCCACTGAGGTGGATGGTGAGTGGATTTTGCTTGAAGACAACCAAAATATTGTCAAATCATAAAATGGTTTGGGTTGGAGGGGACCTTTAAAGATCATCTAATCAAATCTGCCTGCCACAGGCAGGGACATCGTTCACTATATCATGTTGTTCAACATGACATCCAACATGACTTTGAACACAACTTCTCTGGGCAGCCTGTTTCAGTGTCTCATAGAATCAGCTAGGCTGGAAAAGACCTTTAAGGTCATCAAGTCCAACCTTTACCCCAGGACTGCCAAGTCCACCACTAAACCATATTGCTAAGGGCCTCATCTGCACATTTTCTGAACACTGCAGATAGTTTTGGGGGTACTTTTTATTGTGGAAGTGGGAATTAATAAATTGCATATTCGAATTAAGTGATACCCGCACTGTCAACCAATATATAAAAAGGTCTTACAAGATATTGTTTCCATATCAATTTTAGTAATACAGATATATATTGATATATATTTGAAACATATGTTTCAAAGAAGTCCTTAAATGTTTGCTTTAAGAGAAATATGCAATTTTAGGATCTTCAGAAATGAGTCTGTTACAGAAGGGAAATTTAATATACTGATCTTCCCAAATCACAGGACTACATCCATACTAGTTTATAACTGTAATTCAAGTAGTTCTTTGGTTTCTTCCCTCTGCATGCACACCTCAGTGATTAAATGCATCAAGAGATTTGTAAAATCTTAGTGCTACTGCTGCTGTTTGTTTTCTGAGAGTCAGTAGTGATGTGTAGTAGATTCCTGTGAATCTCTATGTTGTTTTCCCATTAATATTTAAGGAGCTTTTAGTGGTGCTAGTAAGGAAGGCTGGGCTGCTGCAGTGTTCTAAATTATACTATTACATTAAAGAAATGCATACGGCTTTGTGCCAGTTTGGAAAAAAAGCAGTGTCTCGATGTCCTTTCATTTTCTGCATCAGTGGGCTTATATTATTTATTTTTATATAACAGTAAGTGCTTCTATAGTTATTTCCAACATTGCAGTTTTCAAATAATCAACCTACTATTTCATTACGTCGTTGTTGTTTAAAAATATTTAATACCAACTTTTTAATAATCTGGGATTTGGAAAAATCTGTTAATATTTTAATCTAAACAATACACACATCATCGTGTGCTGCTGTAAGTGAACACTTTTGCTGCATACCAAGAAGTTACTGTATTAAGTGACCTGTTTCTTGAAGTGCTCTTTTATGGGTTTTTTACTTAAAATCGTTACTAGCTCATTTGGGCATTGAGTGTTACAGTCAGAGTTGACTGTAAAGGGAGGAGGAGGAATTCAGAAGAAACAGTCCTCTCCTGTTACTGATCCTTAGTTGCACAGGGAGGTAATGGCTACCCTTCATTCAGTAACGAAGTCAAACTAATCCTCTTGGGTACTAATTTTGCACAAAAACAAACTGCATTTTTCAGTAGTACCGCTAGATGGGGATTTCTCTCGTATTCAGGAGTTGTAGGGCTTTTCCTTTCAGACGCACACACAGGGTGAAGTAGTAGTAATTATCAGTGCACCATTTTATTAGACTGTAGGTTTTCAAAAGATTTATAAAAAGCTTTTAAAAGCCTAATATCAAATCTATAATGGCATTCCAACCTAATAAAAATAATGAAGCTTGAAATGTTGACAGCATGTATCTTGATGTTGGCTTGTAATTCCTTCCAAACAGGTCTGTTGAGGCCCATGTGGGACCTAAATAACACAAAGAAGTAAATTTGCATATTTTACAGCAGGGGGAAAAAACAGAATGCAAAAACATGAATAATTAGGAGCACAAGCTTCATGCTATATTAATACTGTTGAAAAGCATGTGTTGATTGTATTCTGAAAGCCAGTAGTGATTTGGTTGAGTGAACTCAGTCAGCATCTCTTATGCAGATTAAAGGAACTGGGTTACAGAACAACTGAAATTCATTGTTTTGCTGTGTAAGGAGGTATATTTCTTCCAGGATTTTTTTTTTTCTCCCTTGGATTCTGTACAGCATAGGGAATCTTTCTTTTTAATGCCCCATCAAAGCATGTTTTTGTTGACAAAGGAACTGTGCAATTCTTAATTCACTTGTACCCCTCTAGATTTGCAAACCAGTTCTTTCAGCCACAAATCAGATGGTAGCATTTTTATACTTTAATATAGATGACCTACTTACTTTTCATTCCATAACATTTCACTTGCTTTTTTTTTTTTTTTTCTTTTTAAGGCTTGAGCCCCTGGGACACATTCGTGGTGCTTCCATGCTGTGAATGTATTTTTAAATTTGCAGAAATGCCCCCCTTTAAATGTTAGCATACAGGCCGTTTTTTAATCTGAATAATATGAATCATTGCTTTTGATTTTATTGATTGCAACATAAAGTGTAAAACATACTTCTTAGGAATAAAAAAGCTATTTACTTGAAAATGGTAAATAGTATTAAAAGAGATTTATTGATTCCTCTGGTTGAATATTGTCTTGCCCCCTTAATTCATTTATCTCAAAAAGTTACCTGGTTTAGAACACTGACTCAAGGTAGGAGAAAAGAAAGCAGATGAAGACTTCTTTAACTTCTACGGCAGTTTTAATTCTGGGGAGAAAAAAGAAGTGTGTGCTGCTGTATTAGAGAGCTTTATTTTGGGTCTTAAAGACAGACAAAAATGCACAGAACCAAACATTTTCAATATGTCTTTTAAGCACATCTTCTGAATTTGCATAACCAAAGGAGGAAAAATGGTAAAATGTACCAGTCTTTTTAGAAGTTGATGTAATTGTAAGAGGTTAAAGAGGCATCTGGCGAAAGGTTGTTTTGAGGTCACACATGCATCTGGCAGTTTGCTGCCAGCCCTCTAAGAAAATATTGGTTGTAGTTATGTTCCTGTTTTTCATATTAACTGTCTTCTGACTTGATGTATAATAGTCACTTTCAATATGTCCTGGTCTCCCAACTGCTCCTGAGAGGTTTGGTCCTACTGATTTTAAGTCTTTCAAATAGTGATGTAGTAGAATATGCTGAAATAAGAAAATCCTTTTTCCCCCTTGTTCCTGCTAGAAATTTATTCTCAGGAAAGATGAAAGTGTTTCTTGGACATTGACTATTCTGCCATGATATTTGGCATAGTATTCTTTAGCCTTTGCTTATATAGTAGGGTGATTGCTTCTGACACCTGGGTTCTGACAGTTTTACTCCTATACATAGTAGTTTACTCTCTTGTAGTAGCACCTTAGTCTATTGGTCCATGTAGCATTCTTAAAGCAATTTGCAGTTGGAATATAAGAAGGGACAATACTGATTGCTTATTGTAAAACAGAGTAAAAATAGCAAAATGTAGTGTAAAAGTAGGGATATTCAAATGTTGTTGTAAATTTTGTTTCCCAGTCTATGCTGGTCATTAAATCTCTCATAGAATTAAAAGCTTCTTTGTTTTATGATGCAAAGAAAATAGTTCAAGATATGCAAATGTATTTTTAGCCCAAGTCTGCTATTCATGTAAAAGATGAACTTAACACCTAAGGCTAAACTGAAACACAAGAGTTAGAAAATGTGTTGCAGGAGTGCAAGTTGCTATCCTGGCAAGTGATAAATTCAGGTTGAAGTCCCTCTTTCAGCAATTTACAGCACAGTTAGATGATAATTCTTTGTAAAGAAGGCCCTAGTCATTATCCCATGCAGTCACTGCCTGTCTGGTTGGAGTCAGACTTCTATAGATGTTAATCAATGTTAATTTTCTCTGAAGGAAATGTTATGTTGAGCTGATTTTACACATGCCCCTCCTTATTTCTGGCAGATGAATTTTGTACTTTTTTCAGTGGAAGAAGAAAAATTGCTTTGCTAAATGTATATTGTCTTGTTTATTTTTAATTAGGTATTATAAAGAAACAAGACAGTTATTTTCTGTGTTTCACAGGTGTTTCAACTCAGTCACGTCATAGGCCTCAATATGAAGTAGTAACAGAAGTGTAAGGCTTTTCTTTATCAAAGAAGAGATGACTTGTCACCTTGTGCATAAATGTGTTTTTTTTCTTTAGCTGCTCTTTCTTGATATGCTATGTTAAGTACCTTTCAGTAAAGGCCAAAGAAATTAAAGGATATAAAGGATATAGGTGATTTATCCAGTCAATTGTTTTGCATTTCAGTGCTATTTCATCTACTTCTGCCATAACACGTCTTTGGTGGTGCCAAAAATATAATGTGTTTTTTGATCTCTGTTTGCACGACTGAATGATCTTCAGCTTTTTCATGCTGCTTTTCCCCCCACAAATGAGGGTTATGTGGACTCAGTTCTGAAATTAGTCTCTCTTCCTTCAGTCAGAAATAAGCATTTGCTCACAGCATCGGCCATGGCTTGCTGGGGAAATTATACAGTAACAATTTTTTGTGACCACCAAAGTGAAGTGATCACTTCACTTTGTGCTTCTTATACCTTTTATTAAAATATTATAGTGCTATTTCCATTGTCATGGGGATGTGCTTTTATGGGATTGTAAAAGAGGATTGAAGAGTCCTCCTAGGAGTAGTGGGATGCTTCATTTGTGCATTTTGTTTCTTTAACAATTAGCACACACTTTGCTGTTATTACAGTTAACCATGTGTATTCACAGGATGTAGTCAGTCTTAATTCTGTATATTGTTTCCTTGATTTACACATGGTTATTTGCTACAAAAATTGTGTATGGGGCAAATATTATAATGGACAGAAAAACATTCAAAAGCTTAAGTGAGTTTAATTCAAGAATATCTGTACAGTATGAGTGTTTCTCTGTCTTTCCCTGTCCCAGCAGATGAGATAAATGTGGGACTTGAAATACACTCAGCAGATGTATATAGTCTTTTAATTTCCTTCTTGTTTTTGTCAGGTGTCTAGGTGAAGTTAGGAGAATGTTGGATTAGGTGAATATGGATTTTGTGTTTTATCTATAAGAATACAATTGCAAACTGTAGAGAGAGCTCTCACAATTGGTAGTTTGAAGTGGTCAATGGTGAGGTTCATTTGTTTTGGTGGAGTTTAGTGGGTTTTTCTCTTCCAGTACCACCCAGATTAACGATGAGGAGTTTGAACATTTGACTATGATTAAAAATGTACAATATGCTATTATATCCTCTTTTGTTTATTTTTTTTTTTCAGTTAAAATGGGCACACTTCCTTAAAATGACCCAAAGAACCAGACCTTTCCTGGAACAAAACAAAACAAAGCAAAACAAAAAAATATTTGCAGTTAGATCATATCATTCTAAATCTCTTTTTCTCAATATAGTGCAGTTGTTAAGGAGTTTGAGCCCATAGTTTTCCTATTCCAGGGTGAATAAGGGAGAGGAATAACTTAAACCCCACAAGATTAATTTTAATTCTTTTTTTTCAGTTTGCATGAAAGTTAATTTTTTGGGAAGGAGGAAATAGGACTTTATGGTTATTTCTTTGGTCAGTTTATTTTTTCAGTGGGAACTTGCCTACCGAATTTCTTCTGGATTATTTCTTCCTTAGGTCTTGCAGAAGGGGAAGGCTATGACTAAGGAAGATTTGATTTACAATAGCATTAGCAAAGCTTTTATAGCAGAAAGCAGCCAATATTATCTTTAAAACATGGATATTAAATGCACATACCAATGCACCCTTCATTAGGAGAGAAAATTGGGAGAGGGAACTAGAACTGCTTTCTTTCACTGACCTTCAAGTTAAGTCAACACTGTTATAAAGAGATGTGCAAACAGCTTTTAATATACTGAGTCCAGTGGAATATAAACTTAAGTTGGACATACCAACTCCTATAAAACTTTACTGCTACTTTACCACTTAGTGAACCAGAGGTGAGACGTAGGAAAGAACCAGTAGTAATTTCCAACTTGTGCACTGTGTTTTTAAATAATAGGAGAGTGAACCAAGAATTAAACATCTCTGAAATTCTGTTTACAATATGTGTTTTGAGCATATTTGCCTAAAATGATGCACTGGCAAAAGCAGAGACTAGCAGTAAGCTTGAATTCTTGGTATACTCTGAAGCTGAAGTGTCTGAATCAAGACACCATGCATCTAGCACATCTGTCCACTTGGTTCAGAAACAAAAGGTGTAGTTACAGCATGTTTTTTTAATATAGTTAATATATTCAATATATATTTTAATAAAGATAACAAATAATATACTAGTAAATAAATATATATTAATATATTTAATATATTTTGTATGTACTCATGCTTATTCAAGCATTCATCCATAATAAGAAGTGGAAGACGCACATAAGAAGTGGAAGACTTCAAATCTAGTTCTGCATGGGCTTAGCACAGTCAGATGCACATCTTCTAGCATTAAAGTCTGAAATGGTCCAGTTAGGAGGACCTCCACTGTTTATATTGGCTGCACAGTGATTCCACTGCAATAATGCAAGATGTTGAAACTTCTCTGATGCTGCATTAATCATTGAACTGCACTGACCTGGGAGTAAGGAGACTGCAGTATTGATCTCTACTCCCTAGCCTGTGTGTGTTGCCAGCTTGCCCTTCTTTTCCTTCAAACTGAAATGACTAAAGGGGAAAAAAAAAACAACCCTCCCTGAAAAACTGTGAAAAGAGTGTGTTGCTAATTGTTAGGCCTCAGGCTTAGACTCCTTCTGATTTGTTTTACCTCTGTCTCAGGTAATCTTTCTTTTTGGGTGTCAAGCTTCAAAAGGGGAGAAGGGGTGAAAGGTGCCCCAAGCAAATTAAAGTGTGGCTGACCAGGAGGGCTCCCTGTGGGAGAAGGAGCTTGAATACCTTTAGACTACAGGCACCAAATTTCAGGGCCATTGCTTCTACAGTGGGCCAGTTAGAGGGTGAGGGGAAAAGTGGGATCTATTCTCATTTCCTCATTTTAATTTCGATGGAAAAGGTGCTCATTATGCCTGAAACATACTGCGGGGGAGACAAGGGGAAGTAGGAGTTAAGCTGCTTCCCGATCACATCCAGAACACTTGTGTTCATATGTAGAAGCGACAGCTAACGAATTTAGATCCTTAATGCATTTTGTGGCTTCTGAGACAGCTTCTTGTTTAGATTATTGTTTCAGTAGGCCTTTCTAGGCATCATACCCATTCTAATCTTGTTGATAACAAATTATGCGTACTGTGTGAAGATAATGAGTCGTGGTTCATTATAATACGCTTTTCAATTTAAATAGCACAAAACAGCAGTCAAATTCTATACTTGCCGGCCTTTGCTATTAGACTAAATTACCTTTTTAGGAGTATTAAAAATGTAGTAAAAGAAGGAAGTGGGGGAACTCTAGGACAAATAATTGAGGATCATACTTTTGGGTGATAATCTACTTGTCACAGGCACAGAGCATTCATTATCTGTCAGAAGTTGATTAAGAAAGCCCTACTTTGTTGAGGGGAGGTGTGTTGCAGGCACAGCTGTTGGGTGGAGCAGGGTGTTTTGTTTGTGTGTGTGCTCCTTTTACTGGCTTCTCGGTGATCCGGTGGGCATGAGCCCCTAGCCCCTACAGAGGCTAGGCTGGACAACACTGACTGCTAAAAGAAATGGGATTTTCTTCTATATAAAATAATACTAAAAGATATCCTGCATATTCTGATTTCAAGTATGATTATAAGAAGTTATGGAGAACTTCAGATTATAGAATGTTTTGTATATTTTACTTGCTTGCATATTGCTTTTTTAAAACCTGAAGCACACAGTACTGCTGTGGAAGTCTGTTTAAAGTTTATCAGGGCCATAGTGCAATAGTGTTTGTCCACTCTTTATCCTTTTTAAAGACAACCTCCTCCCCCCCAGTTTCTTGTGATATCTTTTACTGGTTAAGCAGTACAGGCTGATACCTGCTTAACGTCAGCAGGTATCTTTCAGCTGCACATATTACACACTGACCTTCATAACAGCTACTTTTGAGCAAGAAATGCTTTCTTTTCCAGCCTCTATATAACAAATCACCTGTAAAGCTAACAATGTTTGTGTTGTTCTTTTCTGTTCTTATTTCAAGTGTAATAATGTGTAAGTGGTCTTGTTTACTACTTCCCTTCCCTCTTTTTTTTCCTACCCTCTCCCTTGCATCCAGTGAAACTTCTGAATCCTCTGGGTCTATATTTCTTTAAGTCTTCAGCACATTCCTGGCAGCATAAGCCATCTGTTTGCTTACATTCTGTAGCTAAAGTCAATGAACTTCTTCTGCAGAGAATGAATTATGAAGTTAAGGCATTTCTGGTGAGAACATGTCTAGGCACTTTTGATCTTGACTCTCCAGATCAGACGTCACATGGGGTGCAAATGGACACACCCTTAGAGTCTCTTGCTTTAAAATTTCTATTTCCATTCTATCTCTGATGTATACCCTCTGTTACCTTTGCCAACTGGAGAGAAACCAACAATTAATTTTGTTGTCTGTCTGTGTGACTTCAAGTAGCACAAGTGCTCTGATGTAATATCTGGAGTGCTAAGGACTCATCTATTGATGTACTGTTTAAAGAGTGTAGTGTATTCCGGCCCTTTTAAAAGGATTGAACCGTGTGCTACCCTGACATGCTGCAAGCAGAAGATGATACCTGGTGTGCTGTGGGTTATTGTTTGATTTTTGCCTTTACTTTTATTTTGTAAATACATCTCAGATGCTTTTCACTGCTGTTAAATCATACAGAAGAACAGAACTGGTGTTGAAATGAAAAAAGCAGGCAGTATTTGAGAGGTCAAGATCTTAAGTGTATTCTTTAAGATAACTAAATAAGATAAATGCTATGTAAATTGCTTCCAGAAATCATCTGAAGGTCAGAACATAATGTAACATGGTCCTTGTCCTTCTTTCTTCACTCCAAAACAGCAGCTTTTAACTGGGAACTCATATTCTGAATTATAAATCGAATGATGTGTATGAAACCTAGTTGTGAGGTACAATGTGCAGGTAATCAGGATAACGAAAGTGACCCTCACTGCTTTAGAAATATGCTGAAATGCTAGTCAAGGAGAGGCAGAGATATCCTGAAGTGCATTTACTTTTGTCAGCTGTTAAAATCCTGTGTGCTTCTAGATACTACTAGCTTGTGATGTATTCCCTCAGTGACATGGTTTAGTGGTGGGCTTGGCAGTCCTGGCATAAAGGTTGGACTTAATGATCGTAAAGGTCTTTTCCAACCTAGCTGATTCTGTGATTCTATGATTTTGTTTATTAAAAAAAGACAGGTAGAAGAGTCTTGGCTGGTACACTTGATGGACAAAAAGATATCCAAAGGAAGAGCTTTCTGTATTCTTAGACTTCCCACATTCTAGTGGTGTACTAGTACAAAGTAATTTTTGTTCTTAACTAGAACCATTTTATTTGTATGTATTTCTATACATCCTGAAGCTAAGCATGATGGACTCTGATTAAGAGGTGTGGAGAAGATGCTCAGGAACAGTTTGTAGGTTCCCTTGAAACCTTATGTGTTTGTTTGCCGTCATGTCTGTTCACTTCCTACTTTCCCAAGGTGGATTTATATACAATTATTTTTGTTGGTAAAACTGAGGTTCTGTTGCCAGTGGGTATAATTCGTGCTATAGTCACGGTGGAAGTATTTGGATGTTTTAGATCTAGATGTAAACTTTGTCGATAGATCAAATAAATACAGTTTGAATAAACAGCATTGCAGATGGGGAGGCTTTTTGTTTAGTTTATTGTAAACTGAGTGTCTGGTTGCTTTCCCCCCACTCTTAAGTTCTGTCCTTATTTTAGCACTGGAGGATCAATTGTACTAAAACTTTACCGCATGTGCACCACCTGCTCGTGAACAAAATATTTCTAGCAAGGCCATATGTATATGCTTTTCTATTGCCAATGACTTTTTGAACAGTGAATTGAAGGAATAGCCTCAATTAAAGCGTGTGCACTGGAGATAAATTCAGTATTGTATTAAAGTTGAAGATTCAAAGCTAAATGTGGAGTTAATCAAGTGAAGCAGAGCTCCACAGTTCTTGACATTTTCCTGTATGATCTTCCAGGGGAGATCCTCAAGCAGTCAAACAGCAGGTAGGCAGAGTAGCAAAAGGCTGCAAAAAGAATGAGTTTCTGCTCCAGTCTCAGTGTACCATTTAATTCTTATGTCCTTTATTATTCTTCACTGGAAGAATACTAGGGTATAGGTGTGTTTGTATCTTCCGTGATCATGCCCTTTTGACAAAGGGAAGTTTCAGGACATTAAATATTGCATGTGATGGAACCACTGCAACTAAATCCTCTGTTAAGGCCTTATAACATGAGAGGAAATGGGAGAGGGACCAAGTATGTCTTTAATTTAACTTTGAACTAACTGATTTCAGGTGGCCTGTTTAGTAGGTTCATTTGTCCATGTAAATTAGAGTGCTCTTTTGACCCCAAAGTTAACAAATTTTAAAATGAAGAAGTAGACATAGAAAAAGTGTAACTTATCAAAGACATAATACAAAGTATTAGCTATCCCTCTTCATATTTCGGCTTCTGTTTGTAAGACTTATCTTAACAGAAACCATTAGTTCTTGGCCTGTTTCCATGCACTTAGGGGAAACTTTAGGTTATAATTACACTTTCCAACTTACTTTAATTAAAAAAAATGAAAAAAACAGCTTCATGTTGCCAGAAATTTACTTGTGTCAAAGTGCTTTCATTAAATATTATACCAATGTGAAATGTCGTTCTTAAGGAAATGAGCCTAAACTGTAGAAGTTCATCTCTGTGAATATATTTCACAGAGATACCTGATTATCTATGCAAATTGTGGGTTTCAAGATTTGGCCATGGTTTAGTTTTCTTTCCCTCTGTAAACTGCAAGCAGCGTGACTTATGAGTGTGTTTACCTGTTATTTTTTGCATTGGATGTAAGTTGAAAGTTGATGACATCACTTTTATATGTAGCTGTCTGTGCATTTTCAGTATAGGAGGAAATAAAATCAGTTTAGCGTATCTGGATTACTATAAATAGTTCTAGAAAATACATTAATTTCCTTTCCACATTTATTTTGTCATGTGCGTTACCGTCTCTTTAAGAATCTGTATAATGTAGTCAAAGTTGAGTGTTAAATTTTATTTTAAAAATTCAAAGCTATGTCAGAGTGGTGCCCATACTTGAGAAAAATAACAATAAAAGAGAGCCCACCTTATCCAAAAATTTGGGGCACGTTTTGCATATTATGTTTTAGGAAGGTAAAAAATTTAATTATTACCGATAATAGTGATGAAAGCAAGAATGCAATATATTCTAGTGCTGAACCCACAAAAAGTTGATTTGGGAACTAAATAACACATTTCTGCATTAATTGGAAAAAATATAGATTTATTTTTTTTCTGGTGGAAGCTAATTGGATACAAATTACATTATTCCTAACTTAATATTAATTTCTAGGTGAAAAAGTTGAAATTTTAAATAGGATAGTTGTGCTTTCTAAGTCTGTCCTCACTTGTTTAACTAATGTGACTTGCCTGCTTCTAATAGGTACGAAAATAGTGCATTTTGTGAGTCAGGTAAGTGCAAGCTGCAAGAATATGCAGTATGCAATGCATCTGAAAAGAAAAGCACCTTTCAAAAGAATTCATTGTTCCATTACCAGCAAACCGTGTACAGTCTGCTTTAATTCTCATTAGCTTTAGCCCTCCTCTCTTATCCTCCTTTACTCCCACCACTTCTCCCACATATCTCTCCTTTAATGGCTTGGCCATTAGAATAGCTGGTGTGCTGATCCAGTCACATTGCCAGCACCCAGGACATTAGCCACCCTCAGATAAGCCCAATGGAGCGCTTGGCTTTGGGGAACAACTGGCTCGAGAGGCCTGCTCACAGCCGTATAACCCTTAATTGTGCTGATCTGGTTTAGTAGTTCTGTTTTAGGGGCTTGGTTGAAGCTTAATTGACACAGACCAATGATCACAGAAGTTGTTAATGAATAACAAAGGAAAACAGACTATCCAGCTGCAAAAGCTTTTTATTTTTTTTTTTTTCAACATACTTCAGCTGTGTACTGCTTGAAGCTTTACAAACACTCGCTGCTTTGTGCTATTACCTGTGGAAGCATGTATGTTGTTATTCTAAACTGTATCTTTTAGAAATATTTTTCAACCTGTTGAAAATCTTTTCCTTTGTTGTAATCAGTACATCAAACTTTGTTAGAAGTGGAAAAAGTCCTAGATTTTCATGCTGAGTCACTGTCACTTTTCTTTCAAAATCGGGTGGTTCAGCAATGTATTCTTTTATTAGTATAACAGTATTGTTTGTGTATACAAGACTTGGTAGGTTAGTGCTACATTTACAAAAATACAAGTAGCTGTAGCTTAGTTTGTTCCACAAACACAATGGAAGTATTGTGCTACAGAGTTGATACTAATCCTTTTGTTTTGGTTTGGCTTTTGATTGATACTATTTTTATCCTTTGTTTGGGATTATTTCAGATAACTACCTAAACTCTGGTGAGTTTTACCACAAACTTAGTTTGTTATGCTTTGTCTGGGGTTTGAGTTGTGGTTTTGGATATTTTTTAAATAAAAGGTAGTCAAGTCTATACTTGACTTACCTTACAAAGAAAGTAACTTTCAGGAGAGCTGTAAAAAGGCCATGTTTCAGCTGAGAAAAACATTAGCACTGGGACTTTATTCTCACTGTTCTACATGGCAAGTTGAGTTTTTCCGTCATTTGTGCCCATGCCAGGGGAAGATGACAAGCCATCTAGCCATATAAAAGCTGGATGTTAAGAGGTGTGCCTTCCTGTTATGAAACTTGCTGCAATGCCCAAATTCAAAGTAGATGAGAATGTGTGCAAGATGTCAAGAACAATGGAACAAGGAAGGATGCTGTGAAATAGATGAGCTGGAATGCAGATTGATTAGGGTGACCCTCTGCAGAAATAAATCCATGAACTTTGCCATCCCTAAAAGCATCTTATTAGGTGAGTTCAAAGTCTGTCATTGGTGAGCTCACTTATTTGAGTAGAAACAACTACAGGCAACCTGTCTGAGAGCATTTGAAAAAGGGGGGAAGCAGAGAAAAGCAACCTTGGGTTTTTAGAAGTCCTATGATTTGGGAGCAGGATGCAACTGCTTTGTTCCTGAGAACACAAGTTGCCACATGGAGTTATAGTGAAGGTTATTGATAACAGATGGATGAAGTGTGATACATAGTGGAAGAAAAAAGTCACGTCTACAAAGGCATTGCTTGATAGCTTCAGAGCCACCTAACTATTAAAGCCAAGCATCATTCAAAGAAAGTAGGTCCCTTAATTCACATTGTTTTAAAGAAAACACTGGCATAATGCATGTATGTATGCAGCTGCATCTGCATAGCTATTGCAAATTTAATTATTTAAACTGGTCAATTCCAGGGTGTTTTCAACTGTAGTTTAGGTAGTTTTACTGGTATGTTTAAGTTACTGTACCTTGGTACAGTTAAGAAAACACGTCTTTTAAATCAGAACTTTTTCACAAGTGGAGTGAAAACATTTTTTTTTTCCACAATGAATTAAGTACATTTGCTGTGTCTCACAGTGAATTCAGGCTGAAGAAGGCTGGATGCTTATTCCAGTGCTAGTGTGGAAGATGGCTGATTATCAGCAGACTTAGGTAAAGTTAGAACATTAGAACAAAGGCTGCAAAAAAATCTGTAAATCTCAAAACCAAAAAGTAGTCATGATCTGTATTTCTGTGCTATATGTACACTTTTTTCTCCTTCCTCCACGTTGACAAAGTTAGCTTTCATGAAGAATTGCGAAGTCTTGATATGATCGAATGAAGTTTTTAGAATGTTAAACAGTTTTGTATACTTGACGCATTGAGAGAAAGTGTTTAATATTGCCTATATGTAGTACCTTCAAGTTTATTTTTAGTAAAATGGAAGTACCTAGGAGTTCTCAAGTTCTGAGCAAAGCAGTTGTCACCCTGAAAGTTTACAGTGGCAAGTTTTAGCTTGTACTAACTCTGACTGGGGAGGAGACATATCATCTTATTTATCTGTTCACCATGGTGACTTGTGAGCATGAAGCAATGTAGCTGGTAGATGTGGTTTGATATTGAAGGAGTTAATTCATCTACATTGACTACATTGCTGTATGTTCTTCTGCTAAATTTTGGGGGCCTAGAAAATGCAGAATATAAGTAGGATTCTACTGTAAATTAAAATGTACCTTAGCTGAGAATTACTCACAAGTGTGCCACCCGCACTTTGAAAGTAGAATTTTGGAAGTAGCTGAGTAAGGGCGGAGCAAGTGCCAAACAGTTGCCCATTTCCTGAAATCTTTGGGCAGCATTTGGAGGCTAAGTAAGGGAAAGAAATGTTCAGTATAAAAGTGAGAGAGCTGCAGCAATTCATAAGATGGATTGTGTTGAGTAGGTCTAGAAGTTGAGCCTGGCAGAGAGAGTTGAGTAGGTCCGGCATGGAGAGCATCTGTTGGCTTTGCTGACCAAAACTTTATACTAGTATCAGCCAAGAAAGGTTGACTGACTTGTTTTTCACTGTCTTTATGCACTTCAGTTGATGAAGTGTTCTGTTGCATTTGGACAGTGGTAGTAGTATGGTATTTTGGCATCTTTCAAAGAATGTAAGAGTCATTTAGGAATTCTGGGCGTGTATACTCTCAGGAGTTATTGTTTCAGATTTCATATGATTGTTCATAATAATTGCAGATACTCTTTCATACCTTGTTCCGCTCCATCCTGTCCAAGTAATCACTGAACTCTAGTTCTGTTTTCAGTGCCACAGCAGGTAAGTGCAGAGAAATCTGTGTATATGTATTAAAATAATTGGGTTTTTACGAGTGTTCGGTACAGTGAGCTCCAGAGCAAGAGAGCTACACCTGCCTATTTGGACATATGCTGGCCACACACGTGCCTCAGAACCCATTTACTCTAGATGGTATTGCTGGTTTTGCCTGTTGGTGTGTCTGAGGTGAGGATTTCCTGATAATGAAGAGGAGTGGAGTTGTGTTGATTCTAGAGGGGGATTTCTAGGTGGAGCAGATTTTCCCCTCCCTATACATAGCCCACCAGGGGGAGATGAACACCAAACTTCTCAGAAAGATGAGCCTACCAAGGATGGTTTGGCTAGGCCAGCCTTTCTTCATCTGAGACAACAATACCTTGTGACCAGCCCTGTGTATCAAAATCAAGATGTGGAGTGTGGGTTGTTTCTTGTACTCTTGAACAAAGTGCAAGGCAATCACCATATTTTTAACTTTCTTCTGCTATACCATTGCCCTAGTAAAATGGTGTGGGAAAGAGAACAGTAGTGATGCTGCTGTGGATTTTCTAAAACCTTTCTGCCTGGATGGCTTGTGGCTTTTGCTGTTTGATTTAACTGTAAATTGTACCTTCTATGTGTCTGGGTTTGTCTGTATGGATGAGTCCAGACAGATTTCAGTTCATTTTGCCTCAACGGAGCAGGTTGTTTGGACATGGGACCTCTGCACTTTTTAAAATGCAACAGTGTTGAGCTGTGCCTAAGCTGATGACCTGGCTGAGAGGAAAAGTTTCATTACCTTGACACTAGTGATATGGCAATGGAGTTACATTGCCTGGGCTGGAGGTGCCTTGACTCCCACCAGTGTGGAAGGGTTGGCAAAGGCATTGTCAGCAAACAGTTATAGAGCAACATTCTCTCTTTCAAGGGCAAGTGGGTTACTCATTCCAGTCTGGAAACTGACTGGTTTAAAAGACTATTGAGATGAGGTGGTTCTTTACGATCAAGAGACCAATAGAAATAAAAAAAAAAAAAAAACAAAAAACCAAACACCCCACCCCCCCAAAACCAACAAAACAACTTAATTTGTGACTAGTGGCTGCTACAGAATTTATTCTGTAACTTTCTTTAAGTGTCAGCCTAGTAAAATGTAACACAAGGAGGCTATATTTGAACTGTCATATGTATGACAGTCTTTTGAGTATGTTCAAGAGCAGAAAGTCTTATTTAATGCTTGTTTGGGGCATCAGTCATGTTCCAAACCTGTTAGTTTAATACTAAGTACACTTCAATCTCTTTTCAACTGGTAGAATTTTCCCAGGAGTGATTATTTTTAGTCAAGCTTTTTAATCGAAATTGGGAACTTTCCTTAAAGCTTAGTATCTAACTCAAACAACTTAAAGAGTTTGTCATTCTTAAAAGAGTATATGTTATGATAAACGTTCTTCCTTCTTCTTTCTTCTTCCTTCTGCTTTTAGAGGTCTGAGGTTCGTGTTTGTTTGGTTTATGTTGCATCTTATCATCAATCAATTGATCAGAACAGATAATTTTATTTTTAGCATATACCATTTCCTATGCATTAGTAAACAAAAAAAATGGGAAAAAATGCTTGCATATAGATTTTACCTCATTGTAGCTCTCTTTTCAATGGCAGATCCTGTTCATTATCCAGGCACACTGTAGTATCTTACACAGCAGTGTTTCTGTGTCTTTTACTGTTCTTCATATTTGCTTGCCTGAAATCTGCTGGTTTCATAGTGATGGCAACAGTTCTGGTTCACTGTTTGGGTAAATAGAGTATCCAGAATAAAATGGAAATGGACATCTGAGGATGAAATAAATTGTTGACTTTTCCTGAAGGATATATTTAGCACTTCCTTAAACTTCAGTTTTATAGCTGAATATACTGGATATGAGAACTGGCTTGACGGAAGACTGAGCTTCTCCTGCTGTGTGATTCTGATACCAGGGTACAACTGTGATAGGTTTTTACAGATGTGTCTGTGATATTCAAAATACAAGCTGATTGGGGATGCCTAGGAATATTTCACCACAAGTGCTGTCATGTTCTTTAAAGATTTACTTTTAACACTGTTAACATCAAGACTACAGTCATATCCATTTTATCTGTTTTGTATTAGTAGATAACAACAAAAAACCCTCAAGTTGGAAGGAGGACAGTATTTCTCCCCCCCATTGTGTTTAACGTTGCATAGCAAAATTAGCCAGGTTGGCAGGGCTTGATGTAGAAGTCTTATGGGAAGTTTTCGATTAACTGGAAAGTCCTGTAGATGTGAACTTTGAAGGTAAAATAGTTCAAGTTGTACACAACATGTTGTAAATAGTTGTCAGGCATATTTACATTTGATTTTTGCCATGGTATTTCTGGCCAGCTGCTGATTTTAGAAGGGCCACTAAAATTGCAGATGTGGAATATTTTGACTTTTTTGGAGGTTGAATTTTTTCTTTGTTTGCTCAAGAGATGTTCTTTGAGAAATAGCACAAATTTGCTCTAGTGAATGGTTGTATAGTTTATCTGTAATAATTAAGTCTGTTTGCTAAAGATCTTGTCTTATTATTTACTGTTTATTTGATATCAAGGACCGCATTTATTAGCTTGGAAAGTATGGGGGAATCCAGGCTCTCACCACTAATTGTTTCTGTCTGAGACTTTTATCCTGGTCAGTGAGTTTTATGTTTGAAGGGTTTTTAATGTAAATTTATATGGTAAACCACATTAGTTTTCCACTACATCCTGTGATAAGCATGTTTAGCTAGAAAGAACCTCATCTTTGATCTTTTTCTTTCACTTTTGTGTTCAGCTGCTCCTGAATAACATCCTAAAAATAAACTAACAACTTTACTGAGATCACTTGTTGACATTTATATTGAGTGAGTCACTGTAGTGTGTTGCTATATGATTAAGATCTATTTTGGCTTTTAATCATACATCCATTTGCTGTACTCTTGAAAACAAGTAATTGAATGTTGACAATTCTGATTTCTGTCCTATCAATTTATTGAAGTCTAAATTTCTGTATAATACTAAACTTAGTAGCTGTTGCCTTAATATATCAGGGCTGAACTACAGTACATTTTTGTTGCAGTAAAGGCTCAACACTTGCATTGGCAATACCATGGATAGTTTCAGTGACCCAGTACAGACTGTGTAATAGACTAAAAAGGAATTTTCATTGATGTGTGCCAATTAAGGAAACTTCTGGTACTTTATGAGAAGAGGATATCTAGAATCTACACTTCAGCTAATTAATTTCAAGTGACGCAAGCAAGAGAGATCCTTTGTAAGACCTGTGGGGGTTTTAAGTAAGATTTTTATGCATGCAATATTGAACTTTCTGTAAAAGGATTTTAGGGCTGATGTAGAGGACAGTTAAAGAAAATCAAGATATCATTTTCTAAATGGCATATATGGCAATTTATATACAGTTTTATATAGCATTTACTATTATCCACAACATTTACTGACTTCCATGCTATTTTGCGATAAGCTGGTGGATAGTTTTTGCAGGCCCATGATTCCATGGTTGTTTTTTGCATGCCTATATGTGTATCCCCTGAAAAGTGGCAGCCACAGACATTCCATGTGCCAACATTGCTGGTGTGGCTGCACACAAGTTGGATCAGAGAACTGATCAACTAATCAGGTACACATTGAGAGTCTGGCCTGAGGGCAATGATGCAGTCTGGCTGGGATGGGGATGCAGTTGGAGAGAGATTTCAGCTGCAGCTTGCACTTAATGTTGGTTAAATTGATTGTGAAACCAGCCCTCAAGGCAAACCTATAAAGTCTATGTGTACTACATTTTTGTAAATAAACATGCAGCGAGGAAAAGCTAGTGCTTCTTATAGAAGGCTTATTACAGTTGCCTGAATTTTCATAGTAAATGTTGCTGTTATTCACAAGTGTGAATCAGAAAATGTGTGTAGGCAATGCAAGGAGGCTTGTTTTCAATAGTAGTTCTTTTTCTGAAAACTGATTGCTTTTAAAACTCAACGTAGAAAAAAGTAATTAGGAATATATCTTAGAATTAATTGGACAATATGTTTAAGATTAATGAAAAATCAGTTAGTCTATCATGACTGTATTGATTCCACTAACACTGTTATTCTGTAGTTAGCTCTCTTAATGGTCTGGCTTGCTGCTCTTACTGAATTTTCTTGGGTTTCTATTACCCAGTTACATCCATCAGGTTAAATCAGTGAGGAGGTAGAGACCATGATACGTCTGTATGCCCATCTCTGAGAGGGTTTTGAGTCCATCAGATGCTTGGTCAGAATTTTCTGTGGACGTAAAATTCTGTCCTGGCACAGTTTAAGGCAAATATCAACATTAGTTTCTTAGGAAGGGATATATTTTAAGCAGCTGAAAGATTCTTGGTCTGAAACCAGAAATTTTTCTTCCATAAAAAAATCATTCTAACTGAAAAGTCCTGAGTCACTAATTTATGGTTCACCGTTTATGTAGGACTAAGTAATGGTGTTTTTCACACAGTATCTTTTCTGCTTGTTTGTTTTAATTCTTTTATGGGTGCAGCAAAGTATGACCAAAGTGGGTAAATATTAGTACATTCTTAACCTTCAGAACTCTGGGGTTTTTTTTTGTTTTGTTTTGTTTTTTTCTCCTAAGCTGGTTTACTGCAAAGATTTCAGACAGTTATACTTAACAGTTTAAAATCAGGACATACTGCTTCATAGAAAGTCCTGCAAAATTAGGGAGCTATATGTAGGAAAACCCTTGTAAAACTAACTAATTCTTTACACCATTGTCATGGGTTCAGCAGCAGCAGTCATTTTTTCTCCTTCTTGGTAGCTGGTGCAGTGCTGTGTTTTTGATTTTGGGCCTGGGAACAGTGCTGATAACACCAGTGTTTTCAGTTACTGCTTGGTGATGTTTAGGCTGGCCAAGGACTTTGTGAGTCTCATGCTCTGCCAGCGAGGAGGGGAAGCCAGGAGGAAGGAGTGACAGCACACCTGACCCAGGCTAACCAAAGAGATTATTCCATACCACAGCACATGTCCAGGATGTAGAACGGGGAGCAGAGACCCGGAAGGGTGGTGGGGGTGCACTGTTGGGGGTGCACTGCTTGATACGGGGTGGTGAGCAATTGTATCCTTCCCTTGTATTTGCCTTGTCATTATTGTTACTGGTGGGGGTGCACTGGGTGGTCGGGCTTGATATTTGATGGTGAGCTATTGTATTCTCCTTTTCCTTGTATCTGCCTTGTCATTATTATTATTGGTGGTAGCAGTAGTGATTTGTGTTATACCTTAGTTACTAAACTGTCCTTATCTCAACCTGTGGGAGTTGCATTCTTTCGATTCTCCTTCCCATCCCTCCAGGAGCGGAGGGAAGAAAGAGTGGGGAGTGAGTGAGAGAGCGACTGTATGGGGTTATAGAAGTTTAAACCACGACAACCATGTTTTAATGCTGTGCAACATATTTCAAGATAACCAAAGTTAATGCAGATGTAAGATTTATTTATGTGTGTATGTAGGAGGGTCCTCCCCATCTCGGCTATAAAAGAGTTGCTGCTCTGTTGTACTAGTGGCGTTATTTCATTAACATTTTAATTTTCTACTTATGAAACTTACTGCATGGAATCAGCTTTGTCCGCATTTCTTCAAAACAGTTTTTAATCATATATTTGTACCTTGCAGCTTTGCTTAAAATCACACAAATAGTGCAGATTCTTAAATGTCAATGCAGATGTATGTATTCATATACTTTTCATACGCATGGTATAGTATCTCTGTTTACAGTGACAGTAGGCATGTTTTGAAGAATAGATGATTAATATTGGGGAATTTTTTTAAACAGAAGATTGTCTGATTTGTCTGGCTAGTTGATTGCAACTTCCTGTTAAATGACAGATTGTTTCAATGTCTATTGTTACCAAAAAGTTCTGTTAAACACGGAGCAAAAATAATTTATTACTTAAAACTGGAAAAAAAAGATACATTTTCTTAATATCTATTTGATACATATAGAATGTATAGTTTTAATTGACCAATATAAAGCTTTGGGCTTTAGTCCTGTATGTGAAATGTCAGCATTCAAAAATCTCTGATGACAGAGCATGTGACTAGGTGATGGCAGATAGAATTTCTCATCTGTTGTCAGTGCTCACTAACCTAAAGGAGCCATGCAGACACTGACACCATAGTTAATCTTGATCAGACATGCTTTAAAAGACTGTATTAATTTGTCAAGAATTAAATCCCTTTTTGAGGAATACATGTACATTAAAAATCTGTAACCAACTTTCAAACAGTATGCAAGTAGCAAATGAAGGAAACTACAGAATGAAAGAAAAATCACCTCCACTTTACTGTATAAACAATGTTCATATAAAGCATTGCTCAAGTAATAAATCTTCATATTTACAAAACTTTCATGTAATAGAAATAGATGTTCAGCTGATAAAGAGTTTGGGTTTTATAGCTTCATTTATTGTCCTATCACTATCCACAGAACTCAGAATGTAATAAATTACTCCCAGAAGTAGATTAACTAAATTATAGTTTAATGCAGTAGTGCTGGGTATAGTGGAGGAGTGATTACCCTGTGCCTCAACACTCCTGCTGGCTACTCATTAGGGGAAGGGACATTGGATTATTTTCTGAGTATCTAGTTCTGAAGTCCGGGATGAAGCAAAACACTTCTCTTGGGGGAGGGGGCTTGATGGATTTTCTTGTATTAGTATAGCTTGAAAAGAAACAGTCCATTAGATGGAAAACCAAGGTAAACTGGCTCAGTTTCTCCTTTGGACATGGACATGTTGAAGGCCAAAGCAAGATATTTTTAACTTTAGGGATGGAATAAAAAAGGTTGTACATAGCTTTCAGAAAATTGCAGCTGCAGTTAACTTATTCTCTTTTTCATCCCATCCCTTCAGTCTTTGTAATAAAAGCTGCATTTCACCTCTGATTTAAACAAAATCATTGTATAGCAGTAATTCCTGTTTGGTAGTAACTTTTTTTGTCTATTAGCCAACTTGACTGTGTTACAGAAAGTGTCCCTTCCCCAAGAATTTGTTACCTGAAAGACAGAGAAGAATTGCACAAATCAAGAAAAATAGGAAAGATTGTGGAGGTTTCTTATTTTTAAAAACAAATTTAGGGTGGTTGTTGTTAAATAACAGCCTAGTGTATGTGGTCCAGGGAGTAGAATTTAATGGATTGTCTTGAAAACTGTTACGAATTTTGTTATGTAATTTTTCCCACACATGACTGATGGCATCTGGCAGTTCATCAGAGAAATCAGCTGATGATATGTTCATGGGTACACAGGAAAAGAAAAATAGCAGAAATACAAATGGTCAAGGCTTAGTCAGAGTAGCTGCAATGTGGAACGGGTGGCAGTGAGGTGTAGACAGGAAAGGAGCTCAGAATGATTTTGGCATGAGCAGTATTTTGTAACTGAGTTATCTGGAGCAAGTCTTCATGGTTGTAGCTAAACCGATGCCCATGCTGTGCACATGTGCATTACATAAAGACTTTTTAATTATAGAGTGAGTGTATTAACTGATATAGCAAGTTGCCAGCCATCACGTATTTAAAACCAATTTTGTCAACCTGTCATCTATCTCAGCAGAAGGTTTGAGACCTGACTATAACATGGGTTTTGGATTGTCATGCCCCAGACTTACATATGCTTGAGCTTTGAATACTGGCTTTTCAGACTGAATTGTTACCTGTGAAGTTTCTTTCTAACCTACCATTATATTAAGGCCATTGCTACCTTTTAGAATACAGGAAACTCAATTGTTTGCACGTTTTGTTATTAATTTTCCTCCAAGTCACAGTCACAGTATTTTCTAGGGCAAATAAGCCTAACATTTTGCTTTGAAAAGAGATGAAGAACATCAGTATGGGCTCTTCTGCTGGACTGCTCTGCTGGACTGACCAGCAGCTGCGGGGATGGGCACTGCTTGAACTGCTCCAACTGGTGTCAGATACCCTTACTGTGATAACATGAGGTTTTGGCCAGATGGTGTCAGTTATGGAACCAAGATCTGAACTCAGGAAATGCAGAAGTTAAGGCTTGATTACACTGTGTTAACTGTTTATCCGTACACATCATATTAGCAGCTCTAATTAATGATAACAGGCTATTTTACAATAGAAATGTTTAAGATGTGACTGTACTTTGCTTTCTGTGCTTAAAAATGATCTTTGTCTTGTGCCCTGGATTCCTTGCTCTAATGACTTTGAACTTAAAATTGCAGAAATTTAATCAAATTTGCCTCGTGTTTCAAGAGCAGATTAGCCTTTGAATTTTTAGTTTAGATTTTCTCTTCTTGAAACCACAGTATATGAGACCATATTTACATGTTATATTGAAAGCTTCTATATTTCTCTTCTGCTTCTCAAAGGAAATGTTGAACAGTTCTGAAGTAACCTGATCTCACAGTAACTGGCATAGTTTGTCTTTAAGAATTATTTTTGATTCATTTAGGTTTTATTTTACATACTTTGTATGTTTGTTTGGTAAAATGCCTTCAGGCAGGACAGCTTTTATAAGCAGAGATAATATCTCCTATTAACCATGGGTATCATTAGGCCAGCTAGACTAGCTTTTTGGAGACACCAGCCCTTCTTCAGGTGTGAAAATGAAAGTTGCTGCTACTGCTCCTCAGCCAGATAGATAGCATCTGAGACAGTTGCTCAAAGTGTAGGTAAATGAAACCATTCTGATAAGAAAGGAGAGTTGATGCTTTTGAAAGGAGAGGAAGAGCTAATGGGGTGGGAGGAAAGGTGATAGGGAGCCAGATTTTTATGGGAGGGAGAAGTTAGTAGAGGATGTGGATTCATAATTGCTGTGAAACAAAGATCTTTCTTGAGGCCATGATTTTTAATGTCTAGAAGAAATAACAGATACTACCTACAGGCTATGTAGTTAACTCCACCTGGAGTACTGCATCCTGCTCTGGAGTCCTCACTATAGAAAAGATAAGACTTGTTGGAGAGGGTCGAGAAGGGCTACAAAAATGATCGAAGGGATGGAGCACCTCTCTTAAGGAGACAGGCTGAGAGAGTTGGGGTTGTTCAGTTCAGTTCTTAAAAGGGACTTGTAAGAAAAATGGGTAGAGACTGTTTAGCAGGGCCTGTTGCAATAGGATGAGGGGTGATGGTTTTAAACTAAAAGGGGAGATTCAGGCTGGATGTGAAGAAGAAATGCTTTGCAATGAGGGTGTTAAAACACTGGCACGGGTTGCCCACAGAGGTGGTGGATGTGCCATCCCTGGAGACATTCAAGACCAGGCTGGATGTGGTTCTGGGCAACTTGATCTAGTTGAAAATGACCCTGCTCACTGCAGGGGGGTTGGACTAGATGACCTTTGAAGGTCCCTTCCAACCCAAACTATTCTATGAGTCTATGAGTCTATGTGCAAAACTGTGGTCAACTCCAGACAGTCATTTGGCACTCATATTCCATTTTCAAAGCTTAATGGCATATGGTTTTAGGCTTAAAGGACTTGTGTGACTGAAAACCTAATATTTCTGTCTACTCCAATTGATCTGATAAGATATATTACCTGTGCTTATAGACTTTGTCCTGCCTGAGTTCATAGACCTTTATAACTACAACAAACCACCACTGCAGTTAGTTTTTAAACTCACTTGTAGTTCATCCATACTCTGGCAGAGATTTATTTTACTCTGGTAGTTGTCTGAGACCATGTGTGAGAATATTAAGGGGTTGTCTTGGATGATTAGCCCTTCACTCTTTCTTGACCACCATTTTACATTTAACACAGTCTGCTATTCGCGTTAGCAGGTTAGGCTTGTTTTTCAGTGAGATGTAGACATAATTGTTATTATCCCAAAGATAGGCCCATTGTATTGTCACTGGGCCCAGAGCAAAGCATGCACTTAAACTGGCAAGATTAGCTTATTTAAGGTGCCAGCCCAATTTAACTTTTCTTGCATTCACACCAAATGCAGCACTTGTATTTGTGTGTTGTTTCCAAGCCAATTATTTGCATACGTTTAAAAAGCAATCAGATCTGGTCTGTTTGGTCAAGATAATACGAACATAAATGCACATTCTTACAAATAAGCTGCCCTAAAATATAAAGTAGAAAAACAAATGTAGTGTGAAATGCTATGTAAAATGCAGGCATGGCATAATTAGCAAAGGACAGTAGAAATTCTGTTTGTTAGGACTTGAATAGTAACAGTCAATTAATTTCTCACCACGGGAAACAGCAAAGCATTTAACAAAGAAACATCATCTGTCTCTACAGCGTAAAGACTATACAAAGAATCACAGAACTGAGACAATTGATCATGAGTCACAAATTAAAAAATACGGAAGGGACTGATTTCATATTTCTCTGCAAAGTAATCTCTATCTGTACATTTTAATAATTTATAGATTTTATGAATGATACTATTTTATATAAAACAAGCACATACACAAAGCACAGCTAGGTATGCATGTTGCAGTAAATAGCATGTACAATGTAACTGTAGGCTTGATAACCTAGGCAGAGCCATCATTATTCAAACTAACTGTATAAAACTCAGATTATCAGTTCAAAGTTACCTAGTAAGGATATGATTAATGTTTCTTCCCTTCCTTTTCCTCAGTACCGGAATAGTGGAAGTGATCTAATTTGGATAAACAGAGAGGCAAAGAAGCATTGTGTTAAATGCAGAGAGAAAGCAGTTATAAAGAAATCAAGAGCTCAAGCTCTTGCAATAAACTCAAATCATATGATAAAACATTTAGCACTTCTACCAAAATACTTTGAATTACCCCAAGAAAGCTTCGGTGGCAGTGTAAACTCTCTAGGCTCCGATTTAGGTACCTTTATTGAATTCCTTGTATTGGATCATGTGGCTATCTGACAAGCTTATTTTCAGTATATAGACAGTAGAACCTTTCTTCTGCTATGGTAGGCTTGATCTTGCATCATTAAAGTTAATTACTTTACTTTTTAATAGGACCAGGATCAAACCCCATGAGAGGATACAATGATATTCTAAGGGTAACACAATTAAGGGAAGAAATAACATTATCTGGAATTTCTGGCTTACTTCTCCGCAGCTTTTCCAAACATCACATGTCAGGGCTGTTGGGAAAGGTACAACTTTCCATTTAGTTCCCCAGAGCATATGGGGATCTGCTTAGCAATTTTTTGAATTGGGGTTATTTTGAGATAGGCTGATGCCAAATAGATATTCAGTAGATTTTTAATAGCTGCGCTAAGTTGTCTACTTTTTGGTGATGCTGCTTTGTACTCTTGTTTACTTTGCATTTTGAAAGTCCTTTTACAAAGCATACATAAGTTTGTATTACTCCTCTGGTTATTTGGGACAAAAAACCCTAAACCCTTCCCTCTTCTTTTCCCCACCCAACAAAAAACAACCCAACCAAGCAAAAAACAAAACAAACAAAAAAACCAACCAACCAAACAAAAATAAACTAAAACAAACAAAAAGGGAAAATATTTGGCCTTATTTAAAATAGAGAGATGAAGACTAATGTAAATCGATTCCAGAAACAGTGGATAAAGAGGGAACAGGGAGAGGGGGGAGGAAAGTTGACTCTGCATTGCCTCTTTTACCCACAGAGGAATGCTGCCAGCAAGAATATGGACTTGCTGGAGATTAAGTAAAGTGATCCTGCTCAAAGCACCAAAAAAAAAATAAAATAAATATGTCTGAGTTGCTTGGGTTTTAGATGTTTTTTATATCTGCTCCTGGGTCAATAGCAACACAGTATTCATTAGTCATGGCAATCTAGTCCAGCAGTCATACACTGAGTGTAATATGCTTGATCTAGGGGTGCTGCAGTCAGATATGTGCATATGAATGTTGTCCAGCAGTTAATGTTTAACTTTGCTGGTTTGCCTTTGGTTTGCATGTTTACAGATGTTTTTTTTCTTCTGCAATGTTTTAAGACATTTGTCCACTTGAAGTGTAACAGTGCGGAGCAGTGGCAACTTCTTGGAAATTGTGAATGCCCCAAAACACTTGGTAATAAGAAGTTGAAAATAAAAATCTTGAGGAATTATGGAGTCAAATGCAAGTGAAATTTAGGGTATAAACAATGTGACATTTCACACTAAATCCCAGGCTGCAATTTAAAGAAGTAATTTGGATTCTATTGGATATTCATAAAGTGTTTGGGTTTTAGTTTTGTTTTAAATTCCCCTACTTCATTTTCTGTAGAGCTCTAGTAGATTTTAGGTTTTTTTCTCTGTGGGGATACTACTCTGCCAGTGTAACTTAAAATGCCATCAGCTTCTGCTGCAAAGAATTTTAAAGAAACATTCAACTTAGGGGTAATTTCAAAACAAGAGAAAGAATTTGAAAAAAACCCTTCATATATGCTCTGGAGAAACCCATCACAAATATTTAATATAAAATGGCTGACTTCCAGTGCCAAAGACATGGTGGGTTTTGATTGGTATATTTGCATATTAAATCTTTGTGCAATAAAGAGTGTTGCATTATGTGTGGTAAGCAATGAAATTTTAAAGCTCAGTGGATTGCTGATTTTTGGTTGATCTGTAATTAAGTATCCATCAGCATTCACACACATGCTCTCCTTTCTGAAGCACAGCCTAGTACTAGCTTCAAGTGCCATTCTTATAACATTCTTCTGTTTAAAAAAAAAGAAGAGAGATAATTTATAAATAATGGGAGAATTATCTCCTGGGGCTTTGCCCAAAAGGCTTCTGCTTAGGGTGCAGGCAGGACTGATGGGTTTATTTAACAGATCACTGTCACCGAAAGGGGCTAACTTCTCCCCTGCGCCTGAGTCAGTCTAGCCATTTGTCTGATTTCTTGGTGATTTGATTCATTTCACTAAGCTGGTGAAAAACAAGTCACACACACACACACACACACGCCACACCCCCCCACGTGCTTTGGGGTTTCCTGCCTGCTTATTAAACTGAACCGTCTTGCCAAAACATCAGATGAACAGCAGACGGTCTGAAGGACCAGCTTCTTTAGAGAGGTCTTACCTTAGCCTAGGTGTCTTAAAACTACAGGCCAGGAATGACTGCGTGATACATAATTTACAAGAAACAGAATCATGTTACTTCAGGTAAATACTCTGTAAAATCAGGTTAGGATACCAGACAGAGGTCATGTGTTTTGAGTTGCAGTAAAAGTGCACAGGTGTTCTGCTGCTTGTTGAGTATTTGAGCAAAGAGGGAAATTAGTAATGAGAACATAGAAAAGAAGTGGTATAACTGGGAGATAAAAATGAATACAAGAGCTTCATTAAGAGCAAAAGAAGGCATAAGGTATTGAAGGAAGGGGTGGCTTTTTTTCCTCTCCTAAAAATAGCTCTCAAAGACCAATACTGCAATTAAGAGAAGCTGATCTATGTGTCTGATAGTGCAATGGAACATGGTCTTCCCAAATCGTGATTCGCATTTGCCTTAACTTTTACATGGGCCCAGGCAGCAACATTGTACATTTTTCTTCTGTGCCACAATTGCACACATATTTTTAAATAACATTTAGCCCTCTCAAATCTAGTAGCTCCATGTTTGTATTGCTTCATTAGACTGAAGAGATTTGAAACATAAACTGATCACTGAACAAATGTTTTACTAGTTAAATGGGAGCTTGCAGGCAGTACTTTGCTGATTCTGTGCACTAGTCGCTTCACTTCTCTAATCTCTAAAATGTGTGTGTGGTAAAATCAGCTCTTGCCAGTTCTCTGAAACCTTGCAAATTTAGTGAGAAGCATGAATGACAGTGTGCAGAAGCCACTTGGCCACCAATCTCGTGCTGGAGAAAGGAGGTCACTGTGCAAACTGGGTGATAAGTGTCTTTTGTGAAATTTGAACGTGGAAACCTGTCCAGGATGGTGACTCACATAACACATCTTCACATGCAAGCTGTATTACAAAGGCACCGTGTTTTTGCTTTCCTCCACTGCCCTATATGTCAACGAGTTCAGCTTTTCAGTCTTGTCTTCCAGCTCTTTAGCTTGCTGCTTGTAGTACCTATTTCTAGACTTACCTTTTCAGAACAAACTTGTGTTTGCTGTGTGGAAAAAAAAAAAACAAACAATTTGATATGTCATTTTACCATTATCAACAAAATATGCAAGCTATATAAAAAAAAATCATCCTGACTTTCTGCGCAGCCATTGCTCTGTGTTGTTCCCCCATCTCCCTGGTAGGAGATCAATATCAGGGGAAGGAGAGGATAAACATTCTGCAGTACGGAAAATGTTCCATTGCAGTAAGAAGAAACTGGTGTTGCTTTGCCATGTATATCCATTTATTGATTATATTAGTGTAGTAGTACTGAATCTAATCATCTCTTGAAATTTTCTCTTTCTTGCAGTTGTCCAAACTGAAAATTACTTTTATGAGGGGTTTATGTAATGGAAAACATGCAGCTTTTGATGCTGGTATGGTGGTATTATACCCTTTCAAATACCAGTATCAGCAATGCCACTTTCAAATTAATGGAAGTGCAGATGATTGAGAACAAAGGGTTCATGTGATTTAAATGGCTTTAATCCTGGATTATTTCAGTCAAAACTCAACCTTAAAATATCGCAGTGCTAACTGGAAGGGTAATGCTTGGGATTTTACTGCTTTTCCTAGTAAATGACAATGTATATAGCTTTTGTAGAGCATTTATCAAGATTTACTTCCTAACAAAGGTTATGATAGTATCCAGTTAATTCCATTACTGCCAGTGTATGTTTTCAAAGTGGGAATTGAATCCAAACACTCTTCCTCACCCCTTGAAATACTGTTAACTCTGCTTATTTCTGATTCTGATCTTATTTTGTATCTAGACTTTGCAGGTTGTGCCTTGCACTTTGTCACAAAATCCCTGTCAATCTTAAATAGTTGGGATTTCAGAAAAGGTATTTTATAGCCTTGTAATACCCAGTACAAACTTTCTAACCTGCTAAATGAGTAACATGACTGCTGTAATGCATAGTGAATTTTGGTGTTTGTGGAAGTATAGTAATTGTGGTTAGTTTTTATTTTACTTATCTAAATGTCGTAAGTTCAGCTTCCTTTCGAAGCAGCTATGTGTGAAAAATATGTATTTAAAAATGTTGTTTGCAAAAAGTTTTGAAGTCTTACTTAAAAGTTTTGACCTTAGTTTACATGTTCCTTATTAGCTTTCTTTTGAGCCCTTAAGGAATGTCACCTGATTTATCTTACTAACATTGCTGTAGTAGCAAGTCTTCCATCTGAGCAAATCGGAAAGTATTATCAAAAGTAAAAACTACAAAAGGAGTTTTGTAATACTCTGTTATGGTTAAAACAACTTTCTTTAGTTTGCATCCTAAAGCTTATTCTGCATTTCTTTTAATTCAAAACCTCCTGTTTTTGATGAAATGTTTATTAGACTATTAAAGATTTGGCTTTCTTTTAAGTTTCTCATTCTCCTCATCTAGAAATAGTTGCCACAAGAAAAAGGTGACATCTGATACGCACACTTAGTAGACATCAAATGTTTTTTTCATTAAAAACTTGTTTTTCTGTCCTGCATCCTCTTCCCTGATGAATTCAAGTGAGACATTTTCCTGCTGATACAAGGTCTAGGCCCATCTGTGGTTGAAAGTAAGGATTCAAAATAGGGGAACAGCCAACAAATAAGTAACTTTGCCCCTTTATACAAACACTGGAGGGCTTGGAGGAGACAAGGATCCTAGAACTTTTTCAAGTAGGCATTACTAGGAGATCTACTGCAATGAGAAATGACATTTTGAAAAAAGTAAAAATGTTTCTAGAAATGCATGTAATTCTTCCAATACCGGAACTTGAAAAACGTTTTCATTTTAGAGGAAAGGCTGGGGAACACCAGCTCATCGGGTTCCTTGACCTGGATTGTTGTGTGCCGTAACAAATTGAAGTCTTTTCCTTGCCATTTTGTATCACCTCTAGAAAGCCTGTGTCTTCCCTGTGGATCAATCAAATGTGGATTCAAATTACTAGCTTTTACTCCTAGAAGTATGAATTTTCAATACTCACACTATCTGATAAGCAGTCTCACCAAAGTGAGCCTACAGTTTGACAGTTACTAAGGGCTAACTTCTAAAATGGAACTAGTAGTTCTTGCTTCAAAAAGTTCAAAAGTTATGCTGAATTTAACTGTCTCAAAAAATTTAAGCAAAAAACTACACAAATGAACCCACAAAAAGCCTCCAGCCTGGAAGTGGCAGAATAATTTTGTGACAGGAGCTGTGGGAAGACCATTATAAATGCTTAGTTTTCTTAGGGTCAGAACTTGTCAGAACCACCAAAACACAAAACAAAAAAAGCCCCAAACAAATCAGTTCTGTACTATGAAATGTAAGGTTTTCCAACTAAAGCTAGTGTTTCCATTGAAATTGGAAATTATAATTTTCAGATAAACATTACTTACTCTTCATCTTTCACAGTGTCTTTTTTGTTTACAGAACAGGCTAAAAAAACCTCTTTAAAACAATTTACATATCTGTTAACCTTTAGGATAGAGTGTGTTGACTTGCGAAGCCAAATCCACCAACTAGTTCTTAAAATACTCAGATTTTTAAGAAATATGCAGAAGATATTCAGTGTTATTAGTGTGTTATCCTGAGTTACTGCTTTCGGACTACATTAAAAAAGCAACAAATATGTAAAATTAGCTTGTAACCACTCTAAAGCACTGGCTACATGTAGCCGAAACCTCATTAATAGATAACACAAAATCAAACCTTTTCCAGCTCCTAAATGTAGAAAGAAAATTAAGGTAGCCTAAGTTTTTTGTGTTGTTTTCCCTTATGTTTCTCTTTTTATATGCTAAAAATTATAATATTCTGAAGCCTTGTGTAATATCTTAGCCTGGTATTTCTAAGTACAATAGAGATAAATACAAAATAAATGAAATAGTGATCAGGAAGCTGCAGACAATATTTTAAAAAAGAATCCTGAAGGCAGCTCAGCTTTTTTTTTTTTTTCATCACTGGGAAATGGGTGAATTTAAACACCTTGAAGGAGTTGGTTCTCATTTTTGCATCAGTCAACATTACTGTAGGGAAAACTGCCGAATATTTTCATTTGAATAAAATGGGAAGTGTTTTCAGCTACATCCTATTTATTTCTAGCTAAGGCATCAGATAAATTTCATGTAACCACATAACTAAAATCCCAAAATCTGACTAACCATTCACTATTTTTGAAGTACAAAAGTTAACTGAGTGGTGAAATGTTTTATGGACGCATGTTATTAGGATATTCTGGAAAACCTATGGAATGATTTTGGTTCTCATATTTTAATGCAATGTTTCAATTTTTGTATGTTTTAAGCATCTTACATTTTTAATTATTAGTACATATATATTAACCTGATGAAGTTTAACCATGCCGAGTGCAAGGTCCTACACCTGGGTCAGAGCAATGCCAGGCACAGCTACAGGTTGGGCAGGGAAGAGATTCAGAGCAGCCCTGCACAGAAGGACGTGGGGGTGTGGGTTGATGAAAAAATGAACATGAGCCGGCAGTGTGCGCTTGCAGCCCAGAAAGCCAACCGTATCCTGGGCTGCATCAAAAGGAGTGTGACCAGCAGGTCGAGGGAGGTGCTCCTGCCCCTCTACTCTGCTCTCGTGAGACCTCACTTGGAGTATTGTGTGCAGTTCTGGTGTCAACATAAAAAGGACATGGAACTGTTGGAACAAGTGCAGAGGAGGGCCACGAGGATGATCAGGGGACTGGAGCACCTCCTGTATGAAGATAGCCTGAGAAAGTTGGGGCTGTTCAGCCTGGAGAAGAGAAGGCTGCGTGGAGACCTCATAGCAGCCTTTCAATACCTGAAGGGGGCCTATAGGGATGCTGGGGAGGGACTCTTCATGAGGGACTGTAGTGAGAGGACAAGGGGTAACGGGTTCAAAGTTAAACAGGGGAAGTTTAGATTGGATATGAGGAAGAAATTCTTTACTGTGAGGGTGGTGAGGCCCTGGAATGGGTTGCCCAGGGAACTTGTGAATGCTCCACTGGTGGCGGCATTCAGGGTGGGGTTGGACATAGCCTTGGATGGCATGGTTTAGTGGGAGGTGTCCCTGCCCATGGCAGGGGGGTTGGAACTCGATGATCTTGAGGTCCTTTCCAACCCTAACTATTCTGTGATTCTATGATTATTATTATTATTTTTCACACTCACATTTTGTTGTGATTACCAAAAATAATGAGGCCATACATGGAAAAGTTGTGTGTTAAAAATTGTACCACACAAGACTTTTATCCAGATTGCATATATCATGACTTAATTTACTGCAACTTCACTGTAATGAGATTGGTTTATTTCATACCTTGTAAAGAAATTAACATTCTTAGCAAGTGATCAGGAGTTGATTGATATTTTGTCTTGATGAAGGAAATTACAATTTTTAGGCATTGTGTAAATGTATATAAATAATAACAACAACAACAATTTCCATTCATTATCCTGTAATTGAATATGATACTTAACAGCTTCAGTAGTGATGAGCTGATAAGCAGTACCTTGGTTTGTTGCTTTTAAAGTTAAGCATTCCAATTCTTAGTTAATAAGTCTGCAGACTTGCTGTAGATGGTCATTAAAAGTATCTACATGAACCTGCGTGATGTGTCTATGCTTGGGGGAGGGGTTGTTTTTGGTTTGGGGGTTTTTATTCATAGAGGAACACTGATGTAGAAATCAAAAGCTCAGAGTATAAAGAAAACACTTGTTTCCAGAATAGCAGAGACTTAAAAAAAAAAAAAAAAAAAGTCTTTGAAAATTTGAAAGTAGTGTGGTTTGTTTTTATTGTGAAAACTCTCAGGAAGAACAATTCAGAGTCGGTGCCATTCTTCCCAGCTGAATGGCGCTTGGTTTGTGAAATGGAGCAGCTGCGGTAGTTTTAGCTTGGCTCACAAAACCATTTGCTTTTTAATCAAGAACTTCAAATTCTGTGGTGGTTGTTCATGATGGAAGTGGCCAGCTATGCCCTGTGAGACAGCTGTAGTATAATTGAGAGAGACGATGTGAAGCAAATATAAATGCTGGATGGATGTCTTAAAAGCAGAATATTCAGTAAACTGTAACTGAATTTTTAAAAGGATGAGAAGCATTTATACAGGCAAGACTTTACTACGTAATGAAATGGTTTATGTATAGCTATATTCTTACATATATTGTATAAAACAGGGTTTAAATGTTCAGCATTAGCATTCAAGTTATACAGTGCGATAATCCAGTTTTTGGTGAAGTGTGTATAACTGCATAATGAGAAATGCCTCACTTTTCCTAATTTTACTAATGTTTGTAAAAACATTATTATAAATATAGTTGAGTTCTCTTTCTTAAATTGTATGGGATGTGCTTTTTGTCTGAATGTACATATGCATGTCATATGTTTATGCATATGCTTTTTGAAGAAATAAACATGCTTGTATTTTATCAAATGGAATAGAAGGCTACTGGAGGCACTAAGAGGAGTCGTTAATCTTTGGTGGCAGTTATGGCAGTTGCACAAGTAGCAAAACTTTTTTAAAGAAGCTAAGTATTGAGAAAATAAGTGCTCCAAACCTCAGACTGACAGTTTGTGTTAGAAGGGAATTTTCTAAATAGGAGTTCGACTAAACCAAAAATATCTTGTTTCGCATCACCAATCAGAAGGTGCTGCCCATATGGTTAAAAAAGAAAAAAAAAAAGAAAAGGAAGGTTGAGTTTTAACATTTTGTAGTAATTTTACAGTCATGGTTAATAACTTTTGAAGTTGGAGTGGCTAGTTGTATGTATGATGAACTATACATTCTTTATATGCATGACAAGTTTGTTATGGATTAATTATACAGATCAGAATGTTCCAATCTCTCCAGACAGGCATTTTCATTCTCTTGCTCCCTTTTACACAAAGTTTAGCTTAACTTTAAAAAAAAAATACTGTTCCCAAGTAATATGAAGATAATGGTCCTTGTGGCAGAGTACGATGTTGCTCCTAGATGTTCTCCTTTGTTTTCAAACACTTTGTTCCATTTTATGTTTCCAGTGTGTGCAGTCTCAAACTTCTTTGATGCTGACTAATTGGCGGGGGGGTGAGGTAGAAAGACAATGTAAAAGGGTTAATCTGTTACACTGGTATTAATGAGTCAGCTGGATCCCTGCCATTCTCTTGTTTCTGGTTCACTTAGCACCGATTAGCACAAATGACACTTAGTTTTGTGGGAAGCAAGCTATGAGCATGGTAGGTAATGCAGACCTCAGATGAGAACAGCCTGGTCTCAGGTTAATACAGGTAAAGAAATCCGTGCCATGTGGGTTAAGATAAGAAAATAATCTGGTTTTCCTGCTGGACCCCTGGGAACACTAAGAGTGTTGGTAGGGCTGGGATATTTTAAGCTCACACGTGGTAGATCAAAAGGTGGTCAGGTTGTTTTTTGAAATCCATTCTCTGATGTGCTGCTGAGGATTCAAGCTTTGAATATACTCACCTAACACCCATGCATTAGAAGATGGTGAAAGTCATTATTTGCATGTCTGTGCAACTGAGAGTCCCTTTCTTAAATCCAATACCACTTGTGGAAAACTTTTGAAGAGGTTAGACTGGGTATTAATATAGCAGTAATGTTTCTGTTGTCTGTCCTGAGATTTTAATCTGGCATTCTGGGACAGTAATAAAGAGACTTTAATTCTAAGATTAATTGTATTTTTGTTACTTTTGATTGCAGCTCTCAGTGTAAATTGATTAAAGAAGCAGATGCGGAGAAGGAAATCATGCTTCAGAATACACATGTAGTCCAGTTACTTTTTACAATGTTTCTTACTAATTTAGAAACAAATTCAAGCAAGGCAAACTCAATCCCTCTCTTAAACCTTTTTCAACGTATACACTGAAGTCCAGGTGAGCTTCAAGTCCTGCTCCTGCTGCTTTAGGCTTTCATCTTCCCCTGATTACGGCAGACACCCTTGTTCCCACCTTATTCCTTCACTGCAGGCATCATTTCACCTGCACTGATGCATAAAACACATGCAGAGTGGCTGCAGTATGGGATGAGCCTCAGGTAAGTAGAGCAGGGTTGAAGTGTCTCTTTGGCCCAGAGCGTTTTCTTCCCCCCCCCCGATCTGTTCAGTTGTTGGAATGCTCTCAGAGGCGTGCTCATGTCCCACATCTGAAACTCTTCTTGCTGTAGCAGAGGTTTTTCTTCTGATTGTAACCTTTGAGAACAGCTGTCTAGGTTCTGTATACCCTTCATGTTTAAGAATCATATAGAAATCATGGATTAGATTGCTTATAGGTGTGTTTGACTTCAGATATCTTCATTTGGGAAAAATTCTTACCATTTAGTCACTGGATGAAAAGATACTTCCCTGCCTGTGGAGTAGGTGTTTGACATAGGTGCCTCCTTGTTACGTTTTGGGGAAGCCTGTTAGCAATAGCTGTGTGGAGAGACTGATCTCCTAACTTAGCGGTCTCTTGCAGCTGTTCCCCTGTCCCAGTAAATGAGCCCCAAAACATTCTGTGCCTTTGCATACCACACCTGCATTTTGACAAACTCAAAACAGGCACAGTCTTCTAACCTCCAAGTTGCTTAGAAATTTTGAGACTGAAAGTTTGGTTGGTTTTGAGGCATTTTTTCCTAATTAATCCCTTTGGGGCAGGACAGTAAAGCAAACAAATTTTTTCTAACCAAAAAAGCTTTAAAGTTAAGTAGTGTGGAATATCTCAGAGCCAAATCCTATGTGCTGCCTTCTGCCATGCCTGATCTTACTTATTTAAGAGTTGTTTGGCCGGTAGGGTTTTGTGAGTGAGAATAATCTGAGTTTATCAGCTTGCTGCCACCCAAAAGCAAAGGTGCTACTTTCCTCCTCTTCAGTGAATCTTACTTTGCTCCAATCAGCTCAATCCCCAGAAAAAGGTGAGTTAATAAGCGGGAAGTCTGAGGCTTGTTAGGGTTAGTGCAAGGGCAGGGCCTTCCAGTGAGGGGAACAGGAATCTCCCTCGTTAGTGGCAGTGAGTGATTAGACCAACTTGTGTGGGGAATGACAGGAGCAAACAGCTCAAAGAGGTCCACACACTTCGCAGCATTGGTTTGGTCTGACAGCAACCTTGTATAGTATTTGTACTGCTGCTGTGCTTGTGTGTATAAACCTCTAGGCAGTAAGCTTGTTGCCGTTGCCTCTTCTCAAGGGAGACAAAAAGTCCATTGCCTTTCAGGCGGTGGCCATGGCTTTGAAGAAAAAGGGGGTGTCATTTTGGCTTGGGATTTTTTTTCCCCTTGCAGTTTTCGCACATCAGGCTGCATAATGACTGTGGGCAGATCACACTGTGAGGATTTAAGGTTTTGAATATAGGACACATTCCTGAGTAGAGCACACGTAAAGCAGTAGCTGCATCATGGAAACAGAATTCTCTCTTGTTTTATGGAAATCATTAATCTGCTGTAGCAGCTGCCTATCAGATACAGGAGTTCAGGTCTTTGTGACCTAGAATTTCATCTACCAGTTTTTCAACCAGTTGAATAGGTGTCAGGTAACACAGCCCTTTGTGCATGGGATGGGCTGGTTCCCTGGCTTGTTTTACAGGGAGTCGGCAGCGTAACGCTGATCTGTGCTTTTCTCTGAGTACCGAGTTCAAAATGGAGGTGGTAAGGAATATGGCTAGAAATGGGAAAGACTATCAATATGACTGTTTCAGGTCTCAGCAAAATCCCTCATGTTCAGGTTTCAAGTGAGTGCATTTTAAACAGAATATATAAAAAATGCATGACCTTACCTACTTTTTTACTGCTATACACACAAAAAAATCAAATACTTGGATGGATTCTTTGCATTGACCAAGCAAGATTTAGATTTTTCATAAAATTAATTTCCTCATAGTAATTCTTACAGCCAGTTTATGTAAGTCCTGAAAGAGCTGTCATCCAGACTAATGCTGTTGGCTTCCACAGAGAGCTTACTGAACACAGCAATTCAGCTTTGTGTAGTGGGTGTTCACTTATATGATCCCTGGGGCTGACAAAGTAAAAAGGAATACAAGTTTCTCATGAAGAGAAAGCAAAAAGCAGAAAACTAGTTGCATTGTTGACCCACTAGGAAGAAAGGGAAGAAAACTAAAAATACTGTAGTTTCCTACAGCTCCTCCAAAAAGGAGCATTTCCTAATATAATAAATTGTTTGGGGGTTTTGGTAGGTTTCAGAATTTCGTCATGTTTTTGATATGTGAGTGCTTGCACACCTTTCACATGTCGATTTGTATGTTATCTACAGTGACAACTACATTTAGATCCAAAATACTGTCTTCTGGTTTGTTTTTTTTTCACAATGGCAGGCAAGGCTGGTGCTGTGATAGCGTTTGTTTGCACAGGACAGCTGAGCCACTTAACTGCCTGAAGAACAGGTCATCCTTCTTCTTGCTCCTGAAAGCAGGATTACTTTCTATCACCTTTGTGCCAGCTCTGCCAGCTCATTTGGCATCCCTGATTTGGCTCACTAAACTGGCAAAAAACTAATCCAGCAAGAAAAGGAGTATGTAGTTATCTTTTGTAACAGTTCAGTGAGCTTAGGTGGCTTGCAAGATCTCAGGAGGCTCTGGGAGCCACCATCACAGAGGAAATAGTGGGAGCATCTGGGCTCTGGGGAGAGACAGAGCTGCTCCTTCTTGGCAGCATTGAGCTGTTAGCCTGACTCAGCCAGGTTGTGAAAACTCACCCTTAGGTAATAGTGTTCACACTATTTTCACACTGTTTGACTGACAGCTCTTCAAACAGTAGCCAGGAGGGAGTTATCAGAGTATGCAGCTTGTTTTTGTAGGGTGGCCTTGTCTCTTGTGTTTTGAAACACATACTTATTCTATTCTAATCGTATTATTGCATGGAAATGTTCTGCAGAAAAATTACATGTGCAGGGCGGACTTGTCTGAGAACGACATTGAGCAAATAGAGAGCCACAGAGCCTGGAAAAATTTGTGCTTCAGCCTCTGAGACAGTCTGTCTACTGGATATTGAGGAATTCAGAAGCCTTTGGTCTGCTGAACACTGTAGGCTCAGAAGCCTAAGACAGAGAGTGGTCTTTCGTCACTGAACATCAGGAATTTTTTCTTAGAAGACCTGGTAGCCCCGTTGGAGTAGCTGACACCTCACCATGGATCTTGAGTGCCCATAAGCCTGAAGTTCTCTTGAAACCCTGGCTGCAGAGTTTGAAACAGCCGTAGCTCACCCCACCGGCTCCCCAGGGCCTCTGGGAAGGGAGTGGTTGCCATCTCACAAAACAAGAAATGCTCTTTTTTGAACACTGGCCGTCTGCCTTTGTGCTCTTGAAGCTGATATAGTCCTACATGGGTGTTTTGTTGTTTGGGTTTTTTTTTTGACATATTGAAATGTTTTGGTTTCAGCTGGAAAATGCCATTTCTGTGCAGAGTCTGGGGAAGGGACCGATGTACAGAGTAGATGTAATTTGGCATAAGTGTTGTTATCCCTCAGATGATTCCACACAGTTAACAGCTGATGATAAAAGTTACAGCTGGCTGTGACCTTTCATCATTTTCTCTATGTTTGAGAAGAATATGTTGTGAAGTTCTGGCAGATTTATTTTTTTTTTCAGGAAGTATTCAAGCACTGCACAATTGTTGTTTTTTCTCCTCTTTGCTCTGTGGGCAGCATTAGTGTCACTTTTTGGTGCACACGCAAGCATTTGGACATTTCAGTGTGAGACACAGCCAAAAACCTATCAGATGGACTTTTGCAGCCGATGCCCTTGTATCTTTGTAAATGGATATTTTAACATGGTGGGCTTCTTTATACTTTTCTCCCTTCAGAAATTCTCATTCATTTTCCCCCCAAAAGTAACTTTTGTCCTGTTCTTCAGATGCTTCTAAGGAATTCTGCTAGTGCTTTTTTGCGCTGTTATTTCAATTTTTTTCCTAACAGATCTCCACTACTGCATTTGTGTGACACAAAAATGCAATTGAAGGTCCAAACCCCTAGTCCAGAAATACTAAAAAACTGTGAATATATAATGCTATTTATCTCATTGCCTTTAAAATCAAGCAATCTAGCAATAAGATGTTGAAGGGAACATTTCCATGTTGTTTACATGCAAGTCAAAAGTAAACCAGAAGTTCTATAATGTAGTTTCTTCTGCAAAGCTGGCTTTAGAGTAAAGTTCCTAGAAATACTAAACCAGCTTAAAGCACAAAAGTAATAGGAAAATAACACTTTAATCCTACTTAATCCACATTATTGACTTATGTGTTCTAATAAATAAATAAAATTATGTAGTCCTTTAATCATATATGTGGAGCTGGTTATTCATGAGAGAGGTCTGATACAAAGATTAGCTACTGCGCTGTTTTTTTTGGTTTCTGAGGACAGGTTAAATGGATATATGTTTTATTTTGTGAGGAGATTGCCTGCTTCTTAACCTGTGGTTTTTGTTTCTGTTTTTTTGGGTTCGGATCCCTTTCCCAAGTCTGAGATAGCTCAAAAGATGGTAATAATATAGTGGAATTAACGGTGTAAATTGAAAGTAATATTATAAGGAGTTATGGAAACAGAGATATTTTCTTTGTTTTGTTGAATAATTTGTTGAGACTGCTTTTGGTTATAGGTTTTCCTTTTTTTTTAATATTCAGAACCTTTGTGTAACAACTCTACCTATGTTTATAAACTTGTTACTACACAAAATCCAAACAGAGAGTTTGTGCTTCCTTTTTAGAGGAAAACAAGCTATGTTGTGTTCTGAAATATTCTGCAAGCATGTGTCAGAAATGCAAAAGTTGCAATGGACGTACCGTAAGGTTTGCTGCACAGTGACATAAGATTGCCAGGCTGCCATCTAGAAGATGGCTTTCAGAAAAATGTGGGGAGGGAAGCTTTTTGAGCCACTGTATTTGTAAACTTCCTGGTGGAAGCTTAGATGTTAATTTAACTTTCTGCTTCAGGTGTATTGGTGCCAGTGTGTCGCACAGATACATATAAACTGTGTATCAGTGTATCTGTATAACTTTGTGTGTGGTGTTATATTTTAAATTGATTCAGCTTAACTTTGTTTCAGAATTGAGTGGGGCTTCTGTGCCACTGAGAGTATGGTGGCACTTTATGTACAGGATGATTATTACATTGCAGAAGATTTCTTGTAATTATGTCCCATAAAAGTTACATTAAATGAGTGTCCTATCCTATGCATTAATTCTTCTCCCACTAAGTATTTACTTTCTACTACTTTCAGAGTTTCAAGAAGATGTGGAAAAAAAAGAAAAAGAAAAAGGAAGTAAGTTCATAATAACTAATGTGAATGTTGTAGGCAGCTGCTCATGCAGGAAGGGTAGTTATTGGGATGAGGGGTGGTGAGGCCCTGGAATGGGTTGCCCAGGGAAGTTGTGAGTGCTTCATCCCTGGCAGCGTTCAAGGCGGGGTTGGACATAGCCTTGGATGGCATGGTTTAGTGGGAGGTGTCCCTGCCCATGGCAGGGGGATTGGAACTAGATGATCTTGAGGTCCTTTCCAGCCCTAACTATTCTATGATTCTATGATTCTATGATCATCTGCTTATCACAGTGCATCCCACAGTAGTTAGTGGGACAAAGGTGTAAGTGACCCAAACATGGGTAGACTGAGTGATTGATTTACAATTTTTTCTGTGGGTTTTCCCTCTCCTTCATTATTTAAAAATTGTTTATCGTTTAAACATGACTGAAATGCTGTCAAGATAAAATAAAACACAGCTTTCTTTAGAACAGGAAAAGCAATGAAGTTCAGTTTTTCAAGGGCTTCCTTGAGTATCTAGTCATAGAATAATAGAACAGTTTGTGTTGGAACGGACCTCAAAGGTCATCTAGTTCCAGCCCCCCTGCCATGGGCAGGGGCACCTTTTACTAGACCAGGTTGCTCAAAGCCCCATCCAACCTGCCAGGGATGGAGCAGCCACAACTTCTCTGGGCAACCTGTTCGACTGTCTCACCACCCTCATTGTAAAGAATTTCTTCCTAATGTCTAATCTAAATCTGCCCTCTTTCAGTTTAAAGACATTCCCCCTTGCCCTATCACTATATGCCCTTGTAAAAAGTCCATCTTCAGCTTTCCTGTAGGCAGCTTTTAGGTACTGGAAGACTGTTGCACCTCTTCCACACTGCTACAATAGTCCTGGCTATTTCTCTCTATTATTATAGTGGCTTCCCTTGCCTTCATTCCCAGTGGTCAACCGCAGCAATATTTGCCAATTGACCTCCTAGCTGGCCAAAAAGAACAGGGAGCAATGGATTTTTCCTTTGGCGGGGGCATTACTTCTGGTCTCTTTTTACTAGCGAGCTGCAGATTATATGCTGTAAGCACCCTCACATCTTCTATTGCTGTGCCAATTTCAGCCACATTTAACAATGTTTTTGTGCATTATCAAGGACAGAGGATTGATCATGTAAATCTTATTCTTTAAGTAGCCATCTTATATTTGCATTATTTGTTTTCTAACATAATTTGCATTTATGTAGCAAGCTTCATATGCAAATATTAGGGTATCAGCACCTCAGTTTTTGACAGGAAAATGACCTTAATGCATGCTGGACCTACTGACATGCGAGTTACACAGTGTAACCAGGCGACTGAGCAGGCAGACCACACTGCAGGTTTCAGAGTGCTAGGAAAATCTCTTTCCTCATCAAAATTGGGTTCAATATGCTGTTTTCATTCTAGACAGGATTGTCTCTAGAACTACATGACAAATAAAACAGGAGGAGGGGACTCCTAATCTCATAGTTAAGTGAGGATAGTGAAATAATCTTAATTTCATATTGAAGAGTTGAATGTTATAATAAATATTTACCTTTTGAACAACACCTAAGCCTGTAATCTGAGATAGGATTTATAGGTTAGTTTTCACTAGTGACAAGAAAATGATATTGAGGAAATGTGTTTAAGGGAAGGTTGCTGGTTGGCAGTACTCTGCGTGAGCTGTACTAGTGTCTTCAACTGAGTTTGTTGTTGTTACTAATGTTTCCGTAAAGCCTTTTACCACTCATCAGGAACTGAAGAAGTAAAGAATTTTATTGTTGTGAGATTAAACTTGTTATCATCCTTCCAAGCAAAATAAGAAAACAGGAAGGATTGTGAAGATCATGACTATTATATTCTAATTAAGGGTAAAGAAGCAAAGTTAGACAAGAGAAACAGAATAAATTAAGGTAAATAGCGCTGTCTTTATCTCCATCCCTTGGAAAAGCAAAAAGGACCTAGTGGAAGACTGTAACCATAGAAGAAAATCTTGCTTGCAAACTGCTGCTTCTTTTACATTTGTTGCATACCATCCCAACCATACAGCAAAATTGGATTATGCTAAGTGTAGACATCTATCACTGCCCAGGAAGAAGATTTGAGAGTGAGATGGAAAGTAAAGAGATTATATAACTTAACACTAAACTTCTCCAAATGTCTAAAAATCTAAGGTTTTTCTTGTTTTATTCTTAACCTTAAAACAATGTACTTATTCTCTGGGATGATTGACCTGGTCTAGATGACCATGACAATAAGCTGACACTCAGTGATTATAGAAACAATGAATCTAAAAAAAAAAAAATTTAATCAAGTCATAAAACTTTTCTTTTTCAAAAAAGTAGGTTAAATGGTTTACTTCCACAGAAAAGTATGATTCACTTGGTCTTAGAAGGTTGCATTTGTTTTGATGGGAAGAGAAGGGGCTTATCTGACAGATGAAATGAATGACAGGAAGATTTGAAGGTTCTCTAGGAATCTCAAAGCCTGAAACTTCATGCATGTTGAGACTGGCCTATGTCATGCAATCTGTGCCTTCCAGGCATTTTTGCAGGTTTGATTTTGTTTTGTTTTTTTCCTAGGGACAATGTTCATGATAAATACTAATATTTAATAAATATGCTGGGGGCTTATCTGCAGGAAAGTATCAGTCAAACAAAGGCAGAGTACTGAATAGTTTTGAGGTTCTCCCTGAGGCATTGGCACACATGCCCAGTGAAGCATGAATGTTGGGTCAGACAACTTAAGAGGACATACTGTTACGAAGCTTTTGTTTTCACCTTCTTTCTAATAGAATGATTGAACATGTCATAAGCCCTTACTTGGATCTGTACTATATTGCTTGTACTATGTTTCATTACTAAGGATGTATTGAGTAGCAGATAAGTCATATCACCGGCTCATTCCAATAGCAAAACTAGATAAGAAAGGTGTGGCAGCATCCAAGGTAATAAACTAGTGTGGGATTTCCAAATAGCAAAATGGAAAAGTGAGATCTTCCAAAAGATATGCTGTGGCAGAGGGTTCAGTGTTTTTGTGGGATGCTTTGAAAGGCTGCTATGCACATATAATGGAGGAAAAAGTACTTGCATGGGTGCATCACACCAGTAAATCAGAATGAAATTGATCCTTAGCATTTCTTTAGGCTTGACATGGAAGTATTGTAAGTTAAATCTAAAGTAAAATAACGTTTCGTCATAGGGGATCGTAGCTCGTGGATGAATGAATTCTACAGCTTTCTTTGACTGTGGAGCTGGGGGTAACAAGTAATAGAGGAGTAGATATAACTAAGAGACAAGAGAGACTGTGAAACCTCCATCTTTGGAGACTCAAAATTCAGCTGGACAAGCACTTGAGGAACATAGTTTCACTTTGAAGTTGGCCCTGCACTGAATTGGAGGTTGGACTAATGTGACCTCCAGGGGTTCCTTTGAACCAAAATTTTGCTATGAAGCTCTTCAGCTTTCTGAAAAAGTTGGGCACCTATTGAAACAAAGACATATACATGGGGGTCAGGGGAGTTGGAATGATTTAGCCTCAGTGAATTGGTTGGAGATGGAGATGGATTTAAATTCTATAGGTCCTTTGTTCTAGGCTTCAGGAAAGCTTTGAAAGAAGCTAAAGTTTTAAGTAATACAAAAAAAGTGCAGAAATAAAAATATTTTTGCAAACTTACAAGTATGTAGATCTGGGATACTGGAAATTTACAGCAGCCTGTAATCCTTTCATATTGTTTTTCTATTGCCATCTTCCTAAAAATTTTTGGTTTGAGGTTTGTTTTGGTTTGTTTTTTTTGGTGGTGGTGGGGAGGTTTCTGTAAGGGAGTTTTTAATTCGTGGTTTTGCTGTGATCTCGATAGTGCGATGTGGGTTAAGAAGACCCTGACAGAATTGTTTAGAGAAATGGAGACTCCACATTAAGATCGCCTGCAGAAGGATGGGATACCAAAGTGAAACTGGGTGGAAATTCAGAGTGCCACTCCCATAATCTTCAGTGGCATGTGCTGTAGTTGGATTTGCTATTCCTGTTAATTGGGAAAGAACTGAACCTTGTTGCTTCATGTCTCTAAATGGAAAAGCATTCAGAATAATGTTTACCTTATTAGTTTCTGCCCTCCCTTCTACAATTTTGAAGAAATCAGTCTGTCAGGGTTCTCAGTGCAAGTTTTATATAGATTTTTCTCATGGTTTGTTAGGATAATTAGAGGAGATACTGGTAAGTTCTACTCCCAGTCAAAAGTTTATTTGTAGGATCCCTTAGCACCTAGGTATACAGACACTGTTGAAACTCAATATAAGGCTGCCAAAGATTTACCATGTTGCCTGCTTAGGCTAACAGACCTCTGATGTAGTATGGGCTTACACAGACTTCCTTCTCATTCATCATTCACCCTTATGCAGCATAAACTCCTAAACTCTTGTTTTGCTGAAAGTTGCAGCTGTCAAGAATCTTTTTTGCTGATGTATTGGTTTTTTTGGGGGTATTATTAGCTTGTTGAAATGAAACTGCTGTTGATATGAAAAGCTTTAATATGAAATCAGGATGAGGTGACCTCAAACTCAGATGACTTCATTGTTTTGCCAACTATACGTATTCTTATAAGACTATTAATATCTTGGCCATGTGGACATGGTGGCTAATGAGGATTGATGTGTAGGGTTTTTAGCACTAACGCTAAATGGAATGGTAATCCCACTTTTAAGAAAAGAGAAGAGCTGCCTGTCCATGAATGTCCCATCTCTCACATTGAAGAAGACAGCAACTGGCCAGTGCCTTATTTGATTCAGATAGATGGTTGAGTGGTCTGTTAATGACCAATGGTAACTGCCAAATTGCTTACAGTTTATTATATTTTGCTATAATTGTGTACAGTCCATTCAGGGGGGTTGGACTAGATAATTTTTAGATCTTTTTCCAACCAAACCATTCTGTGATTCTGTGCTCATTAGCAAAGATTCTGAAGTTCTTCTCTCTGTCTTCTGTTAATTGTCTTGATCCCATAAAATCAGCACAACATTGTGTTCTGGGTTCGGCCATCAGTGATCCCTTGTATCATGCCACAGCAGTCCCCAACTCACTCACAGGGTAGGAATTGGCTGGTAAACATATTTGACTGATAATCTGGATTGGCATCTCAGCCCTCTTTGGTACTAAATGTAGCTACAGATTTTTCTTGAAATGAATCGGGGTGACTGAGATGAGGCTTGAGAATAGAAATAGTAATAAGAAGAACAGCAGCCACTTGACGTCCAATGCTGCTTGCCCGTCTGCTGCATGCACAAAAAAAGGAAAAGAACTTTTTACTTTGCAGTAAACTTGCAATGATGCTGAAAGTAAATGGAAGCTGCTGTACACCCTGGGAGTGGGTGCTGGAGAAACAAGCATGGCTTGGGAGAAACTGAGAAAAAACACTTTTCATCCCTGCTGAAGGAACTGGAGGATATTTAAATGAAGCCAAAGTGGAGCAAGTCTCAGAGAAGGGATACTATCAAACATCTTGAAGTAGTTCATTTCAATGGACTGATCCAAATCTCATTGAGATCAGAGCCTGCTTGTAGACTTTAAGAACATTCTCCCAGTACCCTTGGTCACCATGGAGGAGTGTTCCCTGCAGCAATACCTCCTGGCTTTGAAGTCTTGCCTCTTTTTTTTAACCATTATAATTACTTACTTTATGTTATATTCTTGTCCTGAGCATAATTACACAGAGCAGTCCAAGGACTGAGGAGGCTTTCTGAAGAGCAGCTAGGTTGCAGTAGTGCAGGGGAAATTTTTTTGCCTGGGAGACTGAAGTGTGATTGTGTTAAGCAACATGCTTTGCCTAGGCTCAGTAGCTGTGCAGGGAGGGCATGGGGAGCAGGTAAAGTTTAAGTGATAAGGGGAAAAAACCACTTAATTTAATGAAAATTATTCAAGGCCAGGTTGGACAGAGCCTTGGGTGACATGGTTTAGTGTGAGGTGTCCCTGCCTATTGCAGGGGGGTTGGAACTAGATGATCTTAAGGTCCTTTCCAACCTAAACCATTCTATGATTCTATGATTCTATGATCTTGACACAGAAGTGCAATTGTAGGGACTCCTAAGACTCAGATGTTCAGCAGGGAGGGAGAATTACAATACCTGTTAAATATCTCCCTATATTGAAAGTGCTGCCACTATTTATGCACTGAAGCCTGAAGTTCTGTTAGTTTATCCTGGAGCAGGGTGACTTAAAATTGGTGTGTCTGGTCTGTCTTTCTTCCTTATCTCAGGGATAGAGGGGAAGATTTATGAATAGGAAAGAGGTGTAAGTAACTGCAACAAAACCTTGATACTTCTACAGAGTCAGCCTCTCCTGTTTTCAGATCCTACTAATCCTCTCTTAAAACTTTTTGTCTTTTTGCTTCCAAGTAGAAGAGGTTAATGACAGGCAACAAAGAATTAAGCAACTCACTAAGGTGTAATGGAAAATAGCTGTTTGAAGCTGAAGGTGGCATTTGAAAATATGTATTTGGTAGCTTCTTACTGCTTGCTGTGTTGCACGTGCTTCACTGTCTCACAGGATTCTTGTGAAGACCAGAACAAATGTCAGTCTGTTTTAGAAGACTCCAAAATGTATTTACAATTGGTTTTAATTTTTTAAGACGAGGGTGGTCTCAACTGTTAAATGCTGTTGATCAAGAGACTATACAGCTTGAGGATAACAAAATGCTAGAAGAGGAAAGAGTATAAATAGAAATGCCTCTTCCTTGTTGAGTAGAAGCCAAACTTGTGATTGAATCATTCTATATAAGAGTTCATAGAGGTCCAGATAGGCAGCTGAATGCAGATTTCTGATGAAACCAAAGATTCTGAGGGGGACATACATAGTAGATACTGAAGACTCAACTGGGTATTTCTTTCCTGTGCAACACCTGGCTGCAGTTCTTGGAAAAAGAAGATACCAGTGGAACTCACGGAATGTTGGTATAAATCCAGCACCAGCTCAGTGAAAGGAGAAACGTATGTCTGACCTTTGAGTGCAATGCCATTTATTTGGGCCTAGAAGAGGCTTAATATAACTTAAAAAGATCCTCCCAAGACTGAGGATTTGAAATGTGGGCTTATCTGGACAGTAGGATAAATATGTCTACTGCTCTCTTTTCAAACTTTAAAATATTTTTCCTTTGATAAGTATGGAACCATTTTGCAGCAATAAGCATAACATATTTTTTTCCTCTGATAAATTTTCTTGACAACATACTACATATTGCAGGATTTGTCATATGTTTAAACCATATTACACTGCATGGAGTGTCCCTCATTTCTTATTCTTGTAGGCTCTAAATAGTATGACTTTTTTAGATACATGACTTAGATTTTTTTAACAAGAGTTTTATGACTAAAACTTTGCATAATGCTATCAAACCAAGGGGTATACGAGCTAGAATCTGTTTCGTAAAATGAATCATTTTGTCTGTTATCTCTTAATTAAAATAGAGCTTTAAACTTGCTCTAGTTCAAACAAATTAGTTCAAGAAATCTTATGGCCTATGTTTATACAGGAGGTTAGGCTAAATGATTGCAGTGGTTCCTCTGGCCTTATCTGTGGGTATATTTGCAGTTCAGTTCTGATGAAAGACTTTTTTGGGGAGTGGTGGTGGGTATTTGGTAGCCCTTCCTACTAAGGTCATGTGTTTGTGAATTTGTCAGAGCCAGGTTTCAGTTGCTTAGTTTGGTGAAATTGTGGCTATAACCAGTTTGCGTCAGGATTGTGTAAGGGATATTGTTTGGGTTTGTTTTTATTTTCCAGGGTGTTGTGGAGGGACACACAATGCAGATACCTGGTTCTTTGGTTTTCCCCAAAGTCAAAACCTGTCTATCAGAGTGTATGAAGTGCTTAAAAGAACCCACATTAATTTCTGCACCCGAAGGTCTGTGCTGTCATGGGTTGTCTTGCTGGTGTTTGCCTTCATAGCATGAAGGTAGATGAGAAGAGGAGATTGCAGGATTGCAGTGGAGAAGAGGAAAAGTCAGATCAGAGGGAAGCATCTGAAGAGCTAAACCTGAAGAAGGAGAAACTGTGACTTCCAGTAAAGAGAAGAGATAAGAATTTAGGTCAATGAGAAACCAAAGCAAGCTGAACAAAAAAAATGAATTGGGGGTGGCTAAAGAAGATGGGTTAGCTTTGGCAAGGTTGATAAGGCTGGGGACTGGTAGAGCTGGGGAGATATGTGGGACTGAGTTCAGTATTTGGACTAGTAGAAACAAGGATGACTAATCTGTTTGGATATTTGAGATAGGAACCAGTAAAAAAAAAAAAACAAAAAAAAACTACACAAAAAATTGATTTCTCTGGAAAACTATTCTATCCTAGTGGATATCTTGGGCAGTTTGGTGTGCAGCTGCCTATACCCATTCTAACTCCAGTAACTCAAATAATAACAGCCTGTGCAAAGATTCGGGCCTTACCCTTGCAGGGCAATATATTTTTATTTTTAGCAAGGAAGAGCTCTGCATTGAAGTTCAGTTTACAAAGGCAATTTGAGTTGTGAAACACTATAGATGGTGCTACATTTTGGCCTCCTTAAGAACTCATGACCTCCAGGAGTTGAATGTCAAAGTTCTAATTCTAAAAATTTCATTTCTCTCCAAATAAGCTGTTCTTATTCTTCCTTTCCTGTGAACACTTTTACATTTTTGACCTTTTGGTCCTGATTTCAAACAAAGATTCTTTTCATCTTAAGGAAAACTAATCACAGGAAAAAAGTATATTCTGTGTAGCATTAACACACATGAATTTGGTCTTTTATTTTTTGCATATAAAAACTTCTGAGTGCTTTCCCAGGAATGGTATGTAAAGACAATGAGTAAAAAGTTGGCTCCTGTGTTTCTTAAATCTCCGGTGTAACTCTCCTTCAATATGTTTGTGCATACACCCAACTTTACCCAATATGAGTCATCTCACTGACTTCAATTAGCTGTCCCTTTGCTACTAACAGGCTGTGCAGCTCTTTCCTTACACACTTGATGAGTCTTTGTCCAGCTCACTGCAGTCTACTTGGATCTTCACAAGTCTCCATGCAGTCAGCATAAGTTCTCTTGACAAATCCTCATTTTAGGGAGGAGTATCCTGCGTAGTCTTTCATCCTTCATCCTTGGTGAAATGTAGGACTTGAAGTGACATAAAAGGTCATTCATCTTCCTTGTTTTGATGGAGATGATACCATTTGTGACAGATGTTTCTACAACCTACCTTTGAAATCTTTTGGAGATGGACCACTGTTTAAAGTGACCATTTCCTTAGGTTGTTTCAAGTGCTTATGTAGCCTTACTCCTGGAGAAGTTGATCTAGCCTAAATTTGATATGATTTAAACTTACTTTCATCCACAGCAAATGTCTCAAAAATATGTCTTACTGTCCTCTTCATACATCTGTTAACCATTGCCATGCCTCCTCAAGTTTTTGCAGTCTTTCATTGCAGAGTGCATTCAGAATAGCTCTAATAATTTTTCTTTGAAGGCCTCTTCATTACAAATGTAAACTAATGGTTTTGCATAGTTTATTTCCATGGTTGTTACTTACCTCATTGTCTTATAGGTGCTTACAAATTTTGTTTTTCACATCATCGTGGGGTAGAATCGATGATTAACTGAATTCCCATCTTATTTGGTCTCACTCCTCTTCCCTTTTTTTAAGGTGGTGTGAATACAAGTGCTTTGGAGTATTTTATGTAGAGAATTACTAGTTGACTGAGAAGCATTTTTCCATTAAATACGTTTTTCCAGAAAAAATCTTGGAAAGTATAGGCATTAATAGAATTGATAGGCATTACTGACCTATAACAAAGAGGATTTATTGATGATACTCAAAATACACTGTTAGGAATAATACCTGAGTATTAAACAGCATGCCCAATGACTGCTTGTTTTCATAAGATAATTTCCCAAACATTGCATTGTACCCAGGATACCCGACCAGGTTCTGAGGACAGCATGGAGCAAGCATGTGTGGGCCTGGGTGTCTTTGGCTTCCAGGCTAGTGGGGTATGGGCAGAATCTGGCTGCTCTTCCCAACAACTTCTGCCAGGTACATCAGCTCTAAATAAACCTCAGGAGAAAATGGTGATTCATTTCTGATGGACACAGGCTTTGCAAAGGAGTTACACTACAGTAACTTGAACCCTTTCATTTAGAATTGCTGCTGCAGGACTCCTTAAGGATAGAGACTTTCAAAATACTCCATTACAAAAAGCATAGCAGTTCAAATAAAAATAAAACCGGAATTACATGACTAAATCTTTCACTGGTCGTCTCCTCTTATAAACTATTTACTGAGTAGCACTATGTCCTGGGTTCAGCAGTAGCAGTCATTTTTCTCCTTCTTAGTAGCTGGTGCAGTGCTGTGTTTTTGACTTTCAGCCTGGGAACAGTGCTGATATCACTGATGTTTTCAGTTGCTGCTCAGTAATGTTTAGTCTGACCAAGGACTTTCTGAGCCTCATGCTCTTCCAGGAAGGAGTGGGAGCCGGGAGGAAGCAGAGACAGGACACCTGACCCAAACTAACCAAAGAGGTATTCCATACCACAGCACGTCATGCCCAGTATATAAACTGGGGACAGTTATCCGGAATGATTAGATCGCTGCTTGATTGGGCTGGGTATCGGTCGGCGGGTGGTGAGCAGTTGTATTCTCTCCCCTTGTTATTTCCCTTATCATTATTATTATTGGTGGTAGCAGCAGTGGTTTGTGTTTTACCTTAGTTACTGTACTGTTCTTATCTCAGCCCCTGGGAGTTACATTCTTTTGATTCTCCTCCCCATCCCTCCAGGAGCAGGGAAATGAAGTGGGGGGGGAGTGATAGGGCATCTGCGTGTTTCTGAGTTACCGGCTGGTCTTAAACCGTGACATACTAATAGCAGAAGGAGATAATCCACAAAATCTCTACAACTCCTTATACACCCTCCCACCAACAAAGATCAGAGAAGATAGGCTAGGTGGATATTTGGTTTATTATGTCTGAGAAAAAAAAATGCTCTTTTTTTTCTTGTTGTTGTTTTACTATCTCTATCTTTAAAATTAATGATGTACTTTTTGTCTTTAAAAAAAAATTAAATACTCTTGTCTCTAGTTTATTGCTGTGATCTGCTCATCTTATAGATTGGTACCAGCTGCAGCTTTTGGGATAAACTGGATCATATGTCCTCAGTAAAATCCTGGGCAGTGGTAGCCACATCTTTGCAATGGGAGGAGGTTAGTGGCCAGCCTGACAAGTAGTCATTGTTCCAGTACAGTCAAAACCAGGCTCTTTCTCTAAGTATACTGTGTCTCTCTTTCAGCTCTAGTGCACAGATATCCTCTGTGTGGAAACGAGGTTACAAATAATGGTGCACATGTTCTCCCAGCCTGATATGGGACTGGGATGTGATGGACTCGTGCTCCTGTTATTGCATTTGCACCAGATACTTGTACTGCTATGTCTCCTTTGTTTGTCACTTTGCCAGTATTAGAATGAAATGGTCCTAGAAAGTGCAAAATACAGGCCCTGCATTTTGCTTTCTTTCTTTTTTTCCCCTCTAAATTTTTCCCCTCTATTAACTGACACAGATTTATTCCTGTGTTTTGCAGACCACTTTTCAATGTCTTCCTCTTTTCACATTTTTGAAATTGTAAAATGTAAATGTGGCAACAGAGTTCCCACTTTCCCAGGGAATTGTATAATCTGATTTTAGGAAGACTCAGGAATTTTTCCCATTCTTTGTAAAAGAATTTTCAGTGATTGAATAGTTGGTTTTGTTTTTTATTTTTTTTTTCACTTTGCCAGGTGACACAATTGATGATCAAAGTAGAGAGTCAAAGGATAAAACTCCATTTCCAGAGACCAGACCAATGTACAACCAACCTTCACAGGTAGGAGAATAGTTTCCTTGTATCACACATGATGAAACTTCCATAGCAGCTCATTTAAGAAGCCTGAATATCCTGCAGAAGAAAGTTTCAACATATTCATATCTTCCACAGACTGAGTACTTACTCAGCCTTCCTCGTCAACTATCATAAAAGAAGCACTGCTAGTAATTAGATGTCAATATTATCAAGGCCACCAGTATTGGTTTGAAAGAGAAATAATAAGAAGGCTGGGCTGTATGGTATTGCTGAGTATCTTATTTTTATACTTGAGACATACAAGAACAAAAATATGGCTAGATGTTAGTGAATTGCATAGAAGCATTAATGTGGTGAGTAGTGATGAAAAACATCAAACATTTACATCAGTCATTTATTTCCCTAGCTACAATTGTAAGTAACATGTTGTAAATGTATAATAGACTATCTATACTATATGTTTGCTTTCTGTTTCAGGACTGTGTGGTTGTAAATAATCTGGACTTCTTTTTCTTCATCTGGTTTATTCAATACTTACTACATGTATACCAAAGAGGGCTTTTCAGAGTATTTCTGCATATGATGTACACATACTTGCTTCTCCTCCTCTGAAAATGTTTTGCAATGAGTATGAGCTTGTTTTCCATTGCCAGGTAGTTTTAGGTATTTCCAAGGTAACTGTGACACATTTTGCTTGGACATTTGTGCTTTTGAGGTATGTTTTGTTTTGTTAGGGGGTTTGGGCTGGTTTTTTTGTGTGTGTGTGTGGTTTTTTTTGTTCAATTACTTTTTCTCTTAACGTATGTTTTCTCTCTTTCTCATAGCTAGCCTTGAAGCTAACTGTGTTTCTGTCCGTCCATCTCTTCCCAATGCCATGTTAATATTTGTTATTGCTAAGTCCCTTGGTATATCGAAGGTGTGTGTGATAATGTTGCATCTTTAAGAGTGGTCAACATGAGGGTGTGATTTCCTTTTTTAATTTCAAATGAAATACTGTGTCTGATCCAGAAATCTTTAATTCATCTTAAGTAACAAGTGGTTTGCCTTCTGATAATGTGGTAGTATGAATTAATTACAATTAACCACAAAATTTTAGTCTGACTTCCAGATCCATGCACATCTGAGCCAGGGTGTTTTGCAACCAAGTCCTGCAATTCTGAGGGAATACAATGCATTGATGTTGTGGGTACCTACTGCACAGACATAGTTTCTCCTAATACAATATTCTCACTAGGTATTCTGAATTGCATTTATTGTAATGTCAGTGGTTTGTTCAATTATATGGAATTTCAGTAAAATAGGAACTTGTGTAGTTTTTAAGTGTTTATTAGTTAGAGGAAAAAAGTCAAGTTTTCAAAATAAAATAGCATATATTACAGTGAAAATAAACCAAATATTTATTTTAACTTTTCTATTAAAAGACTCATGTCACAAAAATATTGTACAAACTGACTTGCGACAACATCCGTTAAAATAAGACACAGTGTTTAATATATCTAAGATATTAATTGCAGTCTGGATTTCAGTGTTTGGACTTCATGTTTACCCGAAGGAATTCTCAATTTCTCAAACTGAGTAACTGAGGATATGGATAATTCTGGCCATTAAGAAAGCAATATTCCTATTTGCAGTGGTGAGTGTATTTTTGTAAATTTGTGGGACATCTTTACCAATTTAGCAAAACTGGAAAAGCAGTGTGTTATGTACTCAGTATGTCATTGAGGCATAGAACATTAATTGAAATCATAAACTTAGTAGCATTAAAAGAAGAGTGCTTCATAAGCATAGTACAGCACATTAAACTATGTTTGCTAGACTGCAAAATAGGATCAGATGTTTGTCATGCAGAGTTGAACAGAAGAGCATTTAGTTCTTCAACTGCATCTTTCAATTGCTGGAAACTTGCTTTTTATTTTTAAATATAAGCTATTTTACAATTTATTAGATCTAGACTTTGTGGAACATGGAAAGTGTTTTTAGAAATGTTATTTAAAGAAAAATGAAGTAATACTTTGTTCCTGGGTCACTTCCTTATTCAAAAAGGAAGTGAGGTTGCGTTTGATTTTTTTGAAGAGAGTATCTTCTGGAGTGTTTTTTTGGTAACTGTTGTCATCTTTGGAATTTCCCATTTACTTGGGTACTATGGGATTTGTTTGCTGTACAGTTGCTGAATTGTCAAATACAGAAATTGGTATAATCTTGCTTAAATTATTTAAATTAATGCACAAATAAAAGCTTACACCAAGATCATCGTGCAGCTACTAGCAGCATGTAACCTCTTGCAACAAAGGTCATATCTACAGTCTGTGTTATTCTAAGAAGTTTTGATATTGCATGTATGTTAGAGGAACTGCAGATATTTAGAAACTTGTTGGAGGAAGGGTGTTCTCAAGGGCCAGCTTCAGTCCGAACATTTCATCTTCTGCCACAGAGAGTGGGAACAGAAGCTGCTGCTTTCAACAGTCCCATGTGGAGTATCCTCTCCATCTCCACGGGTACAGATAGCTGTTTGGGAGGGTCATCTCCCAGTGCTATCTCTCAGTCCTATGGAGATGTGGTGTCCAGCATGCTAATGAGTGCTCTGGACCTAATCAAGCGTCCACAATGCCACTGAAGTTGCTTCAGGCTCGTGAACTAAAAGTCGTACGCACATTTAAGTGCTTTTCTGGATTGAGGCCAAAATGCTTAGCGTTCTGTAGTGCTGAGACCTTGAATTAGTCTCTTTGTGACTGTGAAATACAAATCTTCTAATTTTAACTGCAACACTATCATCATAGAAAGAGATATTACAGTGTTGGTTTTTTTTTCATGCTTATGAGTTTTCCATTATTATAGTACAATTTCCAGATAATTCAATCTTTATCTGCTTTCAGTGGGAATTTAAGGTTATAGAAGATAACAGAATGGAAAGGTTAGTTTTGATATATGAAGAGCGCCAGAGACCCTAGTAATGTGATGGGGTTATTTTTGATAATGAGCTCTTCCATTGGTAAAGCAAATTAGTGCAACCATGTATTTTTGTCCTACTGTGAGAACAATTACATAGCATATCTATTAGGAGACATAAAAAATACTTTTGACAGATGGTATGGCTGTGAATTAGGATTTATGAAGATTATTGTATGTCTGGTGTCCAGGACACCTGGGATTATTAAATTGATGTAAGAAACAACAACGGCAACAACAAAAATTACATTTCTGGTAATAGCTGCAGTGTTTTGTATCTCGCTACTGTCACCTGAAGAAGCAGCTTGTGTTTTTTTGATAGTGCACTTCTTGACAATCCGACATGCGCTCTTCAGCCAACAGATGTCAGCAGATTTAATGGGTAAAAACTGTACCAGTAAGAGTATTAAAATAAACTACCAAAAATGAGAGCTGTCTTTAGATAGCAAACTAAGATTTTCCTCGTGCTGTGTGTTCTTGTTTTGGTTTTGTTTTTCTTTAGAGTCCTATTTCTCCCTCAAATACTTAATGGCTGTTGTCTTCTACCTAAGGAGCTTGTTACGTGCTTTCTAGGGCAAGAGAGAATCCCCCAAGGGATTGCTTAATCCATAATTATCTAATTTATATGTTGTTGTTATAGCCACTCAATTATATACCTTGCTGTGATACTTATCATCATGGAATGTAGTTTTCTTTATGAATTGAAATAGTTCTCTTACAGTTCTTGTGCCCTTTGTTTTCATAATTTGCTACTAAAAACTGAGAACGTAGCAGATAGCCCATGTTTCTTGAAGTAAATTTAATATTATCTATGGTTTTCTGCATATACTTCTGTGCACCATTTTGGGCAAGTATGTAAACAAATTAGAAAACAAAAATTATATCTGAATTGGCAGATAATGTCCTCATTAAAATGCTCCTTTGTAAAGCTGCTATGCAAGGATTCTGGATAGGTATAAATAACAGTTTCCTAGGCATCTTGTTAGGGGTTAGTCAGTTGGAAAGACAGAAATACTATAAGATATAAAATATCAAAGAAGAGATAATGGGAGTTGTAAGTGCACACAGTAGGGCAAAAAATAATTTTCTTTTTATTCTTCTAGAGAGATTAGCAAGTATTACTTAAGTTGATAGACTTTTAAAATACCATTTTGAGCAGATCACCTGATATAATTTTAGGGCATGAATAATGGTAGTGTTACCTTGTTTTCTTGTTTTAAAAAAATATTGTTATGTATTTAAAAATTTAAATTTAAATTGATTGTTTCTTTCAGACTTGTTATTGCCCAGTTTTTGCTAAAGCTTGGCTGTCTGGATAGTTTTTGCAAGTTACTGGAAAAGGAGCTGTAACTGATCGTGTTTGTTCAGTCACCCAACTCTTAGTTTATGGTTCAGAGGGTCCCATATTTAAAATCACAAGAAGCGAGTTCTGGGTTAAATTTACTGCATCATTTTAAATATCCCACATTTCCTTTAGAGAAGGTGGTTTATATTCAGAATTATTGGCCAATGTTTGTGATTGCTCCCTTTTGTCAAAATATAGTGTGTCTAGAAAATGTTGCTGCTTAGATTGGCTTTTTTTTTTTTAAACTCTTTTAAGCTAGAATTCTAGTCATGGCCTGGTTAGATTAATTGCTTGTCATATGTCATATTAACTCCAATATCTTCTTTTTCACATATAAAGCCCTTAAAGCTTGTTGGTCCATATTTTCTATCTTCTTAATTGGGTATGTAAGCAATAATCACTTAATGAAATTATCCAGTCTTAGTAGTGACTAGAATAAGGCTGTCTTGCAGCAAGTCATCAAGCATGTACTTTTCTCTGAATGCTGGTACTGTCAAGAAGAAAGATCTTATGTTTTACTTAACTATTGTGTATGATCATAAGCTAAGCTATAGCAAGTCAATTTTTAACATTACATTTAAAGAAGGATGACTAGTTTTTAATGTTTGTGGCTGCAATGGACATAATCTTTCTTAGCTCCCATTGTCCTTTGCATATACAGCAAATCGCTGGCAGTTCTTTGAGGGATACGTGCACAGCCACATATCAGAACTGCATATAAAGCACAGCTGCCATGTGAGAAGAAAGGCACAGTATATGGTCATGGTCTTAGTGAGAATGAAGTTTAATAGCCCAATCACCCAAAAACATCAACTATTGCATATTACAACTATTACCTTGCCATAGCATATTTACTTTACAATGCTTCATTATGTTATCATGTTCATATCACTATCTGATAATTGACAAAAATATGTAAGAAGTCTCCTAAGAAGACAAAGAAGTTCTCCAGCATATATGGACTAGTGGACTTAAGTCTGCTCTCAACAGTTGGGCAACTTAGAGGGGAGGGTGTATATTATATATAAATACATCAGTTATACATACATATGTAAAATTTAGGCAACATGATTATCCATAAAAAAGTCTGGTTCTGCATGTCAAAAGATTAGTTGCAATGGCCTCACAAACAACATTTTATAAACTCTGATTTGTCTAATTTATTGACCCAGGGTCAACCAGCAAGACCTGGGGGTGTCTTGTAAGACTATCGCCTTGTTGGGTTTTTCTCAGTTCTAAAGTGAATAGTTAGACTTGTTATCTGTGTAACATGATACACAGCTGGGGTTATTTCAGATACCTAGTAATCATAGTAACATCAAGAATGCTATGTCCATTGTCTTTTTCTTAAAGGGAAGCATTATATTTTTAGATATAGGGAACTGAAGTGAGAATTGAGATATGTGAGTTAATGTGGGTGTCACCAACTTCCTCTCTGAACTTAGAAAACAGTTTATTTTCAAAAACTAACACAGCGCTCTCTTACAAAGCACTTTTCTAAGCACTTTGCAAGTGTGAAATACTGTTAAACCCTTTGTATAACTTCAGTTAAGATTTCATTACAAAAAGAGCTGAAGAAGCCCTACAGTCTTTTAAGATGAGACTTGAATGTTCTGTTTGGCCAGCAAATGCACATAAGCATAACAGATGGATTGGAGCATCCCTCCCTCATGGTCAGTTTGTATGATAGGTGAGGTTTGAGCAACAGAAGACAAAATCACCTCCTGCAGGGACATGCAGACACACAAGCATGATATATTTTCATTTTTTTGGTGCTGGTATGTAACAATGTATGTACCCGCATGTACGAAGTTCATAAAGTAGTAAAACTGGCCTGATTGGCAGCCTCTAAATTTTGAGAGCTAGGCTTTAGTAAAGGAATGTATGCTCCAAATAGTGACCAAGACACATGTATCCAGAAGCACAATTTGCATACGTCCTTATTTAGTTTGGACAGACTCACTATATGCTTGACTTAATTGCATGCTTACTCAGTTGCATTGAATGGTTATTTGTAGTAGAAGAAGCTCAAACTGGGTGCCCAGATGTTCTTATCACATATTTTAGCCTTCTTCTAATTTTGGGATCCTCTGACCAGCTTAATCCCCAGATAAAACTACTGATTATCCTGTATCTTTTCCCCAAACACAGGCAGTCAGACTAAAAGCCAGTAATGCTGGCTCACTTTGCTGCTGTCAACAAATAGATTGGTCAGTCATTCTGCCTCTGGGAGCAACCCTTCTGGGCTCTCCAAATATGAAAATTGATCTAAAATGCATACATCACTTGATGAGACTGTGTGCTAATACAGCCTGATGGTACAGTGATAATTACAGCATGATGCATTAGCATAAAATGGTGGCTAAAAGGCTGTAGCATAGGGCAGCTTATTAATAATTACTTTAAATACCAAGTAAGGAAAATAACAATGTCTTTAGGTTAGTTTTGCTGCCACTTTCTGGGGAAACAAAACAGAAAAAGCCCCCCCCCAAAAAAAAAAAAAAAAAAACAAAAAAAAACCAAAACAACAAACAACAACACAAAACCAGAAACACAAAATAGCAGTGGGTACTCCTTTTAATGGAAAGGAAATATTACATGAAAACTGCCCCATTTCAGTCCAAAATGCTAATATTGATAAGACAGGGATATGTTTTTCTGTAGTTTCCATCAGCGTGGTGATCCTTTCACCACAGTGTGCTGCTGCTGTAATTTCTGCCTTAAATGCCCAAAGCTTCACCACTCCTTAGTCATATCAGATTTGTGAAGGACTGTGCATTGGGTCGTACAGTCAAATTTTGTTCTAAGGCACTTTATGAAATTGCAAGATAAAATAGAAATTGTTTGCAAATTTCTTTGCTTCCAAGGTATTGCAAATTTTAAGAATGCTTTTCTACTGTTGTAATGCAATTAGTAGTCCTGCTTGATAAAAGCGAATCTATTTTTAAAGCAAAAAAAAGTACCCTTCTTCCTTTTCATTATGGTCCAGTTATCTTCCTCTGGCAGAGAACCAAGTTCTGGCCACCTTAGAGACCATCCTAATTGAAGGAAATGACCAATATTTGTTTCCTTATGTTTATTTAATTAATTATTTGATCCTTTACTGCATTAAGAGTCATCATGCTTTTATTCCTGCATTTCAGAAGCCTAAGCAGTAGGTGCTGGGGACAACTCAGTCTTCTTAATATTTTTACATTGAAGCTTTACAAACTTTGGCTCCTGGTAACCTGTTTGTTGAAGGTGCTGTTGGCAGCTGCTCCAAGTACAGACTGCATATGGAGGAGCATATGGAGGAACATAAAGTCAAATATGATCTTAAGGTCCTTTCCAACCCTAGCTATTCTATGATTCTATGATTCTGTCCATCCTTCCTTTCTCTCGCTGACTTGAATCTCTCAAGCAGATGGGAAGTTGTGTTAAGAGAATCTTGCCTAATTCACTGGTTTTGGCATTAGAATGTTTTACTTCTGTAAACAGGACATATTGCTAGTCTTGCCACATGCTTGGATTTTAAGCAGCGTGATAAAAACCTCAGTACAAAGCACTTAATACAGCAATTTTTATTCACACATCTGCCTGAGAACCCATTTATGTTCTTCAAGACTGAGGAGAGAGACCATTAGGAAGATACAGGGGCTTAGTTACCTGACAGAACTTCTGAAAGCATGGATGAGGACGTTGTTTGCAGGTATCACTGAAGAACTCCTGGGTTCAGACTAGTAATTCTTTGCTGTTCTCTCTACTTAATTAGCTTTTTTCTGAAAACCAAATCCAAGATAATTTCCTTTTCCTTTCCTCTCATTCTAGATGGAAATTGTTATCCCTCTTTTTCCACTCACTGCTATTTACATTCTATGGAGACATTTCACGGATGTTGCAGACGACCTCAATTACTGAAGGAGAGATGTCTTGAAACTATAACTTCTGATTTATGCAGCTTTTCCCGGTTGTTTCAGTTTGCTGAAAAATTTATTGACTCTTTTTTTTTTTTTTTTTCTGTTATGTGTGTGAAACCATGTTTGCTAAATATTTCCTTACTGGCTTTTTATGTTCACTTGTCTAAGTTCTTTTCTTAAGTAGGCACCTTCCTTTCCCATTCGAGTCCATGGATTTTCATGCATTTTAGTACAATAATGAGAGAATGTAGAATTATCCCTCTTTTGTAGAGCTTCTGCTCCATAGATAGCTACCATCTCAGAGAAACTGCCATCTTTATCCTGCCACAACAGATTACTATGTTGGAGCTTCTACAATTGCAGGGGTTGGGAGCAAGAGGTAGAGAGGAGGAGGCAGAGACCCAGGCTGTCTAAGCTTGTCCTATTCAGGATATCAGCTTCCCAGAAAGTCTTCAGGATGGATATTTTTTTGCTTGGAGCAGTAGAGAGAAACTCAAGTCTTCTTGTCACTAACTGCATCTACCAAATGTAGCGGCTAAATTAAAAAGTATTATTTAAATACTGTCAATTTCATATGCTGTTAAAGTTTTATGGAAATTGTATATTCTCTGGCTATACTGAAAAGTTGCCTGTGTTCCTATTACATCAGGAATGAAGGTAGCAGCAAAATAAATGTGGATACTTTGTGCTTTGGGATGACACTGAAGTTACAGAACAAATCCATTATCAGCATTTATCAGATTTCTCTATTCATTTTGAAGTATATTGACTTGCCCTTCACATCTGATTTGTGGCTTTGGAATGTGCTGCTGGATGTCTAGAGCTGCCTGCATTTTCAATTACAGTTCTTCTGGCTGGCAGTTTACTTACTATAGTAATTTTCATGACTTTTTAATCTTTCAGCATACATGCTACAGAAAAGAAAAATCTGGCCTAGTTAGTAACATTTCCTGGCACTGGTAGAAACACAACGTGCTGAATATTGTTCATGTTTCTTGTTGTAATGTATGAGGTCTTTGCTATGAATAGCTTGTATAGTACTTCAAAGGAAAGGAGGAACTAGATAAACTGTTCCTTACTGAACACACACCTCTCTCTTCTGAGATAATTCTTATCATATTATTCATGTTGCAGAGGAGAACGTTGTACAAAATTCACCTGTTAGGGCAGTGCCCTAGGCTCAGAGGCCTCAAAGAGGCACAGGGAGGCAGCAAGAACAGGAAGCCTGCTGCAGTGGGGGCGCAGCTGGTACGGCTCTTCAATTATCAGATTCGAAAATGCTAGAATTGGTTGGGATAGAAGGACAGATAAGAGTATAATTATTTTAGTTACAGTGGGTAATTAAGCATTTTTAATAAAAATGTAGAATCCTTTTCTGCTTCATTCTTATTTCTGCTTTCTCTTAGTTCTGCAGTCTTTCTTCATGTTGCGTATTGTCCCTGTTTGTTTAATTTTATAGTTTCTCATGTTTAAGATGTTATGGTTCTCTGTCTTTAAGAAAATTATTGAATGAAGTAATTAAATAATAGGAATTAGGAGTGAAGGAATAGAAGTAGGAATTAGGAATAAAAATATCATTATACAATTTTGCTCATGAGGTCAGTATATTTGCTAAATTTATCACCCCCCCCCCCCAATATTTCCTGTGCCCAACTGTTATTATAGGGGATTGAGTAAAAATAGAACCCTAATCTTGTTCTGTTTTGAGTCTGTGAAATTGTTAACAAAGGAAAAAAAGAAAAAAGGGGTTTTTTCTAGGATGAACAAATGAAATTGTTTGGACACTAGTAATGCAACCTTTTGTGGTACTTGAGAATAACTTTCAGGGTAGGATTATATTCTGTAAGTGTTTCATAAATAAAACTAGAGGCATCTCTCATATTTACTGGCATACTGAAACTAACGCACTTGAACCATGGAACATTCAGAATACCCAGAGTTCAAATGGCAACCTCACAATTCTTCCCATCTGCAGACATTACCAGTTTTAGCTGTTTGGGAGGGCAGTTACTAATTACAGAAAGTTCATTCTGCATTTAAAATACCAAATCGTTAGAGAAAAAGCTGGTTCTGAATAATTGCACTTATCTAGTTGCTTTAATGCCAGTAAGGATGTACAAACATACATCATTATTGATACTGAATATGTGATTTAGCAAAGATTCCCCTACTGTTCTTTGCAGGCCAGGATACTCTGTGGGGAGCTTTGCTGTAATAATGAAAAACTGTAGAATGTCAGAGTACTTTTCACTGTTTCTTTACAATTTGTTTCTTTAAGATTTCAGCAACATTAACCTGGCTTTAATTCTGTTCTAGTCTAAGAAATGGCTGAAAAGCTTGCTTTAAAGAGGAAAGTGAAAAAGAAAAATATCAAAAAAGTATGCCACAAATGAGTAAAAGTATTCCTAAGTGATTATTTTAAAATCTGGTTCTGCTTTACTCTGAACAGCTATGTTGATGGAGAAAAATCATGCTGCCTACTGACCACACGAAATTTTTACAGGTAGCAGGAGCTCTTTAAGAAAGACAAATCACTGCTGTATTGCAGAATGAGAGTCATAACAAGCTGGAAACAAGAGCCCAAAGCAAATGGGAAAGCTGATTTCCATTGACAGCTATTCTTGCTTCTGAAAGCCTCTCCAAGGACTCAGTCTTGGCCTGAAGCTTTCAGGCATGGAAGTCTGTCCTATTGCAACCAGTGTCAACACAAGTTTTAGGCTAGTATTACAATCCCATTCACTGCATTTCTGTTAAGAAAGAAAGTGACCAGAAGCCATTTGGATACCGCAGTGAGCCACTGCAAGCTCTCCAGCACTACTACTTCCACCTGCTTTTGTTCTCCCAGAGGGAAATAACTTTTCTCTTGAGTCCTTGGAGGGAATGCTGACTAAACTTTTGAGTGAGACTAGAAAGAACAGCAGCTCTCATGACTCACATAAGGTTTTCTGACGCATCTCAGGGGCATCTGTATTGTGCTTGTCTGGGTGTGTTCCTTCCTTTCTTACAGTTCTGTAAGGATGTAGGTCACACACTTACTGATGGGGGGGGGGGGGAGGGGGGTGTTGATATTTTGAGTTGGGGTGTTTGTGGCATTGAAAAACTATCATGTCGTGTACACTTCCCCCACCTCCAGCTGATCTCCTTTACTAATCCTTTCTCCTAGCTTTAATTTTTTAATACGAAGCACTAAACATTCAGAGCACCTTGTGAATAATGTTCTTTTCCTCCTCTGTTTCACTTTGCCATTAGTGCTGTGATTTGAAAAGAGAATCGTTATCTTCCGTGGAGATGCTCACTCTGCAATTCCTACAAATTTTCTAAAAAAGCCCATGAATACCCCAAAAAGCATCAACTGAAACACAAATGGAGGAACAATCGCCTAAAACAATTTCCCTTTCTAGATACATCAGAAATAACTGCATAATTGGAGTATTGTGTGTAGTTCTGGTGTCCTCAACATAAAAAGGACATGGAAGTGTTGGAACAAGTCCAAAGGAGGGCCACAAAGTTGATCAGGGGACTGGAGCACCTCCTGTGTGAAGATAGGATGAGAAAGTTGGGGCTGTTCAGCCTGGAGAAAAGAAGGCTGCGTGGAGACCTCATAGCAGCCTTCCAATATCTGAAGGGGGCCTATAGGGATGCTGGGGAGGGACTCTTCATGAGGGACTGTAGTGATAGGACAAGGGGTAACGGGTTCAAAGTTAAACAGGGGAAGTTTAGATTGGATATGAGGAAGAAATTCTTTACTGTAAGGGTGGTGAGGCCCTGGAATGGGTTGCCCAGGGAACTTGTGAATGCTCCATCACTGGCAGTGTTCAAGGCCAGGTTGGACAGAGCCTTGGATGGCATGGTTTAGTGTGAGGTGTCCCTGCCCATGGCAGGGGGGCTGGAACTAGATGATCTTAAGGTCCTTTCCAACCCTAACTATTCTATGATTCTATAATGCTAAGAAAAATGTGAGATACATTATGACACACTGTTTGCTGTAATACCACAAAATTGCCTGAAATAACGCTAATATTTTTATATCACCAGTAGTTCTGTAGGTCTCTGTCATAATTATGATATTGCTGGATATTTACTAAATATTTCAGAAGATTGAATATACTATTTATTTCTCAAGGCTGGCTTTTTAAGGGAAATTGGTTCTGCTTCTGGAAAATTTCCCCTGCCCCCTGTTTTTTTTTAAGAAATTTCTGTTAATGAATCACTTCTTGTTAGAAAACCTTGTTTGATAGTTTGGATTACAGCAATGCTAGCACTGATCTTTGATGCTCCTTCAGAGCACTGTAAATCCAGCTTCTCAGTGCATTGTAAACTATGCATGTTTTCTTCCTTATGAGACTCTTGGCAGACTATGGTTAGCAGACAGAGATGCAGCAAATTAGATGTTTCTAAAGGCAGCTGAGAAATTCTCTTTTTTTTATTTTAGCAAAAAGGAAGAATTTACCTTGGAGGATAAGTTTATACTTTGTTAGTTTTGAAATAACATATAGCACTCTTGCTGTCAGAGCACAATTGTTATCTGGTGGCCTGCTACCATATATATGTATATATACATACTGTTTCTTTTACCCCTGTTAATTTGGATTGCAAACCAAGAATGAAGAAAACACCTTGCTTATTTAAATTAAATTTGATTACCATACCTTCTGTAATTTTACCTGTTTTTTCTGACTCCCTCATGTTTGGTGAAATGTAAATTATTCGGTGATCTTCTATGTCCATTCAGTTAGTATTTCTCATAACAGGATTGTGTGTCATAGCATTTGGCAGTGCTTTGTTTAGCTAATGTCCAGAGAATATGCTCTGAATAGATTGTATTCTGGGTAAATAAGTTAGGCATTTAAGTAGAAACCAGTGTGACTAATATGGGATATCAAATTCTCTAAGACTTGCAGTTCTATATATGCTTGAAGAATGCATGCATGAAAACATAAGCCATTTCATAACCTTGACTTTGATTGCGTCACATAGCTTTGTGCTGGTGTCTGCATTGTAACCAGCTTGGGCGATCTCAGCACTGATGGGAGATGGATGTTCTCTACTAGTGTGTCCAGTTCTTCATTACATTACCACAGTCACTATAAAAGCCTGATGATCAGGTTGGCTTTGTCAAGGTTTTTTCACTATGCAGATTCTCCAGCATATGTTTTACCCCTTTTAAAGGGTGTCTTTATGCCATAAGACATATGACACATTGTGTACTAGATAAAGGCATGGGCTCCAGAATATTCCAGGACTTAAACTGCAAACATGACAGAGTTTTACAGCAGCCTACCTTCAGTTAAGTTTCCAGGTAAACTTTGTCCAAAGTTTTTCTACCAGATTTAGATTAGGCATTCTACATTAAAGAATCATCCTTCACAGGTTTTGTATTTTTCCCATTGCATCATTTGTTGGGATGTCAGTGCAGTAATAGTAACATAAAATGTGACTTGCTATAAATGAAAAAGGAATGTGAACATTTTAAGATAGTGAAAAATACACATTTTCATGGGAGAGATAGTAGTGGTTTATATGTGAAACTGAAATAGGAAATCTTGAGTGCTTTTCTCATTTATGCTGTTAACAGATCTTGTCATATTGGGCCCAAGATCTTCTCAGGAGAGATTGGGTATACTGGGAGCCAAAGACCATTGGATCCTTGATCAGCTTATGGAATTTATTATACTGACCTGCCACTTTTCTTTGTTCCTGACTTTTCCGTACTATGTTGCTCCCAGCCATTTTGGGCTTTATTTATGATACTGTTTTGACTATTCAAGTAGGATCAGAATCTATAGACTATTAAGAACCTTGCTGACACTATGCAGAGATTGAGTATGGTTAAGTGATGTTGAACAGTAAAATAATTCTAATGTGATTCATCCTTCCTTACTGCAGTCTTGCTTTGAAATGTGGAGAGGGACCTGAGAGTAGGAAAAGCTGGTTCTTGTGCTGTCACTGTGATACATGGTATCTCCTGTGTGCAGAAAGGGTTTTAATTTCTGGGGCTTCTAACAAATGTAAAGTTTCTGGGGGAAAAAAGAAGATCCAAGATGCTTTGTACTCTCTCCATTTATTTTTTTTTTTCCTTCTTTGAAGTTAGTTTTGCCACGTGATAGTGCAATTTGCATTGTAATTTGAGTTCATCCAGCTTGTGGGACAATAAAGATATAAACAGGTGTTCATAAAAATATAGTTTGCCAAACAAAATAAACATTAGGTTCTAGGGATTTCTGATTATTATCTGAGCTATGGGAATACGACAGCAAGTGAGGGATCATTTTTCCCTGGAATATGGGAGTGGGGGGAAGCAGAATGGTCTTTGAAGATCTCGTCTAATTGATTCCTCGATGTAACCTTTTCCTGTTTTTTCATTTGGGGCTTTCTGGCTCCGCTCTCCCCTTCAGAATATGGGACTGATTTAACACAAGCAAATACCAGCACCTCCATAAATTCTCCACAGGTTATTTCTGTCAAGAAGGAAAATGCAGTGCAGTATAGAAATTAAGGGAAGTTTTTAAGTTTACGACAGCTACAAAATTAAGTACTTATTTGAAGTATTGTGGGAGTTTTCAGAAAAATATCTGTAAAATCAATGTTCTGTGTGGCAGTATTCTTAGCAAAAGGATATGTCTATAGAAGATGTTTATAAATTTTGTTATGATGCACACCTCGAGTCTATTTGGCCATGGCAAGAAGGAAGACTTCCTCCAATGTTTGTTATCAGTCAGCGGCTATAGAAGTTAAGATCCCCTTTAAAGTGAGAGTTGCTGATCTTCCACTCAAAGATAACTGTGCTGATTAGAACAGACAAGTACAAGATGTTTTAGGGTTTTTCCTGAACTTAACAGATTTATGGTGCTATTGCCTGGGTTTTTTTTGCTCAGAGCTTGGAAAGCTGCAGTAGAACTATGCAGTCTTTCTGACTTTTTATCATCTGTAAACTGTACCTTCAGGGGTTATGTAGTACAGACATGTCAGTGTTACAATAGCTTAGAGAATATTGTTAAAGTAGGAGAAACCCAGTGACATACCCTGTCTGTTTCCAGAGAGCTCTGAGGTGGCCTAGAAGAATAGACAAAGATGGGACTATTCTTTCCTTTTTCATATCTATAAAATAATTTTTTTATAGCAACTAGCCAGAAGGTGATCTGAAAGAAATGGGGAAAAGTCAAACATGCTCGGTTACTGGGAAGTGAATCCCAGCAGCTCAGTAGAAAGATGTTTTATTCACTTGACTCCTTTGAGCTCATTCAGTCATCTTTTGTACTGGATCATAACAATTAAGGTTAGTATTTACATGTAGCAGTCATTCCTTTTAATAAAACTTCTTAACCTTAAGAAATTTTACATTATTATCCTATGGTATAACAATTACTGATTTGGGGAAGTGTATCTTAAGCCGTAAGTTTCTAGTCTTCATGAGTATAAACAAAAGCTTCAAATGAGAGTCCATTTCAGAGTGTGCAGCACCACTAACCTATTCTGACCCAGTGGCTTATGCAGGCGTGAGCTTCCTCAGTCACCTAAGTACTGACTCTGAACTGACATAGATTGGCAAGATTATCTATTTCATTGTTGACAGTTTAATAGAAGGTTTAATGTTTGCTTATCTGACCTAGTAGATGAAATGTTGGGTTATGTGACGAATGAGTAGTGCTCAGGTTGCATTCAAGTCAAATCCAGTCCCTCCTCTGAGAAGAGGACAAAGTGACTTTTACTTGGCTAAATGCTTAGCAGTGTTAGTTACTCCCAGGATAGAAAACAAACCACCTCACTGCCCGAACTATCCTTCTGCCAAGCAGCTACAACCTCAGGTTCTCTGTAACTGTCACCTCCAGCACACGTCAGATCTTGAGCAGCACAGCTCCCCTAGAAATCATGGAAAAATTTAGGATGAAAGCACTGTCCATACAACTAGATCCATTTAACTCTTATGATAAGTTGAACACCAAATTAGCTTTTAAAGCTTTCAGTGCTCTCCCTTCCCTAATAACAGCATAAGCTTTGGATTTTTCTGGCTATGTGCTATGTATGGAGGGTTGAAAGGAAGAAGTCAGAACTTCAGTCAGAAATTCATGTCTAATGTTTTTGGCTTTGACATGTGCTGTTAATCACTTTAGAGCAAATTACTGAAGATTCCCATATGTGTGCTTATACAAAACAAAAGTCCATATAACAAACATCTTATTCCTAGAGATTATGTGAGAGCTATCAGTTTGGATAGCATTTTATTGCTATAAACAGTAAAGTTAGATTTGATTTCTAGAGGCAGAGTAAATAGTCTTGTCTCTGTTTTTAAAACAATAGAAGTTTTAGGATAGACACTTAATAAGGTCATATTGGTAAGCCAGTATCAAAGCTTGCAAGTATATTGGGTCCAGCATCCTATTGCTGGCATTTTCTGTAAATTATATTGACTTTTATACAGCAGGGTTGGTATTGTTTGGTATTTTATTTTATTTTATTTTATTTTATTTTATTTTATTTTATTTTATTTTATTTTATTTTATTTTAATTTATTGTTGGTTTTGATTCGAGGGTTTGGGGGTTTTGGCTTTTGTTTGTTTTAAGTTTTGTTGACTTTTTCTATAAAGCACATGTTTGGCAATGCATACATTGCAATTCCTATTTGCTATTCCAATTTTGCAATTTCATTTCAATTTGGAAAGCAACATCATTAATACTTTGAAATAACTGGGATAGGAGTGTTTTATAATCATCAGTCGTGCCTTTGTTGGACAACTTCTGAAAAGGCACAAGGGGAACAAAAGACAGAGCTTCATCAGTTTCTGAAAGGAGTTCTAATGCAAGTAATTTCCCCTAAGCAAGACTGGACATTATGACAAAAGGTCCTGCCAGACTTATGGGTTTCATAAATGCAGAGTAACAACAGGTTGAGAAATGTTACTAATCATCAAAAAAATCCATTGTTGTTTTAGCATTAATTCAAGTCAACCTGACCCAAAAAATTATATCGACATGAATTGAGAACTGCTGTTTCAGATGTACTTCAACCAAACTCTGAAATTGCTTTTATTTTTTACTTTATTTTTTTCATGTATTCGTAGGTCATAATGGCTCTAAGCACAAAGCCTTAGCTGCCTGAGTCATGATGTCTAAATTTCGCTTTTCTCTTCTCTTTAGATAAATACAGGGCACCGATCTCAGTTGAGTGTATCAAGTGCCGAGGTGGGAAATGAAAGGAGTCAAAATTTGGAAAGCAGCCCTTTCATGTCAGATCTTCTGAGTGACGTACCCTTTGCCCTAGCACCACATGTGTTAGCAGTACAGGGCACCCATAATGACGTTCCTGACCGATTGCTCACCTACGACATCAATGATAATTTATCACGATTTTGGTATGACTTTACGCTTGAAAATTCAGTGCTCTGTGATCCGTAATGTTTTCTTTAGTATTTCTGTCTGTGTCAAGGAAAAAGTCCTAAGGTGAAGATACAGACTTACTTTAATCAACTTGATATTTTGGGAGACTACCACTGGTGTATCAGATGAATTGTGTCAAAAGGATTCTTATTCTATATCTTAGCTTTAAGTGAACTGTAACTTACTATGTTAAATATTCTGGTTATCTCCAAAGAAATCAAGCAAAATTGTTTCAGCCTGAGACTGGTTGTTGGTATCTGCTTCCAGTAGGTAGGCTGCAGACACAAACATTTCATAACTTTAAGATGAAGTTTACACACGCCTGCACTGTTTTGTTATTTCACTCAGATACTAAACACGTAGATCCTGTTGTATGTGTCAAGATCACCTCTGATTTTCTACAGATAGAAACCACTATTAACACTAAAGCAATATTGCTTTGCACTCCTGAACAGACAGCTTTTCAGTTAGACCAAGTTTTAAAACTCAGAGTTAATTACGAGTACTTAAATAATTATGAAGACTTAATAGAACTGGTAAAATTTACCAATTTCAAGGTGAAAATCAGTTGCTCTGCTCCCTTTCCAACAGATGGTATTTTTGTCCATCTCATGTTGTGCGTGGAGAAGTCCTCCCCTCCTGCCTGTTGGCTGCTGTTTGTTCTCATTACCACATGTGTTCCTGATTTATACACAGATCAGCTTTTCCATTTTAACCTCTTTGCCCCCTGAAGAAGGAAATCTCAGGACACGTACTTTTAATGGTCACACCCTTCTTTTTTCAATTTGTGTGCCAGAGATACACATGGCAATGTTTAACAACAGGAAAACATTACATTGTTTCTTATCCAGCTAAATTAAATGGCTAAGTACCTAAACAGTATTCTCACAGAGCACTGTGTCGCCTGCTCACAAGCTTTAAGCATGTTTTTCCCCGACTAAAACCAGAGCTGCTGCTGCATGAGCAACAGCTCTCTGATGTAACATCGTGATTTTTGATGAATAATGATCTGTGTCACACAAAAAACCACTTGTTTTTTTCTCTCGGGGTAGAATATTTATATTGTGCCAAATGTTAGTGGATATTTTCGTATATTTTCTATGCTCTGTGGTAGCTTAAAATACATATATTTTCAGACTTGCATCCTCTTACAGTTTTTGAGAGAAATACTGTAAATGAAGGGGAAATTACGTTGTGAATACGTCTTAGGTTGTTAAATATTCGTGGTTTAGATTTTTTTAAATGTATGTATTTAATATTTTTGACAGCTGTGTTCATAAATGTTTTGAAGTTATTGTTTCAGGGACAGTATCTGTGCTGCAGTCCAATAAAAAACATGCTAAATAACACTGAGTTATTTCTTGTGTGTGAGAGTTATTACTCAGCTTCACCTGTATTGTTTACTATAGCTGTGACCATTCAGACTTCATGGAAGCTTGAACTTGGAAATTCAGTTTGGAAATCTTTTCAGTGTCATTTAAAATATGGGTCCTTTTGCTCAAATACATTGCACATTCATTTGATGTATTCTGTGTGGTGGTTTAGTGTTATCCATGGCTCTGCTCTGAGGATCCTATGGCTGTGAGCTGGGAAGTACTCACAACTCTTATGAGGAAGAATTGATTTTACCAAGTTGTTTAGAAGTGGTTTGTGTGCTAGTTTTTTAGTTAACACATACCTGAAGCACTAAATTTAATTTTCATGATTGATTTGTATTTAATCATTAAAAAATTAATCATTCTGCAAATAGTGTGTTTCCATTCAAGTTGTCCATCTCAGATCTGAAATGTTTCTGCAGCTCAGCTGGTCTAGAAGCAGAACTGCAAAACACTGTTGAACACTGAACAAACTCACAATACTTGTTCTTTCTTTGCTAGCTGACTTGGCATGTAATTTTGTGCATTCATTTCTTGCCAAAAGTTAGATAATTTATCTAAAATAATTACATCTTGTCAGAACTGGGCTCTGTTACACTCACAAGCATCCTTTCAAAGGAAAAGGAGAAACAGAGTAGGGAGGAGGTTGTATTCACCCATGATGAGAAATGTGGACAGTAGGTTAAACATTTGGCCTTCATCCTTCCTCATGTTTTGTAAAGGGTAAAATCTACATCTAGCAAGAGTACTAGTGAAGAGCAAGGGTACTTGGAATGTGTCTGCCGACTGCCCTCTCTTTAGCCAGACCTGGGGAACAAACCTATCCCTTGCTTGAGATCATCCACAAAAAGTGGATTGAAGCCTAATGGTATCCAGACAGCAAAGGTGAATTTCTTTCCACTGGGATAAGAAAAAAGTACACTTAAACTGTTAGAAATTGGTAAGATTTATGGATATTACTGTGTGCCCACTGATAATATGAAGGTAGCACAAAATCTTCAGAAAATTAAAGATTTCAAAGAATCTTAATTAATAAAAAAATGTGAATTACTCATGTAAGATGTTTAACCTTTCATGCTAAGTGATTATTGCATAGGATATATGTAAAGATCTGTGTATCTGTCAGTGTCAGCAAATACTGAATTGTTCCATATATTGTCAATCAAATATTTGAACACCAATGAAAGAATATAGTTAATTTTTTTTTTTTAGATAAAACCTATTCAAATATAATCAATAATGATATCAAAATAGTAAACCACCCTGGCTGTCCTTTCTGTATATTCTGTATATAATAATGAGAACTTCAGTAGAACTGCTTGCTTTATGTTATGCATAGGTATGTAAATTATTTAGAACTAAAAGATGTTTCATAGCTGATGTCATTAATATTAGGATTAAGACAGGTTGTCAACTCCAGAACTAATAATAAAAGAGAAGTGTGATCCTGGGCCAGTGAAGTGCTGTAAATGGGAGCTCTGTCACTGCCATGAGTGGACGTATTACTAGGCCTGAACTCCTTTACTAAATAGTTTATGTAGAGTTACTGTAGCTCATGGGAGATTCTGGGTTTCGCTTGCAGTTCTCTACATTTTCACTGCAAGAGATGTACTCTGTGTTGTGTGATAGCTTCCTTATGGAACTTCTAATAAATCAAACATAACAAGACACTTCTTATTTCCTCTGGAAGAGTTGTAAATACAGGCTCTGGAAAAGTCTAATTTTAAGCATAGGAAAAGGGGAGTGAAGCCCACATGTACGAAGGTAAATCAAAGAATAATTGCATCCAGAGCAGCCTGACAGAAGGCTGACTGGAAGCTGGTCCTCGCAGACAGCTCCCCGGTGACAAACTCAGAAGTGGAACCAGAAAATGCTGTGTCCAGCAGGTCAGTCAAGGAGGTGGTTGCAGATCCCATTTCTGATGTTTTCTCTAAAGTATGACCCAAACCCTGATACTGCAGTCCTGAGGTGGCAAATATACACTTGTGTGGTCACAGCTGAGAGCTTTTGACCCTAGAGCAACTAAAAGGAAAAGGCTAACAGCATATTCACCATGGTAATTATGGTGTCTCAAAAATAACACACAGCTCATTGCATTTTTAGCTGGAGAACCTGTTATGTTCACAAAAGCACCAAAGCAGTCTCCTGGGCAAGATGAGTGGGTTGATCTGAACAATAGCACAAAACTTGCACTTGAGAAACCGCTCTCCTCCCCACAACCACCCTTTTGTTATCACATGACAGTTCATCTTGCTTTGGATTTTCTTTGCTCAGCCTAGTGAGTATGGAGAGGAACCAGAAGTGCAACTCCTGGGGTAAGTCCTTCCCTTCTTAGCTAACTGCAACTCTTCTGCCAATGACAGGGCAATTTCAGATCAACCAGATTTCCATTTGAAGATAGAGTGTCTGTTACAGCAACAGAGGCAGAAAATCCTCTGTATATTCCAAAGGCAGGCTCCAGTTTGGTGCTGTAAGGTTTAATAAGTGGAGCTGGGTTTGTTCAGCCCACCCTGCTGTACTGCAGCTCTTCAACAGTGCTAAGCTTGGGATTCTGTAATGAGCTCACAAAGCTAGGAGGAGGTATGTTAGGCCTGGTTTTTTCCCATCAATATGTTAAATTCCTTAAACTAAGGAAAATTATTGTTCTCCCTGTATCCTCCACTGAGATCATCTTCTTTCTTTACCAGCTAGATATTTATGTCCATTGGGTCTGTGAGAGAACTACCTCTTTATTTTCAACATCCTTCACACAGATGAAACTCTTTTCTGAAAAGAGACCTTCAGTCTGCTCCACTCTGCAAGAGGATTCTGTTCCCACAGACCCTTTCTTAGCCCTCCTTCTGTCTGTATCACAGCCATTCAAAAGAAGCAATGGCAAGTATTCATGCTTACTGGAAGAGGAGAGAAGTCACTATGTTGTTCCCATTATGTGGACAGTCAGTTAACTTGGAAGCATTACTGTCCAAAGAATGAAACGGAGATTTTTGTCAACCCAGAATTTCATCATTTTCAGATGCCAGGAGTGTAAGAAGTAACCTTGATCTAGGCACAGCATCTCAGTGTTCAGTTCTGGAGCACACATTTTAGGTTCTACATGCAGGTATGTGAAGTTTTTTCTTTGCCTATATGACGCTAATGAATAAGGCTCTTTTAATTCTCCTGCATGTGCCAGATTAATGATCGAAAAAACAGTAAGATCCAAAGTGCCACTTTGACTTCTGTGCATGCAGTCCCTCATAAAACCGAGTTTTTCCCTCCATGTATAAGTGATTTTAATCATTCAGTAGAAATCCTAAAAAATAATGCTTTAAACTTTATTTTCTGAAACATATTAATGGAAAGTTTTTCAACCTCTGTGGTGGGTGCATTAGTTCCTGACTAAGACTGGCTATTCTACTTGCAATTACTTTGAAGCTATTAAAAATTATTAGTTTTTTACAGGTATTTACCTAGTAGGAAATGGCAAGGTTCTCATGTGTTCATTACTTCTTCTAGTAGTATAGAAGGAAAAATATGTAGTAAAATTACACCAAACTAAGGAAGGGGTTGGGGAAAGGACATGTAAAGCAGTTTGCATTGAACGTTATTTCTGTAGTACTTGCAGTTATGAAAATATGGAAACTAAATGAAGTGCAGGTGGTAAGAATATGATGGCACCATCATATGGTGACCTGAATCAGAATCTATATTGGAATTATGCCCTGTAGTTTTTTTTGTGTACGTGGAATAGGTAGCACTATGGTCCCTCATGCAAATGCCTGCATACATTAACATAAATAGTAGAGAGTAACAATGGATCAAATACTCCTTTCAACATCTCAGGGCAGGTACTTCTTTTTAGTCTGCAGCCCTCCATGCAATGTCTTTATAGACAGTGTTTTACTCCCAAAAAATTGGTGAATATTCTATTAAAGTTTACTTTCTGATGAGGGTAGCTCACAGAGCTTTGTTGTATTGCAGCTCAGTGGTTTGTCAAATACATCCCTTCTCCAGAAGTAAAACAGTCTGAGCATGCTGCATGCTTTGTATAATAAACCAGGAGTTGTAAAGCTTTCAGCGTTGTACTGGAGGTTATGATGAGATGTTGGAGAAGCCTTTTTTAATTGTGTAGCAAAAGAGAGTATCTAGAGGTGGAAGTGGAAGTTACGATGACCCCAGAAGGATGCAGCAGCTGTGTAACAGAGACAAGAGAGGGCTTAGTTCTGCCAGCCAATTCAATTCACTTTTCTTTGCTGCAAAGATAAAATAAACTCTTGAGATCAAAGATCTAATTTACAAGGCTGTCCTCTTAAGTCAGTCGACACATGTACTTCAGTAACAGAACATAAAAGAAACTGCTCACAAGCAAACAAAAAAGAGATGAGCCTCAGTTATAAACATTCCTCATCCAACTGTTTGTGGATATCAGCATTATGGTGGGAGTAGCCACTCACATCCAAATGTTCATGTAACTTCTCTGGGAGGTCAGCTTTGGGCATCCATCTAAATCACACTGGAAAAGAAATCTGAAGCAGATGGGTTCAGAAGACAAAGGCTCAGGTGAAATGGACCATCACAGCAGGAAGAGAATTACTACTTGAAGTACCTAATGCTTGTTAGAACTGAAAAAAACTTTGCTGACCACTGCATCACCCTTTCCATGAAGAGATCTGCTATTTGTCTGTTTCCTTTAAGAAAATGAACCAATGTGTGATGTTTTGGAAACCATACTCTTAATTTTCTTTTTCATCTGTTTTTAGAAACTACTGGTGCATCTGCTTGGCTTATTCTCCTCTTAAAGACATTTTTAGATTCCTGTAACTCCAATTTTGTCTATTATATGTTTAGATAGGGCTTTTGTCACAAAGACTTACTATTTATCTTACCAATTGAATCAAAGGATCTTTTTGTTGTTAGTTGACTTTCATGTATTTTGTAGTTTGGCTAGTTCTCCTTCAGTTGTCTCTCAAATAAAAAACATTTACACTTCTCCCTCTACTTGATAGGGTGGAATAGAACATATGCCTTAAATTTATTCCAGAAAGAACTGCCAAATTTAGTTTCAAGCAGTATTACAGTACTTTCAGATATTACATATCAATCTTAGTATAATTGTGGCTAAAATTGGACACACAGGGTTAACATATTCTCTCTTTTGATATAGTTCAAATAACATTGAAATTTATCTCATGTTTTGAGGGCAGGCAAAGTAGGAAGGTGTCATATTGGGAATTGATATTGGATTAATAGAGGGATTTAAAATTTATTCCTCTTCATATGTTTACTGCACATTGTGCGCAGTATATGTATTCACTCAATGATAAAGTGAAAATAACTACTTCAAAGATAGAAGTTGCCATTCTAGCTTTTCAAATGGCATCAAATAAGAGGCTGTTGATTGAGAAATGGAAATGTAGTTTTGCTGCAGATCTCTCAAATGCTTTACAGTAGAAATCAGTATTAGGATTCATCTTGAATATTAATACCATAAATTGAAGACAAATTTTAAATCTTCAAAACACTGTAAAAAATAGAGTGAATGAACAAAGATGGCTGATGTATTTTTGTTTTCTCAGAGGCTGGCTAGCAAAATTATCTCTAGTGATGTTCCATAAAAAAGTTTGTATGTCAGACTGTTGGTCTAGCTACTGATTTGTAGAAATCTGAGAGAATCTCTAGGAATAAAGCCATTTTCCAGGATGACAGGCTTTGGACAAAACTGTTCACCTTCATATTTAAGGCCTTTAAGTCTTCTCAGACTAAGACTCCTCACCATCACCTCCAGTGGCTGTCTTTGCTTCAGAAGAAGGTTGCACCCTAATTTAGAAACATTAGTCTTATGTCTCCTGATCTCTACTCCATGAAGCTGGATCTGGAGAGATGGTTTGCTTCTGGGATGGGTATATTCTGGTAGATAGGTATTTCCACAGTGACAGTCCTTAAAGGATGTTGCACATCGATACCGTGTGGGAAAAAGCAATGCAGACTTGACCAACTTCCATTCCTATCTCCTACAATACTCGCCATGCAGTGGCAGAGACCTGACACACTTCCTCTGAACATATAGGGTGGCGCTGAATTCCTGCCCTGTCTGCTCGGAAAACAACTTACCTGTGAAGACTTTGAACTGAGCAAGATCATCTTCTGGTGATCTGCCAATCTTAGCAGATTGTCTGAGCCATTTCACCCTGCTTAGACCAAAAGAGGAGATTTAGGCCAAAACACTAAAGACATCCTGGAAGAGGAAGTCATCCCAAGACGGATCTGTTCACCACAGACATCACAAAGAAGTCAGATGAGACTTGCTCTGCACGAATCTCCTATGGCAGTGGAACTCTGGCTATTTATAAGAATATGTGCACAATGACTAAAAATAACTGTGCTATTAGATGGGTTTGTATATCCTTGTCTTCATGCCACAGAGTAGGAAAAGTGTTCCTAGCATCTGCACTACAACAGCAGCCTAGTTACCCAAAGATTATTTCCTTCAAAATAAAAATAGTTGTTAGTTAGGAAGAATAAAAGCCAACTAGTACAGCCTTCTTAAACAGATGAGGTAGTTTAACTAAAGGATAAAATCTTACTTGGAAATTTCTAACTAGACTATTGTGGGTTTAAATTGCAATTAACTGAACAAGGCCTTTCTGCCACCTACTGCCTCATCTTGCTTCAAAAAGGTATTTTGTCCTGCATGCAAACTAATATTCTGCTCCCTCAAAAAAATGAGCTATGAAGATAATGCTGAGGATGTTCCCCTTTGAAACACCATTCTCTTCTGATATATCACTTAGTCTGGAAATCATGGCCCAGTAATCTGTCAGTCTCCAAGAGAAGAGTTCACTCTCCTAGAACTTATTCCAAAACTGGTAATAGAAAAGGTGATCTGTGCAAACACATCTCAGCAAACTGGATCAGCATAGGCATTGCCAGAGCATTAGAAGATGAGAGAAGACATCCCCACAGTGGGATTTGGTGAGAGCACTGGTGACATCAGAAATTAGAATTTCCTATGCTATTCATTGGCAGGGGAAAAAAAAGACGGAAGGGGGGGAAGAAGAGGTGGCAGTGTGGCACTTTGCTCTCATTTTTGAAAATACTGAGGGTCTGCTGTGTAATAGCTGGCTGGAATGTTTTTGAGAACATGGTAACTCAGCAACACTTGCCTTACTCTGTTTACCTTTTCCCCCTGTATGTATCTATTGATCTTAAACTTCTCTGACCTACAGAAAGCCTCTTCTACCATGCTTATTACATTATTAAGATGATGAAATTTGGGTTAAACAGAGAAGAGGGATCATTCTCATCTGAGAATTTCCTCGCTTGAACCTTTTGTCCCAGATAAATCCAACCCGGGCTTGTAGGTGGCTTTTGTAAATGCCTGATGGTATGCTGGCTCAGGCCAGGCCAGAAGGTCCAAGCAGGCAATTTTTCAGATACAAATCTTCTATCTTCTCTGCTGCCTCCATGCTGATGTTCTTAATTACAATCCCAGTCATCCTAGTTTCCATCTGCTCATAGGAGAGGAGGGAAAGAGGAGCTCTTTGGCCAGTGTTGAGAATCACCTTCTGGCTTGTCCTCTCTTCCTTTGACCGTCTGTGCAGGGAGCCAAGCGCGGCTATTGCTGCCAGAGATGGCTCCAGCGAAGTGCCTGGAAATGGTATGAAATTATCTATTTCAGCCTTTTGCTCTTACTTGTCTCCTGATGAATTATTTATGCAGAGATCAGACCTGTCGCTAGCATTGGAAGGCTATATTACAAACGTGTATTCATTTACTTTTAAATAACTATTTTGATTTATTCAAAGTTTTTTAACTCCTTATAATGTGGTCTGGGAAAGGTTCAGTGGGCTGTTTCTTTCCTGTAAATACAATGAAACAGTTGGTCTGCTGCCAGCCATGGAGGGAGGAGGAGGAAATTAGAATATGCAGCATTTAAGGAAAAAGTCAGATAAAAATAAAACTTCATTCTGTAGATACAGTTTTAGCTACAAACTGAAGAGCAGTTCAAAGTAGAGAGATGTAGAGGAAGTTAATTTATAATGACCACTTCCTAAAATGGACTGAGGTGGAATTCACAATACAATGCTAGAGCTGTAGGCCAGCAACCAGTGTTTTTCTATCTGCTGCTTTCTCCAAATGTGTGAGAAAACGGCTGTGAGTTCACATAACTTCCATGAAGCTCACTTGCCAGTTGGGGCCTACAGATTGTCCTCAGCGAGGAGATATCTTATGCACACGCACACTAAAAAGCAGTTCTGAAAGGAAAAAGAGATTCTTTGCACAAACTTGGGTTACAGCAAAGTTGTTATAATTTGTATCATCATCACTGAGAACAGGTTTTGTCCTACAGGTTATAGCAAAATTCATGTAAAAAGTTAGGGCAACAGAAATGTCTCATAAACTCAGGTACTTAAACAGAGAATGTAGATATGTATGTGTGTATATGTGTACATATGTACATACATACACATGCATAGACATACAAGATGATTATTCACAAAGAGATACATTGGGTGAGATTGGTGTTCAGTTTCTCCAGAAGAATTTTCTCACATCCTTTAATTCAGATATCAGATGCTTCCTATGACTTTCCTTTTGGCATATCTGCTGTTAATAGCACACTTACCAGCTTGTTCACATGGAAAGAAAAGAAAGGGTTTTTTTAATGCCCTATCAAAAATAGTACTTGAAGTTTTCCCAATTGTAACTTGTATGAAGGGGCAAGTGGCGATATACATGGATGAAGGTGAAGTTTCTAGACCTGACTCTTTGGTGGTTTTATGTGAACCATGTGCCTTTAAGAACTACTTTCTATCCTATAATTCCTTATTATAGGAAATTGCAGATGGCAGCAATCAGGTTAAGTATTTAAATATTTTACATTTAATTGTAGGGATTAAATTCGCATTTCCAATTTCAAATGTTTTCCCACTTTAACTACAAAACCTGGTTGTATGTTTTAAACCTTTTTAAAAATACTGACTTAGTGGGAAAATACTGGATGTCATGAACACAAAAGAAAACTCATCTTTTTCTCATCATTTAAAGAAGGACACATTCTCTCACAGGGACCAAGTCGTTTATTATTTTGACTGCTGCCTTCCCTTCACTCCCCTTCTCCATCCCTCTCCCAGTGATTGATTTTAACTGCCAAATGTGGAGAAAGTCTTCATAATGGAAGAGTTGGTAGAATCTGGTCAAGAACACTGACGCTTCTCTGCAGGGATTATGTACAGCTCATTTTTTGTAGTGTACATTTTCCTACAGGTTTTGGAGGGTTTTTTAAGTGTGACTTAGATATTTCCAAGAACAAGGCTCAGGGAAAACGAATTGTGATGACCTCTTCTTTGAAGTTAAGATTAAAAAAAGGACAAGCAGAAAGTCTATTAAAATGTGGCTGCCTTCCATGCTTTTTATAAACGTGCTGTTTGTGCAGCTCCTGCCAAGGAGCCCGTCTGCATCTTGTGTGTTCCAGTCAACAGCGCACACCCTGCAGTTGCAGCTCCTCTCCATTTTCAGGCAACTCTGTCTCACCTTTCCTCTGCTCTTAGCAAATATCTGAGAAATTCACTGGTATGGTCTTGTGTACCTTTGTCATGAGGGTTTTGACTACCAGGCTGGTGGAGCAGCTCAACCCCAGTGCTGTTGGTAGCCCAGGCAGGATGGCAGTTTGAGCCAGTGTGATGGATTTCGGGGCAAAAGCTGGGTTCATGTTGTCCTGGAGTTGTTTTTCTTTCTTAAACCTAGACAATTTCAGCCATTTAACTCTAATCTAAAAGAACATTAAGACTGCAAAGCCAAGCATGGGAGTCCTGCTCCTCTGGGGGGCAGAGTCTGCATCTGGAGTATTTCCAGAAGCTCAGCGAAGCGGCTGTTACCGCAGGGTTCCTAAAAGGCAGCTGGTGCAGGAGCTGTGCTTTGTAGGCCAGCACGTTCAGCTAATTGCCTGTGCCACTGACATAGATTGGAGCCTGAACCCCCTTGCTGGGTTCACCTGCTGTTCCTGGAGACAGAATGGTCATTGATCTCAGTGAAAGCAAGGAGATCAATTGGGAGCCAGGAGGTTTTTTTCCTTACGAAGGCAAAATTCTGCTCCTGTGACTGGTTGTTGCTTCCATTTCCAAACTCCTGCTGGATCTGAACCTTGCCTCTCATGGACACGGACTCATGCTTCACAGTTGCTAGTAATTACACATCTAATTGAGAGGTCAGACTTACTTCTTGCCTCCGATACACACCCAAATTGCATTCTGGGTGCACATTAAGACAAGACCGTGGTGTCTGCTATTTTTTTCCCATGTTGCCTTCATTTGGAAAGAATGTGTGTGGGTAGAGGAGGAGTTGTGGTGCATTGCAACAGATCCCCATCTGGACCACCAGAGATCCAGGCCTGCATGACACAGCACCCTGCATCCCAGAGCATCCCTTCCCAGAGTTCACATTTAGCAGCAGTCTGATGGCTGTCATGAGGGGTTCTTGACCCTCAGGGTTAAACCAATGCCCTCCTCCTCTGTTTCAAGCAGGTTGGATATGTGTTCTACCTTTAGAGGCTGGCTATAATGGCTGTATGAAAAACAACCTGAGAAAGATCATTTGAGTACAGACTGTTCATAGTCAAAATAAAATATCAGTGGAAAAAAATGTTTCCAGGTGTTGCTTGGAGTGAAGGATGAACTAAGCCTGATGTCATGGGCAAACAAGTTCTACATGCTCAGGTTCACCACAGCAACACCACGGCTCCCTTCATGTCTTGAGCAGACCAGCGCAATCTCCACATGCTGTGGAAGTACTGCTTCTCAGCGGGAGGCGGTTGGGGAAACATTCAGATCCTGCTAGGACCAACTCCATCAGGCACTTCAGAAGCCACCAGAGCTACCTTTAAAGCAGCCTGCTGCTTACTAGGGCAGCTTGTAAGCTGTCACAGGGTAGACACAGTGTAATCACAGTTTCTCAACCTGCTGAGCAAGGCTGCACTGGGAGCAGCGAGTAACAGAGCAACTGGGATTTAAATTCACACGGGATGGTTGCATCTGTGGAGGACAGGACATTTTCAGAAAATCCTGAGCCCCATCCATCTTCTTAAATGGACATCAGTTTAAGATTATACTCTGGGTACTGTGCTTTGTTGATACTCAGGGTAGTGATGATTCTCATTAGCCATGTCCATACTACATCAAGTAGTGCAGCCCAAGAAGAGTGGATCTGCAGAGCAAAATAAAACCAACCAAGGCTGGAGTCTTAACACCCACTCTTACATAGAATCACAGAATGGTTTGGGTTGCAAGGGACCTTAAAAATCATTTCGTTTCAATCCCCTGCCATGGGCAGGGACAGCTTCCACTAGACGAGGTTACTCAAAGCCCCCTCCAACCTGGCCTTGAACACTGCCAGGGATGGGGCAGCCACAACTTTTCTGGTCAACCTGGCCCAGTGTCTCACAGCTCTCACAGTAAGGAACTTCTTTCTTATATCCACCCTAAATCTCCCCTGTTTAAGTTTGCATCTCCCATGTTTAAGTACAGGCATTTCTAGTCCAGACTACTGTTGCTCTTGACCAATGGGCTGAATGTCCCCTGGATTCCACAGCACATCTTCTGGTTGGGTTTCACTCAAAAGGAAACCAGCTTGTATGTTCCAAGATGGCTCCAAGATTCAAATGGGGACCATGTAAACTGGAATCTTCTGAAGATGACCTCCCAAGCCGACATAAGCTGGAATGCTAACGCATAGGCACCTCTTGTGTTCAAACAGGACTCCACTGCAAGAGCTCTGCAAGCACAGGCTTGAGCTGGAGAGATGCTGAACGCTCTTGTGAAATCATAAGCCAGGGATTTGTTATGGCAATTATATAATTATTATGTAATTGCTATCAAAGCAGGATTTGTCATAAAATCAGTTATCCTCTTACCCTCTCCATGCAGATCAGATAACAATATTTTTATTGTAGAATATCATCCAGTTTCCTACATCCATTCACTCCCTGGCTATGCTGAAACGCTGCAATAAATTCTTCCAAGACAGTTCTTAATTTTCCAGGCTTTGCCTTTCATACACACAACTACTGGGGATATATACATATACATAACTCCCAAAAGATTCTGTGTCTTTTGGAAGACTTTTTAACGTTATTATTCCCAACTGAAAGAAAACAAACTCATGATGGAGTGAAACGTAAAACATGTCACTTCTGCGTTTGCATTAGTTGAAACTGTAAAGTAATGTAAAAGATACATTTTCCACTTTCAATATTCATTTTTGGCAAAGTAATTTTGGAAACAAGCTAGAACAAAACATTGAAATAGATATTAATGGAAAACTCTTCGAAGTCAAAAGTTGCCAGAATAGTAAAGCATGAGAAGAGTTTAAATTTTGATTACTATTGACTTTCCAGTGGTAAATATTATCAGTAAAACTGATTAGTTGCCTCTTTAAAAGAAAAACACTGAGGAAGATAAACAATGCTCAGTTGGAAAATTGTCTTATCTATCCAACAGGAAAAGCAACTATATGATTTTAAATCCTCTCCAGGTTCGTCATCACCATTATCTAGGACAGTCTTCAAATGATGATTGCCACAGTGAGCTTCATAATGAGGATTTTTTAACTGGAAAAATAATTAGGAATGTTGACTGTGTTTTGTGTATGGTGCACATGGTTTCATAACCTTTTCCTAATCACACCATGAGATGTAGCATGGCCTAGTAGTGGCTACTAAGGGGTTTGGTTGAAAGAAGCAGAACTTTTCACTCTACAGCCTTCAGATGCAGCTTTAAATGACTCCTGTGTTTGTATGCCTCCTTTATATGACTCCTATATTGAGGAGCTTTATATTTCTCCCCCAAACACAGTCATCTCCCCTAATCCATACTGTATTGAACAATTTGAAAACAACAGTATTAACAGGAAGGTTAACCCACGGAAAGCATAATCACATTTGATTTTAGAAAATAATAATAAATTGAGCACCCCGCCTGGATCTCACTTGCCTATGTGCCTTTTACAAAAGGATACATGGATTATGGATGATTTATAAACACACAGTATTATATTATTGATCTCTAATCTCCATGGTTACTGGGCTCCTCCAGTTTCATCTTGGCTTCTATGTAATTAAACCCTGTTACACACGTACAGCAGTGCAAGCTTGGCTAGGCTGGAAACACAGGAATCGTTACAAAGGACAAAGAAGGAAATTTCATGTATTTTGCGCCATGGCATAACTGGCAAAGCTGCTTTCTCCCTGCAAATGGGATTGGTGAGAAAAATCAAATGCTGTGCTCAAACACCAGATACCGAGTGCTTGCGAGTAACAGTGCACTGAAGTTTATGGTGTGCTGATTAGATTTAGGTCCTGCACTTTGTCCCTAGTATTGTTATAGACCTTTCTGGCACTTTCCGCCTGTTGTTATACTTGGATCTGGAACACCCTCATCTTTAGAGTCGCTCTGTTCTAATGTGACTTTGAAGTAGTGGTAAGTACTCAGGCTTCTACAGTCAACTTTTAACATTTTTTGCTTCCTTCTTGCTGTATGAATGACCCAAACAACCAATGGGAGTGTTATTATTGTATATTAAAAAAAAGCCACGTGAAAACACCTACACATACACTATTAAGTACCATAAATCTGAGCTTTTGCCCCCTGCTCTATTTTTCAGCTATAGTAACCTCAGGCAGTTCTTGGAGCAACAGTATGGGAAAGTTTACTTTAAACTTCAGTGAAGTTTACTTTTTTAACAAACATGTTTTGAATACTCTTCTATGTCACCTTTGAACTGACCTGAAGCAGGTTAGTCCTCTTCTAGATACCTTGAGTCCAAGCTATCGAACTACTTTAAAATGCAAATAGGAAGAGTGGGGAAGCTTTTGCATCTTGAAATAACTTTTAAAACCCTTTCTTTTAGTCTCCATGTACTGATTATTCTTTCACTTTTCCTTATCAGACTGTTTTCCATTTAATTTTAGTTTCCCTGTTTCTGGATTCAATTTCCGCTAGCTTCATCTCTGTGGCATATTTATCCTGCCACAAGGTATTCCCCGAGGCGGGGGATATCTGCTTTCCAATCGAACTGCAGAGGTAACTGCTCTGAAGGGCACAGTCACCTTTACCATGGCAGCTATGAGAGGGCTCACTTACTGCTCCTTCCCCTTGCATTTCTGCATATTTTCAAACAGTAAACTACTGTCTGTTGGCCTTGTCAATATTTTAATACTCTGCGGCCTCTCTCCTCCCTTTCTGTTTCTTAAAGGCCACAGATTCCTTCCCAAATAAAGCACATTGATGACTTTTTTTCCTCTCATTGCACTGTAGGTTCACTCCCAAATATGGTACTTCTGGCATCTATTGTATCTCTTGAGGCTCCCAATGGAGTGGATACTCACAACTAGTAGCAGATACGAAAAAAAACCCAAAAATGGGATTTACAAAGAAGCTTTACAGAATGTTCTTCCATGTAATCCAGCTCAGAAAAAGCAGCAGAAATGAAAGGGTTTAAATACAAAAAGCCCATAAAGTTGTTAAACCAATATGCTTAGGTACAACTGTACTCACAGAAGGAGCATAAGCAACAAAGAAATCAGCTTTAAAAACCCAAAGCATATAAAAGCCTATAAAAAACCAGAACATTCAGTGTATGGAAAGAGGATTTGTGGATGTTTTTGGCTAGATCAAATCTCAAAAGTTGACAATAAGAGTAATTCCAGAACTGCATTTAGATGATACTTCAATAAAAAACAGTGAAGCAACAACATAATTCTATGTTTCTGCACAATTGCATCATATCCCCCTCCAAATGTCTAAGTCTCTGAAACTTTTCCCTGTCTTCCAAAGGAAAATAGTGGCCAAAAAGGGAGCCCAAATGAGCTCACTGGTAAGAATTTGGAATAGGGGTTTGCCAAGTGGAGTCTGTGGAAAAATACCATGAGATACATATATTAGAAATTATAAAATTGGCTTCAGAAATCAGAGGGAGTATTTTGGTTTTCACTTTCTTCTAAATAGAAATCATAAACTGCAAAATGTGCAAGGCTGGATCGCATTAGAGAATTCTCATAAATTATATATTCCATAGTTGGACATTAAACTGTTAATACAGGAAAGCTTCAGAGTGTGGGTTTCCAGTTTCCACGTTATGAATTTTTGTCAGCACAGCTTCCTGTGGTCAGATGATGTGTCCTGTCAGTGCCAGGCTTTCTTTTTTTCCCAAATACTTAATTGAATTTTAATGATGCCCAGAAACTCACACACCGGTGTTGGGTTGAAAGGCAGTGCTAGCGGCTATTCCAGTTTTTTGCTCCTGATTGTATCCTTCTGATTTCTTCCTATACTAATTCTTGTAAGCATGTCTAATTTTCTCACTGAAACCTTAGCCACATGAGCCTTAATTAAACACATTAGTAGTCATGGAACAATTAAAGTAAGTCTTCATCAGAAAGAACTGGTCCACAGGGAAGAGGAGCCGTACAATAAGTGTACTGTGTGCTAGCACATTATTTACAGAGGCCACACTGAGAAAACCCAAGATCAAATCAATAACAGTTTGCCTAAAGAAGAAACTATCATGCCTCATGGATTGAGACACTAAACTCTTCTTCTTGCCCATTATTCTTAATACACAGCAACTGTCATGGAGCTTAATCAGAATTCATGAAGCTGCTAAACCCGAGAAAGATTATTGATCTTATTAAAGATGTAACAGCACCAGACTGAGAAGATGGGGCCTCCAGAGGGAGGAGAAGACAGGAGCCTCAGGGAGAAGCTGAAGCAGCTATAAACTTCATTCTGTGTTTAGCTGGTGGCTCTGCAGAGAAACCAGAGGCATTTTTCTTCCCTAGATGGGGAGCTTGAAAGCCTGGGCACAACTGCCCCACACTGAGCATCCAAATATCTTTACCTACAGCTTCTAACTATGCCTTCCTGGTCATCATCAACATTTTAATTAACTTTGAAGACTTGATTCCTCTTCGGCTAATCCTGTCTAATGCTTCTGAAAACAAAGGAGTGGCATAGGTGTAGCTGGACGGGAATTTAAAAACTGTGGATTGCAAGGATGTTACAGATGGCCTAATTTGACTGACACAGCTGGTACTAAGGGAATCATTTAGGTGTACTTTTGTATCCTAGGTTGTTCTGGTTTATCTTTCAGTACTAACTCTTTAGAGTGCAAATTAATTGCTATATTTATGGAAACTGTTGAGTGACAACATTGGAACTCAAGCTGTGGAAATGATTTTTTTTTTTAATCAGTTGCCAAACTGAGAAATTAAATAAAATTTGGTTAGACTGACACAAAATATTTTTTTTTCCATTCTTCATGATGACAAGAAGAAGTGAAGAAGCCTCGATTTGAGTAAATTGTTCCTTTTGACAGGCAATTAGCTATTTTATTTAGGAAGAGCTGGAACCAAAAGAATCGCAGCACTCAGTTCACAGAAGTTTGGAGTCAAGGGTTCCCCCTGCTAAACAGCTGCATGGTCATGCTGCTTCACTCTCTGAGGTGCAACAACCAGGGTTAAATCTGCCGGGTTCCTCCAGCCTCAGGAGACAGGATGTTCCAAGATGAATCTCCTTCAGTCCTTCCACTACAACTCTTCCATCTTATTTCTATATAAAATGCATTACAATATTAGGTCTGTCAGAGTGTATCCCTGTGAGACAAACTCCTTACTTCTGGGCCTCACATTTTTTCCCTCTGCTGAAGAAGCAAAGGGATGGAAAGAAGGATGGCAGGAAAGAAGCACTGGTTCTTGCATCCCCTCCCTGGCTGAGAAGGACAGAAGAGCTTGCAGCTGGACACCTTCAGGGTGAAGACACTAAGCTCCTAACCATCTCCCTGCCCTGCTTGTAGACATGCTGCTCCACCCGGAGTGTTTAATTATATACACAAAATAACATCAGTATCAGGAGCAGAGACTGGGGACCTCACCCAGGAAAAGTCAATAACATCATAATTAGAAAACTGTTGTAGGTAGGAAATTAAAAATCTGAATTCAAAGAATATCATGAAGAGGAAGGTCTTGCCTAAATAGCTCATATGTCCCACATCACTTGAGTGCCAGGCATTGCATCAGAGGAGACACAAGCTTTTTCTCTTGCTCCTCCAGCTTTATTTATCTTAGGGAAAAAAACCCAGCTGAAACTATTTGGCAAATCTGATCCAGATTAAAGTGAAGGGAAACTAAACCTAGTACTTTTGATAATTACTGTAGTCATCTAAAACATTCACCCAGCCGAACACCGCAGTGGCGTTCTTGCAGCCCACTTGCGGAGGCAGGATCATCAAGCTAAACTGGAATTCATTTTATCTGTCCTCAGCAGGTGAAAATTAAAACCAGCAAGGAGTAGCACAGGTCTCCTGGCCAACAACCACTCTCGTGATAGCAGGTGACATGCAGCTGCTCTTACCAGGGTGAAAACTACCACCAGAAAGGTAGAAAATAATTTCTGGGTTCATTCCTGCTGCAGAAGATAGGAAGCTGGTGCTGTGTCAGCTGGGAGGAATCCTTTCTGGCTTCCCACTCTTTCCAGAAATGGTCCTTTCCACTGCAGTGCACTGTTATGTGGCAGCCCACACAGTTCCTTGGTTTGTGAGGGTGTACCAGGTCCTCCAGCAGCAAGAGAGAGGGGCCCAAGCCCTTGCTCCCCTTGTTTGTTCTCCAGGAGTCCCTCATCAGAACCAAGCAGTGGGCTGGACTATGACTGTGTGTGTGCTCATATGCTGTTCAGGGAGCTCATGCTGGGCTTCGATTTCATGCCAGTGACATGTTTCCCAGAAGCCATGGATCAGGTTAGTCTTCCAGTTCTGCTGTGTTATTCAGGTAGAGTCATAGATTGTTTTTTCATCTACAATGAATATGTTCTGTGTTTATCATCTATTCAACCTATTTGAAAGACTTCTAGCTGTGAAAAGGAACTACAACTTCATCAGGAATGAGATTAGGAAAAGGCCACCTCAGTCTTTAACAAGTATTTATTGAGTATGCCCCATTGCAAAGGAATTATGTTCTCACTTTCCTGCATTAGAAAAACAAGCTTTTGCTTCTTACAATAGTCCTTTGAAATCAACCATAATAGTTCTGTGGAGTGAGGGCTGATCTCAGCATGAAGCTGTGTGTCCAGGTGTGTCAACCCACATATGTCACGGATGTTTTAAGCTAATAATTCCATGCATAATGTCATTTACCTCCCATAACAATCTGAATAGTTACAAAATCAAAATTCCTTGGTATTATCTAGGCTGATAAAATAATTTTCAGCATGGAATCTATTATAAAAACAGTCAACACTTGACACAAAAACAGAAGAGGCTGCCCAAACACATGCTATCCTTTTGCGATTTTTTTGTGTATCACATACACCTTCAAAATATTAAACAGGAATGTAACTAAAAGCAGTTGTAAAGTGTTTTATATGGATACTGGAACACCATTCCAGGACAGGCAGCATGGGGGAGAGGCCAGGAGGGTGGACCTCTGAAGGATTTTTCCCTAGGCAAGAAAGGGACCATGATAAAGTTCTCTCTGATCTTCTGGAAGAAGACCAATGAAGAAAGAGATGACTTACTCTGAAGTGTGGCAGACACTGCATTTCCACTGATAATCCATGCAAATCCACTGTGTGTAGAGCAGTGTTATTTTCACACAAGAAATGAAAGTTCATCTCGATACAGACTGAGAGACAGGAAATATCTGTTCAGCAAAAAAAATGACAACAGGACAACTACAAAGTACATAGTATCAGCAATAAGGATACTCACAAATGCTTCAAAAGGGCAGAATTACCTTAGGTAGGAGTTCTTTGCCTTTCCAGAGTAAAAGTACAGTAACCATTACCAAAGACATGTTCTAAGAAATCATATATAATTAGGAACATTTAGGATTGATTTGATAAAGCATGGAAAGACATCTCATTGGAAATCCATACATATGCCTTATTGGTGGAAATAGCTACGCTTTTTCTTTGTGTATTTCACAGGCTCAGTATTGCAGGGGGAAAAGAAGATATGTGGATATAAATCTTAACTGGTAATTCTGACTCTCATCATCCAATTAATTCCTTGTAGAAGTTTCTTCCTTGAGTAAGACATGGACCATATCAAAACAGCCTTATTTTGTTGTTATTCTATTGAGTTACTGTTATTATTTAGAGATAGGGTAACAGTAGATTGAAATCTAGGTTTTTCTTTCCAAACTGATGATATAGAAGAGAATTTGGCACAGCAACTAACTTCCTTGGTTTTAGTAAAATTCTGCCGTGTAATTACAATAAGCACAACCTTTTCTCTCTGAATCTATATGAACTCATAATAGCATCTTTTTATAATGATTTTTTTTCTCCTAAAGATTCAGGTTTCCTTGTTCTGCAGAATCCCTTTAATTAAAGTGTGCCTATAAATGCTGGAATGTTGCAGGACGATGTTTTTTGGAGCTGCTGCTGTATGTTCATGAGTATGCTGCATATCTTGACAGAAAATGGCGGTTTCAAGACATACCTATATATCTTATAACAGCTTATTCTGAACTTTTAATTTATGATACTTTCTAAACATGTTGAATTTTAACTTATATGTAGGCTCAACCCAATACTTTTCTGTAAGTGTGTAAGGCTGCTGCAGGGAGTGATGCACTGCAAGCTATAATTTAGGGGCAGGTGGAAACTGCCTGAAATATGTGTATCTTCATAAGTTATTCCTAAAATGCTATTATTACCTGAACTCTCTGCAGTCTCAGAACTAAACATCCTTTCCTTCCCTCTGCACTAAGGTAGAAAGGCAAAGTTATTCTTTATTTCCACAGCCGTGGAGCAGTTATCACTGCCGGTGGCTCCAAGAGCTCAGCCCAGCTGGGGATACATCTGGGCTCCCAAGGGCTGTGCTAGCTCTGGGCAAAGCAGGGATTCCCCAAACACCAAGGCACCTCAGAAAGATGTTGCTGGACAACAGGCATACTTAACAAAGCTCACATATAAATACAAAAGGCCTACCTGAACTTTTAAAAGTGAGATGTGTGTATTAACACGGTTCTCAGAAGTCACAGCAATGTCCATTCGATACATCCCAATGCCTGGATCAAAGGATCAAAGCGATCATGCTAATGTATGTATTACAGCTTCTAAATACACTACTTAAAACGCTATTGCAAAAGCTAAACCAGTGGGATCTTTGTTCTCATAAACTTTATAGTTATTCTTTACATAGTAGCTTGTACATAAGACTCTTCTTGTACAGCTATTCAAGTTCTTGAGTTTCTCCATGAAACTATAACCAATCAAAATTCTTTACTTGCATATAATAAAGTGGGATAGTTTAAGTGTTATTTAGCATAGCTAACTTGTATACATGGAAAATAGCAATAAGATACTGAAATTTAAATGTAATAAATTGTTTGATGGGAATTTGTAAATGAGAACTTTTCTTCAGAAAGCTTGCAACTTGAAAGAAGAAAAGCTATTTTACTTGGGAACTTAAACCTGGATGGAATATTCCCACTTTTTGGTCTATTGGATGGACAAGCTGAGCTTCTAAATCTTTTCTACCTCCATGTGTCTCATCACTGTGACTGATAAATTTAAACAGCAAGAAGCTTAATTTATAGGTATGTAAGAATAATAAGAACATAGATGAAATGACATTTACACAGCAGTTAGCGGCTATTTGTCACAGGATTATTGAGGAAGTAGGAAAATGCCCAGGAGCTGGCAAAACACTAATAGCAAAAGTGGACTTCCACTTTCATAAAACCCAGGAATAGGACTTCTAACTTATTTTTTTTTACTCTTTATGTTAATTCAAACGTTAACATATACTAGAGAGTAACATTTTTTGAAAACATCGTCTTGTTTTCATCTACACTGACACATATTTCCTGAGTGGCAGAAGACAAAAGTTTTCTCTCTGATAGTTGCTTAAAAATTCCCCACAAATTCATGGTAATATTTAAACTTTTTGTCAGCATCTGAAGATCTCAGTATTTTTTATACTTCAGACATGCAACTGGAAAAAAATCTTTACCTTTTACATGTATGTCACCTTGATTCAAATTAAGTAAGGGCTTCTCCATGTTTATAGTCTAAAAATGAATTTGCTTTGTAAAATACAAACGTCCAATTTAAATTGTTCTCTCCTGAAATCAACTTCACACACCTCTGCCATCTTCTTACCCATGTTATCAGTTCTTTCTTTTTCAAGAGAAGATCTAATCAACAAATCCACATTCTTTCTCCTTTCATCCTCTCTCGCACTTTTTCCTCTCTCTCCCAACCCCTTACCCTGGCAATTCTTATCACTTTTTCATTTTACCCCTCCTCCTTTACCAGTAACCCTGTAATTTTGTATTCGGTTGGGGTTTGGTTTTATTGTGTTTTGGTTTTCTTTGTTCTTTGTTTTCCTTAACTCTTCATGTCCTCCCCAACACACACAGAAGTATGTCAGTCTCGTGCATCTTTTTTAAAATCCCGTGTCTGACCTCATTTTGTTCTCACTGAGATTTCTGCTGAGTTTTCCTCCTGTCTGTAACCCTAAAAGAAAATAATGCATTGTCTAAAACAATTACCTTGGGTGGCTTTCTGCCAGCTTCACCTTTCTTTTCATTCCGTGGTCTGCACTCCACTCAGCTCTTCTGAGGTCACTATTAATGTGACTGAATCTCAGGACTCCATCTTCACAGCCTGTGACATTATTGATCATACTGTGGCTCTGAAACCTTGTCTTCTCCTGACTCTCTGTCTTTTCTTGTTTTCTTTTCCAAATTGTTGCCAATTCCTTAACCTCTCTTTCCGTTGTGGGAGATCTCCATCCTACTTTCTCTTTCAACAGGTACCTCACCAGTCTCTACTTTTTACCTCTTACTACTCTGTTCATGTTTTTTCTTTAGTGATTTCTTGTGATTGCATCAGTGCATCTCTACCATGCAAGTTCTCCACTTTCCGTTACGCATTCCTGGTTTCCCTTTGAGCCTAAAACACTGAAGTCGAGATCACCTCCCTGAATCCTTTCCATGATTTTACCAACCTGTCTTTGTATCCTTTCCTGGCATTCCCTTTTACTGCCATTCTGAATGCAAGTTAGGGCATCCATGGGCACTCATCTATAATCTTATCTTGTATCTTGCTGTGTAGCTCATTGTTCCAAGCTAACAGTACCATTTTCAGTTGCCCATACCTCTCTTTCTTTCAGAAGTTTTTTTCATACATGTCTTTCAGGCTTTCTTCTAGAGAACTATACCCAAAATAGGCTTTAAAAAACATACGCAGCCTTCCTTCAGAGGCGTCTCAAATCCCACTACTTTCATGATGTATTCAGGAAACTGAGAATTGGTATCAGTCTGCAGCGTCTTTAGTAGGGAGTAATCTTTTCAATTTGTTTGTACACTTGTATGTTGTGTGCTACATTTTACAGTATAGATATCTAGTCTGTACTAAATAGAATCACAGAATTTTTTGGGATGGAAGGGACCTTAAAGCTCATCCAGTTCCAACCCCCTGCCATGCGCAGGGACACCTTGCACCAGACCAGGTTGCTCAAAGCCCTGTTCAACCTGGCCTTGGACAGTGCCAGGGGTGGGGCAGCCACAGCTTCTCAAGGCAACCTGTGCCACTGCCTCACCACCCTCACAGGGAAGAATTTTTTCCTAACGTCTAATCTAAATGTATCCTCTTTTAGCTGAAAGCCATTCCCCCTTGTCCAGTCACTGCATGCCCTTGAAAAAGTCCCTCTTCAGATTTCTTGTAGGCCCTTTTTAGGTATTGGAAGACTGTTATAAGGTCTGCCCTGAGCCTTCTCTTCTCCAGGCTGAACAAGCCCAACTCTCTCAGCCTGTCTTCATAGAAGTGCTCCAGCCCTCAGAACATTTTCACATACTCTTGCTCCCTTCTTTTTTTATTTACTCCACTTTCCCTTATAAAACAAGCTCTTTTGCTTTAAGAACTGCCTCTTTGGGTGTGCACAGTAACCAGTACAATACCCCATGACATAACAAATAATAATATTTTTTTTTTAACTCTACTCACATGACACTGATGAAATTTCCGTAAAACACTTATTCTCCCTGGACACCTGTAGCAGCATATACGCAACAATAAGAGTCAGCACTAAATAATCTGATGGCAAAAAAAGTAAAGTTTGAAGATGTCAGACAGTTTGAGGCATAAATATTGTGGCATGTCAGCCCATTGCATTGCATTAATGTAAAAATATAATTTGAAAACCAAACCTATGCAATATTGCACACTTCAGTCAAATCAAAATCTTCTCACAATCAGAATTTCATCCCAACTTTTAGGGTACTGAGGCAGACAGAGATTCCCACTGCTGCCGGGAGAGGAAAAGGGATGGAGTACTTATGTTCCATGTATATACAATGCCAAACATAACAGGATCACAATTAACCACTAGGTCATTCAGGTGCTATGACAGTAAAAGGGAAAAACAGTTGAATTAAAGTTAGTTAGAGAATATTTTGAATTTAATTTCTTAAAGGTATGAGAATCCCAGGCCTTTTCAGAGCAGCATATTCTAATTTTACATCAAACAAACAAACAAAAAACCCCAAAATACAAAACTCAGGCCCACTGCATTGCATAACTTATAAATCACTTCAAAAGACTTCAGTGTGCAAGGTGATAGGAAAGTGGAAGTTGTTAACCACTGTTGCAGCTTATTTGTTTACTCTCTAACCAGGTTCTGCTTCAGGAGTCCGTACCACAACTAATTAACTGTAATGCTTTGTAATTGTAGAAACAGAATATATAATAGATCTGTATGATATATAATTAATTCTGCCCTTAAGGAAAGCTTTTGTAAGTCAAACCACGTGCTGTTTGAGAATTGCCTCTTTATATTCTCCCTTATAAGGTAGGTATAGTTCCCTGCCAGCAGAGGGGCACATTCTAGAAAATAATGTTTGTTGAGGCTGGCTGGGTGTTTTCTTGCAGGACTGGCTGGGAGCCCCATCTCCAAAGCTGTGGTGGTTGCAGCTGACTCTGCCTTTTCCTTTATGCAGCCCACAGTTAGGAAAGGCACTTCAATACAGAAATTAGTATTTTAAAAATAGTTTTGACTTTAGTAGTTTTAAATTAGTTTTCAAATTAATATTTACAAAAACTTGTTCTAAAAGATCAAGCCCACTTGCTGTTGCCATGCAGCAGTTATTTGGTTTATCTTGAGCTTTGTCGGCCTTTCTTTTCTGTATTTTTTTGTATATTAAATTCCAGGCTCAACCCCATCATTGCTACTGGGCCTGCAAAACCAGAACAAAACTTCAGACAAATGCAAATATTTTGTTTCTGAATTATGACCCATAAATAAGCACAACCCAATGTGGTTAGAGAATAGCAGTTCTCCCATCTGGTGTTTGATGTGCTTGTCCTTTCCATGGGAAAAAAAAATGACACACAGGAGTTCAGGAGACCTGAGGGATCGGACACCTGATTTCATTAGATGAGGGCCTGCTTCCTTGAAGTGACAGAAGAGTCAGCACCTATCTTAAAGACCTGTTCAAAGGTGTGGAAGTGCCATGTCATCCTTATGTAGGGACCAGAGCTCTATGTGTCCCAGGCTGTGGCTGGAAGAGAAGTCTTGAAACACCAGGCTTAGCAGAGCTGATTGGAGTACAGTGAAAGACTCCACTAGACTGTTTTCAGAGAAGACCTGTCATTGCAAGATGCTGATCATAGCAAATAGCCATCCAAGTACCCCAGGATGGGAAGTTCCCACCTACCTAGTACTCTGCCGATGATCTAGTTGGTGATGCATTTCCAAGTACCACTGTGCCTTGGGGCATCTTAACTATACATGACAAAAGAAGTTAATCTAAAGATAAGATGTTTGCTGAAAGGAAGAAAAAAAAAAGAAAGAGAAGAAAATAAAGAGTGAGCAAAGAGCAGAAGCCTCCTTGATCAAGCCACCACACGGCACAAGTTCATATTACACTCCTCTGGAATGATAATCACACCCTTCCTCAAGCCTGACACACCACTGAGAGGAGGATTATCTTTGCATGGCTGCCTAGATCCCTCTCACTGATAAAGCTGCTCTATCTGAGAAGTATTTGGCAGAACTGTCACCATACATACAAACAGAGGAGCCAACTCTTCTAACCTCAGAGGCTTGGTATGGGGAGTAGTCTGTATCAGCTTTTGTGTCCTCCAGATCAACTCTACAGATCACTTATGTAACTTCTAGAACAAAACACATCAGTTTCCTTGGGGAGCTTTGAGGTGGTTTTATTAATTGGTTTCCAAACCTTTTGAGGTAACATTTTTAAGGTAACAAGCATTTTTAATTCAATTGCTTTCCCACCCACAACCACTTCTGAGTTCAGAGATGTTTTCCATCCCTTGGTGTGATAAGAAGTCACAAAAAAATTATTAGTTTTCTTCTTTTTTCCGAAATTAAGAGATACAGCTTCTACTCTTGTATGATCAACTACACTGCTTACTCCCTTTCTCTAGACTTCTTACAATGAGTTATCTGACATATCCTTTTCCAAAATACATTTTCTGTATAACATTCCCTCTCACATAACAGAGGTACGCTGTATGCTGGAAGAGCCAAAGCCATAACTCAGTCTACAGGAGAAGGTCCTCCCCTTGAGACATTTCATCTTGGACTTATAATAACTGAACAATTACATCAAAGAGTTCAGTTTCCATGTGATGACCCTGATTTCAGCTGTTTATTTGAATGTAGTAGTTCTGTCTCCACCAGGAGTGGTCACATTATATCTCAAGCATCATGGAAATTATGTGTGCCTACATCTGCCTAGCTGGCCAGTCCAAGTTTGCACATGACAAGCTTAGAAAGAATTTCTTCAAGTAATGTGTGGGGATTTTGTCATTTAAGACTATGAAGGATCTGAAGAAATTATCCAAAAGGCATACTTCATTGGAACTACTCTGATCTCTCAAAGAAAGAACAATCTCTATGGGCAAGTAACATATATAGACATTTGCCAAATGACGCTTTTCTTTCCAAGGACCCGTAAATCTCAGATTACTCTTGCGAGTAATAAATGTTGCAATAATGCTGTTCTTGATTACAGGCAAGACTATAACAGCTCTGACTGGTAGTGACTCCATAATTATGTTTGATTACAGACATGCTCCTACTGTCTGCAAAGTGGATTATTTGTTGCCTGGTATCAGTCTCCTGGATTCCACTGGACACCAAGAGCACACTGTGCCAGCGTGCACAGCTCACTCAGCTGCCTTCCTCAGAGCTTTGTCATTAAAGCTTAGCATTTAATAGCAGGACCTATGATAGCGGGCCATGCAAAACCTTTTTGGAGCTGTAATTAGAACACTATATAACTGCATCAGTGGTGGCCATTTTCTAACAGGATCCTGAATCTCAGCAGCTCTCAATGGCTCTTGATTGTTAATAAAGTTCTACTTCACAGTGCAGGGGCTAAAGTTACTCATGGCTTTACTGTATTACAATTACAGCAAGAACCAAAATGTCAATGAGAAATAAAGAAAAACAATATCTGTAACACTGTCCATGCTTTCTACTACTACAGAATTAAAAAAAGGAAAAGCTCCATTAAGTCAAGGAGCCCTCCTTCTGTCAATGAACAATAAAAGGAATATCATGCCGTACAATTTATTCTCCAGTGCTTTGTTTATTTGGTATTAAATGACTCATGGAATAAGGTTTCCACCTCTCCCTGTGGGAGATTATCCCAGCTGCTGAGACCTACTAGCAGTTCCCTTTCTTTTGTCTCTCTTTTAATGATGCCTAAGTTTTGCATTCTATTTTAGTTTGGGATGTAAAATCTACAGAGGAAATTTACATCCCCAAACCTGGCTTTAAATGCAATTAAGGCTGTGACATGAACCCACAACCCCAAGGAAACTTGTAGTTAAAACAGAAATATATCATATACTTCACTTGAGCACTGTGCCACCTCAGCAGTACACTTTTAAGCTAACTGCGTGCTTCCTTGTTTTTACAGGTTTGTTCTTTAGTGTTACATAAATGCACTTTTATTGTATGCAAATTAGCATTAGGCTAACTGTTAAAGCCTGTTTTATAGCTGTCACACCAACAAGCCACATTTACAAGTAAATATTTGTTCTGCAGGCGAATATATTACCTGCCTGGAAATAATTATTTTCAGCATTTTGTCTCAGTGCTGTGACTCTGCTCTGGCCCCAAAGCCTATTGTATGCACAGAAGCTCTCAAAATAGAACATCCTTATTAAGAGGACATTGCTTATGGAGTAGCAAGCCCTAAAGCAGTGTGGCTACCTAACACATTTTATTCTTATTCTTACAAGGCTGCAAAATCTGTTTAACAAGAGAATATTCCCCTGCTTTGAAGACATAGAGACAACATATTTACTTCCCAGTAGCAGTAGGAGAGGCCACTGTGTCACTTAACATCATCCCATTTGGGTGGTAAGGGAACAGTGATGACAAGCTCCAAATAAAGTTTGTTGCTATTTGTTGTGCCTAGCAAGAAAGATGGTGGTGAACAAGGCTTTATTTGTGAGAAAAAGTAAAGTAATATAAATCCAGGTAAGGACTCCCTGAAGCAGACATGGGAGTTCCCAGACCCTCAGATTTGCCTTTTCAATCAGTATTGTCAAAATGTACCCTTACTAACGTCAGCACAAACCTGATGGCTAGGGCACTGGCATGGTACAAGTATTCACGGTTTGAGCAGTTCAAAAAGAGCAACAGAAAAACAGATATAGACCAAATCAAGTAATCGTACTGGAAAGATTTCAGGGACTCTGCTATCAGACACTTATAATTCTTTTAATGGATTGTAACGGACTCAAATCTACCTTGTTAAGGGGACACTGTTCATTTAAAAAGTAAAATGCCACATATATCAAAGTACTTTAGAACACATTTGTGCTTTTTTTATATCCTTAGCAAGGTAACTGATCGCAAAAAATGGTGCCTTTCCTTTCATTTATTGTATTTGGTATGATTAGTAATAAATACAACAATATAAACATAAATATACTCAAATTGCTACTGGTATTTTTTTGTTGTTTCTACCTTTTTCATTCAAGGTACTGTTGCTGTACATACTTAATATAGAGTACCTGAAAAAAGAATTTGTTTCCTCACAGATGATTCTATGATGTAGCATGAGGGCGTTTTATAAATACGAAGAATTACTTCCATTATGTCCATGCAACATGAAGTGTTGGATTTTTTAGCTATTTTTATCAATATTTCACAGATGACACTGGCAAGAGATATCAAGGTTAAAACACTAGAAGCGCCCATTACATTTGACATGTCAGGTTATCTGAATACTTACTATTTTACACTGTTTCAGTCAGCTCACATTGGTGTACAGGAACCACACAAATATGGCTGCAAGTGTCCTTATACCAATTGCTTAGAAATGAAATAAAGGGAAAGAAAACCTGCAAAAGCTGTCAGCTACCCCTGTGAAAGGACTTGGGCTTAGTCCCAGCTGTGCCAGATATATTTTTTTTTTCCCACATGATAAACTAGGGAAAGGGGATGGAGACGGAATTGAGTCAAGTGACCAAATTCTGAACAGTAGCTCAGGGCTGGAGAAAACTCAGCTTCTCATGGGGTATGGTCTGACACAGTTGTTTTGTCAGCTAAAGGAAAGTGTTGAATGGAATTACCTCTAGCAAAGGATAGAAAGAAAAGCTTCAGACTGAATGAAGAGCCTGGAGGAAGAAGGACTAGTGATTTTAGCTGTGAGTTGAACATTCACCTTTATGTTAAACCAGATGCCTAAGGAATACATAATTCAAAAGTCCCAAGTGGTTGGCCTATTTTCCTGAAGAAGAGAAGAGGATGTAGCAGCAGGTCTGATTCCAGATGAGATAAGAATTTGTTATAACAAAGGTAATGGTTAATGGTCATGTTCTAGTTTAAGTGAGTTATTCAGTACCACAAAAATGTTTCTGTAAATTAGGAAAAAAAGACAATTATCCAAAATGGTATTCAGTTTTCTTTAGGGAAAAATCTTACAGTTCTTATTCTGTAGTTTCCTGGCTTGTTAATTATGCAGTCATTATAGTGACAATCCTATGCACTGAATGAAATACAGTAACAAGTAGTATTTGACTAAAAAGACAGCACTATAAAACCTTTTTGCTGAAATTAAATGCTAACCTTAATTCTGAAATTTTCCAGTTTGTGAGTATTCATAAATACTCATCTGAGCTGGTATAAATACGGCTTGACTCCATAGGTCTAACATGCCTTTATCTAATGCCTTTTCCTAGTCTCCAGGAAAATAAAGACATGAGGAAAGTAAATCTAACACCTGACCACGTTTGGCCCTAAATTGGCTGATCAGTAATGTGAAAGTAGGTCCTCAGTAGTGGAGTTTCCTTTTGTGGTTGGAAGATAACATGAGCATGTAGAGACTTGGAAGTCATTGTGAGCTGGAAATGCTGTGAGTGGCACTGAATATGTAGACAAAAGTTTTGCCTGCCTCTACCTGCCCCATTTTGGCTTCTACTCTCCTTATTCTCTGTGCCTGAATCCTGGTCCTCCTACCCCATTCCCAAATAATTTCCTTCTTTTTTATATGTCTTGTTCCATTTCTCAGTCCTCTCCATTTCACCCAGACTTCTCAATCATATTCTCAACTCCAATCTCTCCCCTGGTGAGTGTCAACAAAACCAGCATAGGAGATAATGACTTTGTATCAGCAGCCCTGAAGAATTCAAGGGCACAATTGCAAGCTAAGTCCCAAGAAGACTGTGGACAGAAGGTGCTCAGCTGATCTGAGGAGACAGTTATCTGTGCCATCAATCATCTGGGAGCTGTGATAAAATGGAGCAAAACAGGCCAAAATGTAAACCAACACATCCACAGCTTGAGAGAGACATTTTCTGGGAAAATTTGCCACTCCTGCTTCAGCAGAGCTACTCAGTGCCAGACAGCAGCATTCCACACACAGTCCTAACTACAAGTGATGCTCTCTTTCCTACCTAGGGATGCTGCAAATGCACAGTGACAAGCTTATCTCAGACCCAGTTTTACCATTTGAAAGCTGCACTTTGGGTTCTTTGGTGTTCCAGTCTTCAGCTGTAGATAATGCTTTCTGGTCATCCTTTTCAGAATGTTACTGGGATGTAAGTACTTCATCTTGTTATTTCTCTCTTCCCAAATGTAATATTCTGAATTGCATATTTGTTACAAATCAGTGAAATAAAGAGAATGGATCCAAAGACATGTGAAGATTAACTCACCCTTTCTCATTGCTATTTTGCATTAGGTGCTGTGTGAAAACCTCTGAGACAGTCAGAAAGAGCTGAATTCTAAGTGGAGTGGGCAAAGGGCAGCAAAGAAAACATGGAGATAAAAGAGACATAAAAATAATGAAACAAGCAGGTAGATATGCTGGGAGCAGCATATTGATGGCCTTACACCCAGGTAAGTGCCTAGAAACAAAAGATATGTAAAGATTTGATGAGGTTTTCCTCTCTAAAACCTTCAAGTAGGGACAAAATAAGGACTAGGATTGCACAGTGTCTAGTGACTGCTTAAACCTTCTATTTCCATGGCTCATGGCACTCAAATAAACCTCTTTCTGCTCTTGAGAGATGGAGCTATTAGTAAATGATAATAGTAGGAGAGAGATGCTTTGCTTTTGCCTGTTGTTGCCCACTACTTGAGGTCACTCCCTTGATCCCATGCTCTTGCTGTGATGTGTAATTTCCACTGCTTTCATGATGCCTCTCCCAGAAGCTGTGCTAAGGATGCCTGTGTCTCCCAAAAGGATTTAAGTTTCAGAAATATCTGTTACCTCCAGTGTAAACTCCCTTAAGCACATGCCATCTGACAAGGTAGTTTCTTAAAATGGAAATGAGAAGCAAGAAACGCCTTTTATGTGCCTTTTGAGAAGTTGTCTCAAGGTATTTAAGGCAAACATGGATTTTTGAAAGATATAAAGATGCTGGTAGGAGCTCAGCCTTTGCTTCGCTTTCCCTGTTACATCTTCTGAATACTGCAGAGCAATGGTATTCCCAGAGGGAAGTGCTCTGAAACCTAGACCAAAGACATAATGAAAAATTCAGCAGTTGGCATACCACCTTAAAACACCAAAGAATACTTTCTTAATGTCTTCCAAAATCAGCTTCCTGGGCTCATGGTGGTGTTATACTACGTATGCTAACCCTAGTTAAGAGAGGGATGAAGCTGGAAGAAACTTCTGGGGAGTGACATCTCCCCTGCATGCCTGTTGATGTGTCTGTTAACAGCCTGATTGGAAGCGGCCCTAGTGGGTCTCTTCCTTGCTTGCTTTGAAGGCTGTGCAGGTGATGTGTTGGGTCAGTTGTCAGTTCAGCTATGTCTGAGTCGGTTCAGACTGAAAGCTTGCAACATGGCCCTCTGTTTGGAAAGGAAGACTTGCTGCTGGTATTTTATACTGCAGTGTCCTACTGTTTGGGGGGTTGTTTTTGTTTTGGGGCTTGTGAGATTTACTTTGTATCACGAGTTTATCTTATCTTTCTGCATCTATTCTTCCTATTCAAGTATCTCACTTGTTTTGACAGAAAAGAATGTGATGGAAGTATTTGCAGGGATTGCAGAATAGAGTCTAAGCAGCTAAAATCAGAAGTTATACTTGTTCATCTTTATTTTAATCTGCTGTAACCCTGAGCACCAGCAATCACTGCAGCATATCAGCTATTGTCCTAGTCAAAGATTCACCACTTCTCTCAGATGACACCAAATGATTTTCAGTCTGTAAGACATTACTGTATCAGCAATGTTATCTGACAAAGATACAGATACAGGAAAATGTGCTTACTGTTTAAAACACCACTGATATTAGTGTAGGCAGACTACTTCTACAGGTGAAAGCTTTCAAATCATTTTGATCCCAGTGCAGTGAAGCAGAAAATGATAAACTAGATAGACTTCATAAGCTGTGATTAAGCAGAGTGCAAAATCCTTGAGGAGAAAAGGCTCTATACCACAGTTACACAAACAAGTTTGGCTTATGTTCGCAGAAAAAATAAAACAAACAAAAAGACTGGACTAGTGGAAAAACACATGGTCGCTCTTTCTTCTTAAAATTAATTGATAGGAGTAGCTTTCTTGATGAGCACATGTTCATGTGGATGTGTGGTGTATTATTCCAAGCCTTTCTGTAACATAACCGCATCACATGGTGCTAGTGCAAACATAGGCTCATTAACAGTCCACGAATAGAAGCATTTTCCTAGAATACAGTTTCTCCTTGGGACTATCGACTGGTTCCTGGACTACCCAGGGGTCATGGTAGGTGCAGACAGCCTTGGAAGTACGGAGTGACTCTGCTAACTTGAAGTGAGCTATAAGACAATTATGAGTGTTTATCATATAATCAAAAAGTACAAGAAATATAGTTCATTCTGGTGACACTTTTGCTTTGTTCCAGATTGGGAGGCAGTACCTTATATAGCAGAATATAACTTGTTAAAAAGCAACCTTTTTATTGCTATCTATGTTTTATGTTGTCTTTGTTCTCTTGAAGCCTGCACTGTGAATCTCGGAGGCCATTACACTGTGCTGGCTCCCTTCATGAAGGAGGACTCACTGTGTTTTTCCTTCACCTCCACCAGCATCCGATTTGTGTCAGATCCAACATAAACCCTGCTCTCTTGGTGGACTCAGCTCAACTTATCTTTCTGATCTTATAGCCTTTTATTTTCTTAGCTATTAAGATACTCAACTAAATCTTTGTTTTCTTTCTGTCCCATTGTCTCATATTATCCGTTCATCTAGTGGGAGTTTTTTCTTCTAAAACAAACACACTTTTCTTAGTATCACTGTAAAACTTTTTATTTCCTTCTTGACATTCTTTGAGGTTTTTGGATTTACATTAGGAAAACTTTCATATAAATCCCATATACACTTAAATGAAATTATGAAAATGCACTTAATTAGAATTTTAAGAACATCTTGATCTTTTAGCAAGACTATTGTCAGTCACATATGATGGACATGAATAAACTTCGTCACGGGTAATTATGGCTCTGTTTCCGAGCCTGCCCCGCATGGGACTGGAGGATGTGGCAAAAGATGGAGCCTCCTGAGATTAGGGGCAGTGCAAGACTTGGTCCAGAATACTTACTCTCTTTGGTTAGTATTATTAAATCGGCATCTCCTAAAGCCAACTTCAAACTCCAGAGCGCACCTTGGTATCTGAGACCCCCCGGGGGCTGCTCTCCACCCCTTCCACAACAGTAGAACCCGGCAGTTCGACGTCACCCGGCCCCGCAAACTCGGGTAACCCTGAACGCCCACCCCGGAGGCGGAGAACCAGCGAGGGGGCTGGGCAGCCCGGCCGGCGGCAACACTGCGGGGACAAATAGGCCGCTGCCCTGAGGGAAGACCATGACGGGGGCGGGACGCCACCGGCCGGGCCCCGAGCAGACTCCTCTCACCCCTCACCGTCCTGCCGCCTCAGCAGGGTCCACAGACCGACAAGCAACCACGCCCACCCCGCAGAGTCCGCCCCGGCGGCCAGCACACCCCTCCTACGCCTGCCACATCCCACTTCCCATAGCCCGCCTCCTCCGCCGGCGGGACCGCCCCGCCCCCAGACTCCCCGCCCCACCGCGAGGAGCCACTTTCTCATTGGTTGAAAGCAGAGAGCGACAGAGCCTCCGGACAATGGAGGCTGGGCTGTCGCGGTAGTGGCGCCCAATAGACGCGCGTGTATGTCGCCCCTGCTTGTTGCGGCCGGGTGCTGGGGCTGCGCGTTGCCATTCGGAGGCAGGGCGGCGCGGGGGCTGGATGGTGCTGGTGGCGGCTCCCGGGCGCTGGCGGGGGCAAGATCTGGAGCTGGTTGCGAGCGCCTCCGCCACTCCCCGTCCGACCCCCACCGGTTCCGTGTGCCCTCGTCGCGTTCCGCCGCCGGCCGCCCTGAGCCGGCAGCGCTGTACGATGTGAGCGGCCGCGGGGCTCGGCAGCGCCCCCGGTGCCCACGACGCTGGAGCGGGCAGCGATGGCCAGAGCCTGCCGTGGGAGCAGCCTCCGTCGCCGATAGAAAGCGCCGGGGGCAGCTGGGCAGGCGGCGCGGAGACTCCCTCGGGCCGTGAAGCGCTTGTGCCGCCCCGCCCCCTCCCTTCTTCCTCCCCCCCCCTTCCTCCTCTTCTGCCCGGGGCCGGTGCATGCGGGGCGCCGGGGGCTGAGCTCGGCCCCCCAGTAGCAGCCGGAGGGATTGACCCGTCGGGTCTCGAGCGTCCCCGCCATGTCCTCCTCGTCCAGCTCCTCGCAGACCCCCCCGTCCCACCACCAGCCCCCTCCGCAGAGGATGAGGCGCGGCGCCGCCGGGTCCCCCACTGCAGGCGGCGGCATGGCCGGGGGCCCCGGTAACGGTGCTGGGGGAAGTGCGGCGGGGACCAGCCGACTGCTGCAGCCTATCCGAGCCACCGTCCCGTACCAGCTCCTGCGGGGCAACCAGCACAGCCCCACACGGTCCCCCTCCGCCTCGGTGGGCAGCAATACCGCGCCGGGGGGCAGCGGCGGGGGTCGCGGCGGAGGCAGCCCGCCGCCTTCCAGCGCGACGCCGCCGCTGACGGCGGGAGGCAGCGTGGCGGAGCCGGGCAGGGTGAAGGGCAGGCAGCGGCGCTCTCCGGAGAGCGGCGGCGGCAGCAGCAGCAGGAGGAGCAGCTCACCTGAGAGACGGAGCCCCAGCTCCCCAGTATACAGAGGTAAAGCACCGGGACAAAGCCCGTCCCGCTTCCCTGCCCTCCGGGGTTGCCGGCCGGGCCGGCGCTATACTGCCTCCGGGCACCCCCCGCCTCAGTTTCCCGGGGTGGGGGGTGCGCCCTGTCCTTCCCCCAGGCAAGCGCTTGGGAGCCGGGCTGACAGCCGGCTTGGCCCGACGGGAGCAGCCCCGCTTCGAGTCTTACAGAGCGAATGGGGGAGCGAGGGTGAGCCCTAATCCCTCCCCCGGGGAGTGGGGCAGGTGCCGTAACCGGGTTTGCCCTGCCAGGAGGGAAAGCCCCTTGTCCCGTCGCGGGGAGGGAGCGTCTCCTTAAAAGTCATCTTCCTCCTGGGGCGAGGTGGAGATCCCGCCTGGGAAAAACACCCCCGTCCCCCCTCGGCGCCCAGGGGAGGGGTCATATGCCCAGCGGAGTGGGGTGAGACCCCCGACAGGTCCCCCAACCCCCCCCGGGGCCGCCGCGGTGCCCCTGGTCCCTCTGCGAGGGGAAACAGCCAGGGACTCCTGCTCCTTCCTGCCCTTGTGCCCGGGCTCTGGAAGTGGAGCTGTGTGGTACAGCAACGAGTCTAAAATTAACCTGCTTTCCTGTCTACAGGTGTAATTATTTAGTGCGGGTTGTTAATGGGTTAGATTAATATCAGGGGTGTCACAACCCAGTTCTGAAGTGTGTGGTAAAACCGAGCCTCAAACGCTCTTCCTTTCTGCAGAGCTCGGTTTGTTGAGTTTTTATAACATCTTAGGTTAAAGTACATGATGTTTCAAGCACAGACTCCAAAAGGGCAGTGCCCATCGTGAGATGCTTAAAAACAAATAACACAGTCTGTCTCCTTGTGATGTTTAATATTGAATCCTTGAGAGACTGTAAAAAAGAAACCAAAACAACAAAATCTAACAGACCCCAGCACAGAAAATAGGCCTGTAAAGTTAAAAATGTAAAATTGATTCCCAGCAAGTCCAACTTAACCTGCTTCAGGTTGTCCGTTGAATTATTGAATATGTTAAAGTGGCAGTGGCCATCTTACCTCACCCCCTCCCTCCTTCCCCCATCACTTTAGCAGTTGAATGAATCGGACTAAATGCACTTCCTATGTTACCCTGCTGTAGCAATCAGGTATCACACATCATCTCTTTCTGGGCATGTTTATGTGGCTCTGTACCGCTTGCTTGTTCTGCCCCTTCCTGAAGTCTTCCTGTGTTTCATTTGTGTGGCAAATTGTGATCTGTGTTGGTGGCCAACGTGTTTTGTAGCAGCAGAATCTGTTACCTCCTCCCCACCCCCACCCCTTTCAGTTTTAATGTGTAGTGAAACCCCTTACAATCTGTAGTATGTGCAACTTCAGTGGCAGTCCTAGGACACAGACAGCATTTTGCAAATGAGCAAAATGTCGCTGCCAGTTACATGTGGAGTTAATTTACCTTGCATGGTATTTGTGCTTATGCAGATGACCAAATGGGTTGTGTTATAATCTGAACAGAGATCCTTCATAACTTAGGTCTCAAAAAGATCATCTGTTTATGCAGAAGTTCTTGCATACTTGAGAATGGAACTGAGCTTCAGTGGTTTTTCCTCATTCAAGCTTTATTTAAAATCTTGAAGATTATACTTTTTGCACTGTATGAAATACTGAATGTAGATTTCCCTTTTTGCCTCCTTTAATGTTTGCGAAATGCTCATGGGGAACTAGGCAAACCAAAAAGCTGATGCATAGGAAGAGTGATTGTGCTGGATATTGTAAATTATTTAATTATGGGAACCTGGAGGAAAACATTGTAGTGGTGCAGTGTGTGAAGGTCTATGCTCAAGGTGTATTGAAGAGGGGGGCATGTGGGCAGTTACCTGCAAGCAAGGAAAAATACTGCAAAGCTGTGAAGTATTTCATCATTGTGTACAAATTTTTTTTTTCTGTTGGAGGGGAAATTTACTTTCAGAAAGTGGCTTCAGTTGTCTTCATCTGAGGACTGTTTTAGCCTTAATAAATGAGGCTATAAATTAGTCCTGAGTGACTTTTCCTTCATTAAACTTGTTTGTGCTTGCCTCATGGTGGACCATGTTAGCAGCATCCATGGCTTGATTTGGTGTAATGAGTGTAATGTATAAAATCATAAATGGCCCGTCAAGAAATGCACCCTGTAATCTGTATGCGCTGTGAGGAATTTGTTCCCCCTCCTCCAGGTCAAGCCAGCTGCTGCTGCAGAAGCTGACATCCTCTAGCAAATCCTGAATGAATGAATGAAAACAACGTGATCGCCCTAATAATGACCACAATTGCACACGTCAACAGCTTTATTTTATCCGAAATACAGGCACCATTTTCTAGCTGGCGAGGGAAATAAGATACCCTATTTCTTCAGTCTGGCAAATGAGAAAAGGTTGCCAACACCCCCTCACCCCCCAAGAAAACCCAACAAAACAACCTAGAGCTGTTTTTACATAATTTGGAGTGTAGTTCCATGCCATGGGGCAGGATTTTGTCTTTGTTTCACTGCTTGTTCTCAGCATCTTAGTACGTGACGTATGGATACTAAAACTGGTGTTTTTACAGTGATGTAGTGTGTAGAAAATTGATTGCTGAACTGGAGGACTGCTGCAGTAATAATGGAGGGCTTGGGGGGGAAATAAGAATGTTCTGTTTTCAAACATGGACCATCTTGCTGCAGCATGTTAAACAATGTGCTACTTCAGCTATTTATAGTTATCAGCATGCAGGTCTTGGGGAAGCAACTTAAGTTTGGGTTTTTTTCTGTCATTTTTTTCAGAACCATTTCCCACTGCTGTAAAATGTGAGCTTAGGCTGTAGGTATAATCCTGTTGTTTTTCTCACCAGTTCAGGGGATCTGTTTGTCTTTTACTCTGCAGTCTGACTTGGATTGTTTCAAGAATATGCTTGTGCTGGAGGCTGCTTGTGATTCTGATGGATAGATGTTTTTCTCTTCTTTACGACACCTGCCCCTTCCTTACCTCCTTCCAGGCTTTTCCACTATTGATTTCCTTGAGTTGGCTATCCTAGTAAGCCATCTTGTTGTGGATATTTTAGTCATTTGCCAGAGTTGTGGGGTTTTTTTATGGAGAAGATTTCTGTGAAAACACTCCAGCTTAGAGCCTCTACAGGTCAGAGCAGCTACCATTGCAGGCATTGACATCACTACTATACGAACGAAAGCAGCATGCTCTGTTTCTTATGCCATCATCATCTTTTATGTCCTTTTTTTCTAGGACACTGTAAATGTTTTGTTCTGCAGCAAACTCCTGTGTGTTTAGAACTGAAACTTTAAGAATTTGATGATTCTTTAAGCAAATTTGGGGATTGGTAGCTGGTAGGTAAACACCAATGCCAGTATTTGTATTTGATCAGTATTGATACTGAGTTGATGAGAAATAAGGTACTATAGAGTAATTTCAATGTGCTAAAAAGGAAAAAGAGGGAAGAAAAACTTCAGATATCATAGGATAAATCTTCATTCTCCTCTTTAAAAAACCATGTTTTTTTCCTTACTAGTAGATCCATTTTTGTAGCCTGTATTCATGTTTTGGAGAGTTGGTAATGTAAAGTGTATGGTTGAATGTAACAACACATGGTTTTCTTAAAGGGAATAGATCTGATAGATACCTGATCACATATGTGTAATGTCAACAGAATGTGAAGCTGCATGGTTTATGATGGACATTCTAATAATAATAATAGTAAAAAGACCCTTGGATAGGTCAAAGAAAACATGTTGCTTGCGAACACTTGTGTGTTACAGGAAATAAGCGAGTTGTTTTCTTTCTTGCCTTACCTGGATAAAATTTATAGTTTCTGTTGTTTGTAAAGAAGTTTGTATTTAAGCATGAGAGGGGTTTCCTGTTTGTTTGTTTATTTATTTTTTTTTCCACATGGTATACAATGTTTTGTGTACAGTGAGGGTGTAAATGACTTCTGTGTGTTTAATAGTGTTTTCATCAAATGCTTTGATTTGTTTAGTGTTAACTGGTGGTACTGTAGTATTATGCTTCATATTTTTCTAACTTTCACTTACAGAGTTCACAGTACAAACTTTTTTCCCACATCAAATTTTGAGGCAAAGGTTAATTTTAAGGACATCTGGAGAATATTGGAATTGATTTAGCTGTTAAGGGTTCCCAATATCTTCCCAAAATAACTCCTGAGGCATTGCCAACATTAGGAAAAGAAAGGAATTGAAAAAGATGCAAAACAACTGCATAGCCCAGTTCTGAGTAATAAGTGTATGTATCTGTTATGGTAATAGACAAAAGGCGAGTGGAGTAAGACAGACTATATTGCTGATCTCTAGACTTGTAAAAGTTATCAGTATTTAAAGAAAAGAAACAAAACTCAGACTTCAAAAGGCCGAACTACTTTAATATCCTGGATTCAAGCCATCCAATATTTTGGCATCATAAACATTTATATCAGAGATCAAGAAGATCTTTCCTTTATTTCTAACAAATGTAGGTAAGGAAGTAATTTTTGTGACGCGTCCTATTTCCTGATGCCTGAATAATAACAGTATTCCCATAATTGTATGGCCAAAACAGTTTTGCTCCAGCGTTCTCCCTCTGTCTTCCCAAAATAGCTTTCATTGGAATATAATATGGTGAAATAGAAGATGCTGGCTAAATTTGAAACAGTTGTCTTGAACTCGGAGGCTTTTTAGTTGCATGTTTTAACATCACTTTAAATGGCAATAGTGTGTTAGATGTACTTAATAAATATATTTCAGAAGACAAATTGAGCTTCTTTCAGGTGTGAAAACAGCTTCAGGAAAGAAAAATAAGAAGATACTTTCTCCATTGAACTTGAATGGCATTGTAGCAAGGCATTAGCTATTAAGAAAGCACTGCCCTCCCCCGATGGAAAAAGAAATAACAAAATCAATGCATATATCTCTTTTAAATCACTACTTGACCTTTAATTCTTATCCTTTGGACATAAGCAAGTGTTACTGTGTTACGTATGGCCGAAGTGAAGTTACTTGTCAACATCCATGTGTAATAAATCAGTGATTAATACTGAAATGAGGTTTCTGAAATGCATAGGTCCTGTGCTTTGTCCTTTCCCATGGTGGTGGGATGAATGGAGGTTCTTTAAACATATCTGAAAATGCAGGAGGATAGATCAAGTGAATGTATGTTAGAATCTTACAGAAAGGGTCAATGTTTATTGATATAGACTGATACATAATGAGTTGTTGAGCTTTGCTATATTGCAGAAGTTCACAGTGAAAAGTATTTGTCTTTAAAATGGGGTTTATGCTGCTACTCTAGATACCATAATGAAAGAAAAAGATAACTGATGTAGTAATTCCAAAATTTCAATTCAACCTGGACTTGAAAGCAATAGTTGTAACAATGTAAAACCTATTGGAAATTAGCTATATGCTCCTCAATGTTTCAATATAAGTGAATATTTGCAGCACTTTTTTTGTGACTTCATCAGTTGAGTCATTATCTTCATCTGAAGAAGGTAATAGTTGTTTTGTTGTGTGGTTGGTTTGTTTGTGTTTTTTCTCTCCACAGTTCCTGTTTAAATTGATTGGCCTTATCTTCAGTAAGGAAAAGCATTGCCAACACTTGACACAATAGTTAATTCTGTATGGATTTAGCGTATGTTCAGCCAAAGTTGTTAATGTAATAGGGTTTAAACATTGACTGGCATTTCTTAAGTGTCTTTTATTAATGGAAAAAAACAAAAAAGGATCCTGTAGTGAAGATACGCAACTAGAAAATTTTGCTCAAGACTTGAGATAGTCAACAGTATTAATGATCATCATCTTGCTTTAATGTTAATATTTAGATGCATTGAGTTCCCTCTCTTTCCACACTGCCTCCCATATAAATCTGTAGTGCCTAAACAATGGCTTAAGGCATTTTCAGGCAAGTAAAATAATATTTGCGTCTCATTAAAAGGGATATATCCACAGCAACTTATCAGCCTGATATTATCCCAGTTTACTTCATGTCACCATTCTTGAGGTGTGGACAATTGCAAAATTTTGAGAATTGGAGATTAGAGTGAAGAAAAATGGGTGTTCGTACTTAATCTAATTTTTACGTTTTGAACTGCTTGATTGTTCTTCAGTTATGCTTAAATGTTTCTCTGCCTGATTAGACTCTGAAGTTCATAGCCACTAATGTATGTTAGGACTATTTTTGAATTGGAAATTAAATCCTAAAGCTTAAAAATAGTTGATGGGTATGGGAAGGGACCACAATTTGAGACTTTTGAAGTATGGATACCACACAGAGTATCATGATACAGTGTGTAATATCAGTCCTTTCGAATGGCGAGACAGTCTCTCCAACTGTTAATTCTCTGCAGCTAGGATCTCATCCGTGGAAACACTCACCCATGGTTGAAACTGGAATACATGTTCTCTCAGGAACTCTTTCCTGCTCTTTTCCAGCTGTGTGAATATGGACTTACAACCAGAGTTGCTCCCTCACATGGTCTCCTTAGACTGTCTGATGATGACTCTGCTGAGACTGTCCTCTGCTGTTAGACAGAAGAGGACATGTAGTCTACCTTGGGGAAGGAAACACAGCCAGGCCAAGTGGGGCCATGATGGGGAGTGTCTTCAGCCTGCTGTCTCTGGCCTTGTAATGCTGCCTCTGCTCTGTTCTGTTCATTTCTCTTCTGTACCTTTCCTTCTCATTTGGTACCTGCGCCACTACTTATTAGCTGCTGCTGCTGCTGCACCCTACCAAACTGTTGAGTTACCCCACTGTTATAAACAGATTTGTTTTCTCTGATGGGGGGGATGAAAAGCACCCAGGACGTGTGGGTGTCTACACTCAAGCAATAATTGTTTCCTTCACAAACCATTTGTAAATAGGGATTAACCTGACCAGTTGGTGTTGGGTCAATGGAAGATGATTTTGATGGAAAGTTTTCATCAAAAAATAGTAGTAGACCTCTTAATCAGCTTTCCGTGTTTGATATTGCTGCTTTGGAGGCTATATACTTCCCAGTAGATCATAAAATGTTGCAAACTTGGCTTTTGAAACCCTAATACAAGGCTGTGTATTGGATAGTCCTTATTTAGCATTGCATGTGTGCAGACAATGAATGATGACACAGATGTTGGTGTTTATAAAGATTTAACTTTCACTGCTGCTAGTGTTGAGGAGTAGCTGTTCACGGTGGATGTTATTCTCCAAAATCAAACATAAAGAGTAGCAACACTGGTCCTTATATGCCAATTGTTTTGCACAACCTGAATCTAGTTTTACCCATGCTACCTATTTTGTTTTCAGGAAGAATGTATCATGTATTTTGCTCATAAGAGTGGTGGCTAAGAACAGTACAATGACAGTTCCGTCATGTTTTTTGAATAATCTAAAGTTCCTTGTAGAATATTCTATTTGTTTTCCACCTTGAGATAGTCTAAGCTGGAATAATAATTTGAGTGTCTCAGTCCTTGAACAGTGCAAGTCTCCTGTGTGAATGAGGTTTAGCTTCATCCTCTTTCCTGCGCTCTCACCACCAGGCATTAAGATAGAGGATTAGTTGTAGACGTGCTTCTGAATTTCAAGAATTAACACTCATCTAACTGGCTTGACCTGTCATTGCAAGATAACTGGCATTCATACTACAAACTTGAAACTCATTCTATAGCTGTATGAAGTTTAATTTTGTTCAAACATTAAATGTCTCTTTTTGGAGATGTTTTCTGTAACAGTAACCACTTGGTTGTGAGCAGATAAGATGTATGGCAAATGGATATTGTTGTATCCTGTGCCTTTTAATCTCTGGTGTTTTGGGGTACAGTGCCTATTCTGGAGTTCTGATAGGCTCTGTGAAGGTTGGTTAGCTGGATTACCTGAATATCAACATTTTTTAGAAAGGCTTCATGATTAGAAAAACCTAAACATTCTAATATAGGTGCTTAGGCTGCAGTACTAACTAAAAACAATCAAAACTAATTTGTTGACATCTATCACCATTTAGAAACCAAATTGTGGTTTGGAAATAATGTGTTCTTACCAGGAAAGAAATTATGGTTATTCAGCACTCAGTCACTAGCTAGTTCTTTTAATCCTAGTCTGAAGAAATGAGCCTGTAAATACGAAGCCCCCTTCTTTGAAGCATGACATGCAGTTAGCCACTGGCTATCTGGGAGCATGCTACCTAGGTGCAGATATGAATGTCAGGTTTGTGAACACAGAGCTTCCAGGGATAATAGTACAGTTGCTGTAGCCATGCTGGATCAGAAATGTTGCTGGATAAACCTTCAAAATTTTGCACCATGTTCCTGGAACTCAAGCCATGGAGATGCACAGCATGTGAGTGGCTCTCCAAGACCCATGGGACTCTGTAGGTATTTAGCAGGTCTCAACACCACTTCTCCTGAACAGGATGGCAGCACTCATTAGCCCAGTAGGATTAGAAGGTCCTGATGACTACAGCAGGTACCATTGTGGTGAGATCTGGGTTTGGTGAGTAGAGTTCTCACACACAGAGTCACTCTAAATTCAGTGCCACATGTCAGCTGATCAGTCTGGAGCCCTGGAAGGTACATTACAAAACCCAAGTGGCTTTGCAGTGTTGACACTATGCAATTAAGTGTCACACTTTCATATCCTCTAGATTATATATTACTCAATTTTTTTGTGATATGTGAGATCTTAACTTTCTGCTTTTCAAAGTAATGGAGAATTGGCTTGCTCAATAAAAATTAAACCCAGATTTTTGCTGAGTGTCCCAGACTTTGAACATTGTGACTCTAAAAATATCAGCTAACTGCTGAAGAATGCAGAATAAGACTTAGGTTTGCACAGTAGTTGGGAAGCTGCCAGGTTTAAGGAGAAGCTGTCTTCATAGGAGTAAATTTGTGATCAAGGCCTTAAAATTTTCATTCTTAACTGATAGCCGTGTTTGCTTAATTGTGGCAATTGATAGTGGAATACCCTGACACATGCTTACTCTCATACTGTGATTTCTCTGGTGTTTCACCTTCAGTGGTTCTTTGTTGTATCAGATACCCTGCCCCAAATATTAATCTTTGTAATGTTTTCTTCTCCCACAAAGAAGCCATGAAATACTTTTGAAATACTTGATGTTCTTTTCAAGGGGAACAAGAAAAAGTCCAAATCTGGAAGAGAAGAATTTGTCATGGGCAAAATGGAATTAACTCATGTATGTTTAAAAGTAATGTGTATTTCAGAAATTTCCATACAAGGAAATGACTGGAAAGACATACTCAACTTGGGAGGCTGTCCACACTGAAGATCCAAATAACCTTTGGACATTACTGTAGAAACAGAGAGACTCAGGGTTTCAAACCAAGTTATGTACTGAAGTGTGCAGTCCATACATTGTTTAAAATATTAATTTTGTGGAACTGTTGTATACATTTACTTTAAGTTCTTCCAAAGGAGGAATTAGCCCACTAAGAGGATTGGAGTCTCATGATTTTATTTAGTGATGTGTATAATAATGTTTAATATGAAGTTGTAGGATTCAGGGAGATCTTTTGTTTGCAAGAATAGAAACTCAGTTTAGCTGTATTGAGATGGGAATTGCTGAATCTGACAGCACAGAATCTGGGAGAAGCAGAAGAAATGGGTGTGCTGGCAGTGTATATACAATAGATGTTAGATTTTTCTACAACTAGGCCTTTTTTAATAATAAAATTTACATGCATATACAGCAAGAAAAAAAAAACCTACATAAAGGTATGTTCTAAAATTAAATCTGGAATACTGCTTCAGATTTCAGAAGGAAATAATTTGAAAATTTGGCTAAACAAAGTTGTTCTAATGAATACAGAGAGGATCTGTCTTAATGAAAAGTGTGAGCACTATTGGAATCTTTAAAACATCAGGAAAACTCAAGGATGTGATCTGGTTGCATGGACACATAGCCAAAAAGGCTGTTAGGAATAAGCAGGGAGCCTGCAAGATACAGCAGGAAGAACTGAGAAAAGAGTGACACATTGTCAAATCAGAAGTGAATCTTTTCACTTTTTCTTAGCTGAAACCTGGAAAGGCTTGGACTTTACATGCATTAAGACAGACAGTAGAATCATGCGAGTAGAAAAACATGGAAAAAGTAATTGCACCGTTTGGTACCAAGGAAAAAATGAAGACTGAAGGTGATCTAAGACTCGATTTGGTGGAATGTATGGCTTCAAAATCAACTTCAGGGAATGGTAGCAAAGATTCCCATAGCACAGATATTTATTCAATGCTTTGTACTCACCATAACAAAGTGTAAGTTACTAACTTCCAATAAAGGCAGTGATTTTTAACCCAGGAAGATTACAAAAAAAAAAAAAAAGCCAAAAAACAAACCAAAAACAAAGGAGAGGGGTAATTTGGAATTAAAAATTACCAAGAGTATGATAAATACATTTGCATATTTTAATAAAGTCAATTTGGTCATCTCTGTAGCAGGATTCTAGAAAAGCCTACCCAGAATTTCATGCTTACCTTCAGATTTCTAAGGCAGTCTTCTGAAAAGGAGGTGACACCATTTGAGTATAGATAGCCAAGTATGGTGTTGAGTTCAGTTCTGAATTACAGAGATCTGTTGGTCTAACTCATGTTGTAGGTGAAACTTCAGAAGAAATCCTGAGGGATGGTGGAAAGCAGGAAGAGATGTCCAAGTGCAAAATGAGCTTTCCCAATTGTGTCATGCTAACCTGGTGGTTTTGATAAGAGAACTGATTTTTTTAGACAGGAAGTAGATCTTATCTGCTTAGGCAAATTTTAAAATTAGAGTGATGAAACCATTGATGAATTTTGAGAAATTTAATTAGTACATAGGAAGATTATGCACAAGAAGAGTTGAAGGACCTTGGGAGTTGAAATCATAATTTCAAAGAGTGAGATTTAAAAGCAAAAAAGTTGAGGTTTACGTATGTGAGGTTATTCTTGGACAGAATACCTTTTCCTCTAAGGGGGAACATGTAATTTGAAAGTTGTGGAGGGTGGAGTTGGGTGATGGTGGGATCTCTAAACTGCTAACATGAGGTTACTGAGAAAGTACTGGGCACAGGTCAGGTCTTGTACAAATGAGCAACACAGGGGCCTGCTGAGACATTGTCTGGGAAACTGCTCACAGTTCTGGTGCTCCATGTTTTCAGAAAGGTAAAATCAAACTGGAGCAGACTTGGAGAAGGACTGCTAGGTTACACTGACAGTGGGCAGACTAACTGTGTGGCGATGAAAAAAAATATGCTCTAAATAAAAATACAGTTGTTTTCTCTGAATCCAGGTGAGCAGGGAAGAGGATGGAGAGGTGGGAAGGAAGAACTGTAAATTAGTGCCGGGATGTGAATGGGTGGATTGGTTTCACAATGTAAATGTTTATGTGGAAAACTATAAGAAGGCCTGACACCATCAGAGAACAAAAATCAGTGTTATTTTTTCAGTAGAAATTGTGGGGGGCAAAATAGCCAGGTGCTGTAAGACTGAGTCTGTAATTGTTAAGGGATTATGTGTGTTTTATCAGTGATAATTGAGAGCTGGGCTCCTGATTTAGGAGATTGTTTCTAGTCCTTTGTTTCTATGACTTAACTGATAATGGAAAGATTATTTAATCAGCAAAGTTGGGCAGCCTGATGTGAGCAATCAGTTTTAATCTGGTTTTATGTTTCTGCTTTTTCAGAAAAGTATTATTCTTTTTCAGTATAATCATCTCTAGCTGGGAGAATGCTTTCTGTCTCTCATCATTGGTGATCATTATGATGGCATTGTTTAGCCTGTTGTACATTGATTACAGTTCTTTGTGTATTTTGATCGTGAAAGTGGTGAATCATACCTTCTGGGTTTTTTTTAAGGGTTTTTATTCCCAATATGTCCAGCTGCATTTTGATGGAAAGTGGAATTAGACTAAAGGTATACAAACCACTCACTTTACTACATTTTGTTAAATTGTCAGTGTCATTATACCAACAACAACAATCCCTTCAGAGCTGTCAAGTTTATTCAACAAAGGTGGTACTATTTTTAGTTACTGAATTAATTGCATGTGTTCATAATTTTCTTCAAGATTTTAATGATTAATAAACTGAAAGAAGGAAAAAACAGCTTCAGTGCTCTTTTTGGTTCCCAGTTAATTTCTCAATATTTGATAAATTTATCATTAAACAGATCTAAATTAACGAACTAAAATGACGAAAATTCTCTGTGCCTGTAGAAGTGCACAACAGTTAATAATTGGTTATGTGTTTCAATGTGCTCTTTATCCCAATTACTCCTGAGCTCAAATTGGTTTTGTTTTAGCTTTTTAAAGGAACAATTCTTAGATAATTTATTAAATGATACCAAGTTTAGGTATTTGTATAGTGTTTAAATTTGAAAGAAAAATGCACCCTAAAAATGTGAAATGCGTAAAAATCTTTCAGATTTGGGATTGTATTTTTTACCTACCTGGTGTTCTATTAGAGTAGAAGTATGTAGGTCACATCTGTTGAACAAAGCAGGCTTTTGTGATATTAAATGCTTCATCTTTTGTATACAGGTCCTATACATGCCAGCAGCGATCTTTGTTAGAAGAATGACTTACTTTTGGAGAGCTGAAGCTTTCTTCCTTGTACTGTGTTTACTTTGCTTACTGAGATAAGAGTGTTCTGTCTATGCTTGATCTCTAAGGATAGTGTTCATTTTAAACATGGGAAGTTTGCCATGAACAAAATCAGAGTTTGGAAAGTTATGCATAGTCACATTTTATATGACCTGTACGTGGATGGAATAGGGAAATAAGGCAACCAAGATTTTGAGTCAGCCATAGGTCCAATTAAATTTGTATGCTTACAGATTCATCCATGTGTCCCCCTTTGTCCATGTATCTATAGCTTAGCTCTGCGCACTGTGCCTTCCCATGCAGTTATGTGAGTAGAGCTGTACGTCCTTGAAGAATCAGGCATAGAGTGGATGGAAGGAAGTCTTCTCCTTGATGGAAAGAAATGCCTTCATCTACCCATTGGATTCCATGACTAGTCAGAAGACCTCTTCCATTTTTAAGTGGCTTAAGTCATGGTGGCTATAAAAGATAACTCAGTATAGTTGATTACTATAAACCCTTACTGTGTGTCTTTGTCTACAGTTTTCCTTTGAAAGAGCAAGCTGGTTTGGTTTTGGTTTGTTTTCCCAGTATAGGTTAACCTCTTGTATTGCTAGACTTGCTGTTTAATGTAGTTCAGTTTAATTTCTTGAAAGCCTTGTCAGGTACAAAACTGAATTTGCCATGACTACCAGTCTGTTAAGTGACCCTTTGTTGTTGTGGTTATTGCTTGCTTGTTTGTTTTCTTTCTTTCTTCCTTCCTTTCCTGAAGAATTTTGGATATAGAAAGCACATCATTCAGGGATCTCGATCTCTGAAAAGGTCTCAAATCGCAAGTGGACTGCCTTATGCTTGTTCATTTGGCTGTTGGAGCCTTGGTGAGATTATGGTGCTATTCCATGCCTTTATTTTTCTTGATTCAGTGTTACGGATAATGAGAAGATAATTAAGAGTGGATTGTGTCAATCTGTTTAGTTACTTCAGAATGTCATCCCCCTTCATTTTTAGTCTTCCTCTATATTGGCTTCTAAAAATAGAAGTTTGGGAATAATTTCTGAAGTTGATAAAACTGAATCAAAACCAGTGTAGTGCACATAATAAAGACATTTTACTGAGCTGAATGAATGTATCAGAAAATAACTTAAAATGACCACCTTTTATTATATCCTCCTACAAATATCCTTTTGGTAGCAAAACGCTGTACTGCATTTTACGTTTGAAAAAAAAAATTTTGTTTTCTTCTAAGTTATTAAGGAGATTTAATTTGAAATTACAGAAGGAAGAGTGCAATGACATTTTTTCCATCTAATTACATATTAGGGTGCTGTGTTTTTTCAGTTGCTGTTTAAAATCTTATTTTTTGTTATTTTGTCTGAATAGTATGTAACAAACAGTATGCTCTTTGGTGTTCTGCACCACTCTGAACTGTTAATGTAGTCATTCAGCCAGTTTGCAGATTGGGTCAAACACAAGTCCATCAGTCACTGGCAACTGGGAAACGTCTTCTGAGCCAGTAGATCTGTCTTGTGGAGTAAAACTTCTAGGGACCCCAAATCCCTGTTAATCTTTTTCATGAGAGATTTTGGCTCCAATTACAGGAGAAAAGCCTTCTTGAGAATGAAGATTGAAATATTTTTTGAGTGTCCTCTAAATCCCCATTTTTAAGTGTTTTTCCTCACAAAGTCATAGCAGTGAGTTCTAAAGATAAACATACACCAGTTTGTCCACCTACCTACCTAATTGGAGGTGGGGAAAGACCAGTCAAATATATGTTGAGGAATCAGTACTTTATCACTATATACTCACTGGAAAAACAAAAGTGAAAAAAATCCTTGACCAGACTCTTCATAGACTGTTCCTTCTCTTGTATCTGAAAGTGTACTTTTGTAATAATCAAGGAATCGTAGTCCAAAGCAAGCAAGAGTGAAGTATTCCTTTTCATGCTTGTAGAAGATGTAACAGAAAGGGAGGACTTGACTAGACATGATGGGGTCAGTCATCATCAGCTGCTGCTGTGGTAAACATGACCTCAGTGTTGGGCCATCATTCTTAGTAGTCACTGTGGGTCACCATTCATTAATATTCAGCTTTCTGTTTCTAGTTTATGGTTTCCCATGCTGTGTTCCCACATACTTCATTATTTAAGAGGCTGTCATGGTTTAAGCTTCTCAGCCACGCACAGTTTTGCTCACTTACTCACTTCCCCCTCTTTCTTCCCTCCGCTCCTGGAGGGATGGGAAGGAGAATCGAAAGAATGCAACTCTCACAGGTTGAGATAAGAACAGTCCAGCACCTAAGGTGTAACACAAACCACCACTGCTACCACCAATAATAATAATGACAAGAGAAAAATACAAGGGAAGAGTTTTTCTTCCCCCCCACTCCAAGGGGGGTAGGGGCGGGGGGAGGAATGGGAAGAAGAACCGAAAGAACGCAACTCCCATGGGTCGAGACAAGAATAGCCCAGCATCATGGTACAACACAAACCACTACCGCCACCACCAATAAAAATAATAACAAGAGAAATACAAGGGAAGAGGACAGAACTGCTCACCACCCGACGACTGAGCTGTGAACTAAAACATAAACTGTTCTGGGTTCTGGCCCCCAGTTTTTTTTTACATCCTGGACATGATGTGCTGTGGCATGGAATAACCTCTTTGGTCAGTTTGGGTCAGGTATCCTGTTTCTGCTTCCCCCCGGCTTCCCACCCTCCCTGGTAGAGCATGAGACTCAGAAGGTCCTTGGTCAGACCAAAACATTCTAAGCCGTAACTATAAACATCGGTGTTATCAGTGCTGTTCCCAGACCGAAAGTCGAAAACACAGCACTGCACCAGCTACTGTGAAGGAGAAAAAAATTGACTGCTGCTGCTGAACCCATGACAGAGGCATTCACACAGGCACCTCTGAATAATTGTTTTTGCCTAGTAAGAATGTCAAAAAATATATACTCCTTCATAACATGATATCTAGTCTCTGCATCTTCTTCAAGGTAGACAGCTTGAACTCTGACTTTGGGGCTCTTGAAATTAGTGTTAAGCAGACTAGGATATTTATCAAAGTGAGTCCTTCCAAGAGTCTTCTGTATTTTTGGAGGAAATTCTTCTGAAATCGGTATTCATTTCCTAGGTAAAATCTAAAATTCTTTAGGAATGGATGAGAGCGAAACTTGGGAACTCATTCTTCTTAGCAGCTATGAAGGTCAACCAGAAGGCTCTGTAGAGCATTAGTAATTGAAATGAACAGCATCTTATTAAACTTTCTTGTGGAATTTAGTATGCTATTTCATGGTGTCGTGACTTGGCTGTCTTGGGTAAATAGCTTAAGTTATAGATGAACTTCGAAGAAAAAATCAAGATGCAGGAACATTGTCTAGCATTTTGGCAGGAGTGTGTTGTAGTTAACTGACATAGATAAGGAGCTGACAATATTAATACTCCTAGTTTTAGGAAACAATGAATTCCATGTTTTTCACTTAACTTGAAAGGAATCTCTGTCATCTGAGAAGTTCTTGTGATAATTTTAGTCTGTTTAAGCTGACTATATCCATGCAGGAATGTGACTGGAAAAGTTTTGGCCAAATCTGAACTGCATCTGCTAACTGCTGAAGAGAGATGAGAAGAAAAGATGCTGACAGATGAGCTCCCGTGGATTTAGCTGAAGCAGTTATTGCAGTGGTACCAATGCTATCTGTCAGTCTCACTCTTCTACTGCAGGTGATTTTCCTCATTGGATGCATGGCAGAAAGCATTATTTAAGCTAAAATGGACTATGAACATGGCTTTGAGATTATGTGCAGGTTAGGCTGCCTCTGTGTTGGATGGGAAAGCAATCTCTTCATTTTAGAGCTGTAGCAGATGGTTTTGTTTGAGCCCTGTGTCCTTTTCAAAAGAGCTGTCATGTGTTAGTCTCTTACTAAATTACATTTTGCTGGCAGAGAAATGTAAACCTTTTTTTCAGTCAGTCTAGGTGTTATAACTGGAATTCTTTTGTCTCTCAATGCAGTGTACAGAACCATGATTTCATGCAGTTTATTTTAGTTGATTCCTGCTGGGAGGTAGGATCACACAGAATTTCACCAGCTGTAGTATTCAGGTGGACCCTTGTGTCATTTTGTGTAACATCATTTATAACTAGAAATATATAGCAATAGCCCTTAAATAGATGCCATTAAAACCTGTAGCATATTTTAAATAACATGTACACTCATAGGAAGGCAAAATACCTCACATCTTGCTCTTGTAATTCCTAGATAACTTTCAGGTTATCTATGTGCTTATGTGCTGTGTTCCTCAGTGTACTTGTTTCTGGAGGTAGAGCTGAGCTCCTTGTGAGTTATGCTACACATCACTGAGGAAGACTTGTTCTGACTTACCACTGCAGTAAAACCTGTTCTTGCACTCTGATATTGTCAGATGAGATAGTCTGAAACTTGGGGAAAATCAGCCTGTACCTTTAGAAATTTCTGAATATTGATGAAGCATTTCTGAATGCTGAAGTCTGTTGGCTTACTTAAAGAGATATTGAAGGGCTTTGGATGTCAGATGGTATTTTATGCATTTCATTTATTTATTTTGTTTTCATTTTTGCTCCTGTGAGAAAACTGGAGCATGGGTTTCCATCTGGAGAAAGTGATTTGCCTTGGAGTGGGATATTCATGATGGTATCATCAAAATCCCATTGGTAATGAAAGTCTGGGGAGAAGTGAAAGTTCTATAGTAGCTGCCCAGAGTAGGGGGAAGCCAGACTTATAATGAGGTGAGAAAAACAAAATCAAGAAATAAATCCTGGGAGCAGCTTTAATATTTGGAAAACAATTTAAGCTGATCTCAGCCACCACTGTTGTGATCCAGTTCAACACTGCTCTCTGCGGCATCCTGTCATCTTTATGACACTAGTGCACAAGACATTTTGTCAGATGCTGATTCGTAGAAGTTCCTTCAAATCTCATGCTTACAGATTCCTTTTTTATTTTTCATGATCTAAGGGTGTGTCATGAAAGGGTGAGAGTTAAAACTGTTATTGGACAGACGTTAGTGCTTCTGCAACCCTGTTGTTCCTTCTGGCTCTCCTGTGGTTGTTTCTGCCTCCAGTGGGGAAAACTGTGTATTTGTGACTTTTTTGGAGTACATTTTAGCTTTCTTTGCTAGGTACATTCACACATCTCTGCATGCCATTTCAAAGTAGATGGATGGAACGCAGATGAGCAGAGCAGAGTTGGTGTTAAATTAGTGTTAGCTTGGATTGTTTATGCAGTTGAGAAGTGGTTTGTTGCCTATAATTCAAAAAAATACTTGAGAGTAGGAGGGTCTTATGAGACTTCGTCTTCATTTTCCCCTCTCCTTGCTTTGGGGTTTAACAATCTACTTCCAAGATTACCGTGGAAAAATATAGTAACTTTTGTTGATGTTTTTTTCCATTCAGTTGTAATGGAATTATGCGAGTTTTTCATTTTGGGATTGCTGTTGCCTTTCCTCTGGGTGTAGAACAAGGCATAGACCTTAGTTCATTCTCTGGTTGTATGTATTTTGTGTGTGTGTTTTTTGTTGTGTTTTTTTTTTTTTTTTTTTTTTCCAGCAAAACTATTTAATGTAGAGTTTACAAAGGGATGCTCGCTCAGTCCTTATTTCAGTATCTTCAGGCATTGTCTTGTCAGTCTCTGTGTAGTCTCTAACTTGTTTGAAAAGTTGTTTTTTAGGACATACTTAACTGCTTAGATACTTGACAAATTCCTGATAGTTTTTGCATGCAATATATATGTGATGAACAGACCTTTTGGAGAAATTTTCAAAACTCAGGCTACCCAAGTGTAGCATGGTGCCATAGCATGACGGTGAAGGTCGGAAGAGTGCTTTGTAGGTACTCTCCTTTTATGTACAATGTGTTTCAGTGCATAAGTAGATGCAGGTTTTATGTTAAAAATTTGTCACCTTTATCTTGGATTTCAGACTTCTTTTAATAGTTAAAAAGTCTTTTGTAAAATGCACATTTATCACAGTTGAAATCCTGTGATGACAGATCTGTTTGAAATTGTAGGGATTCGATTTATAGCTAAGGCAGTCAAAACAATTATATTCTATGAAGGCAGCATGATTTACTATTACACTTCCCAATTCATGGCATTATTTAGAACTCTTCACCTAAAATGAGTAGCTAATGAAGTGTTTCAGCAGCTCTACGTTTTCCTAAAATGATCTAATATTATCATGTTCATATGCAATACTAAAAGCATGTGTATTAGTGCAAGCTATGCCCTAATCTGAATGCTATATAAAGGATTGGTGATGAAGTCTGCCTTTTGAGATCCAGCAGTTATAGATGTTATGCAAAGAGAAAATGCGTGTGGAGGTTAGTGGCCATGGTTGGGCTCAGGAGTGTGCTAGCAGGTCAGCTCTCAAGTTCTAAGGAGTGAGAAGGGTTTTGGTGGGTCAGTGTGTAGCATGTGACCAGCTTGAAAGTTATCTAACTTGCAAACTTCTTTTAGTAGGGGTGAGCAAAATAGACACTAGCTGCAATGTAGGGCTTAGGTTGGCTTACCTGAAGTGTAGAAAACGAGTATATGAAGTAATTTTGCCTAAAGGATAAAGCAAGATGATCCAGAGAGCATGCTGTAAAAATCTTTTCTTTCCCACATCAATCTCATGAATCACCCTGCTTTCTGCTTTCCAAATGAAATGCAGGAAAAGTATTCCATGATCTAGGTGTATGGAAAGAAAAGCACAGGGAGGAGTCAAAAGATTGCAGCCGCTGTGATGATTGAAGATAAGCATGGTAGCTGCCTTGACCTGAGGTCTGTCAGAGGGAAATACACAGTCACACGCTTTCAGCTTGCTAAGGCCTGTGTTGGGAACTTGTAAATAATATGGTATGATGTACATGAGAGCAAGAAAGTGGATATGTCTTCTTAAGAATCACATTTTTTGTCATGATTTGTGTTACAGTATTTAGAAAGCTAAGCAAGCTGACTTAAAAAAAAAAAAAAAGTAACCCAGTACTGATACTGTTACATTTTCTGTTTCCATGTGTTTGGCTTTCCTGAGTTGCATCATCACTGCATTTAAATTTGCTCAGTGTTTTTTTGTTGATGAAAGCATTTAAGTAGCCCAGTTCATTGCAGATATGAACACTCTTAAGTGTTATTGTTTGTAAAGTTTTCCCTTTTGTATTTTCTTTTCCTCCTTTGTCTGATGTTATTTGCTTTGATGTGATGGCATTCTTTCCAGCTTGGCACTTAGACAAAGGTTTCTGACATGTTCTTGCCATTGTGTGTCAGAGTTAGCTTTTAACATTTCACATCAAATTTAGCCTGACTTTTTTATTGATTTTGTTCTGGTTTTCTACAGTGGACAGGCCAAAATCCCAGCAAATCAGAACTTCTGGTACCATAAGGCGAACTTCTTCTTTGGACACAATAACAGGACCTTACCTCACAGGACAGTGGCCACGTGATCCACATGTACACTACCCTTCATGTATGAAAGATAAATCTACTCAGGTAAAAGCTGTAAAGTAAGACAACAGAGATGTTTCATGTAATTGATGTCTTCCTCATAATACTTTTATCACCTGATCTGGAATCTTAGATTAACTTAATTCTGAAGAAATGTGGATTCACTTAATTTTATTATAAATATGAAGCCTTAAAATAGGGTACAGTAGTGGTTTGGCTTTTTTAAAATTAGTATCAGTAGTATGGTATGTGACAGATTATATTTTTATGCTTTTAGATAACAGTTGTCAAAAATAATTTTCTGTATGTGGGCAGCTCTGTTGAGGCTAACTAAGCAGATTTCAATCTCAGCCTTGTATCTGTTTTATTTTGAAGCTGCTATATGCAAAATTATGCTGAATGTTACTTAAAAAAACCTAACATATATTCCATAGCAATAGTGGCTGACAAGCTAAAGATTTTACTTAAGTGTGGTAATAAATATGTGGGTCTCAAAAAATGTGTGTGTGTGGGGAGAGGAGGAGACAGGTTACTGTTAAGAATTGATCAGTTTGTCACTGGCGGGGAAATCAAAAAGAGGAAGCTGGGAGTGAGCATGCAGCATGGTCTTGAGTTGTCCCTTCTGCTGCTTGATAGCAAGAAAGACAAATAAAAGTGCTGTGTGGAAGAGTTTCCTCTTGAAGCCAGACATCAGGAAGAGAGCATTACCACCAGCTTCAGAGGGAAGGCTACTGAGATTACTTATGGCCTGATACCCTTGGATACTCCTCAGGGGTCTATCCTTAGTAGTAATCTCTGGCAGGTAGGCTGCTGTAGTATTAATTGTGCTCCAGTGTTCTTTGGCTAGAAAGGTGAACATTATTTCTTGCCTGCTTCCTTCTCATGCTGATGTTTGTTGCTCACAAAGATGGTCACTATCAAACAGGTAAAAAATATGTAATTCTAAACCCCCCAAATTATTACCAAAAGAGTTGCATTCTTGGTTTTTCAGTAATGTTACTAGGGTGTGATGCAAGTCATCTGGGAAATACTTTTTTCTCAAGACAAGTTAGAATGTATAAATTGTTTTCAGTGTCTTTAAAATGCACTGTAATGCAACACAGGAAGTCCTCTCATGGCGGAAGGATGAGCATAGAATGCTTAGAAAAGGAAAAAAGATCTGTCTGTTCCAGAAATCGTATTTAATGAATTTTGGAATCTGAAGATTAAATTTGTTTGAGGAAACCTGTAGAAACTGTGGTGGGAGCCTTTAAGAAAATGCTGTCTTCGTGTTGTACTCACTCAGCCAGCCAGCCAGTTTTAGCAAAAAAGAAGCAGCAGTGATCTTCATGGTCATGAAAGATCTACCTAAAAAGCTTTTAATCCTGGATTTACTTCCAAGGTTGCTTCCTTTCACAATACTACGCCTTGAAAGTCTTTCTGTTTTGAAATCATAATTTCCCTTCAGGAGGTTTTTCAGTAGCATGCTTTGTAGTTGCTCTGTTTCTTAACCCCTCTCTTAAAACATGTATGCATATCAAATTTCCCAAATACCCTTATGAATAGAAAGTTTAGAATATTTAAACATTCACAAACAAACCTTTTCACTAGTTGCAGAAAAGAGAAACAAACTTGTTTTATAAATATTTGAGCTCTGAGTATCTGGCAGTAAAATCGCTTTCCTAGCGAGCTCAAGTGTGTGTTTAGGTTATTTGACCTGCTGGCTGCCACCTTTTGCCTCATTCAGAAACAAAGCTCAGGGGGAGGGAAAAAAAGAAAGTTTTACCTTTTCAGCAGAGAGAAAAGCCAGTACTGTTATTGTTACACGCTGAAGTGCTATTTCAGAAGGGTAAGGGCAGGGAAGTTTCATGGTTTGGATTGTGTGGATGCCTTCTAACAAGGAATTATATTAGCGGTCTTTTTATTCCAGTTGTGGAAAAATGAAGGTTTAGTAGTGTTTGAGTTGAAAAACATGTTTATTGACTACTCAGGACTATATGAATATGTAAATGTAACAAGCATAGTGATTGGCACAGTGAATTCTGTATTTTTGCTTTCAAATGCAATGTTCACTAGGGAGGCTTTTAGAAGATGATAAAATATTGACTCATGTTTTGGTTGTGTGGGACTTTTTGTTGTTTGAGCTCTGTGGGATTTGAAGTATATCTAATTTCAAGGACTAAAGAGGAGTTCCAAGTCGTTGATAGGATGCATGCATGACAAATTAAGTTAAATTCAAACCTTACTCTTTGCCTGGGTACCAGCATAAGTACTTCTGCTTCATGTTTGTTGGCCAAGTAACAGTTTAGCTCATGGGAGTTCATATAGCTTACAGTAGCTAAAAGTAACAACACTTGGTAGTTTAGCAGAGTGGAAGATAGTAACATACAAAAGAAATAAAAACAAGATGATGAAAGTCAATAGACCAATTTTTTGTATGAACATGTTTCATTGGAGAATAAATTATCTCTTGTTTTACTTACAAACTCACGAACATTAATACTGTAGGTATAACTTACGCTGTAGGTGGAACAATTATTTCTCTTTCAAGTATACTTTTTGTCTCTAATTAAACATTAATTTAAAATCAAAATTTTGTGCCATTTTGTGAGGGTGGTGATTATGACTGTTCTAAGTTTCTTAGAATTCTTGTGTTAAAAAAACAGGAGTCAGATTCTGGTCTTCATCATGACCATATGAACATTTAATGAGTTTTATCCCAAGTCCTTGTTTCTCACTTATGTTTTTTGAAGCTGTACATGCTCATGAATAAAATGTTTCTTTTTTCTCTAAAATTAATCCAGGGTTATTATTTAAATAATAATTTTATTATTTAAAGAGAGGAATCAGAATTTTGTTTCTTTATGTTGCATCTTGATAGTAACTATAGTTTGTATTTCTGTGTTCCTCTTACCTACCTTAAGTGTTTTGACTGAAAGCACTGAAGTAAGGTTGTTATGTTTGATTTTGGAAAAGCATACTATGATAGTATGTACTGTGACACAGTTCTAGATTTCTCAGGATTCTGCATGCATTTATGTTCATGTGTATGTATGCATATGCGTACAACTATCCAATCTTTAGGAAGCAACAAGTTTTGTATAGTCGATCATACAGCACCTTATTTAGTATTAAATATTTCAGAAATGGAGGGAAGCTTACTATTATAGGAACTTGTTATGTGTTGGTATACTTCGTGGTCCCTTTCATAGGTTTCCCCACTGTCCTCCTTCCCTCTCCTTTTCAGTATACTTTGAACTTTTTATTAAGGCCATTTAAAACTCTGAATAGCTTCCTTCCCCATTTTTCCCATGTCTGTTGGGAGCACTGATGGAGCAAGTTTGTATACTTCTCCTTCATGCTGTACATGTACATGTATTTCCCCCTTCCTACTATAAGGAATAATTCAGTGTTGAGATAACTATGCCTAACCTCAGAATCTTCAGAAACATTTGGATAATTGTCATAGTTGGTTTAATGTAATTATTTGGCAGTAGCTAAATAATTCAAAATATTTTTATATCATGAAAAAGAAGAGATTAGGGATAAGTATATGTTGATGTCAGAAAAAAGATATTTCCAGTTAAAGTTCATCTAATCTTCCTTAGACTAAATAATACAGAGAAAAAAAAAAAGGACTAAGTGGAATATGATCCCCCCCAGTGATAACTTAAACTGGATTCCAGTATGCCTGGATATGCCTCTATTCAATTGCATTATGCAATTGAATATTGTACAAACAGAAATTAAGAAAGTTAGCAAAACACCTTTCAGAGTTTTTACTTCTCTCTAATCTGAAGAACAATGCATAGAGTAAAGAATAAACTGGAATGCTTAGCTAAAATATATTTTTGTTGTTCTTGTGTGTGGGTCAAGGCTTTAATGTGGTAGCTCTCATTAGTCACCTGAGTAACATTTTATTGTCTTTTGGGAAGAAATTTTGTTGCTTAAAAAATATAATCATACACCAGCAGGCTCAATTACGTGAAGCTTTTTCATTCGTGTATTAGTTACAGCTTTCATGGAATAGTATAATGACATACTTTGGGTGGAAGGGATGAAAAGTGAGAGATGTGTGTCATGTGGAATCATAGAATAGTTAGGGTTGGGAAGGACCTTAAGATCACAGAATCATAGAATAGTTAGGGTTGGAAAGGACCTTAAGATCATCTAGTTCCAAACCCTCTGCTGTGGGCAGGAACACCTCACACTAAACCATGCCATCCAAGGCTCTGTCCAACCCCACCTTGAAGACTGCCAGTGATGGAGCATTCACAAGTTCCCTGGGCAACCCACTCCAGTGCCTCACCACCCTCACTGGAAAGAATTTCTTCCTCATATCCAATCTAAACTTCCCCTGTTTAAGTTTGAGCCCGTTACCCCTTGTCCTCTCACTACAGTCCCTAACGAAGAGTCCCTCCCCAGCATCCCTATATTCCCCCTTCAGATATTGGAAGGCTGCTATGAGGTCTCCATGCAGCCTTCTCTTCTCCAGGCTGAACAGCCCCAACTTTCTCATCCTATCTTCAACTATGAATTTATGATTCTAACTTTCTGGTGTTTAAGAGGAGTCATCACCTTTAGTCAAATAAACTTCCATCTCCAGGCTGTTTCTTTCTGTAAAATTTCTAGAGGGCCTTTGAATGCTTTAGAAACATCTGAAGACTCATCAGACTTTCTCTCTGCTACTGCTGTTACTGGTTTTCTTTTGAATGTGGAAATTCTTCAGAAACATAATTGCTTCCCAGTAAAACCTAGGCTTGTGTTCTTAATATTTGCACCCATCCCCCATTGTAGTTAATCTGGAATTCAGACTAGATATTGTAATTGGAGTGAAGGGCTGGCAATAAAATGTGAGAGTAATTCAGTCTTATTTTAGGTCTGGGTAGGCTGGTACTCCATGCAGTCATTCTGATTTAAATTAAATGGAAAGAATGTAGGTGTATATCCCTGATATGGATGGAAAAGGAGCGCAGAATTACCAAACATGTTGGAAGAAATGCTAATCTCTACAAGGTTGGGTGAGTTAGAACAATGGTAATTGTGATTTACATTAAGACTGAAGAGAGCAACCAGATGTGGTGTTCTCAGCATGCCCTGTCCCATGCACATGCTTTAAGCATTGTGTCAACTGAAATTGGGACTGTGAACTTTCACGTTTTGAAATACCAGCGATCCTCCTGCTGAAGCTGCGGTATGTATTCCTTAGTATTTTCAAGGTTCTCCTCCTAAAATATTTTAAATGTTAATTTCTGAACATAGACTTCCAGGAATAATCCTTCAGTTTCATGAAGTTCAGTTCATTCTTAAGTGATGCTGTAGATTTGTTTCAGCTCTGAAATATTACCAGCTTCACTGATAGTGCTTATGACCTCTCTTACTGTGTTTGTGACTTGAGGTGTGGAAACTTTCATTTCATTTACTGTGATTCAGACTTTTTTTTTTTTTTCAAATATAGTTTTGAGTTACTTTTTTGCTTCTATCATTTTTTTAATATGCTTAACAGATGGGAAGTACACTTGCAGCTTGAAATGGAGGCTTGCATGGGTAAGCCTGTTTTGTAGAAATTGTAACTAAAGATAGGAAAACAATTTTTATGGAATGTGGCATATCAAGGGTGCTGCTCACCCCCATCTTATTTATGATATAAATTACAACATTCAGGTGATATGCAAGGTGCGCATACATGAGATATACTTAGGAAAGTGGAATTTCTGTTTGAATGTAAGAGGTGTGGGGTTCTTTTATGTTGATTTTGTGGGTTTTTTTGTTTTTTTTTTTTTAAAAGCTTTTGCATGAATATAAGGATTTTTGGATTACAAACCCAAAACTTATCTTCATATAGTGTGGGTTACAATGTATTATGAGTGGAATTTTTTAGCATCTGAAGATGACTGGCAAGTTATAATCTGGTAACTGCTTATGTTGTGTTCTTTTTTAACCTTTTTTCTTTTTCATCTGAATATAAATAACACATTAACATAACATTGCCTGACTTCAATACTGTGCTAGGAACATCTTTATAGTATTTGTAATCTGATACTGTAGATAAATTGAGGGACACAAATAGTCTGCCCCCTGTATACTGATACTTGCATGTATATTTTGAAAGGTTGTGACTTGACTCAATTTGCCAGAGATTGAAAACAGCTGTGTAATCCTTGTCTCGGGAGGTAATATTTGAGTGGAGGAGTATCAATGCATTATTTGAAAAAGTACAAAATTTAGTATTAAGAGAATGGGTGTTTTATATTTGTTACTTTTGATTTCTGATTAAATCAGCTAAAATATAAGGATTCCAATCTTTCTCTCCTAACAGTCTCTAGTGCTGTTGATGAATTTTTTTCAGGGTGTTGCTATTAGTTTGTTCTTGTCCTTGATATTTGGATCGATATCTGTGCTTATTAAAAAATATAGGCAAGCTCTTGCTCTGTACATATGGTTTGTTTGGTTTTTTTTTAACAACTTCTCTTTGTTGAGAAACTCACTTTGGCATTTTAGACACTTGATGTCTTTTGGTTCTTTTTATTAAGCCGTAGTTGAAAGGCTATGGGCTTGTAGTGATCCCAGGTACACCCTTCTGCAATACAGGTAGATATTAAAGCAACTGAAATGCCTGTTTCTGCTTCTTCCTGGAGTTGTTCCGAAACCGTGGAGCAATTCTATGATTCTATGATTCAGGAAACACTCTTTGAAAGATAAATTTTCAAAGAATTCCCTTTGCTTTGATCTTTTTCTGGTTTTCTATGAGGGTATAGTACTTGCTGTACTTGGCATATAATAGAATGTTTTAAGAAAAGGGCAGTTTAAATTGGGGAAGTAAATTGTGAAACTGTGAAAGCCCATGATTTTAAAAAAGAAGCAAATTTCCCCTGGCTGAGGAATTCCTCTGTTTTCCTCATAGGTTTAAAGAAAAGTTTGAACTCTTCACTCTCGCTACTTCGTTTTCGTAACCACATTATATTCTAGCTTCTTCCCCAGACACACATGAATAGTCATACAACAAATACACAGGACCCTAGCTTCTATAAAGACTTTTTTTCTTTTCTGGGAACATGCAGCAAAAACTTCATTACCGATTTTTTCCATTTTGCTTTCTAATCGCCCACTCAGCTTGCTGGGCCTTTGGTGGAAGTATTCCTGGTGGCGTAAAAATAACCGAGGAGAAAAACAAACACATGAAAGTGCAGGGCTGGCAGAAAACACAAGTGGGATACGTAGGCCCGCGCACACAAACTGTCTTAGCACATTCAGTGTCAGCACTTACAAGTTAGGTGCTGGGCTGCCATAGTATTATGTGTGCCATATAATACTATGGCTGTGCAGTGATTATGAAGGTATCGCTTGTGCTCTGAAACTACAGTTGGGTGCTGAATGATGCCTGGCCCGGCATGCTTGGCCAGGGTGGTCTGGCCCCAGAGGGCTGTTTCCACCTCTCCTCGCAGGGCAGTGAGGGTGAAGAGCTGCACGTGCTGGTTTTGTGGCATTCTCTAGGGCAGTGCTTCCTTCCGGAACAGCGTAGTGTCTGCTACATGTGTGGGTACTACAGAAGTTTCTACACCCTAGGGAGGAAGCAAGAATAAGGAAAGCTGTGGAGAAATAGGGTTTCCATGTGTAAGAAGGAAGTCTTTTAGGGAGGTGGATCCCAGATCCTGTCTTTCCTGCTTGGCAGGGGTCCTGTCTCCCTTGGAGGTGTATCAGCAGTGGTCTTCCTGAAAAAACTCACTGCCAAATTTACCTAGTGGCATTGGTCACAAATTTATGTATGTGCCTCTAGCCCTGAGTTTTATATGGTTCATACCCCAAACTCGCCATGGATTTTAGATGTCTTGTGGCTCTTCTGGCAGCCGGTGACTCCCTTGTTCAGAAATGCTGGTGCATAGCCTCAATTTTCATAATAGTCTTATGGTGAATTTGGGAGATCTGGCTCCTAGAGTCTTCTCAATCTTTAGGATTTAACTTTATAGCTCCTACATCCAGAGACAGTCCTGACACTTCTGGGCTTGCAACAAGGCTGGAAAAGGTCTTTCTGTCACTGTTGTGCTCATGTAGGTCAGTGCTGAAAGTAAAAAAAGGTGTATCAAATTCTGTGTCAAGTCAGAGTTAGCAAGAAGGAATTGATTATACTGCTCAGTGATTAAGGAAGACAGATGGGAGAAGTGAATCCTGGCTTTTGGTCTTTGAGTTTGTTTATGCACTTTATTTATTTTTTTATTGTGTGACTTTCTAAACTGTCCACTGAGTACAAACAAGAAATGGATACCAAAGCACAGACAGGAGTAGCCAGGTAATTTTTCTGCGACTGCCAGGCTTCTGATACCTTCTTCAGTAATGTGTAGTCCTCATCCTGTGTAAATGCAAGTTTACAAAGCCTTAGTTTTCAATATTTTTTTCTTATTATTATTTGAGACTATTACTGCTGCATATCTGATCCGGAAATTTATTCTTCATTCTTAATTTATTCAGACACTCTAATGCCTGTCCTCTGACACTGCAGAAAGAATAAAGCAATAATTTGTGACAGTTCTCTTATCTAGAGAATTCAGTACAGTATATTTTCATTTTTTTTTTCTTTCTCCTCTAGACGCCTAGCTGTTGGGCTGAAGAGGGAGCAGAAAAGAGGTCACATCAGCGCTCAGCATCATGGGGAAGTGCTGATCAACTAAAAGAGGTGAGAAGTTTTGTGCAGTGGAGCCTTCCAAGTTTTGGTATGTCCAGGACATTTTTTAATCCCTATCTGGAGTCCAGGAAACTGCACCTTTTCCCTCCTCCTGTTGCTTTTGAAACAGATTGTACCTCCAAAATATGAGTTGTTTCAAGAATGGTTGTTATCTTATGCCTGTTCGATTTCCCCTCTGCCCCCAACACTGTGTTGGCTGTGAAGGAGCGGCCAGAGTGAGCGCTGAGGAACCAGGTTGTCGTTGCGTGCCAGTTTTTCTGTTCAGAGTTACCTTAGCCTTCTGTTCTTTAACCCTGCCCTCCTGAAAAGGGCTAAAGTATAAGTCAGTATGTTAACATATTCTTGTTTGGAAATGTTCTAGTTTTAGGGTGGAGATAGAGGACATCATATTCACAAATGAAAAAGGAGGTTAAGTGGTGATAGAGTAATAGTATGATTACTTGAAATAGTATTTTGATGTAGACTACAATTGCAACTAGAAAGAACCCACCAAAACTGAAGTGGATTTGCATCATGAGAAAGTAGATACAGTAAAATGGTCTCCAGCTCAACTGAAATATCAGTGTTTGTCAGGTTTTGTCCCAGTAAACTGTATTCTGTACAGAGTTCATGTAACTCTAGCTCTGCCCAGTACTTAATAACTGGCTTCCAGTCAGCCTCATTCTGCTGTCAGGAAGGGTGCAGCTTGTGTTCAAGAGCTACACAGTTCTTTTTAAGAAGTTAATCTTGCACCACATTCACACAGGGTGGGACTTTTTCCTGATACTCGGCTTTTGAGCCCTCTCTCCTGAATCCCTGTTTAGTAGGGTATTCAAAAATGAGAAGAAACATATGGGTTATCTGAGGAGATGCTGTTACTGGCAATATAAAGTTCTCTTCCAGACAGCCATTGATAGGAGGAACAGTTATCAAAAGGAGTGATGTAAATTTAATTACTTGAATTTTAAAATCAGATTTGATGAAATGGAATAATCTTGCATTCCAGTGGTGGCAGTAGCCTCATTTTTAAAGAGGAGGACCTTGGCCAAAGAGAGGTCAATCCAACGAGGGTTGTCTGTTCCCATCTGATTGAGTACCTGTTATGAAACCCATCATAGCTCATTTATTAGTGTATGGGTCTTCAGTTGCCTGAATGACTTCATCTGCAGCTGTGAGGAATCACTCAGAATCACAGACTAAGTCCCAGAAATTAGTGCAGAAAGAGTTTTGTGTCTGAAAATTTTTGGCTTAAGCATTGCCTACTAGCACAAAGGAATTGTAGCATGGGTAGGAATAGTGTCTGTATTTCCAGGATAATGCTTGTCTGCTTTTACTGGGAGACCATCCTCCATCTTCTGGTGGTTCCCTATCAAGTTCTGCAACAAGCAGCTTTTCTTCACCACAGTGCTGTGGCTGTCAGTGATAATGAAACCTTCAGCATGTAAGCAAGTCTCTGCCATTGGATAACTGACCCCTTGTGCTAGGCTGCCGCCCTCTTTATGGACTGGCCATAAGAGAAAGATAAGAAACATGTGGCCAATGGGTTTTGTGGTTCCTTTCCAATAGAATGCAGTTATGGAAAAAATGGGGTGCATGGAAAGGAATTGTTTCTATTCAAATTTTGCAATGGTTGTTCATTCCACAACCTGCCTTTGTCTTCTCCAGCTTGTAGTTCTTCCCTTCCTCTTTTTTCTTTTCTTCAGTTTCTCAGAACAGTTTTCTTGCCTCTTCTAGTTCCTGAGGTTCATGAATAGTCCTGGTGTCATTCTGTGTGCATTTTTCCAGTCAGTTTCTTGCCTACCTTCCCTTACGTGAGTTCCTACCCAATTACTTTCCAACTTAGTGTCTGTTCTGTCTCTCCATTCTTTAGCTTCTGTTTCATTCCATTCTTTTTCCTGTCCTTCATCTGTAGGTCATGGTTCCAGCTCTTCTGTCTGGCTATTCTGTGCCTGTGTGGTGGGTATTAAGAGTTTGTTCAACACCAACAGTATCTGTGCACTCAGTTTCTTTATACCACAGTGATCGCAGTTTCTGGAAGGAGAAATTCTCTGAGGCAGTTCTATTCAAACTCTAAAGCCCACTAGAGACAGAATTACTAGCAACCATCCTGCCATGTGCAAACTGAAATTTTTTGCTAAAGCTTCTCCAAATGTAAAGATTTTTCCAAGGAAATAGAGGGACACATTCCCAGCATAAAGGACCCCCAGACAAATGTTTGGCTTTTTCTTCCAAAGCCTCGGACAGCAAAGCTTCCCAGTTAGTTCCAACCTCAGCTTTTTATTTTTATTATTAAAGCTATAATAGTGTGTTTAAGCTGGTAAAATGATTTCCACCCCCTTTTATTTTAATGTCATTCTTAAAATAACTTTAATACTTGTACTGAAATCTCTGATGGGAGGGGGATAGAAGAGCTGAATGTTGCATGGTATCCTTCAGAGGAAATTTTACAAAGCTATAGGCAGATGAAAGCAAGAGCTTAAGCAATAGAAATAGAAGTATATCACCTCTCCTGGGTGACTGCATTTGTTAGGAGTAGCATAGGTAACAGTAGTTCAGCTCAGTGTTTTGAATTGTTTTCCATAGCATTTGACAGTGAACAAGTAGAGAGCTGTTTACAGTTTCCTTGGCTTGTTTTAGCACTTTGGATTCATGTTTTTGTGTTCCAAGAATTCACTGAATTATTTCTAGCGTATTTTTTTATTATCTTGATACTTTTAAACTAGCCAAACACTTGTATGCATAATTTTAATTGGTTTTGATAAAAGAAGACTGAATGTGCTTTGAAGTTTAAAAAACCTGTTTTTTTCCTTGGTGAGGTTGAGAGCTCCTACAATTAAAAGCATGTATTTAATACAACTGGGAACTCTTTTTAAAAGGTTTACATTTAGTGAACCTAAAAATACGTGTATAGACTTAAGATCCCAACCAAGGAAATGAATTCTGTATTGCCACATAAAAAAAAAATCACTTTGGGCAGTTGAAAATTGTGTTGCCCTTGAATTGAAATAGCTGGCTGTCAGGATTGAAGCTGTCTAACAGTGAAATAGGCAATGATGGCTTTCTTGTCATGGGTCTATTAAAAAATGTGAAACTTCCCAGCTCTCAATATGGACTTCATAATGATAGAATATACTTTTTTGTCATCTAATAAGATTTACTTTTTAATTTATTCTGAAGGGTTCTTCTGCTCGTTATTGTGAAGTCTTGAATATAACTACTTGTAAGATAATGCCAGACAGCTTTAACATTATTTTAATAGATACATGTCTTGACTGGGAGATGAAGATTGTTATCAGTCTTTGTACTAGACACAGACCAAGTAGTGGTTTGAACCACTGGTATTTTTTCCCCTTTCAACCTTAATTGTTAGCTTGAAATTCTGTTAAATAGGACCAATTTTAGTTACAGTTTACCCTGAACTGGAAAACCCCAGGTTTTAAAACAAATCGATTTCAATTTGTGTAGGTTTTTTAAAAAATGGGTATTTCAGCTGATTTTTTAGTTCCCTTAAGCACCTCTGGGTGCTATATCTCTCACACTGACACCAGCAACCCTCCGTTGGAAGGTCCCTTTTGCTCTAACAGACTACTTGAAAAGGACTTTGGAATAAAAGAGAATCAAATATGAGAGCTTGCACTTTTTATGTGCTTTCATATACCGATTGAAAGATTGTATTCAAAGGTTTAGGGTGAATTTCTGATGCTTATTTTGCTCTTTGACCTACTGTTTGTTGACAATTGGCTCATGAATGAGAGCTCACATTAATAAGGAGTTTGGCTTATTCAGCAATAGGAAGTTAACATGTTGTGTAGCCTGATTTGTAAAAATAAAGCCTGTTTAGTGGTAAATATTAATGAATATTTGGACAGGAATGGTGAGATGTGACATGTTCCTTCATATAAGTAATCTGCATCTACACCTCTTCAAATGAAAAGTTATCAGGGTGCTCGGATTATTCCAGTGTTGTAAAGAACAGGCCTAATTTTCTTATTCCTCGGGTGTGTGCCATTACATTAGACTGCATGCGTATTACAAGTGGTATAGAGAAGGTTCATATTTATTTCAAGTACACTTCTAGCTGTAAAAATAATCAGCAAGCAAAAAATGTATTTACAGGGCTATTTCTAACTTCTTGTGTAACAATCTTTGATGGTCATCATATAGAGGGCCTACAAGGATGTTGAAGAGGGACTCTTTGTCAGGGGCTGTAGTGATAGGTCAAGGGGTAATGGGTTTGAACTAAAGCAGGAAGTTCAGGTTAGATATAAGGCGGAAGTTCTTTACTGTGAGTGTGGTGAGGCACTGGGGTGGGTTGCCCAGGGAAGTTGTGAATGCTCCATCCCTGGCAGTGTTCAAGGCCATGTTGGGCATAGCCTTGGGTGACATGGTTTTGGTGTGTAGTGTCCCTGTCCATGGCAGGGGGTTAGAACTAAGTGATCTTAAAGGCCTTTCTAACCTTAACCATGCTATCATTCTATGAAACCATCAAGGCCAAACTGCAAGTTGTTGTTTGGCTTGTTGTTGTTGTTGTTTTTGGTTGTTGGGGTTTTTTTGTTGGGTTTTTTTTTTTTTTTTTGTACATGAAAAGAGGCTTTCTGATACCTCACCAACATTGCAGGGAGCAGTCACTGGAAGAGGAAACACTGAAATCTTTCTTAATATTTTCGTAAGGCACACAGATGTATGCTGTGTGCTCCTGCTGTTATATGGTCACATGAGAGTACTTGCCAAATGTGAATGAAAAGATACACTTTGAAACTTACTACCATACTTGTTTATGCCTTACAGAATAGCAAAATAATTTTAAATAATTGTGTCTGAATGTTGGATGTAGGGTTCAAATTGTATTTATTCCTTGATGAATTCCTTGATTTGCCCCCCCTCCCCCCTTTTTTTCTTATCTTTACCTGTGTCCTCTAAGGAAATACTTGTATGAGAACTTTCAGCCCATCTTAAAGCTGGGTTACATGGGGAAAACATTTGAATTGGTATACTAAAATAGTTGGCACATTTTATGTATCTCAATGCATATATGTGCAAGGCTTAGGGTTTAATGTCTTCAACAACTGGATGCTTTAAAGGCTACCCATTTGATGTTTTCTGATGATTCACATGTGTTCCTTAGTATGCCTGTGTGTGCCTCAGTCACCTTCATGCTCCGTACTTGTGTGAGGGAAATGGTGTCCCAAACCCTTGATGTTCTCCTCTGCCCTATTAAAATTGAGAGTTTTGTTACTGCACTTTTTTTTGTTTCCTCACAGCATAGCACATAATTTCTCTTCTGCCTCATCTTCCTAACTGAAACATTTGTATTCGTGCCCTGGATGGAGTTCAGTGTCAGAGTGTATCTACACCGTTGTAATTGCTGGATCTTCAAGTAGATGTTTTCCTGATTTCACTCACTTGGCACCGTTTTCTTTGAACAGCAAATTCCCTGGCTCCTATTAGTTGCATCAGTTGCATTCCCAAGAGTGAAGCTGCTTTTTTGAGATACTTGGTACAACAGGTGCCATCAAGGCGTATATTACAGATTTCTTCCTCACTATGGAAATTATATCTGTTTTCCTAAGATTAGTGTGCGTCATACCTGTCTGCAGATCATTTTGGTTGTGTTTGATGCTTAGATTGTGCTTCTCTGCTGCTTAGGAAGAAGATGAAGATAAACTTCTAGGAAGTTAGCGCAACTACCTCTTCCTGTCAGTAGTAATGGCTTTCTTTGAGTTTGAGGTGGAAAATACTTGGCAATAAAAACTAACTTTGTAGAGGAAAAAACACTGTTGGGATTTCAGGATTAGCTTTAATAAATGGCAAATGTACTACGGACTCTCCTTGGTGAAGAGATGGAGAATCATTTACTTTGGAGGATTCATCTGCCCTTGTACTCGGTGTCACTGCTTGCTTAGTGTGGCTGCTCTGAAGCCGGGTTGTCTGTGCTGGGAAGCCTCAGTCCTCCATGTATGGAGGATGGAGAAGAAATAGGAGATTCATTTTTAATATGCCCATCCTTAATTTTTCTTTGGTTTTAGTTTTATTTTTTTTTGTTTGTTTTTTTGTTTGTTTGGTTTGTTTGTTTTTTGTTTGGTTTTTTTTTGTTTGTTTGTTTGTTTTTGTTTTTCCTGATAATATCTGCCACATTATGGAAAACCAGGGTCCTTCAAATTCAGGTCTAAGGACAGGTAATCTGAGAAGGCTTTACTTGCGCTGCATGTTTGCCTTCAGTGATCACATCAGTTCCAGATACTCAGTTAGATTCTTCAAGTTTTCATCTCTCTGTTTCTCCCCAGTGACCCCAGAAGCCTTTTATTTCTGTTACTGTTAAGAACCTACTGACTGCCAAAATACACATACTCTTGAGGTAGCTGAGAGAACCTCAGATTCCAGGGCCTTATGATTCCTTTCAGGATATCAGAGCTCCAAGGTTTTAGTCAGCCTAGAGACATACCAGCCTATCAACGCTCTCCCATTTAATGCTTTCACTGTCCAGATTTTACAGTGAGGGGCTATGTTCTCAAAGATTTGCAAGCTGTTTACAACAGAAATCAGTGAGCCAGATCTCTGGGGTGGAATTGTAGAGATCTTTTTTATAGCATGCTCCTGAGGAAAGCTCAGACAGCCGGATTTCATTTAAATAAAAAAAACCCAAACCAACAACTTTTTAACTAAGAACAAGCACACAGCATCAGGGAGAGAGAGCAGAAGTGAAAGATTCATATACAGCACTCTCCCTGCTTTCTGATTATTCTTGTGGCAGCCATCTCAGTCCACAGCTCTTCTGTTCTGGGCCTCATTTTCTCTTTTGTTTTTGAGGGTTTTTTTAAAGGGGAAGATGAAGATTGTTTCCCTGTTCTCCCCACTCTCCAACATTCTGATATAAGACACAAATCTTCGTAGATGGATGTAATGAGACTGGTTACCTGCTGGCTTTTTCATCTCTCTAGAGCTAGGTTTCCCAATTGCTGATCCTCCTACAGGGAGGATGGGGAAGTTCTGGACAGTGGTTTGTTTTTTTTTTTTTTTTTTTTTTTTTTTTTTTTTTTTTTTTCCCCAGAGATGAGCTCTTTCTTCAGACTCCTTCAGAGTTTCTTCCAATATGGCACCTGAGTTGCACCTTTCAACAAGAGATTAGTCTCCCAGTTCTCTAAATCTAGCTCGTCTGTGTTAGAAACTCAGTCCTATTAGGGTTCTGTCTTTTTTGATATATTCTAGACACAGACCCTCTTGGAAGTCTGAACTGTTTATCTGTTGATGAAAAAATCAAAGTATTCAGCCATTTCTGAGTAGCAGTTCTCTGAATATAGGTAACAAGCTGTGGCAAGATTTGATGTGAAGCCTTAAAGGTGATCCTTCTTTTGTGAGTGATACCAGAAACATCACAAAGAAAAATCCACAGTCTGGAGTAAAGCTCCATGCAAACCTCTTTATGAAGCACTGTCATCTCTGATGCGGTGAAGAGTGCTGTGAAGTGATTCTCTATCACAGTTAACCACAGAGTGTGTGTACTTGTAAGGTGTCACTCAGAAGGAGAGCTTACTTTCTAGCTGATTAAGTTCTTTGAAATATGAATTCCATGTGCATCCACTTCTCCTTACTTCCCCTTCAGCTTTTAAAAAAATTCTATCTCTGGCTGAGTTAGAAATGAAATGGAGCCATGCATGCTTTGCCTTGCATGCCAGTGTGTGGAGCATGAGGAAGAGTGGGACTTGAGCCCAGAGGAGTAAATTATCCAGTCTTAAAGAAGTGTCTGTACCTGTTGTGTGAATTTGCACATAGTCTAAACTTCTGAGACAGTGCTCATAGACGTAAATACTCTCTTTCATGTAGAAATTATCCAGGAGGAATAAATAAGTAGATGAATCCCTAAATGAAATACTTTGGTTTCTTGTTAGGGGGCAGGTCAAATGGATAATGGCTTTAGTTGCATTTGACATTTAAAATATGTATCTTGTGATTAGACTTCTTTGCAGCTGACAGCAGAAAATTCCATCTGCCTGAAGGAATCTGTGATAATTTAGCCTGCAGGGAAATGCTATTAAGTGTATTAAATAAGTTCTCCAAGATGAGCAATGCATATTTGTTGCCAGTTGTTTGTGAAGGCCTTTTGCTTTTATGATGAACTATCACTGGGAAACTTTGGTTTCGTTTGAGATTAAATAGATTAAACTGTAGACTTCATAGTCCCCAGTTTAAACCGGTTATAGGCCAGAGACTGCTACAAATAGTCATTCTGACTACTTTCGTTTGCATCAGTTATCACAGTGCTTGTTTGTAAATGAGAAAGTTCAGTGATTAAACTAAGCCTGCTGTAACATTCAGGCTGGTGAATAGGGCATATACTTTGGAGAAAGTATCTACTAAGCAGAAGAAGCTTTAATGCTCATGCTTCAAGGGAAGGCAATCACATATGTATTTAAAATCCCCCAAAGAGGACTTAAAATGTCTGTGATTTGCTTTATATATGATGATTTGAACAGTTATCCTTTCGATAACTCACTGTCACTTCACCTGAACTTCTTTCCAGCAGATTGCCAAACTGAGGCAGCAGCTTCAGCGCAGTAAGCAGAGTAGTCGCCACAGTAAAGAGAAAGAACGTCAGTCACCTCTCCATGGCAACCATATAGCAATCAGTCAGACTCAGGTAAGTAGATAGTTCCTTGTATTAATAGCATCCTACCTTATCAGGGTTGGGTGAATAGAACGCTGTTTCTTCCTGTCTTTCTTCTGTTTGTTTTCTGATGCGTTTAATGTTTAATAACCCAATACCATTGCATCTTCACTGAAATGTATCTGATAGTCATCATATAATAAAAGAAAGAAGGGTTATAGCAGGATATGGCAAGATAGCAACTAAAATATATTAAAGTGCTGTAAAAGCACTGCATTTCCAGGAATACATGCTGCTTCCAAGACTAATTTTTGTGGTGCGCTTTCAGAATTGTCTGCTTCTCTGGAAGGTCTTTGCTTATCAGTTCTGCAACCCAGTTTCATCTGAGGTGGTTGGGAAAAAATAAAAAAGATAAAGAAAAGGAAGTACCAGGGATTGGCAAGCCAACAATTAATCAGTCTTTGAGCGGCAAGCAGAACACTTAACTGGCTTGTTATGAACAGACTTGTAATTCACCTTACCATGTATTCATCAATAAAAGGCAACAACGCTGTATCACCAGAGATATGAGGGGAAAATCTCATTTCAGTGTTCCATTTTAAGAATTTTTTGATACTTTGCTTATTGTTCGGTTCCTGACCAGAGAGGTAATTTCTGCGTGACATCGAGGAAAACAGTATTGTGGTGTTTACTTTCTAAAAAAATGCAGTAGTTCACCTTGAATTTAAACTCAACTGAAACCAAGATGGTGCTTGCCACTGTAACCCATCGCTAGTCACTGGTGACTAGAGGAGCTATCAGACTACAGAAGTCTTTTTCTTCATGGTTTTGTTTACAAAAAACCTCTTGGTTGTTCAGTAGTCCAGAATCATCATCAATGCAGACTCTTTTCTTCTAGCATGAGAGTTTCTGGTTACAGTGTCTATATTATAGTACAGTTGTTACAGTATATTTTGAGAGGTTACTAGGATATTAAGTGGAAAAATTGCTATCATCACCAGCCTGTTCTTGTTCCAGGCAGACTTACTGTAAAACCTCAATCCAGACATAAGCTTTAGGATGCAAAATGTGTCTAGATTATGTTGATGACCATTCTCATGTTCTGTACCTATGGACATTGTGATGTCAAGACTTCTTTCCAACCATCAGTCTATGGGTTTTATATCTTCCTCTCTGAGAGGTTAAGATAAGGCTCCTAGTGTGTCTGCTTCTGTTTTCCGTTGTCTTATTACTTACCCATTTTTCAAAGTGATGTGTGAGTTAGGCAAATTTTAATACAGCTGATAATTTCAACACAGGCTTGGCTAAGACAATTTTTGTTTTCAGGTCATTTTTGTTATAAAAAATTAGCCTGTGCTCTGAATATATCAATATTCCACTAATTATAAAGGTGCTGACACATGTGAAGAATGGCTTTGGACAAATCACCTGACCATGAAGCAGATTCTCAGCAGACTGCAGTGCAGAGTGTCCCATGTAGTGTCAGCTCTAGCCGTTACTAACTGCCAGTGAAACTGAAACCCAATTATGAGTTCTAAAGCCCAGGCAAGGTTCAGTCAATGACTTTGTGAACCTTAAGCCACTTGTAGAAAGCAGTTAATCATGTCTCATTTGACAGTGCAGACGTTTGAGTCCTGATTAAGTTTCACGTACAGTGGATCCTTAGCTTGGACCCCGTGTTACTAGCAGACCACTATTTGAACTCCTGAAATGTTGGTTCTGTCACTGTATTTCCTGACTGCCTTTTTAAAATAGCTAGTGTTTTACAAAGAAGTTGAGCCATGATAACTGATCCTTTTTGTTCCTTCTGTTTGGTTAAAATCTCATGATTAAAGCCTAATCTTGTAATGAAGGCATAGAGAAAATTGATATTAGTCCTGAAACTTTTATGCCTCTATAACAAAGGATCCCACTACATTTTGCAAAGAAATGGGTTTTGCTTTCCATATCAAAGTAACCTGTTGCACTTACCACTATGTATAGTCACAGTAAAACTAGTTTTTGATGCAGACTGAAAGCCACCTAGGATATATGCTTTGAAGGAACATTCTTTAGTACTTGGAGCTCACTCTGTTATGGCTTGTGTTCTCTGACAAGGCTGGTGAAGTTTTCAGTTCTGACACCATTGTTGGAAGCCGTTGTGCAGGCAGTGTGCTTTGTCAGTCAGAGAATCATAGAACCATAGAATAGTTAGGGTTGGAAAGGACCTTAAGATCATCTAGTTCCAACCCCCCTGCCGTGGGCAGGGACACCTCCCACTAACCCATGCCACCCAAGGCTCTGTCCAGCCTGGCCTTGAACACCGCCAGGGATGGAGCGTTCACAACTTCCCTGGGCAGCCCATTCCAGGCCCTCACCACCCTTACAGTAAAGAATTTCTTCCTCATATCCAATCTAAACTTCTCCTGTTTAAGTTTGAACCGCCTCTACACAAGTGACGTGCACCTTTGGAGCTGTAGGGAGAACATGCATTGGCAAGTGACCACTGTTCATGGTTGTCAGTGTAGGTACATCTGTGCTATGTTGCTGCTGCCAAGGTAAAGCTTTTGAGGTTGGCTGCGCAAGATGCACGTGAACTCTTGTGCCTGGTTCCTGTTGTTAACAGAGCTCCACTCCAACAGGTTTTTTCTGAAACCATATTTGTACTAATTTATGTTTGATTCTTAAAGTGATATCTTTAGAGGTCTTTGACTTAAAGTTCTGAAAAGCCAGAAGCTAATGAAATTAAAGGTTCGGAATGACTGCTTTGTTTTTCATTCACTAAAGCCAACCAAAAGAGAATAAAAGTGCATTAAGTGAATATTTCAGCTGAGTGGTTAAGCTTTAGGAATGTTTTTGAAATCCAAACCTTTTGGATCCCAGTTAAACTATTAATGCCCTGTGTGTTCCCCATTCCCCTTATGCAAATTCTGTAGTCTGTACATCTGGTAAGTACATATAGCTGCCTACTTACTGATAAGTGAAGTACTAGAATGCTTTTATTCTAAGACACTTCTTTGAGTTAAGTAGCGATGATTTTAGTGGCTTTTGGTTTCTGCAAGCATTTATTTTCATTTAAATTTGCCAAGTAAAAATGGCAAATTTAGAAGGCAAAATTAATACACAACTTCTTAGGGTTTTTGGTACACATCTTAGACTTTTGTCTTTATTCCATTTTCCAACTTCAAATTATATTTCTCTCTACCTTCTAGGCTTCTATTTCCAGATCAGTCCCTATGCCGCTGTCAAACATTTCAGTGCCAAAATCAACTGTTTCACGTGTGCCGTGTAATGTGGAAGGAATAAGCCCTGAACTGGAAAAAGTATTCATTAAGGAGAACAGTGGAAAAGAAGAAGTATCGAAGGTAAGCTTATATTAAATGTTTATAGTTGTTTTCCCTTCGTAATCTATAAACATGGGAAGCCTTCCTTGTGGCTGAAATTAAAAACCATTTTCTCCAAAGAACTGTTTGAAAATTTTGTTTGTGTTTTAGGGTGGTGTTTGGATTTTTTTTGTTGGTGGTTTTTTGTTTTCTTTTTTGTTTTTAAAGGGCTTCTGGCCAAACATACTTTGTTCAGAATGCCCTTTCTGTGGCAAACTTGAAAGCTTTTGGATGAAAAGTAAGTGAAAATTTAGATTCTTCAGGCTACAGTAGTAAGTAATTAGAGACCAGGAGATTAATTTATTTGCCTTGTTTTGCATTCTTTTTCTTAAGCAATACTTAAATTTCCTGTGCTCTGCTTTTTGGTTTTAATGCTTTTCTTCTATAAGCTGAATGTGGACCATTTTACTTCCATGAAACCACTGTGGTACATCATGGGAGATCTCCATGTGGGAAATACTGATAAAAAAGCAGGCTTTGCTTATGTGGGAGAACTGGAGCTTTGGAACTGTTATTGAGGAGCACTGGGGTGCTTAGAAGACGCTTAAAATGGGAAATACTTGGTTTACAGCTACTGTTCCCTAAATAGCCAATAAAATTTTCTGCTGTGGAATGAACTACCATTTCTTCTAATGTTCTCTAAGATGTAGGTTCTTTTCTTGTGAATGGTCATGCAATAACAATTCAATGTATAAACCAAGCTGTAAAACTTCAGTCGGATTTAAGGTTCCAAAACCCCTGATATTTGTAGTTCTTCATTTCAGCACTATCCTTTAAAAGTTTTAGAATAGTCTTGACTTCTCCAGAGACTTAGTTGTGTGGACAAAGCATCCTTAAGAATTAAATACGGTAGTAGTAGAAGTTGTATGCTAAGTTTTCTTTGCTAAGGCTGGCTCATCCCTTCAGGAAGGGGTGTGTGTTGTGACGGTGGAATAAGGACAAAAAAAAAACGAACACACAAACCGAAACAGAACCCCCAAATCAATAAACTTTGTTGCACCATGTCCAAAAGAGTATAAAAAGGTATGTGCTTCAGTGCCACCACTGATGTTGCTTTGGCTAGAATTGTACTCTTCTACGGTTAGAGGACGTTTCATTTATTATCAGACAAATTATCTTCGTAAATGTTGTCCTTGGGTTCTAACAGCTTATTGCTTGGGATGCAGTCTCCTAAGTTACTGAATGTGCTGGCTCTGATCCAGCAAAACAGTTAAGCACATACTTAAGTGCATTGTTGGACTGGGGCCAGAGGTGCTCAGCAGTTTATGCAACCAAGGCAATAGTGAACCCTTCCTCCAAACATCTAGCTGGGGAAAGTCTTCAGACACAAAAGAAAGTAATAAATTAGACATTCCCCTTGAAGTCAAGTCCATCTTTGTGGGCAGAGGGTTGTTTCCTGCTATGTAACTGTTGATTTCTGTGAAGTCTAGTCTAGTGGGACCTAAAGTGGGACTCCTAGCACTGTCTTTGAGCTCACTAAATCTCATAGCTTGCTTACAGAAGATCATAACAAGAGTAATTTACTCAGTCTTACTGCCGGTGAACTTTCTCCTGGTACAAAAATTTAGTTTCTTTTTAGCTGGAGGAATTGGAGCAGCCAGGTTAAAGGTTAGGAGTTACTGAACAAAAGATAAACCATAGGAAACCAAACTTCGTAAATTTGGTTTCTGCCATTTTTTCTTGCTGTATTTTTAGAAAGAATTTTAAAATAGCAGTCAAAGGTAGTTGGTTGCTGTGGGTGATGTGCGAAGGATCAATTATTCTAAAGGCTTGATTATAAGATTAGTGTGTATCTAAATTTGCAGGTGGTTTCTTTTAACCTGTTTCCATGTTTGCTTCATGGTTTTAACAGCGCGTGTTCAAACCTTAATTTTCATGTGAAGCGATCTATCCAGCTGCATAAAACACTTTGTGCGCTATTGGGAAACTGTATTCATTTGCCAGGGAAAGTTTGAGGAATAACATACAGCCTGCTAAACCCAGGGAGAAGGAATATTACCTGTATGTTAGGTGCAGCTCACTACCTAATTTTTATTTATTTTCTTCAAATGTGGGTACTATTACAGTAGCATTCTGATTCCTTCCATTTCATTTCAATAACCGTGTTTGCGCTGTCCAAAGTAAAATAAAATGCATTTTAGTTCAGTTAACTTAAAAATTTTAGCATAGTGTTCCTAAATTTTTCCTATTAGTCTCTCATCTCTTCAGTATAAGCTTGTGATTTTGGTTTTTTTTTTACCTGTTTCTTAGTTCATACACTGAAATTGGACTAGATGATATAGAGGACAAAAAATAAGGTTAAGGTTAAGTTTTATGGATAGATTCATGGGTAATGCATGAATTGCTTTTTTTAATTTAGCTCCCAGTTAAAAGGGATAACCAGTGATACTTTCTTGCCAGTTTCATACTTCATTGCTTAGTCTTCAGATACACAAACCAGTTTAGTTTAGTTTTTAGGCTTGTTTTTTGGTTTTGTAGAGTATGATGTTACATACTTACTGCTTTTCTTTTTGCTGACTTGAACTTTTGTAACCCTACTTTAAAAATGTAAAAATTGATTTGGAATTTATCTTCTGACTTCATTTGTTCTGTTGGGTTTTTTTAATGCTCTGTTTTTTTATTAATATTTTAATGATAGAAATTGTAAAAGTACAGTTAATTATAAAAGGAAGAATCATCATTTAGACATTAGTCTTGTTATTTTTGTGTTTCATAAAGATAGTTGATGATACAGTCATTAGGTCATTACCTTTTAATAATTGACCGTAAAGTTTCGAGGCATTGCATTGTAAGTGGTCAAAATATGCCAAATATTTCATTCTTTTCAGTTTAGCTGTGTGTGTGTATTTTTTTCAGATCTTTCATCTTGCTTAGTTTAGCTGAAGGTGTTCTCCTTTTTTCTTTCTTTCATAAAACTGAGTTAAAGTTGGCTGGTTTGAGTCACTTCTTACTCACCTCTTTCTCCTCAGGTTTATTAATAAACTTTAAATTCATTTCCTAATGGATTTATTTAGAGATCCTGGATGTATTTGAACAGAGCCTTGGGTGGCATGGTTTAGTTGGATGTGTCCCTGCCCATGGGAGGGGGGTTGGAACTAGATGATCTTAAGGTCCTTTCCAACCCTAACTGTTCTATGATTCTATTTTTCCTTCCTGTTTTATAGCTTGTTTACCAGCCTTCCAGGAAATTGTAGTGGCATGTCTGTGTTTCCACCGCAACTTGTAAGAGGGAATTGGCTTTTTGTGAAGTAGTTGCAGGCTTTTGTTCTGTGTCTCCTTGTGACTCCACAATGCAAACGCTGAAGACTTGGGTACAATAAGGTGATGGACTGACTGTAGGGAGTGGGGGGTAAGAGGTGTTCCCTCTTGCAGAATATATTGCAAAATAATGAAAAATGCCCCGTAGCAGGACACAGACAAGTTCATGCATCTTCTATTCAGAAAAAAACCCCAACCATCACCAGAACTGTCTTTCCGAGTATACTGAAGTAATTAGAAATGAAGCAATCTTGATGGACTATCACACAGTATAAGTAAAAAGATAAATGTGTGTTTGATTTCTAATGCTTCTAGAAATAGCAAGGTGGTTTTATATACCTATCACAAAACTTAATCCTGTAATAAAGGACTTCTAATTTGTACTGATGCAGAGAATCCTCACATCTTCATATTCTTCATCTGAGAAGTCTGTTTTTTTTTCTAAGTGTTCCTTCCCATGATACATTATGGATTTTTGCACTTGCACCTTATCTAATGCATTGATGACTTCATTGATGCTAGAAGGAAGAAGCAGTTTCTTATGTCTACCTTTGTGTTCCAGAGAACAGTTTTCAAATCAAAAGCATTGAATGCTTTGCTCTCAAGAGGTTGTCTCCCAAATAGACATAAGGCTTGTTAAGAACAGTTTATTTTTAAGTCTCCCATTGGTACATTGTATCATAGCAGCATTCTTGATGCTACTAAGTAAGGGTGTTCTTGGGTTTTTTCCATTAGAAAGATGGATGCTGAAAACAAAGTGGTGAATTTTAAGAGTGTATTGAGAAATGTATGCTTTTGTCAAATTGAGCATTTCAATACCTTTGCAGGGAGACGAAGGTAGTTTGTAACTGTGCCCTAGAACATACTGTCCCACAGGGGTTGGCAGATTTCCTGTCAGAATGCATTTGGCATAAGTTTAATATATGACTGGACACTCTCGTAAAGAAACCCCAAACCCAGCCTATAGAACACAGTAATTTCTAGTTGGTTTACATGTATTGAGCATTATGGAAACTAATAGCAGCTGTAACAAATTAGTTACCCTATTTCTTATGTTGTAAGGTCATGAGGATTTTGGTTTTTAGAATAGTTTAGGCATGACTCATGGTAAGTAACTCCTAAAGTATGTTTTTATGTTGATCAGGTTTAATACATAAAGTTTTTAAGAAATTGAATCTTTCTAGTTGGTATTTTTCATGAAGATTTTGCGTTTCTCAAAACTTGGATTTAATACTAAGGAAAAAGATACATACAGAAGCACAGTCTGAATTATTTGGTATTTTCTATGCCTTAAAAGTTACTTTACTTGGAAAGAGTGATAAATATTTAGCTTTTTCTACTTGCATATATATTTAGATGTATGTCTAAAAATGCGGATGACTTTTTGTACCTCACATTTTAATTCAGCAGAGGTTGAAATATGTGATTTGGGATATGCTTCCTGACTGCATAAGATCATGTTGTTCCTCCAGGTGTGGAAGAACATCTTTGTTATCCGAAAGTCTTTAATTCTGTGATCCACTTACTGTTTTTTTCACTCCCTGGAATCTTTGTTTTACCTGTTATACAGAGCATAGCATATGCACTTAATGAGCAGCTGTTTGGTGTTTTTGTTTTCTCCTCATTAGATATGTGTCCTAATGCTCACTTTGAAGTCAGAAATCTGAATTTCTTCCTGGGTTTTTGCTTCTGTATGTAGGAGAGTGTCTGAAATTTTCTTCTATTTTTTATCACACCTGTGTAAGAAGAAAGATGATATTATCTACACTTTATGGATTTGAATTATATACACTTTATCTACGCTTTATTATATACACTCATAACATAAGAATTCTTATATACACTTTATCTACACTTTATGGATGGAGAAACACAAATCCATCAGGCTTCAATAAATAAAAAGGACATGGAACTGTTAGAACAAGTCCAGAGGAGGGCCACAAGGATGATCAGGAGACTGGAGCACCTCCCGTATGAAGATAGGCTGAGAAAATTGGGGCTGTTCAGCCTGGAGAAGAGAAGGCTGTGTGGAGACCTCATAGCAGCCTTCCAATACCTGAAGGGGGCCTATAGGGATGCTGGGGAGGGACCCTTCATTAGGGACTGTGGTGAGAGGACAAGGGGTAATGGGTTCAAACTTAAACAGGGGAGGTTTAGATTGGATATGAGGAAGAAATTCTTTACTGTAAGAGTGGTGAGGCCCTGGAATGGGTTGCCCAGGGAGGTTGTGGATGCTTCATCCCTGGTGGTGTTCAAGGTGGGGTTGGACATAGCCTTGGATGGCATAGTTTAGTGGGAGGTGTCCCTGCCCATGGCAGGGGGGTTGGAACTCAATGATCTTGAGGTCCTTTCCAACCCTAACTATTCTATGATTCTATGATTCTATGTGATTCTTGAGTAACCTGGAAACTGGATGCCATTTTAGGAATTAAAAGTGCAGCTCCCATGGTCTCCTGCATCTGTGAATGCTGAAGACTTTTGCACATCAGTCCTATATAGACTGGTCATCCAGAAGAAATACCATAGCAGAAAGATCAGTTCAGATGACTTCTTGGCACCTCATAGAATTTTTGTGGCAGGGACAGAAGTGAAAATGCTGTTCTGCATGGCAGTTATTTTTTTGGTTACGTTAATTATGAGAGTGTTTTCTTTCTACAACTTCAGTCTTGTTTTTACATCTCGCTGTGTAACAAATGATATAATGCTTCAGGTCTGTCTTGTGCATTGAATAAGTCATGGCCTGTTGGGGGTGATGAGAATAGCAACACATAGTTATGTGTTATATGCAGTGTCAATTGAGCTGTTGGAACAGACCACACAGCTGTATCCAGACTTTTCCAGCATTTGATGTAGCAACTGTAATGTTCTCTTTTTAGCGTGTTTCTTTGCTCTGAATTGAAATGTGAAATGGTATTAACTGGAAGGCTCAGAAGGAGTAAAGGATCTTCCTGCCTCTTTTTCTGCCTCTTTGTATATGTGGTAGTTTTCTGGATAGACTTGCTGAAAAGAGGAGAATGCAATGCTAGGCAAATAGGTTTCATGTCGTCCTCATCATTAGCAAAAGTGTTGGGTTGAATTTTAGTCTCTGGAACAAGCTGTTATAGTTTTGGAATATATGGGGAAGAGGAAAGCAATGAAATAAAAATATTCACTTGAAGCGAGAAGGAAAAAGATGTTACTTTTCTGTAGCTAGAACATTTAAGCTGTTCTCTGTGGCTTGGATACAATCCTCCCTGGAGCAGGGGAAGAAAAATTATATTTAAATCTCACAGGCGTTTTTTTCCCCTTCACATTTAAACAAAACTGTAATTCTCATTTGATTTCTTACATTTAAAGCAGCACTGTCTTTATGAAAAACTACTTTTCCATGGGGAAGGACAAGTAGAGCATGCCAGTCTATTACTGTGAATATGTGAATATTAATGTCTACACAGTGTATTGGGGAATGGGATGCAAGATCACTCTGACCAGTGCCAACTAGGCCAATACAAGCAGGCAGTGCTTACTAGCCTTGGTTCAAGACAAAGCTTGTGAGCCTTGTGTAAGCCTGTGCTTCATCTACTTAGTTGCCATTTTGTCAGAGGTCACCTCCAGAACTGAAGAATGGAATGTAGAGGTGTGCTAGAGAATTACAACTTACTAGCAAAATTTGGATGATTTAATTTATAATTGTAATTCAGTTGATTGTTATAGCAATAGTGTGCCATTGCATTAGACATTTTTTCCTTTTATCCAAATGTGATCTTTGTCATGGTACTTGTTTTTCTTTCAGCGTAACAGTGACCTTCACTGAAAATTATATTACAGAGTATAGAGATTGATTTATTGGGGAGGTTTGCTTTGTAAAACTGATATAAAAGCATACTGCTAGCATACATTGAAGCGCATTCTGGTGTTAACTTTCCATTAAGAGTATATAGTTGGCTTGGAACATCTGCACATTGTCCCAGCATTCAGTGTAATTAATCTATGATGTGCCCATTGTACATTGCATTATTTTCTTGTGTAAAAGTTATTTTAAAAATGGCTTGTTTGCTGTTCTTGAGACCTTGCCTCATTACTTCAGTTATGAGTGCTACAAGCTCACATTGCTTAGTAGTTTGATATTTTCTCTGTAACCTGAATTGCTTGTTTCTCTTGCAGCCTCTGGATATCCCTGATGGTCGAAGGGCCCCATTACCTGCTCACTATCGTAGTAGTAGTACACGAAGCATTGACACTCAGACTCCGTCTGTCCAGGAGCGCAGCAGCAGCTGCAGCAGTCATTCACCATGTGTCTCTCCCTTTTGCCCTCCTGAATCTCAGGATGGGAGTCCTTGCTCAACAGAAGATTTACTCTATGATCGTGATAAAGGTGAGAGTAGAATGACCTGCCTTTACCTATGGGAGGCATGTGGTGTCCTGCTTTTACAACTACCTTCATTTTACTCATTACATCAGTTTTTGTTTTTGTTTAATGGTTGTGGAGGGATTGAGGATTTATCTTAAAATTGGTTTTGTTTGTTTACATATCTTTTTCCCTCTTGTTTGTGAAACTTCACAAACATCTTCCATAAATACGTCAGAGGAGCACAGCAAACAGTCTTAACTATTTATGAAGATTCTAATGTGAAGAATGCAGACTGTAGCATGTTTATGTTTAAAAAAAGGTTTCAAGAGGGCTTGTGGTAGACTGTATGTATTCATCATGGGTGAGTTACTTGCTGTTCAAAATGGTGATGAAGTAATTTTTGAACTGCTTTTTAAAGTACTCTGCTTCTGAACTCTTACATTCCACTTGAAGCTATTTGGTGAGGCGCTCAGATATGAGCTTGAACAGTCTGATGGGGAGTAAGTACTTTTCTGTGTATGTTGCATAACAACCCAAAATTTCTTAATAATTTATGTGTTTGTATGTCAGTGCTTTGTGCCTTTTTTTTTCTTCCTCAAAGTCTGTAAAATGTTGTTTGGTTTTGTAGAGGGAGTAAACTGGAGCTTACATGTTCTGACACAACATGTAGTGTGAAAATACAGCACCGGTGTAAGAAGACTTGATTTTTTGGACAACTGTCAGCTAGTGAAATTGTCCTTGACCTTGTCTACAGCTAGTTGGAAACACAGGCTTTAGTTTGAAGGGATGCAGGATTTGTGTAAAACATGCAAGCTAAGAGTAGTAAGTTTCACAGAGAAAACAGGATTTTAAGGTTTAATTTATATTTACAAATGAGCTAAAGAGAGCAGTGTATTGAGGCTGTAGGTAAGGTTAAGCTTTTTCTGCAAGTATTGTCTGTTTAATAATTCTTAAAGTAACTTGGGAATAAGATTGGGGGAGGCATCGGGAGAAGTACTTGGTTTCTGAAAAGTATTGCTTTCCAATCTTGGGTTTAAAAGGAAGTAGCGGAAAACAAATCCACCTGCCCAAGTGCTGGATTGAGAGTGGCTTGTGTAAGTTAACCACATCAAAGCAAAAGTCATAGCTCAACATGATAGTTGGCCAAGCTCCAAAAATAACAGAGGTATCAGCCCCCCCCCCGACCATTTCTCTTTCTTATAGTATGCATGTGAACTGTAATGTGTTGTGTAGACTGAATCACTGTAGAGATATCCACTAAGGTGTTAGCATACAAGGAAATGTCTAGACAGGTTAATTTGTTCATATTTATCCCGATAACAAGTATAAGTTAAAAAGCAAGGAAATGAAAAGGACAATTGCTTGTGCAGTTAGCACTCAGTTATCATAGTAATTGGAATTTTCAGTTGTACTTTATTGGCAGTAGTGTATCTAACCTTCTTAATGCTTTTCAGTGGTTTTTATCTCCTGTCTTGGATTTTTTGAACAGCTAATTGGAGTAAAATTTACTGCAGAACTTCACAATGTGTAGATACTTATTTGTGGATTTTGGCTTTATGACTGGCTTTAATGCTTGGTTTGTATCAAAAGCCTGCTTTAATCGTAGGCTATAGGTGATGGTGATAAACAGCCAGCTTTGTAAAGTTAAAATAATTGCATTTCTAAATTAGTTTAAGGTACTTAATACTGTGCTTATGAAAAAGCTTGAAGTGTTTATCATAACTTTGTTCTTTAAGGACACGATAGAAAAATATGTAGTTGTTTCTAAGGGAAAGTAATTTCTTCAGAGGTTGCAAAAGTATAATCAGACAGGTGCCTTTTGCTCTCAGATCTTTAAGATCCCACAGGTCAGTTGTTCTGAATATTATCTTAAAAATAGTTAAATATGAGGGATACAGGTAGAAATTACAAGGGAATAGCAAGCTTTGAGAGCTTATTAACATCTGTTGTCAATGTTAACTGCTTTATGAAACAAAACTCAATGTTTTTCACACTTTCATTTTAAAGGTCTTTGTGATGCTAGAATAAAACTTGTGAGTTTGCTTTCAGGCCTGTTAAGTTTTGAAAAGCTCGTTATATAACCAAACACAGGCACTTTAAACCCAAGATATTTTTCTGATACTTTTCTCAGGTTGAGGTTTTATTTCCTCTCTGTGGGAATAGCTTGGCTTTACCATTAAAAAAATATAATTATCAACTTTATGAATGCTCCTGAGTGTGTTGCTGAATAGGAAGGGGAGGTTCGTAACTTCACTGAGACGCATGAGCAGTGAGAGGAGCCAGTGCTCTGTACAGATGCAGCACTGCTTTACATTTCTAAAGCATCTATTTATTGTGCAAAGCTGTGCTTTGGCCTGAGGCCCTCCCAGCTGCTCTTTGGACTGTATCAGCTGTTTGGTTTACCTTTTCTGTGAGAAGCTTCTAAACCTTTTGAATTTTAAAAAAAAAAAAGTGAAAACTAAATTTCAGAAAAGGCCCACAGTAACTGCTCCAAATGGAGCAGTGATACTGAATGATATTGATTGGAGCAGAGAGGGAAGGGGGGGAAAGAAGGTGTTTTAATGGCACCTGGCTTTATGATTTTGTTTTCTAGTATCAGCCTATTGCAAGGTAAGTGACTGCCTTGCTGCATTAAAGCTACTGGTTTCACTAGATTGGTTTTATGATATTCTGCTCCATAAGATTATAATTCGGAGTGCTGCACAGAATACTTAGCAGCTGTGACAGAGGTAAAAGTTCAAAGGCATCCTTAGTATAAGCAGATGAAGTTCACCTTTTTTGTACAAACATAGATAGTATAAGCTGTTTTTCAGGGATTTTGATTTAGATGCTTTTGTGTAGCATTGTATATTCCCACTGTTGTTAGCAGGCTGTTACAAACAGCATGTTCATGAAGGTGAACTGAAGATACGTTTTAACTTCTGGGCATCCGATTCATAGTTTTTAAAATGAAAATTCTATGTGAAGTTTTTGGATAGTTTTAAGAAACAGGTATCTTTTTAGTGTATCAAAACAAATCTCATGGCCCACTAGTGTTTCTTGTTTCCTTTAAGTTTTGTCACTTAAAACCCTGTTTTACAGATTCTTTTTGCCCTCATATATGCAAGGAGCAATTTGTGATATTAAATCTTCTGCTTAAAATAGTATTTTTAGCATTTAATTACAATCTTGAACATTCTCTAGATAACAGAATACATCCATTTTGAATATTTATGTTTATAAATTATAGGTAATAAGGCTCCATATTGTCTGCTGTGTGGTTATGGTAACAAAACTCACTTTAAAGGTTACATCTGTTAATCTTCAATCATTGTCATCTTAATGAAGTTTGATTAGTTGGCTGAAATACGCCAGCGGAGCACACCCTGTTGGTGGAAGGGTGGAAGATACAGATGTGTTCTCTGACATGAAGGCTCCTGCACCGCAGCCTCTGAGACAGTAAAAAAAACCGTGTGTAAATGGCACAGTTTGAGAATACACATTTGTAGTGTCATTAAGGATCAGTAACGTGACAGTTTAGCACTTAAGAGCTTACAGGATACATAGATGGAGACTGGCTTAAGCTGTAAATTCCACCTCTTGCCACTTCAGTTCATTGTGTGTTTGCCCAGTATCCTTTTGTTCTCACGCTGCTGCTGTACGTGTAGAACTAACACCAAGCTTGTACATGTGAGCCTGCTAATAATCACATGTACTTTTCAAATAGTAGTGTGGTATGTATTTGGTCAAAATGAAAGGCTAATAACTTAGGAAACTGAAAGCAGGGGAGGGTAAAGAGAGCAACAGAATGGTTAAATTATCCAACATAATTTTTTTCAGTTGTTTGACAGCTGTCTTATATAGGAAGTTTCAGCCAGACAGGGCTAAATAAACTGAAAACTTGATTGAAAACTGAACTGGCTAGACAAGACTCTAAATCTTCCAAGAACTGACTTTGAATTCCGTTTGATTCTTTCCTTGGATGTATTTCCACAGTTTTCCACTACTTGGTGGAATGAACAGTAGCACATTTTATGTCTCAAGTTTTTTAAATAGAAACTTGGATCTTCAATTTTAAATATTAGAAGGAGGAAACAAACTGTCTGGGTTCTGTTAATGATTTCTGAGTTTGGAATGAGCTGTGAGGGCCAGTAGTGGAAAAGTGCCAACAGGACCATCATGCTCCCAGCTTGGCAAATATCCGTGTTGTCTCTAAGGTTTTTCTGCCTTCGTACAGTTAACACCTAAAATTCTGTAAATAGAAGTTCTGTGTTCACTCCACAGCAAGAAGGAGCTTGAGTAATCAATACACTACTGAGGTTCACTTCAGCTGCTGAGGTGTTTGGTTTTTTTTCTCGTATCTTTCATAGTAAATCTCCAAAGGGAAGTGTGATATTTGAGCTGATTTGTGTCTTGTATGGGAGATGTTTCAAAACCTCTAATGATTTGCCTTTATATTTGATTCATGGTTATAAAGAAATGTATGTAGTTACTGTTTGCAAGCTGTTAAAGACAAATTTAAATGCTTCAGTGAATCTAGATCATAGTGCTTGGAGCTTTGATGGGTTTTCCACTGCTGCTGAAAGGCACATGTGAACAATAGCAGAATAAACAAAGGTATGTGAGTTTAAAATGGCAAGATACCCCACACCGGTGGGAGGACTCAAAAGGAGCTAAAGCAAGAGCAGTTATTTCTCTATAAATGAGGTGTGTTTATAAGTTAGGGGATCCTTCCCCCCTTGCTATTCTGTTTCATTTGTTTAGTTGTAAGCCCAAGCAAAGATTAGGAGTCACTGATAGTAGCCTGAGATAGATGTTGCTTTTTGAAAAGCTAGAAGCCACTGCAGAAAGCTCCTTTTCTGTGAGTAATTATTTTTGTACATACTTTATTGAATATCATGTTGTCAAGATGAGTGTTTAAGGTGAACCTTTCACGGTATTAAATTTTCAGGTTTTTGTACTTGTGTCATTACCAGAGTTGAGCCTTCTCTCTTAAATTTTCCTAGAAGTATACAGAAATCTGCCTATTGCCTTGGATCCTGGATCTTTGCACCTTTAGTTCTAAGTGTGTCTAGAAAAATATACACAAGACAGCTAGACTTCTGAAGAATACCTGTGTCATGTAGTTAGTAGTGATGAGAGAATTGCATAGTGGCAGCTTGATTTTTGGGTAACAAACAACTTCACAAAAGCAACTAAGGTTGGACATTGTAATGATGAGTTATCAGCACCTGTGTTACAAACATGTTTTGTTTCTTTGCAACTTCTATTCAGTAGACTAACAAAGTGAAGCATTATGTTTAAGATACATGCTGTATACACACATCTTCAATGCTTGTGTTTATAGAGTCAGAAGGCATATTATCATTACCACTCACAGTTCTTCTTGCATGTATTATGCATATTACCTTGTTCATGTATGTTTTTGGAAATGCATAATGAAGAACATGCTTGTTTCCAGGATCACAGCTCTGCTTTGTTCCGATTGCAGTGTTCTGGATAGAAATATCCTCCTGTTATGTGTTGTTATATGACAGATTACTGCTGCGCTGAAGCTTTTGCTCAGAAGAAATGTACTATGCAAGGGTGTTAGAAATAGCCTGCAATAAAGGAAGCATTGTTGTGGAAGCAAACCGGCATAGTGGCTAAATTGTGAAAAAAGGCATCTTGTTTGGAAATCAAATTTAATTAAAAGCACTCTCAATCTCTAGTAATATAACTGCTTTAAATTTTCAGACAGTGGGAGTAGCTCACCGTTGCCCAAGTATGCTTCATCTCCCAAACCAAACAACAGCTACATGTTCAAACGAGAGCCCCCAGAGGGATGTGAGCGAGTGAAGGTCTTTGAGGAAATGTCGTAAGTAATGCCTTTTATATCAGCTGGTATCTGCAAAGCAGTAAACCTGTTTACTGAGCCTATTCAACTGCAGATGAATAAACTATTCCAGCTGATGAGTTTTTCAGGAGCAAACTATTCTTAGAGTTTGTACAGAAGAGAAGTTGAAGTGTTCACGTTGATTTGAAGAGGAAATGGAGTCTTTTATGCTTGAACTCTTTTTGTGCATTTATAAAAGGCAACAAAAATCCAAGCAGAAAAGATAAGGTACATTTAATTTCCTAAGCATTTATAAACCTCTTTCCATATATTCTTTTTTATTAACTTAAGTGTTCATGGCTTAAAACAAAAACTCTTCTTGTCATAATTTATCAGTTCCAAGCATAGGTTACATTTTGATACATATAAAACCTATAAAATGGAATGAAACCTATTTAAAGTGTTTGTAGATGATAGTATACTTATGGCATGGACTTTGCTCAATAGTTTTGCTGAGCAGGAAATTGGAAATTAAGCTCTTGGACATCACGTCTTTTTCCCCTAGACACAGCAGTATTTGAGTACATGCTGTCAAGGTTGCATGCTTAGCTCCTGTGGATGAAAGAATTAAGGAGGGAACTTTCTTGCTCTAACAGCATTCATTGCCTGTTGGATGGTGAAGGAGCAATGTTGGGTTGTGGAGGAAGCCTCCAAGACATATTACACAATGTTGGAAAGGAGAGATCTATTTCATGGAGGTTCTCAAAGGGATTTAATATGATTAAATATCTTGTTACTGCATTGTTTTTATTCAAGAAGAATTTGTGCTGCTCTAAATTGCTGCGGCATTTTTTCACATGCATATGTACTGCAGATTTTTCTTGCTGGAAGTTGCATGTTTATCCAGTAATTAGTAAGTCATTTTTGTGACAGTGCTATTCTTAATGCTGTGGATCAGTTAGCTGACTACCAATATGGAAGATGTTTGCCCCTCTGTCCAATTAATCCCATTCCTTGTCATTCACATTTTAGCAACGTGTAGAACCACAAACTTAATGATGTAGGAGACATCTTGGATGGCCAGGTACATAATCCTTTTTCTTGTTGTAGGTCTCGTCAGCCTATCTCAGCCCCTCTCTTTTCATGTCCTGACAAAAACAAGGTTAATTTCATCCCAACCGGATCAGCTTTCTGTCCTGTAAAACTCCTGGGCCCCCTCCTTCCTGCTTCAGACCTGACGCTGAAGAACTCTCCAAACTCTGGTCAAAGCACAGCTTTGAGCACCCTGACTGTTGAGCAGCTTTCGTCTCGGGTTTCTTTCTCATCTCTGACAGATGACACCAGCACAATGGACACCCCGGAGGTCCCGGTACAGCAGCCGTCCCCACAGCAGCAGCCGCTTTTGCAGGAAATTCAGACTGAAGACCATTCCTCTCCTCAGAGCTATGTGTTAATCTAGACCAAGGTGGAGCAGGCCTCTGCCCTGAAACAAGGACTGAGGAGACAGTAGTTCAGATACATCTGCATGAGTTGGCAACCTTTCAGAACAACACGGAATACTTAGCAGCATTCTCAAAAAGTATCTCAGTGCTGTTCTTGGCAGGGACAGAATTCATATTCAGCATTTTTTGTGAGAAAGCAGTAATGCCTGCAGAATCCATATATCATTAAGCGTTTTAAGTGGAGACTATGCATTTCATAGTATGTTTGACCAGATTAGTACTGTGTCCTGTGTTCTGTTTCAAATTCTACAGTATAAATAAGCTCTATATATATATATAAAAAGAAAAAAAAAAGTTGCCTGTCTGAATAGAAGATGTCTTGCTGTGTTGTGTCCTATGGAAAATACTGTACTTCAGGATTATGTTTACAATTGATCCAGGTGTTTATGTTTCTAACTTCTGTAATACACACAATGCAAAAAAAGAAAAAAAAAAAAAAAAAGAAAAAAAATGGCCACAACAGTTGCACAGTGCCCACCCTATGGCCTAGCTTCAGGTACTTCTCTTGAAGTGTAAACTCAGGTAACTTGGAATGTATAGCATATTGGGATATAAAATATTTTACAGCTACAAAGCTAAAGAGGGAACATCACTCTTTTGCCTTTCCTTATTTTATGCATTAATGTTTCCTCATTACATTCCACTCTCTTGGAATAAGTGCATTCAGATCCAGGCGAACAATGACCCTGGACATGGGTGAACATGAGGAGAACCAGCAAATCTGTGATGTGTATCACTTTGTCATGTGCTTACAAGTGAAACAACTGTTGCATTTACTGTCATTTCAATATATGTAAAAATGTGGCATTTAAAGGTTTCAGGTGTTGCTCAGTTAATGACTGTTAAACTGTTGCAAATAAAGTGTTCAGTACCAGGCTGTACATGAGAAACATTCCACGTTGTGTGTGAGAGAATTTTGAAAGACAAGAATGTTTTTGTTCAAGGACAGACATTTTTTCAGGTTTCACAGAGGGGATGATGGGGATTTCCTCTCATGTTTTTGTTGGCAATTAAGGATGTGAAATGCTACTGTTACCGTCTAAAAGTCAAATTAATGTTTAGTTTCTCTTTTGGAAATGTTCATTCATTTGCTGGTTGGAAATAGGTTTTCAGATTTTGTCAAGCAGTGTTAGGTGAGCAGCATTTTATTTATGTAGTCAGTAATTGTGTTTTGGGATTAAAGTCCAAAAGTAGCAAGTGGGTGTTCTAAGAAGGGTGGGGAAAACAGTAGGTTTTAAGTTCATGTTACTTAATCAAAGCTTCTCCCATAACTTTCAGTTACTTAAGCTGTGTGTGTAGAAGTGTGTTTTTCCCCCTCCTTAAGTGTGAATAAAAGATAAATCCTTGTGAAATACTCTTGGTTTTGCAGGCTGGACAATTTTTCAAAATAGTAGATGGCAAGAATGGGTTAGTGGTGCTCTTCTGTTGTACTGCAACAAGAGGAGCGTTGCTTTCAGAGATAATTTCCTGTGACACAAAGAGGACCCCAAAGGCAAAATCAACTTGATGTTCTTGCTCCACTGCTTTCAGCTCAGTGGAACTACGTTTATGCTGTCTGCTCCTAAGAGAATAAGGTTCACCTTTTCCAGGAATTGAAGAGATTAGTAGCCTGCAGCTACTGAGCATTTAAACTTGCTCCATTATGGTTTTTTCCTCTTTTGATGATGAGATTGCAGGGGCGTGAGAGGGAGCCACCAATAACTACTCACTGAGTATGTGCTTTCTTTGGAGATAAAGCATCGTTTCCTTTTTATTACTGAGGTTTTGTTAATACTCTCTCACAGGGTGGGATTTGCAGCCTATAAAACAAGTCACTGTTTTTGACTCCCCTTGCAGAAATATGGAAGGAGAGGTCTGTCTCTATCTCTTTTCATGTGAAAAAACACCTTGAAACACAACAGCCATTTTTAACCCTACTAATCTCAGGCCTAGATGAAAACACTATCTATTTTATAAACTGAAGATAAAGGGGAAAAAATGCTCATGATGTAAGTACTGATTCCTTTTAATACTTTTCTTTCTAGGTTAACATTGGAGTATGATGACCTTTTTATGCTCTGGTTATGTCCAGATAAGAAATCATAGTCTCTGTTATTGGTGTTAGGTTACCAGGGGATACGATGAGTGGGTTTTAGATCAGTGATGAACTCTGTACAGTATTTGTAATGCCATTACGTGTTCTCTTTATTTTTTCCACGAGAAACTAAATATTAATTAAATTGCACATTTGTTCTTAGCAGATTTGAAGGTTTTGAACCAAATGTGTTAAAGCTAATGCTTTGCCATGTAAATTTCCCAGCAATTGTTTATCTGAATTGTATTCTACATCCAGCTGTAGAAATTTGTCAAATATTGTTTAAAGTTTTGTACATAGTTGTACTGTTATTTCTAGCCACTGTGCTGAACAGTATTCAAGTTATCACACAATATTGCTTTACACAAGGAAATGTGTGGCTTTTGTTTTGTATTTTTTTTTTCGGTATAGAAGTTCCTGTGTCTTATTTAAATAAAAATTATAGTTGAAAAAAAACCAAACCATGGTGGGGGCGATGCACAAAAGCAGTGGTTCGTTTATTTGTTTTGGAAACTGTATGAAACACCATAGAATGAGAGTAAAGTTTAATACTGTTCCAAATTTACATCTGGAATAATGTCAGCCATGTATCCTTATGACTAGTCTGCTGTGTCTTCTACAACAAGATAATCTCTTCTGTATGGATTTTTACATAGCACTTCTAGGAAGGGGAAAAATATAAAAATAGCTGAATGCTTTAATATGCTTAAAATAGCGTATTTTATTTTTGCATATAATGAGGTTATTCATTCTTCAGAGCATAGAGAAAACACCAGTTAAGCATTATTGGAAACTCTGTATCTGCTGCTGTGTTTGTGGTATGGCTAATTTCAAGTTATCTGTTGAAAACTGTGAAAGCCATTAGATGTTTCACTCTGTGAAACTGAACTAAACCCCTAAAGGATGTGGTAGAAATCTACTGACAGTCTTGGTTTTGTGTTGTTTTGTATGAGTCAAGTGATTGTCATGTAACTTGCAGAATAATTATTTCCAGATGGGAGTGAGGGGAGGGAGGAAGAAGAGTATTTAAATGCGTGTAAATCCTCCAAAGTCAGTGTTTACTGAAGAGCACCATGGCAATGACCATCAAGAATGGTTTAATGCTTATTATCAGTAAGTGGAAATGTAAGTTTTCAGCATCCCAAAGATTACAAGGTTTTGGTGTGACTATGTTCAAAACGTTAACTGAAATCTAACTGAAATGCTGAAAGTCTGGAGCCTCACAGGGCATATCACCCTACCCAACATGATGTCCTTCAGTCAGAAACAGTTTTGTTTCAGCCATTTCATCATTGGGGCTTGCTAGGAAAAACTTTGTGTCTGCCTTGTCCTCTAAAATGGGTTTTGCTGCAGCAGTTTTGGGCTGTCCTCCTGTGGGAGGGCGTTTTCTTCCGAATTGCTTTGACAAGAGCGTGTATCTGGCCTGAGAGGATGTGATGCAGCTTGTACCACTGGTAACTTTTCACCATCCCCGTGGTGAACCTAGGCCTCGCCTGCTTAGTTATGGTTGTGGTTAACATGCTGCTTCCACGTAAGCCACACTTTGAAGTTGTGTGCTTAGTGCAATTCACTACCTATGTCTTCCTCAAAGCAAGACAAGCAGTCTGAAAAGTGCTGGGAGTAGAGAGCTGATAAAATAATCTTCTCTTATGTCCCAGCTTTGTGACTAAAAGATCATTCTTGACTTCTTCACCAAAAGGGTTGTGAAGCATTAGAACAGGCTGCCCAGGGAAGTGGTGGAGTCACCATGCCTGGAAGTGTTTAAAAGATGTATCAATGTGGTGCTTAGGGACACTGTTTAAGGGTGGGTTTGGCAGTGCTAGGTTAAGTTGGACTTGATAATCCTAAGGGTTTTTCCAATGTAAGCTATTCTACAACCTGAATGTTACGTTTTCTAGAGTTCTTTGTTCTGGGAGTGGACACTTCAGAGACTGGAAGAATTTGTAAGGTGAGCCCTTGGCTACATGTGCTGGAGGTAAGGGGCAACAGATAGTGACCTGCTTATGTTAAAAAGCAGAGTGCTATCGGGGGAATGATTTACACCTTCCTGACAAATAGGTTCTTGGGAAGGGCCAGATACTAGCCCAAGGGTAGAGTCTTGGTATCTTCACAGTATTTAAACATAAGCCTGGAAGCCTGCAGTAATACAGAATGAACACGAGTGTTGTGGTTTAAGCCATAAATCACGCAGTTTGCTCACTCACTCCCCTGTCTGTCTTCCCGCATTACCCACCAAGTATATCCAGGTCCCTGAGCAAAAGCAATCCCACGAGTGGGTTTGCCTTTACCTGAAGTGGGAATAACCCAGACTGTCTTCCCCAGCAAATTCTTTATGTGCACCACAGGAACTTTGTTCCCCTCCACAGTATGTAAAAGTTCTGACTGGGCTGGGCCAGCCCTGTTGGAAGATCCTCTGGTGTTGACCAACCAGGTGGCTTTTGGTAAACGTGTATCCTAATGTTTGGAAGTCCCACTACCAATTGCTCTCAGTGTAGTTTTTAACAGCCCATTGTACCATTCGATTTTCCCAGAGGCTGGTGCATGGTAGGGGATGTGATATACTCACTCAATGCCATGCTCTTTGTCCCAAGTGTCTATCAGGTTGTTCCAGAAATGAGTCCCATTGTCTGACTCAGTTCTCTCTGGGGTGCCGTGTTGCCACAAAATCTGTTTCTCAAGGCCCAGGATAGTGTTCCAGGCCATGGTGTGGAGCACAGCGTATGTTTCCAGCCATCCGGTGGTTGCTTCCACCATGGCAAGCACATGGCACTTGCCTTGGCGGGTTGGTGGGAGTGTGATATAATCAATCTGCCAGGCCTTCTCATATTTGTGCTTCAGCCATTGTCCTCCGTACTAAAGAGGCTTTAACCGTTTAGCTTGCTTAATTGCAGCCCATTTCACAGTCATGAATAACGTGGGCAATAGTGTCCATTGTTAAGTCCACCCCTCGATCACAAGCCCATCTGTATGTTGCATCTCTGCCCTGATGGCCTGAAGTGTCATGGGCCCACTGAGCCAAAAATAACTCACCCTTATGTTGCCAATCTAAGTCCATCTGAGCCACTTCAATCTGAGCAGCTGTATGCACTTGTTGGTTGTTCTGGTGTTCCTCAGTGGCCCGACTCTTGGGTACATGAGCATCTACGTGGCGTACCTTGACCACCAGGTTTTGCACCCGGGCAGCGATATCTTGCCACAGTGCAGCAGCTCAGATGGGTTTTCCTCTACAATGCCAGTTGCTCTGCTTCCATTGCTGCAACCACCCCCACAGGGCATTCACCACCATCCATGAGTCAGTATAAAGATAAAGTACTGGCCATTTTTCTCGTTCAGCAATGTCCAAGGCCAGCTGGATGGCTTTCACCGTGGCAAACTGACTCAATTCTCCCTCTCCTTCAGCAGTTTCTGCAGCTTGTTGTCGAGGACTCCATACGGCTGCCTTCCGTCTACGATGCTTTCCCACAATACGGCACGACCCATCAGTAAACAAGGCATATTGCTTTTCACTTTCTGGCAGTTCATTATATGGTGGTGCCTCTTCAGCACGCATCACCTCCTCCTCCTCCTGTGGTGACATTCCAAAATCTTTGCCCTCTGGCCAGTCCACGATGACTTCTAGAATTCCTGGACGATTGGGATTTCCTCTTCGAGCTCGTTGTGTAATTAGTGCAGCCCACTTACTCCATGTGGCATCGGTTGCATGATGTGTAGAGGAGACCCTGCCTTTGAACATTCAGCCCAGCATGGGCAACCGGGGTGCCAGGAGGAGCTGTGCTTCAGTGCCAATCACTTCCGAAGCAACTCAAACCCCTTCATAGGCTGCCAGTATCTCTTTTTCAGTTGGGGTGCAGCTGGCCTCAGATCCTCTGTATCCCCGACTCCAAAAGCCGAGGGGTTGACCTCGAGTCTCCCCTGGAGCTTTCTGCCAGAGGCTGCAGGTAGGACCATTCTCCCTGGTTGCAGTGTAGAGTACATTTTTAACATCTGGTCCGAGGGCTACTGCATGAACTATCGTTTATTTTCTCAAAGGCTTGTTGTTGCTTAGGGCCCCATTTATATTTGGTGGGTAAAGCGGGAAGAAAGGGGGGAGTGAGTGAGCAAACTGCGTAAGTTGCAGCTTAAACCACGACAGTTCTTTTTGGCGCCCAATGTGGGGCTCGAAGGGTGGAGATAATGACAGGATTAATAGCCACTCGTCACTATGCTGATTTATCGGCTCTCAAAGTTGTTGCTCTGGATCTCACAGGTTCAGCGTATGATACTTTACTTACAGCCGGTATTTGTTATCTTAACATTTTTCAGATATGAGGTTTGGGTTAAGGGTATTGTTACATTGTACTTTATTGCAATGACTTTTAATACGATAGACTCAGTGATCATGAAGCTGACGCAGGTTTTGTTCCCAGTGTGGTCACCAACTCTATACTTTGGGAGGTATATAATAGAAGTGTTTAGCAATTACACATCTCTTTTCATCTCCTCAGGTGGTCAACCCATGAAGAAGACATTCCCTTATTCTCCCAGCCCCCCCACCAGACCATTTACAGCATCGTTTGAGAATTTTGAAGGTCTTGAATGGCCTTTAGGTACCCTTGAGACCTGCTTGCTGATAGTGATGGGGATCGCCATGTTGGCACACATACAGAGTGTGTTTTACCCACGACCATTACATCTGGTCCCGAGAGTTATGCAGAGTTGGGTTTGAGCCTTGACTGGGGTTAGACAATGATATAGGAGGACCAAGAGATTTTCCCCGAGGCTGGATAGTCATGAGTGCAGGGTGTGTGGGACAGTATGGGCAAGTGCCTAGTCCACTGGGCCCCTCCAGTGCTTTGGAACTTCACCACTGAACAAGTGCAAAATCCAGAAAAATTAGTAAAACACTCTAAAGGAGGTGTGTTGTCATTCGGGTCATACCAGACAGGGACAAATCATGGCAACGTGCTGGGGCTTGGCCTATGCTTACAGAGCCCTGTTCAGCACCATCCAGCACCTTCAAAGGGAAAAAAATGCCCCGGATCTGATGACAAAGCAACAGACAGCACAGCTACTCGAGCTCCAAGCACAGCAGCTACACCAGCCCCAGGGACAAGTACAGCAGCTACCCAAACTCCAACAGTAATGAACAGCGCAGCTACTAGTAGGAGCACTGCACCAGCTACTAAGAAGGAGAAAAATGACTTCTACTGCTGAACCCATGACACACGAGAAACTGAATGGATTAGAGACGTTGGCTGGCATTGCAGTTGTAAGCGAAGACCACTGAGGCTTAGCAAACTACTAGCCTTACTCCATGCTGTAATGGATTGATACTTTCATCCATTACTTGAGGTAAAATCCAAGCAGCTCAAAGATAACAGATGACTAGTAGAAGTGTATGAAACAATTACTGCTGCAAAACAGCCTGGCTTGCTTTGCTAAATACAGCCACGCCAAATACATTTTGAAGCTACAGAACTGGGAGGAAATAACCATAGTTCCTGTGATGTGTTTCCAGAACATAAATGCAAGGAAAAAATGAGTGAAAGCTGGGCAAGTACAACTGTTACTGGGATGTGCACGTACAGCCTTTCATAGTTTGTGCTTGGCTAAAGGAAGTTGTTTGATCAAAGATTGTCATGCTGTTAAAATACGTGTGTCTTGCCTCTGTGTTAGTGCAACCAGTCCTGGAAAACTAGTTCAGGAAAAGGCTGGATAAGGCTCAGAGAAGAGCTATAGGAATGAGTGAGGTACTGGGGAAAAAAGCTCTCGGCAAGGTTTTATAGGAGCTCAGCATGTTTAACTTGATGGCTCAGGAGGGACTTAATCCCAGTTAGTAAATACCTATGTATGAAGTACTTACTTAGCAATGAACTGCTTACATTTAACAGACACGGAATACCGAAGCAATTAGAAAAAAAAAGAAGCTGGATGCATTCACACTGGAAATGTGGATTTATTTTAGCGCTAAGGGTAATCAGGTACTGGGCCAACTTGAACAGGTTGATGTTTTCAAGTACTGAGATGTTTAAAATGAGTTGATCTTACAAAGGATGTGCTTGAAAACGGTGGTTTTATCATCTATCATGATTATTTGGGGCTTTTCACATTTCAGTTGACTTTAAAGAGGCAGGGGTTTTAACTACCATAAGCATTCTTGCCCCTCTAAAAATGTAGCATGCTGCAGTATTTTTAACTAGAGAATTAACACTTTTTAAACTCTCTGGAATAGTTCTTTGAAGATAATCTCTGGCTTCTGAAAATTTTTTGGTTTGTATCACACATGCAGTCTCCAGTAAAGCAGCAGTGGTTGAGCAGCTTTATAGTGGTTTTGATTTCTGTCACCTCCTCAATAGCACCATGATTTTGGAGAGATGGCAAGAAACTGGAGATTAGCAATGTCCTTTTGGGGTGCAAAAGATCACAGAAATAATAATGTGTCACTCAAATGGGGCTGATTGACAGGAAAATACACTGATCGAGAAGGCAGAGCGTTTCCTCTGTAAAGACCACAGTGGAAGTCAATGAACATGCAAGTTGAACTGCAAAGTCAATTGGCAAGAAAGAATAGCAATCAGATGAGCCGGATTAGGGAAATAACCCCTATTTTAGGAAGAACTTGAGGTTTATCTCAGGTTGTAACAAGCTTGGTGTTAAATTGGCTGCCTTGAGCTGGAGCCTGGAAGCTCCTGCAGAAGAGTTGGGAGCCTGGGAGAAATGAAAGGTGTGTAATCTTCCCTCTGGCCTTGTATGGGGGTCTGAGCTTGTTAATGCAGCACAATTAGGCTAATAATGGCACCTCTAGAAAAATAAGTTTGTGAGGGGTGTTAGATTTTTTTGTGCCTGTGTGTGCACAGTGAAGCGTGTGGTTAAACTCTGCAGTGATTTGTACAGCTGTTAGTTGAGAAACAGGGTTTGCTCAGGGCAATGTATGTTAAGTAATACCCACGGTAACTGATTTCTTGTACCCTGGTTTTTACTTCTAATAAGCTGTAAGTAAATAGCGCTATCTAAACCCACACTCCTTGGCATGTTGTGGTAACTAACTCTGGGTGTCTAACTGCTTACTGCAGGAGGAGAGGAGAACTGAGAGCTCTTGAGATTTTTTGGGAAGGAGGTTCTTTCTCCATGGAGGAGAAAGCTTAAAGGAACTAGACTGCCTGTTAAGGTTTGGTGCCAAAGGGCTGTGTGATGCAATTGCTCCTTTCAGTTTTCTGTTTGAATAGGAATTTCTAGTCCTGCCCTGTCTCTGTGATGCAGAGGTTTCTCAGGGAGTAACAGCCTTCATTTCCATCAGATTGGTGGTATCTTTGGGCTTGTTACATAGTGAAGAAAGAACTCACCCATGTGAAAAATTAAAAACTAAAGGTGTTGACTTTGGAAACAACCTTGTTTTTTGGAAATGAGGGAAAAAGAATACCCTTCACTCTGCTTTTGTGATTCCTCTAGATTCTAACTCATTGTACGTCCTGAGGATACTGAAAAATATTCAGCATTTTGGTGTCAGTCACTGAAAAAATTTCAGGTGTAGCCTTACATCTCTCTGACTGTACAGAGAGGTGTATTACAGGCTTTCACTGCATGGTTTTGTTTTGGATGGGGCATGTCTGTGTATCTTAAGGATTGCCTTCTCATTCAGGGGCTGTTGTTCATGAAACAAAGTTGGGTACAATGGTAGACATGCTTTCTGTTTCAATGAAGAATGCCAAGGAGACAGTTCAGGCACTTTCTGAAATCACTGCTAAGGAACCTTCTTTCCTCTAGGGAGGACTTTCTGTTCTTTTTGACCCTTTTCTGGAGGGGAATGCTGAACCCTTGGGGGCAAGGTGGGGAGATGAGGATGGTGGTAGTAGGTCTTTGTAATCAAAGAGAAAGCAAAGGCAGCCTAGGCCCTACCTGAACCTGATTTGGAGGGTAACCTTGTATGTGCGTATTTATATGTACAGGATGTTCTTTGGGTTAGGAAAATAGTGGCTGCCCTAATACAGCATTAGCCTGGATAAGTGTCATTCAGTCTCCAAATCAGGCCATCTAGCAATTGCCATCCATCTCTTTGCTGGCATCCTAACTGAAAGGCTGCTGGGTGCAGCACTGTAGCATGATGTGATTTTGTGTCCAGTGAGAGAAAACATAGCTCCTCACAGTGCTGTTGTCTTGGCATTATTTGCCTATTTTGTCATCTTCAAGGTCTGTCTGGACCACATCACCTTGCAACGTTTGCAAAACCTGGACCGCCTCTTTGTCACTTGATTGGGCAGGCCTCAGCACTGTCTCCTTAATGTCCTGGATACAAGTCCGCAGCAAGCTGTGAACCTCCCTGGATGTCAGGTCAAGTTGGCAGCATTCAGCTGCTGGGCCTGGGCTTGGCAGTTGTAGGGGCTTCACGGATGTGGCTCCCAGGGCAGCGGCCCTGTTCTGCAGGTGCAGATCTGCATGTGGAGCATGAGCTGTCCTCCTGGTGCCAGAACATCACCACCTCCTGCCTTCACCATCATGGGAGTCTCCATTTCCCAACCTGGTAAGCACAGGCTCTGCCTGCCCCTCCTGCGTGGGAGTCTCTTTCTGCCATCTCTGGTAAGCAGGAGAGGTTTTCTGCTCCTTGCTGCAAACCAAGGGGGTGCGACCTGGTCCGCTGCAGCCTTCAGGACTTGAGGGAGGCAGCATCACAGAGTGTTGTTTTCAGGCTCCAGCAGTAAGCTGGGCATAGGAACCATCATGAACCCATCAGTCACGGTAAGACTGGCCCCAAGGTACTTGGCACTATCATGGCTCAGGCATTTGTGCTGTGTTTTAGTTTTGCTGTGTCTTGTTTCATATACCCTGGTGCAGAAAACAAGCACCTTGATAGAGATTTTATCAATGCTGATAGTATGTATATTGGATTAAGTTTTCCCTGTGGAAAGCCACTTGCTTCCCTTTGGCAGTCCTCCTTGTGGAAAGCAACTTTTGTTTTGGCAGTGCTACACAGGAGGAGGACTTATTTTGGGGCCATAGAAGCATTTTCCTGTACCTTAAAACTCTTTTTTTCCACTTGGATAACAACCATCAAAAACCCAACATTATGTATCCCAACCTCAATTAAGCTCTCCATGAAATACTTCATGTGTTTATGGGGAACAGAGAGGGAACCCAGACCACCTACAGCAAAGCTGTACTGTTCATTGAAAACCACCTCAGGACAGACAGCTCAATCTGCTCCTGAAAATATCAAGTAGGAAAGTGACCCATTATGGATTTTTAGTGTTTGCTGATTGCTTTTAGTGTTTGGTAGCAGGATGGGCTGTCAAAATGGGTGGGAGTAAGAGCAGGGACCTTGAAGCAGTGTCATTGCAGCCTTCCTTCCTGATTGCCTGCTTGCTATTTAGTCTTGTTTCCCTTTATGCTTTGTTTTGTAAGCCATTCCCATGGCTTAAACTGTCAGTGATGAGATGGAGCTGCACTCCTGGAGGTCTATCCAGCCTTTGAAGCACAGTGATAATAACTAATGAACGTGGCAAAAACTGGGAAAGCCAAGAGCTCTCCGGCCTCCAAGGAAACCCTGATTGCTTCCCTTAAAGCTGAAAGTAAAAGCTGTGAAGTGCTCTGTGTGGGAAGGGGAGGGAGGGTTTGGGACTGATAAAAGGAAGATTTTGTTCAATAAAGGGTTTCCTAATTATTTCGCTACATGAAGAGCAGTAACAGCTGTGTGTATTGTGCAGGTAAGCTCGGCTGTGGTTTTGGTATCCAGTGGAGGTGACCACAGGCCCTGCGCAAGGGCTCTGGCATTGCTGTGGCCACTGCTGGCGTCTCCCCCTAACACAGGCTGCCTGTGTGACCTCTGCTGCCTCTAATACCGTTTTCTTGCCTGTTTTTAGCCAAGTTTTCAGCCAAATCGGTGCCATTACAGGTGACTCTTGCAGTTGGAAAGGCCCTGCTAGGACACTGGAGCGGTGGCCCAGATTGAGATGGGTTTGGGATGCTCAAGGACCTGAGCCCTGCACAGGCTTCTGTGACTTAACAGCACAGGCTGGCATTTTGAGGGAAAAGGCTTGGACTGTTCATGTGCCTCTGGCTCCTGTGCAGCCCTGGCTGTTGTCGCCAGTTCCAAGGCCAACCTTGCAGAAAGGTCAGCCCAGCCCAAGACCAGCTGAATTGTAGATCAGAAAAACCCTTCCAGGGCTTGTCTCATTCTTCAGCTCTCTCTTGTCTTCTAAAAATCAAATCAAGCTATTGCCCTGCCACGGTGAGGGTCATGCTCTGTTGTCAGACTCTGGTGTTACGAAGCTCTGGTACCCAAGTTCAAGGCAGAGAGGACCATGGAAGACCGCACAGACTGACTAATCAGTCCAGAAAAACAGGCAGCTGTAACAGCAAAGTGATTACTTCAGTGGCCCATGATTTTAATTTCTGCATCTTGCGTGTAAAGGGTTCATTCTGAGGATTGCACATGGAATAATAGCAGGAGTTTGTTTTGTTCCCCTTGTCGGATCCTGCTCCTATTACATTCAGCGTGCTGTTCCCTGCAGCCAGCTGTGACCCACCCACCTAGATGCGAACAGGGTGGATGACTTCATTGTGCAGCACTTCTAAAGGGTGTTTTTCCTCTCTGCAGCCTGTTGATGAAGCAAGCATATGGCTTCCAGCACCTGTCCTGGGGCCTTTCCTACTGCTGTGGAAGTCCAAAATGAAAGATACACCCTACAGTACATTTCTGGGCCAGGTTAAAGACTTTTGTTTGAAGGGAAGACTGGCTGTAACTTCTTAAACAGCTGAGGTAGGTCTGTAGTCACTTCTTATCTACTTTTTTTCTCCTCCTATTTTGGTATTCATTACCCTATTAAGATTCCAACAGCAACCAGTGTAAATAGCTGTCAGGTAGAATGAGCCAGACCTTCCCCTCCAAGCTACAGCACGCTTCTCCCTTTCTAATTTAAATATTGTAACTTTTTGAAAGCAGCCCAAACTTCATACCCTTCCATTGTGTCTAAATTACAAGGTTGGACACACCAAGCTTTTGCAATGGTAGAACAGTTAGTTAAAAGTTGATGCACTTGATAGGAGTTGTATGCTGCTGCACAGCAAATGGCAGTCTCCTTGCTTTGTAATAGCAAGAATGGTTTGTGTTGGGACTTTTTGAGTTGAAAGGGACCTTTAAAGGTCTTCTAGTCCAACCCTCCTGTCACGGACACCTTCCGCCAGACCAGGTTGCTCAAAGCCCCATCCAACCTGGCCTTGAACACTGGCAGGGATGGGGCAGCCATGGCCCCTCTGGGCAACCTGTGCCAGGGCCTCACCACCCTCACAGTGAAGAATTTCTTAGCAGCTAATCTAAATCTCCCCTTTTCAGTTTGAAACTGTTGCCCCTTATCCTCAGGCCCTGGTAAAAAGTCTCTCTCAGTCTTTCTTATAGGCCTCCTTTATATCTTGAAAACCACAATAAGGTCTCCCCAGAGCCTTTTATTCTCCAGGCTAAATGAGCCCAGTTCTCTCAGCCTGTCTCTACAGCAGAGGTGCCCTAGCTCTCAGAGCATCTTCCTGGCCCTTCTCTGGACTCACTCCAGCATGTCTAACATGGTGGGCTCCTGTGCAGGCAAATACCTTGTATTACTTAAAGGGAAGTTTACACTGGTTTCTAATTAGTCATTGAGGAGAAAAGTCGATTTTATGCTTAGGAGAGCACTGTTAATGAACACCTGGGTAATGGTCTGATTGACTGTAAAGTCAGTCTGCCTTGGAGATGGAGGCTGGATGGGTTCCCAAGGCCAAATTTGCTGAACCCGCAGGGCCTGTTTGCCCAAAGAACCCTCATTTACTGTCATGGGAGTGTGTGTGTGGACATGGGGCTCACTTGCTGTGCACCATGGCAGCTGGCGTCTGTACACTGAGCACATGCAGAGTGATGCCAGCAGCCCCAGCAGTGGGAAGCAGCTTGTTTGTACCTGGTTTGCCAGCATAGCACTAGACCTCAGCGTTTCTGCCTCTCAGATGAGGCAGACCCTCTGCTGCTTGGTTACTGTCAAGCCTGGTTGCTGCTCTGCTTCCTGCCTTCCCATATGGTGGCTTGTTTAAAAATATGCCATTTACAAGGAGCAGAAACTAAAAGTAAACTAATCAGAGGGGGATATACAGCAAATGCTAGATAGATAGCATGCCTGGGTTGCAGTGAGGACTCAACTTTTGGTTACTTACATACCTGCAAACAACCCTCAGAAATACTCTGGGTCCCTAGCTAGCTGTGGCTTATTACGGCCCAAGTCCAAAGCCTGCAACTAGTCCTCACTGAGGAGGTGAGTCAGCAGGGCTGGGCCAAACTGCACTGACCAGCTCTTCTGTGCTGGCTTGCCATGTGCCCCCTGACAGGGAGATAAAAGCAGCTTGTGCTGGACCACATGGGTGGAAGCAGTAACTGCAGGAAGGGAGCTTGGAGAAGTAATGAGGGGCTGCACCTTTACCATGTCAGTGTCTTGCAGCTAGTCTGAAAAATCTTCTTTGGGAACTGAACTCAGAGAAGGTAAGTCTTTCCAGCTCTTCTTCCTTTGCCCTGGGGCTACTCCACCCCACATACTCTTAGCAGCAAGCATGGACAGTACAACTACCATTCCTTCTTCAGTGGTGCTCATCCAGTACCCCATGACACTGGTGGGATGTGATGTCAAATGGCAGAGACAGAGGCCCTGGAAAAGCTCATCATGATGCACAGCACCTGAGAGCTGTGTCTTCATGTTAATCTCTGGCTCTACTGAGCATTTCCAGGCTTTGATCCTGGAGCTGTCAGGGCTTGTAGGCCTGCTGCTACTCCCACTTGGAGCAAACCTGCTGTCTGTGCTCCTTCTCCACTCCCAGCTGCCTTGTTGTTTAGGCAGTCCTGTTTTTTCTAGCATGTGGAGCCCCTAACATTTGAAGGGCACCCATTTAAAAAAGGTGTTGGGGGAAGGCAGGTGGTTGCTTCTGGCCAAGTGGTCCCACTTCGACGTACAACAGTGTTGTGCCCATGCAATTTTGGATATGGAACCAGCAGAAGGGAACAAGGTAAGTCATATTATACTACGTTGGAAGTTAATTATGATTGCTTAATAAAGCCAGAAAAGTTACTTGAAAAAGTTACTTGTTAAGTTTTCTCGACGAGCTGTTCTGCTCCCAAAGCGCGTGCTCCAGTTCCCCTGGAACAGCTGTTCTTAGATTTGTAGAAACCTCGACTCACCAAAATCAATTATATCAACTTTAATAAACTTCCTGAAAAAGACAGTTAATCAATTACCTCTGTTTTCATCTGCCATAGGGGCTCTGCAGCTGTTTTTATTTTAAAGCAAACCACTACTAACCCAGAATAAGCAAAGTGAATGAAGCATATTAAATCAAGATGAATGTTATGGGGGTAAGAACAATCAATCTGTAACTTCACCAGGATGATGAACTACCCTGTTGTCCCCTCTACTACATCACAGAAAATCTCTCCCAACAGCACTGGGGCATGGAGTGACACTGCAGCCCAGACTGCTGAGAAGCACGTGCCCTACACCTCATTAGAAGTAGGGAAGTATTGTTTGTAACTCTGTAATTAAGATTTTTGCCTGGAAAAAAAAGCCTATTTACAGGATGCTAGCTTTCTTGCTCTAGTTTGCAACTCAATAAATGTTCATGATAATAATGCATTGTACACAGGGATTTCAATTGCTTTTCTTTAAGCAAAATTAATCATATTTTAAATACCTTTGGCTCCTTTTTTTTTTTTTTTTTTCCATTTTAAAGTGCAAAAATTGCATACGGCAGAGACTAAGAATTCAGAGCTAAAGTTACTTTCAAAAATTACATACTACAAGGAATCTTAATATGAACTTATTAATAGTGCAGGTTGGGGGGAGGAGGGAGAAGAAAACAACCCTGCAGCCATATTTTTTCTTGTGTAAAAGGGACAATCGTTCAGATGTTTTTCTACCTAAAATCATGACGAGGATTCAGAACATCTTTAGCTGAACTTGTGCAATGCCCTTAATTGTTCCAATCAAGATAGGAGCTTTTTTTGTTTTTTTTTTTTAATTTAAATCCTGAAAGTCTAGAATATGTGACCTAAAAACCAAACCCAAACATTTTTTATGTCTTAAAGAAGAGTTAATTAGCTGTTTTGAAGGCAGTACAGCCTCATCTTTGCTTTTAGCCTAACTGCTTCAGCTACTAAAAACGCTAGAGTAGATTGTCCACAAGTGTTTTAGCAACTATCAAGGCAAATGCAATCCAGAGCAAATTTAGCAATAACAGACTTGCTTAAAGTTGCAAAAATCTGTTTTATGATTTCAGTGGTAACCCAGTTGGACTGAAAAGCAGCCTGTCTATCCCTTGAGCTGCTAATACTTCTGGCATTGCAGATAATTACAGTTTGAGATGAAGAGGACTTTGGGCAAAATCCCATGTTATGAGTGCAAACTAGCATTCATAAGCGTAAGTGCACCCCAGCATAAACCTTAGGTATTTCCCAGTTAATCCACTTTGTAGATGTCTTATTTACTGCCAGAGGCTGAAGCACAAAGTCAGGAGTTCAGGCTACCCCCACAAGGCTCAAGAAAGTTATGCATCTCACAAAAGACAGCTTATTGAGCAAGGGGCTGCCAGTACCAAACACCAGGAAATGCTGTGGAAGGAATCAAGTTTTATCTGTAGAAACAGTCAAGACATCTACATCAGCTTCTGTGTCTTCGCTACCAGCCTCAGTGCTGGTAACATAGGTGGGCCAGGTACTAGACAGAGAGGCAACTGTTGTACGTGAAGATATTCTGCTAAATATCTGAAGAATTTCTCTGGCAAAAATTGAAGTACCTTGACACTTCCAGGCCTACAGTTTTGAACAGAGGTGTTTCAAATGTGCTGAAGGTTCAGCCAGATGAACTCTGGTCAGTCCAATCCCCACAGTCACAGTATGTAGTGTTTTAGCTAGGAGCTGTCAAGTGCACACTAATGCTGCTTAGTGTGACCATCAATGACGTGTGCTGCATTTGAGAAGAAGCAGGTCAATTCAGTTAACTTCTATGTTTATACAGCTATTTTCAGGTTTCCAGTGCAGGTATTTAGTTGTCTAATAGACCATGAGGTAAGGATTAACTACGTGCTTGTACAGCTAACTGGTAGCAAAAAGCTTCCCCAACATAAAAGGAAAATAAACTGAATTAAAAAAGGCCAAATATAATAAATTGCAAAAGTACAGCACACAGAACTTGTGCTCTTACATGACTACTGCCACATCCTTTTTCCTTTCATTTGCTGTAAAATGAGAGTGGGGAGGCAAAGGGACGCTGATGAGTTCAAATTTTCTTACTGTCCTACTGGATTACTATTCTGAAACAGGGCAAGTTATTAGGTCCTCTCTAAAAACTGGTCATCTGTTTTATCCTCAGATGCTTGTTATATATCAATTCCACAGCGCACCAGCATTCCAGTGGGAATAAAAGGTCCTTTTTGTCAAAATCATTTTATTAAAGAGTTAATGTCACAGCAAGCTTAAAATAACACATGCTTCAGAAAGAAACTGAATGAAAAATACTCCCAACAGAAATATGAATGTTTTGAAAACATGGTAAAGCAGCAGTTGTCAGAAACTTCTGCAAACAGGTGTAAATTCTGTTGGTGCAATGGAGAGAAACCTCCTCAGAAAAGAAGCCTGCTGGGCATGACTTCTATTTATGTAGTGCAGTTTGTCTAATAAGTTAAATCAGAAAGGGTGCAATTTCCATGGCTGCATGGACCCAATTGCATTTCTTCAATAATTAGCCCCGGCACAGGTTTTTCACTGCAAGTACTAACAAAACAAATTTAGTTGGCATTTTAACAGAGCATTGATACATATTTTATATACATGATAGATGTCTGACTCATGCAGCCTCCCCAGTTACGTTGTTTTTTATTTACTCAAGAAACATTATAAAAAAATAGGTCTGCAATTTGTATTTCACTCCAGTGTCAGCTTTGCATCACCTCAGGCAAAGACAGTGTTTCAGCAGATAATCTAATTTGGCAAGAAATCTGCCCTAATTCTTAACCTCATTTTTGTAAATCCACGTAGAAAATAAATGCGAACTCTTTATACAAAACAAGAGCAAATAACTGTACCCATATAAAAGGGGATTCATTCCCTTTAGTTTTATTATCATGGCACATACTTCATAGTTTCACAACAGCATACTAATTTTCGTTTAGTTTTTTTTTTTAAAACTCCAAGATAGTGTTGATGAATGGAAGAATGTGAGTTACCATAGGCAGCTGACTCATGCATTAAGCAATTCATGTTCTTTATCAGTTTTCCCAACAGCATCAGGATTGGATAACGGGTCAAGGTCAGCAAAGAGACTGAACCAGGCAGTCAAGTCTTTAGGATTCTTTGTAGGTTCTGGAAAAAAACAAAACAAAACAAAACAAGCAAAAAGTACAGACTTGTCAGCTATTTTAAAACAAAACTGACTGAATGTTTGACTGAGGTCAAACAAACGCTATGCTATTGTCTAATTTATTACTAAGGGCACTTCTGAGAAGAAAATTGGAATGACCGATGGCATTTTAAAACACTACCTTTAACTGAAGGCAGAACTTTGGTAAGCATAAATGTTTTACATCTGTCTGCTTGTGCATTTTGTATGCCTCCTGCCATGGTATGTACAGGAATGCTTTACTTAAAAGTAGAAACAATCTCGCCCTGTCTAGCTTCGTTTCATGGAAGATATTTTATTTGTGTGTAATGTACCTGCATGCCTGCAACAAAGTAAAAGAAAAGTGAGGACAAATTTGAATTTCAACCTCTATTACAGGACTAAACTTCTTCACTTAAATCCAGTTCATGCAACTGTTCTGTCCGCCCTATATATGACTGCACAAGGTCATTACTCATCTGGAACAAAGGTTAATGGGAAGGTATTGGTTGGACAGAGAGGGGATATGTTTGAGCGCCAGTCCCAAGCACAGCTTCTAGTATTAGAGTGTATTTTTTGATTTATATAAAAAAAAAGTGAACCAGGAATATGTTCCTACAGCAGCTGGACTATTGCACCTATGTGTCTATACTGATTTGCAGATTTCACAGAGGTCTCCTACCTTCTCTTATTCCAACAGGGCAGATGTTCAGGTTAAAGCAGTGACAATTTTGGCTGCTATAAGGAAGGTCCATCATCACTTGCTTTGTTTTTTGTGACCCTATGCTTAATTATACTGATATTAAAATAAGTATTATACTGATAGTGAAGTAAGTTGTGCTCTTCCACTCACAGAGATGACATTGCACGAAAGTATTCCTTCTGACACAAGGAATTTATGGGCAAAATAGGCTCTGTCTGGCATGACATTCATCTTCGGCTCTGCAAGGCTGGAGTATCTGCCACTTTCATAAACACGGATTTCAAAGCAGCTGAAGGCTGTTCCTTTTTTCGCATGAAGCACTGTGGCCGTTGTATCGCACTCATTTCGAAAAGAGCTTCCAAAACACCTTAACCCTCTTTTTTTCTTTTTTTTTCTTTTTTTTTTTTTTTTTTTTTTTTCTGAGCTGAAAAACGTCAGTCTTTTAATCCCAGGAGGCACAGGAAGAAACACAAGTTTTCTTCTGAACTGAACATCTCTGACATAGCCTCTGATCAAATGAGAATGCACAGAACAGGCTACAAATGAGCAACAAGGTTTCAACATATTTTTGGTTCACTTATCCAGAAAATCCTATTCAAAATCAGCATGGCTTTGCCTCAGTAGATGGCAGGACTATGCACTCTTGGCTCAGCTGCATTTCAAACAGATGATTACTGATATGATGTATGTTATCAACAAAATTTGCAATTAGGGTTCTTCTGCCTTATCAGTAGCCTGTATTTTAGCCACGATATCCTCCTAGAGCCTCAAAACATTGTTTAGCACAAAGTGCATGCGGATGCTATTCTATGTGACACAAAATTAAAGAAGTAGAAGAAACTGTAGTTTCAACTCCCCCATTACATAGTAACACAAAGTACCCTCCTGACATACTACAAGCACTGAAGCCTACCAAAGAAATACACATACACATAATCAGCACCGAAACAAAGTGATTCATTAAGTGAGCACAAGCTTCTTGACATGTAACTACTATAAATATAGGTTTTAGTAAGATAGAGTAGCTGGAAAATACAGTAACTGGAAAAATACAAGAGTCACAGCTAAAAAGGAAAAGCAAAGTAACTGAAAAAATACTTGACTGAATCACCTCTCAAGGGGGGTGTCTTGTTAGTGTTCACATTCAGGCTGTTTGGTTTCTGTGCTGGCTGTGGTATAGACGGCTGGCTCATGCTGTTAGCTGCCCATCCTAAAATTCAATAATACAGCAGCATTAGCATGAAAAATGACTTTGTTAACTCCAAGTGTCTGGCAGCACGATGCACACATCACACAATTGAGCAAAACATTACATTTATGGTAATGGTTGTTCACATCTTCCCTTGTACACAAGAAATCTGCAGCCAGATACTTCTGACAAGCAACATCCTTAAGAAAAGAATATCTGTGGATCAGTTCCATCACCTCCAGATTCAGGAAACTGTACTCTTTTCAAACCTTTAATCTGGCTAAACCCCAAAATTTTTCTCTTATTTCTTTTATCTAATCAGTTAATACTTGTTCACTGAAAGGCTAGTACAGCAGTTAAGTCAAGCACACCCACAGGGAGAAGAGTATCACTTACATTTGGGTGAAAATATCACATATGCTAAACATTGTTTCCACCTTTCTGCACAGTTCCAAAGAATTTCATTTTGTCAACTATTCCAGAAAAAAAATATTTGGAGACCCCAGATTTTTTAGTTAATTTTGAAATAATTAGTTATGGAAAAAAAAATTCTTGAAAAGCACTTTGAAGAATTATATTCAAGGTGCACTACTTTGAGTTAACTTAAAACTAGGTTTTAATGGAGCATTTCTTTGTTCTTCATCTGAAAGGGTCGTCTCATGAGGAAAAGAGTAACTATGCAGGAAAATGTGAAACTGGGTATTAACAATTTTTTGGTTTTATATGCATTTTCCATAGCTACAAGAGAGTAATGATAAATACAGTTAGTGATGCCAGATGAACTAAGGAAAATGAAGTAGAGGTGGTGCACCCCTAGTTCAGAAATGTATTAGGAAAAAAACTGAGCATTTTTATCCTTGGCTTAAGATACTTAAATTCTCATGCATTATCACATTTAAAAGACTGAGGTCACATTTCTACTTTCAGTAACATCTCCTTTAAGTACAGCCTGATTAATTATCCATCCATCCATCTCAGGGATCTGGTATATCTAACTTTGCAGTATGAACAAACAGGATACTCATCTGCACACAGTTAGCATTTCCTTATTCAGTCTGTTTTTTCTACAAGTTCATGCTCTCACATCCTTTTCTAATCCCTCTGTCCTCCCCCCCTCCCCCCCCAGATCCCTGTTAGATACTGGTACCCAGCTGCTGCACTTTACTGACAGCTACTGTAACAGCCATATAAGTCACAAAACCCCTTCGTCTCTCTGATTATTCTCATCACTCTTTGACCTTACCTTGAATACAAAAGGTCTGAAGCCCAAGCTGTGCTACTAAAAAGGGGCAAGAACAGTGTTTGTATAAAATCACATGAATTAAGAAGAAAATTTAAAGCCACAAACATCCTCTGTATCTCTAAGGAAACAAATAAAAAAACTTCTTCAAAATCTGGATGCAAAGTGCTCAGATATATTTGTTCTAGGCAAGGGTGATAAAGGCTTATGAGTTAGCCTGTGCCCCCTGAAAAAAGAGATTTCACGGTTTACCCTTTCAAATAAGAAAATTTTAATCATAAATAATGAAAAGTATGGCCTCAACACTTCAGAATGACATACTTTTTCCTGCTTTTCCTGGATTTTCTCCGCTTGTGTTACAAACAAGGAGTATGGCAGAGGACATTACACAAAACTACAGTAAACTGCAGTGCTTTGGGGGTGTTTGGAGATGCATTGCTAGAAAGTGTTTAAACATGGCAATGGATGGCAATGGACAAATTGAACGGCTTAAGTGAATAGGACCAAATCCTAATTTCATAGAAATGAATGGGAGTATTGCCTGGAAACTTTCTGTGCAAGTCCCAGTGACTTCAGTGAGATCAGGAGTTGGCTCCCTCAGATCTCACTGATGTTGGTTTACGCTGATGAGACTGGCAAACCACAGAACAAAACACTGCAGACCACTTAACTGTTTTGGAGCCCTCCTTCTTAGTCCCTGGACTAAGGCTGGGTAAGTAGCATGGCCATCCCTCGGGAGAGATGCTGTGGTCTGGTTTTCTGTTCATTGAAACACAGGCAGCTTACGTACCACTTAGGAAACAAAAAGAACCCAACAGCAGCAACAAAATCATCCAATCAAAAATGCTTCAGAAAACATGTGATGCTTTCATAATTAACTTATCCACCTATGAAAGTACCTGGAAAGTCTGCCAGAATTTTTATTAAATACTTTAATGAATTATGTTTTTAGTGTCCACTCACAGTGAGCTACAGAGAACAAACAAAACCAACTGCGGCCTATCAATTTGAAAACAATTGTTGGCCCTAAGCCTGTTCTGGTTTGCCTGTTCACAGGATGGCTTTGTTACATGACTAGACAAAAGATTATTGCTGAGACAGCAAGGAAACCAAACAGCTTTCTTTTTAGCTGCATCTTCACAAGCATTACCACAATTACATTTAGAAATGGAAATGGTGAGCTGCACATTTTCTTACCAACTAGAATATATGCACATGTAGGGAAGATAAAGAGGAGCCCTTAGTGGTCTGAATAAGTAAATGAAGCCATAACCTTCACAAAAGAGAAAGCTAAAGCTAAAAAAGTGAAAAGACAACCGAACTACAAAGCTGCAATTGGAGGAGAATCTAAAAGATTTCTTGGGAGCATGCTTTCTTTCTTATACACACACACACACACACACAATTATATGTATTTTAAACCAGCACCTGGTAGTCTTATAACAATTCAAAGTCTCATTGTGCTAGATCCTGCCTATAAATACAGCCAGAAAAAAATCTGAACTGGGAATTCCTGACCATAACAGTTTATAACCTGCATAGCATTGTGCCTGTTTTACAGATTAAGATCTGAGGCAGAGAGAAAACAAAGCCCCAAAGATTTATGAGCATGCTTAACGTAAAATAAGTAAGTAATCCCACTGAAGTTAATAGAAAAGTTAATGTGCTTAAAGTTAAGCATGTGAGTTTTAAGAATCTTTAGGGTCTTAAGGCCAAATTCACACAGGAAGTATGCAACATTGAGGCTCCAGTGTAGCACCTCACACTGAATAATTATTAAGCAATCCTACCAATTAGGAGGAAAAAAACCCAAAACAATAGAGATGTATCATAAGTCCTCAGTAAAAAAATCCCTAATTCACTTATTCTAATATTTGCAACTTGAATGTTGAGGTATGTTTAAACTGTGGTTAGTATTTGGTTAAAAAATGAAATAAAAAATAAAGTATGTTTCCACATTTGTTGATGAGATCAGATTATGAAAGAAATGCTGTGAAGTGAAATGCAGTTTAAGATTAAAGCTGAGATTAGACAAGATATAAAATGGCCAGAATTTTACCTTCTGTTAGAAAATAAGAAACGAAACTTAAAAAGGAAAATAGTCTATGAAAGTTAGTTTAAAAAATGAATTTTAATTGGTAACCAGAGTCAACTGGGAACATAGAATCATGTAATAGTTAGGGTTGGAAAGGACCTTAAGATCATCTAGTTCCAACCCCCCTGCCATGGGCAGGGACACCTCCCACTAAACCATGCCACCCAAGGCTATGTCCAACCCCGCCTTGAATGCCGCCAGGGATGAAGCAGTCACAGCTTCCCTGGGCAACCCATTCCAGGGCCTCACCACCCTCACAGTAAAGAATTTCTTCCTCAGATCCAATCTAAACTTCCCCTGTTTAACTTTGAACCCGTTACCTCTTGTCCTCTCACTACAGTCCCTAATGAAGAGTCCCTCCCCAGCACCCCTATAGGCCCCCTTCAGGTATTGGAAGGCTGCTATGAGGTCTCCACGCAGCCTTCTCTTCTCCAGGCTGAACAGCCCCAATTTTCTCAGCCTATCTTCATACGGGACATGGTGATTATCAGACACAATAATGCAGCTGATTAGTCCTAAGTTTTCAAATGCCAGTAGATCAATTACCGCAATCTTTTGCCAAATCCCTGGAAATTCATTTGGAAACATCAACATGTTTTATTCTTCCAATTCAGATTCATTCCTTTTCTTATTCAAAAAGGTTTTGGGATACCATGTTGACTGGAATGGATTTTCCAGTTGTAGTATTCCTTGAATGCAACGTACGTGACCTCAGATTTTGAAGTGCAAACAGCACAGCCAATGCCAGTGTCTTGTGCAAATGAGAGCTATATCAACAGCCTCAGAAAGGATACCCAGCCTGTTTTCCATCTCCACCTCAAAAATATTATTCCTTCAAAAATATGCTTACATATAAAAATACGTAAAAACTCTGAAAAAAGTTAAATTCCATAATATTTCTGTTGCCATTTTAAGTACTTTGCTTAAAATCTCTTTATATCTCTGATGAAGAAAAGGTTTTTTTCATTGTTCTTTTTTTCCCTTTTAATAGATACCATTTCTGCTTCTGTCACAAACTGTTTAATTTGAAAATACAATGACTAAACCTCTTGATTTTTTTTCAGCTCCTATTTTATGAGGTCAAATCCTACACTCTTCAAGTCCCTCTTCACTCTATCAATCATACTCATATATGCATGACCTCATCATAAAAATTCATCTAAAACTGTGCATCATCGCAAATTTTGCTCCCCCAGTTTCCATCTAATTGCTGAAGTCAATGAACACAAATATCTGGCTTTAGGGGTGGTGGTGGTAACTGTATTTATAAGGTAAATTTGCCTGCCTTTGTTCTTGCCAAAATGTCACAGGTCATTTTACATCATTATAACCATTACATGATTATACCAGTTGCATGGGTTCCAAGAAGTAGTCTTCCGGATGGAATCAGTCTTCTAGTCTTTTCTATATCACTCTTCCCCAAATGAGATTTAAATCACTTGGGTTAGAGCCCAAAAAGGCAAGGTCCTCCTCTAGCCTGCAAAGCCCTAGGAGAAATCCAGCAGGACTGTGGGGAGGACGAAGGTAGTTGCTGTTGGCTGGTTATCACCAGTCTGCTTTCCTCCCTCCCCTCCTCAAAGCCAAAGAAGCAGCAGGAAAGCTCTGCCCTAGTTTCCCTCATTTCTCTCCTCCCAGTAGCAGCTTGGAAAACCCAAGAAAATCAACTGCATAGAAGAAAAGGGAAAGAAAGAGTTGCATCTCTCAAAGAGCGAGCCTAAAAGAGCCTAAAACAGCCTAAAAGAGTTGATAACCACCTGTATGGTTGCTAGGATGAGACAGTCCATTCTACCCTTTAGCCATAACCCCGCACACAACAGTATGGGATGCTTTGGGGAAAAAACACCCAAAACAAAACAACATAACAAAAATCCCAGAAAATGAATGAGTGCAACTGATTTTCACCACGTTGTTTAAAAATAGTATTCCCAGACAAAATACAGTAATCATTTTTGGTTCTTTGGCCCCTTAAGAGAGACAGTTGTGAATTAAACAGTAAAACTGATTCGAGCAGATTTTATGTCACAGAAAAAAATAATCTCAAAGACCTACAAAACATTTCAGAAACTCAACGAAAACATTCAAGACAATAATTTTGACTTCAGGTTTTGGGTACTTCATTCACAAACACTGAATGTGCACAGCTAGAAAAACAAATACGCTACTCACATTTTCTTCTACAGGCCAAACTGTACTTTAACTTGAAGGTTTCTGCAGCTATGGCACAACATAAGCTGTCACATAAGCTTCTGCATAGCAGAAACCCATACCCTAAAACCTAAAATCAAAACACTAGCAGAACAAGATGAGTTCTTACCATGTAAAGATGACTGCAAGTCATTCATATTTTGGTCTAACAGCTGTGAGGGCAAGTAGCCGGATGGTGTTGGTGCCACAGATAATGAAGTGCTTTCCATATCTCCAGCTGAAGAGTTCATGGTGAGATCAGCAAGTGCAACCTGTCCAAAAACAGCTGTCCACTCTTTGCTGAATTCCCCATCATCTGGGGAGGAAGCGTTGAGGATCTCATTCAGTAACACCATGTTATCACCAGGTTCTGACTCCAAGGACCTCACAAACTGCTTCTTTGAAGCTGTCTCAGAACAAGTAAGTCAAGAGAAATAATTTTTTAGATGAACAAAGAAAAGAAGGAACCTTTTAAATATATCCAATCTATGTTTTGCATGTTAAGTGAGATGAAGATTTTTACATAAATATTTGCTGTTTTCTATTTTAGACCTAATTCTTTCGGACATCTGGACTCGTAGCTTATCCAACAACTAATTCCTCAATTATCTTAGATAACCTCACTGCTGTTAAGACTCATTTCTCATTGAAACCAGTATTACAAGCACGCTTAAAAAAAAAAAAATCTATTGAACACCACACCAAAATCATTACATAGTCTAATATTTAAAACACTGGAGAAGACTACTTTTATGTTGCTTTTTGAAGTATTATATAAGGCTGTCAACCTCCAGAATGGTATAAATTTTAAATATATAAAAGTTGGGTATTATTCTGGAATTTTGTGAGAACACACTTAAGATCGCCTTTATGACCTTCCGACCAGCACTTGAGTTATTTGCTGTTTCCCCATAAGAACAGGCAACTATACAGAGAGTAAGATTTCTACACTGTTCAGCATTGCAGTATCTTTATTTTTCCTCTCTTAGGCTGCTGAGAAATAACTGGGGCCACTTTCCTTCTGATTCTCCTTGATAGTTTTCTAGCACCAGAACTGCAGCTGAAGAAGCTCTTAGATCACTTGAGCCATCGCTCCTTAAAATCAATTTTTTCCTATTCTAGAAATGTTAAATTGCGATGTAAAATACATGAAACATGTAACCAGGATTGTAATCCTTTTCTCTAGCTTACAAAATATTTGAAAAGTGAAAGAACTATCCAGGAAGCCCAAGAGTTACTGTGCTTGGAAACATCTAGAGCTCCACTATGGGAGCACACAGAGGACAAAAATGGTAGTTAACAATGTATAATGTTATGTTACTGACAGCCAGATCAGTTTATCTTAATTATGCTTGCTTCAAACTTGTAGTAAAGCATAGAAGCAACTTCAGTTTTCCAAAGTTCAGGTAGATCAGCAGAGTTCTCCAAGTTGCATACAACTTGCAAAGATGTCTTTAACCCTGTCTGGTTGGGGTAAAAGATTGACAGTAGCAAAGTGGTTGCAACAGGCCATTTAATTTAAATGCAACTGCCTTCTCAGGAAAGTTCCCTTTTAATAGCTGTAATAATTTATAATGAAATGGCTGAAGTTGAGTCACAGGAGAAAAAAAAGCACAAAACTGTTAAAATAGGCAGATGAGTCAGAATCCACACCTACGTACCAAGAAACAAACAAACCAACATATAAGGATTTTGTTCATTACTGAAGTCAGTTCTGAGATTCAGTTCCATTCTAATTCACATTTTTATATACCTCTGTATGCTCTGACAATGCTCAAAAACTCGAAATAGAAACATTACAAACATGTCAATTTTCCTGATGTTCCCAATAGAGTAGAACTAAAATACCATGGAAGACAATTTGTTCCTACAAATTTTTAGGCTGCTTTCCCATCTTCAGATAAACAGCACAGAATGTTAACGTTGTCCAAGTACCTACAATCCCCCTCAAGTTATTCACCAGGTGAGGCAGAGGGGTAAAGCCTTCTGTAGGGAAAACACATTTGCTAATTCAAAGGCACTTAAGAACTCTGATCTCTACAGGGCATCGCCATCTCCAAGGTGCTTTCAGGAGGCCCCTTCATGAACTTGGAAGGCTTGCAGGGGGAGATGCAGAGGCTGCATCATCAGTAACAGATCTACTAAGACATACTGCCAACACTGCACCTAACCACAAATGACCTATAATGGAACAAAAGCTTTGCAGCAACACAGCTCAGTGCAAAACTGCTTTGCCTGGGTATCCCATTGTAGTAGTCCCATTTTTACTGGGGGAGAAAGTACAACATAAGTACAACATATAGCTTTACATCTGATGAACAGTTAGGTCTTGCTGTAGTGTGAACGACCATCAGAAATCAGAGGAGCAACCATTTCTCATCTCAGCAGTTGTCCTTCCAATCTTCCCGAAGGGACAATGCACCCAGTGCAGGGGAGGACAGGGCGGTGCTTATGCTCAGGCTACCTCAAGTAAGCAGTGGCAAGTTCTACTCTTGTTGGCAATAAATGTTATCTTGAAACCAGTCTTGATTATTGAGATGCTACTCATGTAGTATCTCTGCAATTTACTAGAATGATATGGACTTTCTCACCTCACCCATAAACGTTCTATTATTTCTTTTCCTGTTCCTGTTGTCACTTGCCCATTCTCTGCCAAAATCCTTTTTTTCTGTCTGCACATTCAGACCTAAGCTTATAAATGTGCATGAAAAAAAGCCCCAAATTCCCAATAAAACACTGAAAAAGCAATGTTACTATATTTTTGTAGGTGTTTGAAAAAAGCCACTAGCAATGCTCACTGCAAACACACCTCATTGTTTTGGTAAAAATGAAAAAAAAAAAAAAATGGGAAGAGAAACTCTAAAAACATTTAAAATGATACATGATTGGAAACACAGGATAAAGAATTGATTATGAAACACACTGAACTGCTTCACTTAAAATATATAATATTCACTAGTCTAAAGCTAGCTAGTGTGTAAAATTGGGATAAATGGCTGATATTGTAACAGTAACATAATCATCCTTATCTGATGTAGCTACCCCACAACTGTTTTCCTACTGATTAACTATCTGACTTAACAAAAAAAAAAAAAAAAAAGCCTTCCAACTGACATAGCTAAACCTGTATGACCAACAATTGTACGCATTATCTGTATCTCCACTAAGAAGGTCCAACAAGGAATGGAACTAAGAAAGGGGAAAACCAGAAGAAAAAAACACCTTTATCAGACATGCACTCACCTTTTTTATTAATCACAGAAAAGAAGTCATCACTACCTTATCTATCCACAGATTAGGGCTGCTTCTGAACAGACAGATGAGGAACTTTCCCTGTTTCTGCCTTCACGGGTGATTCCTCACATGGGTAATTTCTCCATCCTCACAGTGCAAGAGACTGCCCATGGCAAATCCAAAGTCGAGGTATTTGCAAATTCTCTCTTCTTTATCTACCATGAAGGCAGTGCTTTAAATACCCCAAATTACTCTCTCAGTCTGACTGACTTAACTGCACAAAGGGATTTTTTTCTTTGCTTCTTTACTTGCTTTTTGAGTTGCCACAGTTGTTTTTATTGTTGTTGAAGGTTTTTTATTAATTCTTTTGAGATATATGACTGAAAAGTAACTGAGAAATTATAAGCAGTACTCTTAGGGCATCTGAAAACTCAATATGAAACTTTTAGACAGATCTTTACATGTGGTAAAACAACAACCTTTGTTTAAAAAACCCAACCAACCAAACAGCACATCCCCTTGAGCTGCCACAGGTCTAACAAAAGTGTAAAGGTAGGAGTAGAGCCTGGAATGAAAAATTGCTTTGTCATGTGTGTATGAGAAAAGCATAACTGATTTAATTGACTATCGGGCTGAAAAAGGTCACCAGTGCTTATAGTGTTTCAATATGCCGAAATAATTTGTACATTTCTGATGTAAAATCTGGTTGTTACTAGTGTATTGCCAAGGGTTGTGGTATAACAACTAAAGAACCAAAAAGAAGAGTTTGTGAAATGTTATAGGAGGGGTAAGGTTTACAGTGGAACCTACTTAAGTGGGGTAAATTTGATATACTCTAGTATAGCTAATCTTGAATCACCTATCACAATGCATTTTATCCCCAGTAAGGTTTACTTCACATCATAACATCAGGAATAGTGCCTCTGCATGTATATGGAGTTTCCTTTAACACTGTTTAAATATTGCAGCTATGTAATTTCATTCAACCTTTCAGATTATGAAAACAATTATGATCTAAGATTAAAATTATACTTGGTGCATGTAATAGAAAAGCAGATGAACCAGACATGCACAAATGTTTCGTACCACTTTCTTCAGGTTTCAGGTCTAGTAAGTCATCTATGGCACCTAAACAAAAAAAAGAAGAAAAAAGAAGTAAAAAAAGAAAGAAGCAATAAAGGAAGATCTGCAGTACGCTGACAATCAGTATTTATACATCTAAATGTAGTTTTCTTAAGTCTCTTCACCTGAGTTCTGCTTGTGGTTACAATTTCCTTGTAACGTAGATGTGACATCCTTGCCATCGTCAGCTGTAATCAAAGTCCAGAAACATGTCAAATTGCACTTTGCACAATACCATGCATATAAACAACACCATTATGAGACCAAGACGCAACAGCTAATGGCATTAATGTCTAAAATGAACCTGGTAACAATGGATGGAAGGCCCAAGACATAAGCATTTCTAAGAAGTGAGGCAAACTTCTGAATAATAATCTGGGGGGAAAATTCCTTTGAATCACCACCTGCCACACTAGTCCAACTCCAGGCTGAGTGCACCCAACTGAAGTGACTAAAGGGATCAGACAGGTCTTTGCTGTCCTCCAGAAGCAGAGACACTTCTTTTAGAAGCCTGTACTTACAAAGGCCAGGAAAGAGCACAAAAGTGCCAGTCCTTAAATCACTTTCCTTGGCAATTACATTCTTCTCATGAAGCCAAGTCCAGGAATGGGGAAAAGGAATCTTTCCCCAAAGCACCCAGGTCAGTATATAAGAAAAAGTACCTTTTCTCCTGGAGAAAAATAAATGGGCTAATTTCCCTCCCAGTAGGAGAAAAAACGTACAGCTGAGGGTTATAGGCTATCAGAGGTGAAAAAATACCACAGTGCCCCAACTATAACTACCTTTGGTTTTGAGCGAGTCTCTGAAATAAGATGTGGAGTCAAAACAATCATTTAGATTCCATCTATCGGTGAAGAGAAAGACATCTCCCTCAAGTCAGTAATCCCATTTAAGATATGTAGGAAAACAGGAGGGATGAGCTACCTGCTGAACATGCCTTTCCCCATTAACTGTTGAGGAAATCTAGCTTCTAGACAGCTAAGTCTGTAGCTCTGAAGGCAAATGAAGCACTTGGTCACAGTATTGCCAGAACTGGAAGGCAGATCTGCTGGAAGCCTCAAACTTGAGGCTGAAAAGTAGAAATAAAATTCTTTATAGGGTAATAAAAATTGAATGCCAAACCCTTTCATGAGAAACTTCAAGGTGTGTTCAGAACTAAGTGAAACAGAACAGCTTGCTTTTGAATCGTATTTTTTTAACAAGGCTTTACTAGGACAATGACAGAAATGAATCAGATGGTCATTTAAGGACCGATGATCACATCTGATTACATTTTATATAAATAGCAGAGGCATAAGGACAAATATACATGACACTTCCATAAAAGGACAATGCACAAAGCTAAAGGGGGAAAATAAGACCCTACACTGATTGGCGGGGGAGTGTGTGTTGGAAATAAAAGAGAAGTTCATGAAAGGTGGGATATGAATAGCCACAATTCTGTAACGAAGAAAGAACAACTGTTACTAAAAGCCTGCCTTAGTTCAGTGGAAAATATGGTGGAGCCAACCTTAAAAACAGCTATAGTATAATAAGAGAAAATGCAGAGCAAATGATAATCAATTGAAAGTTATGAAGTAGAAGTAGTTGATGAGGAAAACTAAGATGAAACACAGCTCCATTGTGAGTAGTGTTACATCTGTATTACTTTAGTACATACAGAGTACTTCAAGGGGAAAAAAAAAATCTTAGCAATGGCACAGACCCACTAGTCAAGGGACATGGAAAAAATTAGCAGAGCAGGAAGAAGCATTCCAAAATACTTCAGCTCCTTTAAAGATGATGGAGAAAGAGACAGAGCAAGGTATTTATATTATGGACAATGGTGAAATATTTTACAGCCCATAAGTAATTGAGATTCTAGAAAACATCTGCTAAGAAAATATAAGTCAGATTTTGTATCTAAGAATATGAAAATATTTCATCAAAGAGGTATCTGATCTAATTAATTGCAAAATACAGGAAACTTCAAAACACTAGAAAAGTCCTAATATTGTGTTATTATTACAAAAAACACCCAAACAACAACATTAATTAACAGGATGACTTACTAATTGTGGGTAACTATGGGCTGGTTGCTCACCATTACTCCTAGACAAAACATTAGCCAAATCCCATACAAGTATGGTATTCAGCAAAATAATATAAGCATAATAAATGTTCCTGTAATAAAAGGTGGGTTTGTGGAAAGCAGACCAGGTTAAAAAAAAACCTCGACTGATTTCTTTGATGAAACTATGAGCTTTCTTTGGTAAAAATATTTGTTTAGAAACAACTTGTCTGTGTACTGCATAGCCTTCCAGCCAAAAGGTTAGTGCTGCATAATATCTAGAATGAACATATTGAATGGATTAGGAACATGAAAACTAACAGATGTCAAAAAACAGTTGTTAGGAGAAATAATTGCAAAGCAGAAGTGTTTCTAGCTTAGATCTGCAAGGCTTCGTGTTACATCCATTGCTATTCAATGGCTTTAGCAGTCAACACAAAATCACTCTTGAAAAAAATGTGCAAACAACTAACAGACTATTAGAGGTGGTCATTCAGGCCACTCACGCAGTTGCTGTAGCCAAAGCTGGGAGAATTTAATACTGCTAAATCAGAAGTTATATCTGTAGGCTAAGGAATATAAGTCATGCTGCAGAAAGGAAGAACGAGTCTTGGAAAGCTGTGACAAAAAGAAACCGAGTCTTGATAAACAACAAATTTAAATATGAGCTTCTAACTCGATGTTGCAGAAAAATGAGGTAATCTCCTTGGATTTAGAAATGGGAATATGATTTTACCTTCTAGAAACAAGACATCAAAAATGTCCAGTTATATATTTCAGATTTTAAAAGGGATGCTGTACAGTGGAATAGAAATAAACTCCCTAAATAAAGGAGTAGATAAGACGTCTTCAAGACATCAATCCAGTTAGCCTATCAAAATGGAGATTTGAGAGGAGTTTTGATTTTAATGTAGGACCTTTTAAGTATCTTCATGGAGGATAAAATACGACACGTTAAAATGATTTTCCTCCATTCTCTTTAATTTAGTAGAAAAAGATATATTGAAGCCATGGCATTATTTAGACTGGAAGAACCTCCGAGGGCCATCTTGTCCAAGCCCCTTGTCAGAGTACAGTCAGCTATGATGTCAGGTGTGGCCTACTTTCATGATCTTGACATCTACTAATCATAGAATGGTTTGGTTTGGAAGGGACCTTAATGATCATCTAGTTCAAGCCCCCTGCCATGGGCAGGGATACCTCCTACTAGACCAGGTTGCTCAAAGCCTGTCCAACCTGGCCTTGAACACTGCCAGGGATTAATCTGTAGGTTCTTTCCTTGAAGACATGCCCAATGTAAGAATTAGCTTTGGAAGACAAGCTATTTGACCTATCTGACAATAATTGAATGCATTGCAGTGTGATATAATATGTAAGAGATTAGTTTAAATGGATCTTCCTGGCCTTAAATTTCATGCATTTGTAGGGATTTGCTGGGTGAAGCTGAATATATAGGAAATAAACAAAACTGAAAAAACACTATGTATTACAGCACTTATGAAGTTATGATAAAAAGAAACAAAATACCTGAATAGTTTGATTCCTTGGTTTGGCTTTCATCATCTAATGAAATCAACCTTAATTTGAAAAAAAGAAAAAATTGAGAAGATAATTCTAAGGCTATAGAATAACATTTTTTTTCCTCTTTTTGGTCATATCATTAAAGAATCATATCAATAACAAACCAAGAGTAATGCAGATGGGCTCTCACATTTGCTGTATATGCTAGTCTGTTGTTAACTTTTAATGCTTCATTGGCAGAAGTCTGTTGAAAACCAAAATTAGATTGAAGACTATCAAAACCTACCACCCTTTCATTTTTAATCTAACTAAATCTCTGTAATGGAAAGTATAGTGTAGTCTGCTTCTCCAGATTTGGCCTTTCATAACGATCATGGAGGTGATACAACTGTTCAAAACAAACAAACACAAAACCTAAAAATCAACAGTCAGGGGAGTTTTGTCCCACAGCAGCAGATTTCTAAATAAATGTAACAGCAGTGTTGATGAAAAAGCTCTTGACAGAATAAAAAGCTGCGGTTTACATGCAATTCTTATAAAAAGGTAACCACTTCAGTAAAGAATTTCTGCTAGAATACTTTCTAACTGCTGTTACTTTGTGGAAAGCTATTCAACCAGTAAGGAAGGAAGCAGACACAAGGCTGATGTGGTTAAGAGGCCTGTGCAGGCACATTCCTTCTATCCTCTAGTGACAGGATAGGAGTCATCACCTCTCTTGCTCCTGAGGATATGCTTGCGGTGAAGAAGAGCAAAATTAGAGTCAGGCCAAATTCTAGTATAAAGAATGTTTACTGTCAATGGAAAGTTTTCAAATTTCAAAAGCTTTGTTTTGTGTAATTCTTCTAGAATCTTAGATGTTTATTTATGGTTTGTTTTAGACAGCAAAATGGTGACATATTTTTTCACCTCAGTTTTATGACAGACAAGAAAAAAAATAATCTATAGAGAAATACAAGTACAACCATGACATGTCATCTGATGCATTTGCTAGTAGGTACAAATGCACACATCTTGCACAAATCATAAATTCATTCTAGACCTTTATATTCAACACTGAGGAGAACAGTTTGTGAAATTACTTATTATTGTCACATGAGACACAGCATATTTAAGGAAGTGCTGCGGAGACAACCACCTGCCAAAGAGTACTTGGCTGAGTCCTTTGTAATCTCAATAGTACCAAATCTGACCAATTTGTATACTGGTTTTGGTCAGTGATTTTGAATCTAAACAAGTAAAAAGGACTGGAAAACTGAACTCTTTAAAAATCCATTATAAATAGCTGAGCAAAACCCACTAATCAGTCAAGCTGTTCTCCATTTTTTTACAACTGATCCTTTGCTGGTTACTTTAACCAGGGACAGTCAAAACAACAGGTGGCAGCAGGGTTATATCAATGTTGCATCTCCTCGCAACTGAATCCTGATGGTCCCATAGGGGAGGAATCACATCTCATTCTCCTGTTCTCCTCTCCCCATAGCAGCTCATTCATAAGCCTCTCTCACCTCAGAGCACCAGGTAACTCAAACCCCGATAGCATCAGCTCACTTAGATGTACTTTACCCTAAGTACCTACTGCTTCATTGGATTACTAACTGATGCTGTATACATTACAAAAACTAATTGCTGCTCAAAGCAATCAGGAATCCATATCCTATTCCCAGGTGAAAGGAGATGCTGCTGAAGGGAGAAATACAATGCTCATATGTCTTCTCCCATGTGTAGGTGTTTACCATTTCTTTTATTACAGAAAAAATGAAGCAAAAGCTGAAAAATTAAGAAAAGGCTAGGAAAGATGAAAAACATATAAAGGTTTAATGGGACTTTTTAGAGCTCTTAATTTCACCTTAAAATTTATTCATGTACACATTACAACATTTCAAAATTCTTGTATTAAGCTTCCTATTAGCTAGTGTGATCAGACTAGCTCTGTCTGTATTTCCATTTATAAATGTTTGGTGACTTTAACAACCAGAAAGCAGATTATAGAAAAAATACTTATTAATCTATAGGCCATGCAACTTACTGACTCTGCTGATCTTGTACTGATTTGGTGCTCTCAATCTGTAGGTCCTCCTTTTCTGCTTTTACTGTTAATTTATTCACAGGATCTTGTAAGCTCTAGATAATAGCCATAATATAAATGAAGATAAGAAAACAAAATAGAATGTGTGTCATTTAAGACCAAAGCAAACTACAGAACCCACATTGGTAAGAATGGCTTTGAGCTCTATCAAAACTATATCTGACTCACACAAGCAAAATAAAAAAATGCTTGAAGATACTCAAATTGAGTCCCATGAACACCTTTTATACAAGAAGGTGATGCTTGAATACTTCTAAATTCATGTTCTGTTTCCAATATTTCTAAGTAAAACCATATACACCATGTACAAAGCAGGCACTGACAGCATGTTCTTTGCCATTTTGGGGGCTTTGCTTCTTTTTTTTTTTCCTCCTTTTTTGCCCCCATTCCCTTTTTTTTTTCCCCCAAAATGAGAAAAAAATTATGCTTTACAAGATTATTCCTCATATACTGCTTCTTTACTTCTTCAGTCTCTTTTTTCCTGACACAACTATTGAAAAAACCTTGGCAACTGCAGTGTAATGGGAAGGTACTGTGTGTACCCTGAATCCCAAAACAAGTGTTAAAATGTTGGATAGTTAGATAGAGGCCAGGTGTGGTATTAGGAAGCCCTGTTGTCCCTTTGCAATCTGAAAGACCATGCTACAAGATAACAATGTGCAGTTTCCTGGTTAGCATTTTTATAACCAAAATTTGGGCATGTGAACAAGCAGACATTATAGACTGGCTGTCTGAGATTACAGGAGTGATACGTATACTACTGGTTGTCCCTGTTATGCATTAATTAGTACTGGTTTATGAAAAGCTAAATAACTGAAGATAGTAATTAAATAATCACAGATGTTAGCAATGTAGATATTTGGCTTTATCAAATGGTTTTGCAGTGAAGGCGAAAACATGCTCCTATTCCCAATGCCTCAGTTTCTGAAAAATAAAACCATGTTTCATGTGCATAGTCCTGACTACTTGTGAGTTTATTTATCTCACAGATATTCACAGTAGTGCATCTCACCCATCTTCTCCCCCTTTCCCCCAAAAGCTGAGGCTAAACCAAATAAGCCACCTTTTGTGCAGAACTTAATGAACACAAAAATGTAGGAAGTTTAACAAAGTGGTAGTATGTTTCATCAGAGCAGCAAAAAAAAGGGAAAAACTGTGGCTGCTAAATCCATCTCATCTATTAAATAAAAGTTAGAGTCTCCAGCCCATCTGTTACAATAAAAGCATGCCCAGGCATGTCACAGGTCTTGTTTGCACTGCCCTGTTAACCAGGACAGATGAATCCCCAGTAGGGGCATTCTAGTTTCTGCTTGGCTCAGTACTTGTCTATATGAGGAAATGTATACTTGTGTTTCAGAAACCAAAGTAATGGATCTGTTGTATACTACAGTTCCATTTTTTTCCTCTTAGTATGTTATTTTTTCTACCTAGAACTTCAGATCAATTTGTCATAAGCTACTTTAGCACTGTAAATGTGTCAAAAGATGAGGTATCACAAAAGCAGTGATAGTAAATAGAGGCATTAAAGAAATGTACCTTATTCTGTGATTGCCACTTTTTTCTTTTTTGACACTGCAACAGTGCTACCCAGGATCACATGTAAGTGTACTTCCTGGATTCTGAATAATGGACACTAGTCACCTCTGGCTAGATCACCTGTGAACAAATATGTTACCCTTTAACTGCATTGGTACTAGCTATTGATTAGGTTCCACTTCTTGTACCATTAAAATTGATGGGAATTATTCCATTGACTCCAAGAGGACCTGGATTAGAATTCAAAAACATAAGAATATGCATTATACTTGTACAGAAGTGCAATGCAGAGAAAGACAGCACAGCTTTGCATTACAGGGACTTCCTCTGCTGCAGAGTTAACTCTGGTTCCAGCTCAGGCACTATTTTGTGGCTGACTGTAACTCACTCACAAAATTCCTTCACCTGTATCTGGGCTGCTTTCAGGTCAAGCCAAGATCATCTGGACTGCACACAAAACCTGTCCTCTGCAGTTAAATCACCAGAGTGTTGACAAAGCACTCAACTTGCCCACAGCTCCCCCCAAGTGCCCCGGACAACTAATGCGCTTCCTTTTGACTGAGAAAGAATCAAAGCAACACAGTAAGGGCAGATCCAGGAGCCAGGACATCATGACACGTATGGACAAACGCAGCACCACTGAGTAGACAAAAACTTGGATAGGTTTCATTTGGAGAAGAGCTGAAAGGGAAGAGGGAAAAGCAGGCAGCCTCAAAATTTTCTCATGGAGATTCATCAGGAAAAAACCAATAAATACCTAATGCCACCACAAAACCTCTAGAGAAAATGAAATGCAATGTTGCTGTGAGTAAAGTCAACATGCAACAAAGGATAGGATAAAAAACAGAAAGGATACCAGACTACAGCAGAAATCAGCATGAGGCAACAGTGTTGTAGTACCTGCTTGGACAGGGTTCTCCAAACCATGTAAGGAGCACAGCGTTTCACTTTGCACAAAAATAAATGGATGCACTGAAAAATATACCTTTTGACTCTATTACTAGAACTATTATCATTTCTAGGTTCATATGAACTCTTCAGCAAGTTAGGTATTATACATTAAAAAGTAAAAAAATGTAACTAATTATTCATTAAGTAACTAAGGTAAATAAATGGAGACAGAAATTAAAAAGAGGTATTATTCCTGAAAAATAGCCCTTGAAATAAATTTAAATTCATGCCATATATAGTAATTTCAAGACAATGAAACTTTAAAGGCTTTACCAAAACAGCAGCCCATCATCTTTAATAGTACAGTAATGGATACAGTAACAGACACTTCAGATACTTTTACATCACAATACAGAGTTGTTAGCGCATTAATAATCATCTTTCATCAAGCATGAAACTTGCAGTTAGGAAATACAGCTGCAATAGCACAATTATACTACTCTCAGCATATACCCTGAAGCAAAGAAAACAAATGGGCTGTTTTTCATTAAGTGAGTTTTGGCAAACATCTCTAAAGACAATGTTTTCTTTCCAGAAACAATCCCAAGAGGCTTTTAAGAGTCTCTTTCCTGAGGTAAACCTGGTACATGAATATATTCATACTACTAAATACAGACAGTAATTTTCCAGTAAGACAATCTACATCTAAATCAAGTATTAACAGTTTCTTTAAATTCTTGTTTTAAAGTAAAATGCTAATCCTACATACACATATGCTTAGTTTAATTCAAAAGGACCACTTGCAGCAAAAGGTGAATTAAGCTGCTAGATTGCTACTGGAATCATAATAGACAAAAATTATTTGCAAGTACCAAACTAAAAAAATTCTTTTAGCAAAAATCCCTTTTAAGATACAACATAGGGAAAATATTCTAAAAGGGGTACCTCCCAATTTAATGTAGAAATGGACACACTGAAATATTTTATGTGTGTTTTAAGCTATTATATATTTGGATTGTATATTTTTTAATGTGTAAGGCATTTTCATTGGGTATATTTTTAGACCAAAAGTTCTCCATCAGAAACTACACTTGCCCTAGATCTCCTATAGCCATTTGTTAAACTTCATAAAAAAATAACACCATGTAATCTCAATGTAGAATTATCTTGCAGATCCCTCTTAATATATACTTACTCTGGCATGAACACACTATATGAATGGGAGAGATCAGTTCCCTAACCATAAACATCTGTTGCTATTCCACACCCAGGTCTAGCAGAGGAGACATGGGACCTACAGGAGACCCACATCCTTCAGAAATGACAAGTGAAGGTGAGGCGATTTACCCTAGTAAGGCACCTGGAATAGCAGCAGAAATATATTCTCCTAGGCAACAGAATCTCACCTGATGCAACCACCAGATTTTGATTTAATCTTCTCCACAATCATTTAATGTAAACAAACAGGAACTACTAATTGGGGGAAAAGAGATCATGGAGGACACTTGGTATAGAAAATAATCCCACGCTCTAGAGACTGAAAGAAATAAAGAACTAAAAGGCAGTAACAGTCTTATTCCCAAGCAGCTGTTTTATGAAACCACAGACTTCCATGAAATTCTGTAGCATAAAACTATCTCTGATTAGCATCATTTCTCAGCATACATTTCACTGCAAAACCAGGAAATTGTATCTTTTCAGTGCAGGAGGCCAGCAATAAAAATGGTTAAGCTTCTCTTAACAAAGTTAGGCTGCATCCTAAACACACTACAATATTCACAACCATTATTACAGTTACTTTTTGCTTCAAGGGTGTGCTTGTTACATATGTGCCGACTCAACACAGATTGTATTTCTTCATCACAGATTCCCAATCTAATTTCAAATTTAGACCATACTGAAGGAAGTTAAAAATATAACAAACATCCTTAAATCTCTCTCATCCTCCATCACAAGGGTATTTCACTGTCCAGGACAGGTGAATTTTCTCTACAAGTTTCTCTCCAACGTCCAAATGTTACTATGCTTTCTGAAAAAACACACATTTTGTTCAAATAATCAAATTTTTACACATAAAGAGAATAAATACCCAGCAACAGTACAGGCTACCTACACAAATCAGAATGAAATTGGTTTGCATCAAAGCAAAGAGAAAAAAATCCCTCAGAAATCTTCTAACATTGGGAAGCTATGAGAACAGCCCATAAGCATGATACCCACGCTCCTGAGCAGGGTAAATCCTGGCCATGCAAAACCCAGGCTGTGAACCAGACATCAGAAGCAACAGTGAGGAAATAAAGAGGATTTTCTTTTCTGGTTTGGAATTTAATTTGTAAGTGTGTAGAAAATTACTAGCAATGTCAAGGTAACTATGCCCTACTGTCTCCTGCTGAAATCTGCTCCGGCAGATTGCTGAAACATAAGCTCTGGCTAAAACCCATCTTCCACAATGTGCACTATGCAAGAAAGAAGCTTAGAGTTATGTTAACTTCATAGCAAATGAGGACTTTTCCTGCAAGACAGGATTCTTCAGAGACTGGGTAAGATGAAACAATTTATAAGCCTCTTCATTTTTGTCCTTGGTCAAGAGGGACTGAGCTTGATTTGTTTATTTGGTCTATTGTGATGTCTCATGCTGCAGAAGTAACAGCCTCCACAAGCTCTTTATGCACTTCAAAGTTCAGAAACTGCTCTCTCCCAACCCACATTCTAGAAAACAATTTTAAATATAGCATAGTCATGTACAGACAAGTTTGGTAGTCTGGGGTGAATTAAACCATATACCTTCTGGTGCTTCTTTTCCAGGAGCTCTGGGGTAGCTGCAGGCTAAATAGCATAATGCAGTTCAACTTCCACTTCTAAGTGTCAAATGCACAAGCATTTCATAGATTGAGGCTATAACTTGTAATTGTTTTCAAACTGGGTTGTTTCTCCAAGCAAGCAGTGGCTTTGCTGCAAGGCATTCGTGCCTCACTTTCCTTCCTGTGCTAACCCTTCCCTCAGACCTCCTTAAGACAAACGCTATTTTTCTCCTGTGCAAATAGCATCAGCCAATCACATAGTTATCATGTTGCACAAAATATGGGATAATTGGAAAGATGATAATTTTTTTTCTACTGTTTTCCCATTCCTCTACTGAACCTCAAATTGCAAGGGGAAAAGCAACTATGAAGGGGCAGGCATGACCAGGAAAATACACAGCTCTGACTGATGACTTTTAGATACCTGGTGAAACTCTGAACTCAGACTACAGGCAGATATCACATATATTCCATACTTAAAGATTACAAACAAACAGCAAATGCCACTAGTCAAGCAAAACTATTTCCCAGAGCACTGAAGGGTTAAAAAGTCTTAGCACAGGTGTGGAAATCATGTAACTCATCCATGTACTCGATATTTCGCCCATAAAGTGTTCTTAAAGAGTGTGAGTTTTTAAAAACAGATGAATAGGCAAAATAGCATTAGTTCACTTGCATGATTTTGGAGAGCAACATAATTCCCTAATTCCGACGCATTTTATGATTCTTTTGGAATAATCAAACAAAATCCCAGTCAGCACAAACATATCTCTATATTCCTTACCTTTAACATAGTGAATTCATATGGCTGATAACCTTTGAAACTTTCATGGATGGCTGCCATCGTGTGTGACGTTTTTTCCCAAAAATGAAGAAGTGTTATCTGAAAGGCAGGATGAAATTTCAATGCAATGTTAACTTTAATACTAATCTGATTTCAATGCAAATCTCACATCTTCCCTCCAATACTAGTTACAGATCTTACAGTTGAATTTTGCCATGGTAACCTCTTAAAAAAACATATATTAACAGCAAATCTTTATTTTGGAGGTCAACGTGTTCTTTGGGTACCTGATATGTTGTTAACACATGAGAAAGGAGGTTGCATCTGCTCGCTCCCAAAAGATCCACTTTTTGACAGACATCAGTTTTCAGTTTGTCAAAGTTGAGTTTTGCATGTCGCACTTGAGCTTGAACCTTCAAACAAAGGGACAGTTGTTCATGTAGAGAATTTTTTTTCCTCTGTTTCTCATAGAAGAGCAAATGAACACAACTTTTAGACAAATCAGACAACTGAGCAGACTCAATTAAAATTTATATAGAACTTTAATATAGCATCAATCCCACTAAAAATAAGACATAGCAGGCTGAGATATGCTAAAATATGGCTGTTGCTATCTTCTATGTTACTATTTTTCTAACAATATTCAGTGAAGAAGTTTTGTTTGTACCTCTCTTTGCGAGATGAATATTAGCATTAAATATATACTGAGAAGGTAATAATTTGAAAACATACTCATTTTGGTATCCCGTTATTGAAATACCAATTCAAAGATTGACCAACAAATTTGGAACTAAAATTTTACCACATAATAGTAGTAATACAGGTGCACAGGCAGAAATGCCTCCTTGTACCTATTATAGTAGGAGACGAATTACACTGACAAACTTTAAAGCCGATCTGCAACTCTTGTTGACAATGCAGCATGTCAGTAATTTTGAATTGCTATAAAAATTTCACTTATTGAAGCTTTCCTTCTAAAACAGAGTACTTTTCTTGTAAACAATTTCACTTTTAAAGGGTTTTAGTTTTTCACATTATTCTTCTACCATCTGTCAAGCAGATACAAGACACCCTCTGGTACACAAGCCGCGCATGTTTGACACCACCACTGGTATTCTCATGTTCAGGTATCAGGGTAAAAAGCTGATGAAGGCATTTATACCCAGGACCCCCGTTTTTATGTCAGCTTTGTACACAATTTGTTTATAACAAAATTTGTATACAAAATTAAATTTTACTTCCAAGTAAATGTGAAACAACCAAACCACAAACATAATTATTTTCGTGTAACTCACAGTTAAAATAAAATGTTTACCAACAAAAACCCAAAACTTTGCAGTAGAAAAAAACCCACTTAAAGCAAATTAAATAGATTTCCTTTCCTTTACTGGTCAAACTCAGAGAATAAAGTGATTTTGTTCAGAATATGCAGACTCCATCACACAAGATCTGACAAACATGTATGCTCCTCATCTTCACAAGTGAATCCGGAACCTTGCAGCAAGTGCCCGTGACTTGTGCAGCAAGGATAAATACATACCCCATAATGCAACCCAAAACGTTAGGGTTACCATATGACTAACCTTATTTTCGCAAACTCAGGATATATGAGACTTCCAATCAGCTACAAACCCAGCAAAAGATCACAAATTCATCAGATGACCTAATCACACAAATTGTGGGACTTCTGGGATGCTGGATACATGGCAACCTTTTTTTCACTGATCAGATCAGCTCTGCAGAAGTAATATAATAGGGTTGCACATATCATAGGCCTGATATAAGGAAGAAACTACCATAATTTAGAATTTCTGATAAATGCGGCATCTCACCTGTGAGATTTTAATTACAGAAAATGATGCCTAGTAAAATATTACTTTTTTTTCTTTTAATAAAGAAACAGCAGCGATACTCTATAAGATAGCTTTTTTGTTAGTCTATTCATATAGAAGCGGAAGTCTTCTCCACACACTACACCAAGCTATTAATCAACAAATCTTGAGTCCTGCCAATAACAACCATGTCTCAAACTTCTGACCTGATCCACTGCTCTAACCACAAGACTATATCAACTTACTGATGACTTGCTTTCTTGTTTTTTCAAACTGAAGAGTTTCAAACCAAAGACAGGTGTCCAGAGCTGGCAGAGTTCTTGGGTAGTTAGGAGATGTTTTGGTGAGGTGGAGAGAGATTTGAATTCCCTCAGGAAGGAGGAAACTGCTCCCATGGCTTTCACTCCTGAGGCATGACAAATGCTAAGCTATGATATAAAAAGCAAAAAGCAGCTACTGCCAAGGTATCTCCCTACAAAGTACAGTATTTGGTGAAAAGCCTTACCCAGTCAGATCTACAATGGCATGAGCTGAGGCTGCCTCTTACTTTGGGATCCTTGAGGGACCCTACACTACTACTTTTAGCTCATGCCTGGTGAAAACCCAAGGGAGGTACTGTGCTATCCATGCCAGGAGTTCTACCCCAAGCATAAACTGTCTACTCAAAACAGCAGGTGGGTGAAGAGCTTATGAGCTTCCAAAATTAAGCAGCAATGGAAGAGGATGGGGGCAGTGGCAGGAGTGGGGAAGCTTTATCCAGTGCTGAATAAAACACCTTTGTCCTGCATTAGGTCCTTAAATTCTTTATTTGCTTTAGCTGTGAGTGACTGAGAGCACAGATTTACAACTTCAGTCTAAAAATGAGAACTGTGAAAAAAAAAAAACAACAAAAAAAACAAACCCAAACCCCATGGGCCTATGCAAAATTAACTTCTAACTGAAATCCAAACATGAGATTACCTGCAGCTTTTGCCAGAAAGAATTGCTACAATAGGAAGGTATTTAAGTAAGAGATGTTGTAGAGTTTTGAAAAACTTAAGTCTGATCACAGTTGTGGCTATGAAATTCCAGAGAAATTCAACCGATGTCAGCAGAAATGGGTCACATGTAAAACTATATTTTACAATGGTGCAGCTAAGATCAGAATCCCTTTCCTATTCAGTATATCATAGCACTGGTGAAAACACAGTAAGAACAGCTGTAGCTTTGTAAACTGATAATCCAAGTAAGTAAAGAATGCTACTTCTTGGGAATATAAATACTCTGTCGGAGATGGTGGGCCACAAGAAAAGGAAAAAAAAAGTACTACTAAATGTAATTATTAATTCCTACAACCTCAAGTCTGAACCAGGACTTTATACTACAGACTGGGATTTGAGTCTACCTCATGTCTCCAACTACCCAGAAGAGAAAAAAATCCAGAAAACCAAAAACCTGTGAAATTTGAGTTGCAGTCTTTCTGCACACAGTCTGCAGGGATATTTAACAAGAAACAATGTCAGCATTTATCTTAAATGAACATGTGATTAGTTTCTCTTTTAAAAGCTAGAGCATTCATAAAGAGGTGATCCACAAAGCAATGTGGAATAGAAACCTGTATGTTTGACATGATCATATGTGTTATCAAATGCCACACATTTCTCTTGCCAACCAAGGGAGATACAATACTATAATAATTATTAAATTAAGAATGCTTTTAGGAGTTTTGATATACTGAAAGTTTATTGAGCAGAAGCACTCTCCATTTTGCAGCAGTGGTGCAGGTAAGCGAAGAATGAACACCACATACTGCATCAGTATGACATGACTTTCTGCCTTTTATGTATGCCAATGAATGCATTTTCAATTCAAATTATTATTAGACATCTTTTAAGATTACTTGTGGCTTCAGAATTAGGTATAAAAGCTTAGTTACTTAGCATAATCTACTCAATACCACACAATTATAACCTTTGGTTTTCTACTCAAGGGAAAGCTAATGTAATACATACTAATCTCCTTTCTCTGCAATTAGACTCCAAGACATGAGAAGCAGGATCTCATTGTGGTCTCAGTACTGCACATTTTTATTCACACATTTAACTTCATTAAAGCTGAACATACAAAATTTCTTCAAATGCCTGGTCTGAAAAGTGTCAGGATTTTACTGACTGTAAGAGCACCACACAAATCCAAATGCAACTTGGACATTTTACAGTGAAAGAGCTCCTAAGCATTTAAAACTGTAGGTATTAGTTTTAAGGTTTATGCTGTACAAGAAAATCTTATGGTACTACTAACATAAAAAAGATTATTACTCCTCATCTTTTTATTTTCTAAGCAGCAACCTGCTTTTAATTTCCCAGTGCAAACATCTAAGTACAATATATATGGAATAGAATTCTTTAAAGAGAGCACATAAGAAAACATAGATTTGGAAAGCAGTATCTTACTAAATCAATAGCTTGATAAACTATAAGATGCCAGACAAACTGGAAATAATTTCAAGACTAAAATAAATAAGTAAATAAAGAAATGTTAAAATCCTGGGGGCCTGAAAATCAGATACTGGAATGTTTGATTGTGAGGGCCAATATTTGCTAACATAGGTTTCTAAACCTCTATTCAAACAGAGAAGCCCCAATCTTCAAGACTGCTAGCACAAAACCCCCAAATGTTCAGACCCAGTTAAAAAACCCTATTCAGTATGTTCAGTTACTAAAATAGGGATTTCTCATGTATTTCTAAGGAATCTTTATATCCTCTACGGTACATCTGTGTTATTACTTTCTTCTAATCTACCATAAAATACAAAATTTATTTTCAGTAGTAGCTCAATTTCAGGGACAATTCATCTAGTGAAGCATCATCTCCAAAAGAAAAGTTGGCTAAATGTGCTAACTCACTTTACATACGGTATATTTTTTGTCTCAGCATTTCCAGCATAGAAGCAGAAACAGATGCTTCCAGTCTAATTTGTCACCCAACCTCTCACTTACTCGATCTGAAAAGCATGCATAGCATGTGTACAGGCTGGAAGGAGGAAGGTAAGTAAATCAAGAGGGAAAAATGCCTGGAATATAGCGAACGTTCCTGTTGGGGGCTCTGGGTAAACTCTACCAGCAGATGGAATCAGCACAAATCTCTGCATTAAATAAGTATAGCACCTTCTGGCATACCTGATCATTGTGAAGACTACATGAAAATTAAATTCAAACTGAAGTAGGCAGCAGTTTGAGGACAAAGTATTTAGTGCACAACGTATCTTGCAGCATGCTTGCATATGGCACAGAAAGCATAAGGAACTAGATTCTCAGTTCCTACAAAATTATAATAACTGTAATAACTTTATACCATGAGTGGTGTTATGACAAGGAGCACCCATTACACTTTTACATGAGCATATATAAGCCAGACTTTTTTATTTTTACTTTTTAAAGTCAAGATTGATGCTGGGTAGTTAGAGAACAGAAAAGGTAATGTTTTACACAAAATAGTGGCTGTAGCTAAACTTTTCCATGTGCAATCCAAGAACTTCCAACATCATGTACAGTACTGAACCTGAATTCAGTGAGCTTTGCTATGTTCTATATTTTACAGACTATGTTTTGACTCAACTGCTCCCTTGGGTTGGACCAGTATTTACTGCATTCATTAATCTCTGCCCATCAACTTGTAGGAATAACACGTAAGAACAATGCTTAAAGAGGAGGTAGCATATTTCTGTTTGTCTGCTTCAATCCTGGTTATTAAATATTCATTTATAATCTGATGAGAAACACTGATAAAAATTACTTTTAGGAGATTAAATTTATAAAGCGAGAAATGCCTAGCTAAAGAGGAAAACTCCTTGGACGGTGTAATAGATCCAAATAATACCACTTGGGTCTGAAGCTAAGTAGACATACATCAGATTTGTTGAAGAAACAAAACTATTCTTGAGATATGAATTTAAGTAACCTAAAGAGCATAATGAGTTCCAATGACACATTTCTTAAATTTGCCGTTTTGGACTTAATTACAAATGCCTGTGCTTATGCACACATCCTCAGGCACCTTCATTCTGTTAAGCCTGATTAAGCAAATTTAGAATCATAGAATAGAATCATAGAATAGTTAGGGCTGGAAAGGACCTTAAGATCGTCTAGTTCCAACCTCCTTGCCATGGGCAGGGACACCTCACACTAAACCATGCCACCCAAGGCTCTGTCCAACCTGGCCTTGAACACAGCCATGGGTTGCCCAGGGAAGTTGTGAATGCTCCTTCCCTGGCAGTGTTCAAGGCTGGGTTGGACAGAGCCTTGGGTGGTATGGTTTAGTGTGAGGTGTCCTTGCCCATGGCAGGGGGGTTGGAACTAGATGATCTTAAGGTCCTTTCCAACCCTATTCTATGATTCTGTGATTCACAACTTCCCTGGGCAGCCCATTCCAGTGCCTCACCACCCTTACAAGTAAAGAACTTCTTCCTTATATCCAATCTAAACTTCCCCTCTTTAAGTTTCAACCCATTACCCATTGTCCTATCACTACAGTCCCTAATGAAGAGACACTCCTCAACATCCTTATAGGCCTCCTTCAGACACTGGAAGGCTGCTATGAGGTCTCCATGCAGCCTTCTCTTCTCCAGGCTGAACAGCCCCAACTTTCTCAACCTGTCTTCATACGGGAGGTGCTCCAGTCCCCTGATCATCCTCGTGGCCCTCCTTTGGACTTGTTCCAACAGTTTCATGTCCTTTTTATGTTGAGGACACCAGAACTGCACACAATACTCCAAGTGAGGTCTCACAAGAGCAGAGGGGCAGGATCACCTCCCTCGACCTGCTGGTCACACTCCTTTTGATGCAGCCCAGGATACGGTTGGCTTTCTGGGCTGCAAATTGCAACATGAACTGCAATTCATTCATGTTGCAATTCACATAAAGAACTTAATTACCATTGCATGTCTACCTGTCTCACTTTTGAAAGCAACAAAACCCTTTCTAGTGGAAGGTGTCCCTGCCCATGGGAGGGGGCTGGATCCAGCTGAACTTTTAATGTCCCATCCAACCCAAACCGTTCCATGATTCTATAATTTGATGATACTGCCTGCCTTTCTGCCACAAAAGAACAACTGATATGTCAGCTTTTAAAAAGAAGTAATGTCTCTGTGAGGAAAGGAAAAACTGCTGGTACACCTGCCATATAGCCTGCCTTTTTCTTTTCCTATGCAGGACTACCAGAGTGGAGCTGCTACCTATGACTCATACTCCCAGTCACTACAGCAGCACAAGCAAATAACACTTTGAAACAACTGCTGAAAATATACACATCCTGCGTTGAGGTAGTTTAAATGTATCAGCAAATTCAAGTGGAAAGATATCCGTGAAAGCTGCATTAAACGTAAATTAGACTAGCCACACTGTAAGAGAGAAAGATTCTGGAAAAGAAACTGCCACAACTTCCTAGTATCCCTAAAGTGGTAGAAAACTCTCTTTATATGCAGACTTGATGAAGGCAAGTCTATCACAAGATACAACACAGCACAAAGATTGTACAGCCACCAAAGACCACTCTTCTAGTGGCTGAAACATTTGCGCCATGAAACAGACAATATTCAACTGAACCATGGTGATATTCAACATAATCCAATGTAATCAATACCTACTCAAATAACTGCAAATATCTACTAGCAAATTACTTGTCATGATTACCCAGAGATTTTAGATTTAATTGAAGCAACTAATTCACCAGCTCAGGTGTCTCACTGGAGGCTACAGCATGTTCATGACAGTCCTAGAACTCAACATAAGCAACAGAAGAAGAATGTTGAAGTACGCAAAGAAAAAAAAAGAAAAAGAAAAAAAAAGGAGGCAGAAACAATGCTATACCAAGAACAATTATGCTTCTCTACCAAACAATTTGATCTGAAACATCAATTCTCTGAAAAAAGAACAACCATAAAGTAATCATAAACTTGTAGAAAGTTTTCTTCCTTTAATCATAATTTTTTTTTCTAGTAAGAACAATCAAATCTCCAGGATTTTAAAATGCATTTTGCTCTCCTTGTGCTATGTCAAAGTGGCCTGGAGGAAAGAACTAGTAAGAAGTCACATTTTAATTGAAATGTTATTCCCCCAAACCAGGCAGCTTTCATGCAACTCTGTCATGCAAACCTGCTATATTTAGCTATTTTCCCAATTCTACCCTATTTGAACTCACATGGTAGAACCATTCTTGAACTTATTTTTCCTTTACAAAAACTGAGTTTAGTCAAAGCCAGGATTTTTCATCTATCTCCACAGTCAGAATGGGAGACAAAACAACAGTTGTAATAGTTTTAACTCACACACAAGAACAATGGTGTCTGATGATAATTCACATTTTCATTTGAATATGTGACTATTCCCTTTGATTACAATGGTACCAGTCATTATTATTTAACATTTATATTACAGCAGTTCCTGAAGGTTTCAGTGAGACTGGGTCCCATTTTCCCTGACACCAAAAAGCACTGAATAAATTACAGGTCTGCCCCAGAGTTATGGGATACTTATGCACAAGTCCAAGTGTTTAACAGACACTGCATTACACTGGCAAAACATGCCCTCACCAGCTATATATAGGGGTGAGTGACTCTTGGACCCAACAGTATAGGGCAGTTTACCCCACTAGAGCATTATAACATTATAGCAACCACTTGTTCTGTTTTGCAAAATAAATCAACTAAAAGATCCCAGTCTTGCAAACATGACCATGAATAGCCTGCACCACTCCATCATTTGTGTGGTACAGTTCTCTTAAACCTCCATTGTGCTATAGAGCACATGTGCATACACACACACGGATCTACTATTTTTCTGTTGCAACATCTACCAACTAAAAAGCATTAGAGCTGCCACTGGGTGCCTGGATATACCAGATCCAAGCAAATTTCAGCCTTCAGCTGTGCTCAGCTGGTTAGAGAACTTGGAAGGCATTATAGGTTTGTTTTTCTGCTTATACTGATTTATAATATAAACATATCCTGACTGGTGTACAAATACAGTGAACACAAAATTCCAAGTTTGGGGGGTAAGGGGGGAGAGCGATGGCTTTTTTTTTAATTTCTCATGCGTAGGGTAAGGCCATAGGATTTTAAACACCTCTTTTTCTTCTGTTCCCTTCAGGAAGGGCTAATAAAGATACTATAAATGGGAGAGTATTTGTGTACCAGGCAAGGAAAGGATTACATGACAGAACTAAATTTCACATGGACACTTTACACCAACATTCGATATCTTTGACACAACACATAGGTCTAAATTTCTGTGTAGTGTGCAACAGAATTTCTCAAGCCCATGAAATTAATAGAAATAAAATAACATTTTTTGTGTTTTATTCCTGTTTGTGTCTGTGATGCTCTACTATAGAACAACTATAGAACAAATATACAACTATTATAGAACAACTGGGGTGATTATTTTTTCACCAGGAAAGTTATCATGCACTGACAGCTTATACTTCCGCCTGTCACATGCTCTGCTGCTCTGAGGCACTGAATAAATTATAATTTGAAATAAAACAAAAAATCAAAACAGGAACTTTTTAAGCTGCATTGAAGGAACTTTGCAAAGTTGCATTACTTGGACCTTAAACTCTATATACAAGCATTCATATATATATTTTTATATATATATGTGTATGTTTATCATTAGAGTATCATCTCCCAGAATGGACCACAACAACCTAAAATTCTTTTAAGGCTGGATAATCGTAAAATCACAGAATGGTTTGGGTTGAAAGGGACCTTAAAGCTCATCCAGTTCCAACCCCTTGCCATGGACAGGGACACCTTCCACTAGACCAGGTTGCTCCAAGCCCTGTCCAATCTGGTCTTGGGATAGGGCATCCACAGCTTCTCTGTGCAACCTGTGCCAGCACCTTATCACCCTCACAGGATAGAATTTTTTCATGATGCCTAAACAAGATCTCCCCCCTTATCCTACCACTACATGCCCTTGTAAAAAGCCCCTCTCTAGCTTTCTTGCAGACCCCCTATACCTAATACTGGAATATATACTAGTACCTATATCTGGAATACATACTAGTAATATAATACTAGAACCTAATACTGGAAGGCCACTATAAGGTGTCCTCTGAGCCTACGCTTCTGAAGGTGGAACAAGCCCAAATGTCTCAGCCAGTACAAACGTGTCAGTACAGAACATGATGTTCTATACTTTATTAGCAATTCCAACTTTTAAAACCTTAGCCACCTGAAAAACACATCCACATTCTTCTTATGCTGGGGTCTCAAAGCTAAACACAGTTTTTTCCAGGTGAAGTCTCATGAGAGTCGAGCAGAGGGGGAGAAACACCTCCCTTGACCTTCTGGCCATGCTCCTCTTGATGCAGCCCAGCATATGGTTGGCTTTCTGGGCTGCAAGCGCATACTCCTGGTTCATGTGGAGCTTCTCATCAACATGACCACATGCAGGACCTTGGACTTGGCGTTGTTGAACTTCATGAGGTTCACACAGTCTTGGTATATTTATGTTGGATTAAGTTCTCACAGTTTTAAAAACACATCAGATGTCATTTATTTAAGACAGTATAAAAAAACCCCACATTTTTTATAGTAGTTCAAGTAAAAGTAATAAGTACTTAATTTACTTTTTTCAGTATGTTAAAACACTATTAGAAACACTCAGGTGTTTGTGGGTAGAAAAGTTTTAAACTTCAGGAATCTGTGTTTTCTCCAATTCTGTGATTTTCAACACATCCTAATAGGATATGGACCATTTTAGCAGTTCTTTGAGGACAGCCACTATAAATCCCACAGTAATCTTCAAATTACAGCAATTATTTTGGCTCATTTTTTGCCAGAGTTTGTCCCTGTGCACAGCAGGATTCCTGTCTTCTTGGTCATTCTTACCTGATTTAGCTTTGGGAAGCTCTGAAGGTGTTCTGGAAAAGCATTCCTAGACAGTTGCCATATATTTGGCTACAGAGTTCAACTTCAGAACAAATCAGTAGATTAACATCACAAAGTATTACTTCTGCACTTACCCTAAGGCACGTTTTCCAGAGACACATACTAGTTGTGCCTAGCTCTGACACTGGTATCTACTTTGTTACCCTGTGATCTGTTTTAGTGAATGGAGAACTGGCCAACACAAACAATCAAGGCTAGAATTTGGCTCATATTACCCTAAAAGAGCCTGTTTCTCTCCACTGGACTATAAAGGGAGCTCTTTTTGATTACTTTAGCGCAGACATCTAACACAGCACATGTCTGAAGTTAGGTTTGATAAATCCTAACCTAAGTGAAGTCCAAGAGAAGAAAAACCCAAAACTAAAACAATTTCCTTTACTGCTAATAATAACCATAAGTATTTAAATATATGCCTTATTTACCATTTGAATTAATCCAGTATAAGCTTCCAAGACATGCTTCTTGATTAAACTCCTGATGAGTAGATTGACCCTCAGCAACTTCCATACCATGGGCAGGCCTACTCTTCATTTTCTCTTTGTTAAATGATGTACATTGGCTTAGAAACACCTTAAGTAAGCTCCCCTGCTCAAGCGACATCTTACACTTTTTGATACTTTTCCTTGATTTTTTCTTAGTTTCTAGCCCTGTCCTTGTCCTTTTGTACTTTCAGTACTTTGGGTCAAACGTCTGACTTTTTCTTCCTCACTTGAAATCCATGTCTACAGTCCTGGGTCAAGGAGAATCTCACGTTAAAAAGGAAAGTGCTTAAAAAGCATTGCTGCATTTTTTTTTAACAGTACTATAAAATTATATGGTAAGAACAGATGCTGTTAGGTACATTGAGTAAACTACCACTATTTTAAAATCCTAATAGAGGAATTTTTTCCCCAAAAGATATTATACAAATATCACGTTTACCAAACAGCCAGGCTGTGGACATGCACCATAACTTTGTGGATTTTATTCATTAGAATATGAAATTTGCCCTTTGTGTCACATCTATACCACATTTCCCTCTTATGTTTTTCAGCACTCAGCCTGTAAAAATTTTACTGCCTCAAGCCCGCTGGCTCACACGCCATGTAACTCCAGCCTGGCAGTAATGAGTAAGCCATGGTCTAAACTTCTTACTTCATAACCACTGACAGTCAGCAGATGTGTGCAATTCTCTGACCCCTGTGAGGATATAAGGTTATGGCTGGCTTGAATATTCTTCCTTTTTCTCCCCTCCTAAAAACAAAGTTTGGTTGTACCATCTTCTCATATATGCACTGACAACTATCGCAGAAATTGAACCTTGCTAAGTAGCTTTCCCTCTCTCCTTTATGCAAATTCATGCACATTTCTTTTACTCCTTTTTCTCTTCCTTTCTTCTACAACCTCACTTCCTTCCCAGCCCTGTGTTTATACTTGCTGTTTTATAATGTAACTTTTCCAACTCTCTTGTGTCTCTTTAGGGATGGGGAAAACTGAGAACTTCCTCACACATTATGCATGTGATTCCATAAATATCATACAGTGACATGAAGAATTTTTTTTCACTCCGTATTTTTCCACCCAAAACCAAGCTGGATCTGCAAGAGCAGATTAGTTCAGGCTTAGCAATGTGGGAAAAAAGCAGGAGAGAACAAGATGTCTGATCAAAGATGTAAATTAGTTTCTGTAAAAAGATTACATACTAGCATTTACCAGCCCAGGAAAAAAAGAGATGACTAAGGAGGAGCATGATGGAAGTCCATCACACCACATATACAGAAGTTGTAAAAGACTAGAGTTGGGCAAAACAGCAATCAGAGGACATTAAACCAAACCAGCTGTTTGAACTCAACACAGAAACAGTGAATCTTTACACAACACTTGTGTCAGTAGGGCAGCTCTCTGATCATAGTGAACAGATATGATGGCCAGAATTAACACTGGTTCAAAAGGCAACTAAACAATTTTATAGAAAAGACCAAAACAGTATGTCTTGTGATGCCTCCACTGAGCACAGTACCACACGAAAATGCTATTGTGTATTTGCTCTACCCTGATTGCCAGCATTGCTCACCAGCAAAGACAGATGGTGGACAAAGAGTGCATTTTTATTTGAACTAACAACCCATCCTTAAGAAGAAAGCAACCTTAAGGCATGTTTGCAGGTCAAACCGGGCTTGCGAGTTTGCTATGTTAGATTCAGACTGGCTTAGGAGAATTCTCTGTTTCATGGTCTAAGGCAGCACAGATACTTCAAATGAGCTTTTCCAAGAAGGTAGTAATCTCTCACACCTGTGTAACAGCAGATTTTCCATGATCAAAATTTAACAGCACATTGAGTTATATAATCTTGAAACTGTAAGAGTGCTCAGTTTCAATTGCCAGAGTGTATTCAAGTACTGCCTATGCCCAAACATGCCTAAATAGCAGAAAGCACATACAAATGCTTCAGCTATTGTAGATGTATGACAGTATATAAACTTTGCAGTCACAAGATTCATTTGGAGAACGAGTGGGGACAATTTTGAGATGCTCGAACATTTCCACAATTGTAACTGCAGTGCAGAGAGAATGTCAGATCTCAGTACTTTACCTTCATAAAATTTTGTACCCCATGTACAGAAATCTACATTTATATTAAGACCTGGGCTTTGAATTTTGGAAATGGACTGCCGAAACCTGCAGGACCTACCTGAACAGGCTTAGTTTATCCTCCAGTATCCACTGCCAAGCATGCAGCAAACACTCCTCTTTCCTTATTCAAGTCTTAGAGGGTTGTCTGTTGAGTGAAACTTTTACTAATGATATTTAAGAGAGGAGTGGTGCACTCCACAGTGTTAGTGTATAATGAATCTTCTGGGTAAAAGTATGTATAGCTTCCCCCTGCCTGTTATGCTTTAAGAAAGCAGTTTGCTAAAAATAAATATTGTTGGAACAGCTCTATTACTGAGTTAGATATTTAATTAGAACAGGCCCATCAATTAAAGATACTCTAAATTCATATGCCACAAATGTTCCTGCTATTCAACCAACAGGGTGTTTCAATTGAAGATGTCTCAAGAGAATAATGTTGGGGCTTTTTTCCTTGCCTATATAACTTTTTTGACTTGGATTTGACGTGTTTTTCTCCATACTATCAATACTATGGTAGTGCAAAGACCTGTATCCAAATGTGCAGCAGCACAATTTTGTTACATCCAATTCAAATTTCTCTGAGATATGAAAACTACCTGTTGAAGTAATACTACTCTCTGTGCTAAATAACTATTTTTTGAACAGCTGCCCTGCAGCAACAGAACACACTTCCTCTTCCATTATTAAAAAATTATTCAGTCCCTTCATAGGAAGAAAAAAAAATAAAAGGAGGTCGAAAAGTACAGCCCAACAGCAACAGAAAACCTCTGAAGTTTTTTTTTCCTAAGGAATTAACACGAATCAAGGAGGTATTTTTCTCCTCCGTCCTGATTTCTGCCCCTCTAGCATGGCTCAGTGCAGAGAGACATAGCACATGGTTTGGTGAGAGCACAGCCTCTGCAAAATCCTTTCCACTTACCCAGCAGCTGGACACAGCCCTGATCAAAGTTATATTTCTCTGCAGAATCCAACAAGTTTATCCAGCCAAAAAACAGACAACAAAATCTTTAGCTTTAAGCCTCACAACAGCTTTCACAGAGTAGCACAGAACAGTTCCAAAATATGAATCCAATTGTTCCACCAGCAATGCAATCATTGCAAGAAAACACGAAGTGGAATATACACAGAAAATACATCAGCTTTTTTTTTTTTTTTAAAAAATGTCTGTCAAATACAGGATGTGACCAACTCTGAAATACAAGATGTGGATCACTTTCATAACTCCAACCACTATTTACTGTAAAATGAAGGAAAGTTTGCTAAAATTAAGAAGCTGAAAGCAGCATCAGTTCTTTACTTTTCCAAATCCACACTCAAAATCATTATTGAAATTAAGATCACAGCACAACATAAAAATCAGGCAAAGCAAAACAGCTTTACTGAGTCACACCACCTTAAAAGATTCAAGAGCCCCTGAGCGCACAGCCCTAGAAATGGAGGTTAGGGTTAGGGTTATTTTTCTGCAGCTTGACCAAACTGTTTTAAAAATGACTTTGAATTAAACAGATGCTAAGCATGTTTACAGATGATATTTCAAATTAAGAGTAGTTTACTGCAATTTAAACTGGGGAAAATGCACTTTAAGCTAAGTTGGTAGATGCTATTCTCAAATGCGGTAAGTGTTTACACAGAGTTCTGTACCAATTCAGCTTCATTTAGGCACCACTTCTCAGAAAAGCAGCATCTCTGCATGGCCATACATCTTCCCTGGAAAAAAGGCTATGTGTAATCCTGGCATTTCCTTACCAAAAATCTTTCCCCACTCTTCAAATACATAGCCTCAAGCTCCTCATATGTTACCTACCGACTTCCGTATCTCCGGCCTGTGCAGAAAGAAGCAACCTCCAAGTGAACATGTTCATGTTTTACGCAGGGTAGGACCTGACCTCAGCAGCTTTGACCCAAACAGCTGTAGCTGTTGCTCCAAAGGAGGGCCCGGGCCGAAGCAGAGGGCAGCACTCAGCAGCTACATCCCAGCTGACACCAGTGTTGGCTGCATGAGACTTCTCAATTTTCTCTAGCATAAAGACAAACTACTTATGGTTAATCTGTTTAACTTCAAACTGTATCAAAGGAGGGAGTTTCCATGCCGCCAGACATGTAACAGCTGAGAGCTAGAGCGCACACAGCCTTTCCTCCTAACTTACTCACATTTTTACAGTTTGGATCAATATGCAAATTGTTTTAAAAAGGGAACAAACATGAAATGACAATTTAAATGAAGGAAAGGAAATAAATACACTACTTCTGGCCTTGGCAGAAGGTCTTTTTTTCTACTCTAAGAAGCCTAGATACATGCTTTAACTTTCTGTTGGTAACAAGTTTCAGTATTAGTCAAACCCAAGATGTGTGCTTTACTAGGCTGAAAAATAAAACCCAACCTCAAATGTGTTGACACTAACAAGAGACCTTGAAGCAAGGACATACAAAGACAACAATTACCAATGATTTTTCTACTCCTGTTACCAGGAGGCTCTTAAACTGCATGCAGAATGTCATCTTAATATCATTACTTCAGAGTTTGGGGATAGACTTCTATGTTAAAAGCCCCAAATATAGTTCTAGTAGTGAACACACATCTGTCAATCTGCAATGGTAATTACCACAATAGCGTGCTTGGACATATACTATTTTAAACTGCAAACAGGTGCACATTTTCATGTATGAACATACATCCTCTTCAGGGAAGAGTTTGGTCCTGATAACTTAAAATATTTCCTCTCCTCAAATGACTACAAGGACTAGATAAAATCAAAGGTCTTTGCACAGATGCAAATAACGTTATGCAGTCTGAAAACAAAGAATCACATTTTGTTACTACGATGAAAGTCTGTAAGTTGTCAAAAACAACTGCAAAGATTTGCAGCAAGAAGCAGGCTGACCAAAATAAATGGCAAAAGCAAAGAAATAAGCTTTCAGGTCTGAAAGATCATATTCAACTCTAAACCAGAAGTAACCTGGATTTAGAGCTAAAAGCACTGTGAATTGCTGAGTTTATCATAATTCAATTGGCTTTAACATACAAAACACCTGAGAGCGAAGGATGGTTGGCACAGATGGTGGTGGTGGGGGGGTGACGCTGGCAAGTAGAGAGTAATTAGAGAGTTAACCACTGCAGGAAATGGAAACAGGTAATTACTACCTTTGAACACTGGAAGACCAGAGGGGTGATGTAAAGAAAATCATAACATAGCATAAACCTAATCTCTCTACTGTGCCCATGATTTTATTCATCTAGTAATTACACAGTTCAGTTTATCTTATTTCCTGAAGATCTTTTGGAAGTCTTCTTGACCCCTTTAAGTGCAGTATCATCATAGTTGGAAAGTGTCATTTGTATTTTTCATTTCTTTGTACCCAAATTAAATTCTTCAAGGTCTGAGTAAGACTGTTACTTAACTCTAGGTCCCTTCTGAGCAGGCAGATGGGTGGAGTTAATAAGCTGGAATTAGGTAAAGGGATGTGAAAAGCTCTAATTCAGATGCAGTACCATTCACCCCAGTGAAAACACCACAAAGCAGTAAGATGGCTTGTAAGACCCTCTTGGCATTGCAAAGGGTGGTGGCATGGGCAGATATACAAAATGCCATGGAATGCCACTGACAAATCTAGCTGCAAATCTAGCTGGATGTGACACCAACACTCCAAGAAAGATACCTCTAACAAGATCACCATGATGACCGAGTTGCCTATACAAAATCATAGAATAGTTAGGGTTGGAAAGGACCTTAAGATCATCTAGCTCCAACCCCCTTGCCACGGGCAGGGACACCTCACGCTAAACCATGTCACCCAAGGCTCTGTCCAAACTGGCCTTGAACACCACCAGGGATGGAGCATTCAGTTTATATGCCTTGTATGCAACCCTGCACGTAAATGCAGGGATGCAGCATTATATTTAATCCCCAGATGAAATTCCTGTCCAGAGCACAAAGCTACTCTGTTTACAGTGCTAATGCAGGAGTAGAAGTCCTATAAATTGAAGTTTTGGATTTTGTTTTCTACTAACTTCTTTCAGCACAGAATATGAAACAGCACCCACTAATAATCATGATTCATTTGTAACACTAGGTCTGTGGCACACAATCCCATGTGTCATTACTGCTTTTCCTGGTTGGCATTTAATGCATCAGTAAGTATGCCTTGTTTCCCTCAAATAAATTTTATTGTATTTTATCCAGAAAATACCTCAGAATGATTGCACTTATGAAAAAAACCAAAACCGAATCTTTCTGTAGCGCTCTTCAGACTTCACACTGTGCTACTACAGAAGAAACAACATTTGCAATCTAAGCAAGGTTCAGGCAGAATATCCCTAAAACAGAGATGAAATGACATATTAGCCATTTTTCTGGTTAGAACAGTACCCTTTGTTTGTTGGCATTTTTTGTAATCCTATCATCATTTTGGTTTCCTTATGTGAAGGAGAAAAATCAAACATAGTGTCTTTGTAATCATTCAGAGCCTATGTAGCATGCCTATGTAGCATACAACTGAACAGCAAAGACCTTATGAAGTAAAAGCAGATGGACTACATTATGTACGTGCCCAGGCATTTTAGGAGAGTATAGGAAGAATTCCTGGGCAGTGGTGACCATAGAAGAACTTGTTTCTCTTGTGTAAACAATGTTTTCCCCAACAGCTGTATTCCCCTTCCTGTTTATTCTTTTCTCCTGCAGAATTCTCTCAGTTCAGTCACATCTGCATTTCATTTATTTTTAAAATATATTTCTTTAGCTATTCTTCTACCCTTTTCAGATTAGTGAGGCTGAGGAAATTTTCAAAATCTCATTTCTACTCTCACAACCTATTGCGTTTACATCTTTACACTTCATTTAGGTTCTGAATTCACATAATGACCCACATGGGTTAGGGTCTTTGCCCATACAGACCAGTTTGCCAGGTTAGAGTTTTCATGTGAGCAACAGAACTTGTCTAGGCAATCACCTTTTCTCTGTGATTTTAAGACAAAACCACAGCAGAAAAATTAGCTGAAAACAGTGTTCAACTGTTCCTTTTTTAAGAAAAGGAAATCAGTATTACATTTACAGCTTACATGTCTATAATGATTAGAAGTAAGAAAAATTCCTGAAGCTTAATTTTTGTCACATCATGTTTGAGAGTGCCTTTTTTAGTATCTGGGCTAATAATTATTATATTAAAGTTGAACTTAATATTACTATTGATTTAAATCACTGATTTTAATTATTAAAATATTGGCAGTATTCTGTTGAAACATTACAAGTTTGCTAGTTATGTGAACAGAAATTTTTAGGATATGTCTGCCTGCCTTTTCTTGAACTAAACATAAGTCTGAAAATGCACAATTACACCAAGCCTAGCTTTTTTAATTTTAACAAGGTTACATGAAACAAGGCTGTTAAAAATATATTGTATCTGTAGTCTAGCACTTCATTTTACTCTATTTTACAGCCACTTTGCCAAGTCTCACCTCAGACTGTTCTTTCTTAAAAATAACTGAACAGATGATGAACTGCCTCTCAAGGGCAAGCATCAATCTTTGGAAGCAACTATACTCTACAAGCAATACCTATTAAGATGATGTAATCTGTTCCAAGAAGCCTGTTTCTATTTTTAAGTGGCATACTTTTATGCTTTTAAAAGGGCATCTCCATCATATATTGTTACTCTGTTTTTAACCCAATCAGTGATATTTAATATATAATGAAACAGCTTCAGCAAATCATTGACTTTATCTTATTGCCTACCCCAATTCTTACAACTGGTACTTGAAGTGGTGAAGTTGCAAGACTATAAAATGCTTACACTGTGAAGAACATCTCTGCTTAAGGTCATGGTTTCAAAAAAGGTGCATCTTTCACAGCCACCTTAAAATGCTTGAGCATTTTGTATTTAAAGTATCTTGAAATGTTTTATTTTCTCCACTTAATGTTATTGAATTTAACATTGGAGAACCTGGAAAAAACATTACAGCAGAAACTGCACAGAGAAAACACACTCAGTGTTGAAACTCCATCTGCTTTTACAAGGAGAAACAATAATGACAAAGCAAAACCTACAATTTTGTATAAAAAGCACTTTGTGTGTGCTTTGTTTTTGACTACCAAAATTCTAGGAAAGTAATTAAATTTAACATTTCCAACACCATATATTTTCCTATTTAAAAAAAAAAAAAATCTTAAAAAATAATGTTCTTGCTGCTGTTCCCTACCAGAATGAAACCAAACACACCCTTGGTGGCACAGGCATGTCACAAGAAGTGGTATGTGTAGGTGTTGCTTATCATCATATTGTAAGAGCATGCTGTTATCTCTTTATCTTTGCCATCACATTGCTACACTAAGAGGCGGATCTCAGAGTGCAGTGTGACACCATCTTGCTAATTTTAGAGTACACAACTCTCTTGCAGAGATTAGTACTGGATCTCACCTATTCGTCTGATGAGCAGCAGCAATTCAAACCAGCAAACAGATTGGGGGAAGGAGTGGGATTTTGTTTATTTAAGGAAGATTTTGAACAAAGAGTGATAAAGATGGATTATCAAAGGGATAGACTTTAGCATCTCACATTCCTAATGGGTATTATGAAAGCCAACATTATTTTTCACATTATAGTACCATATATATATATCTAATGTGTGGTCTACTGAAGCTACTCAAATCTTTCTGATTTCTCCAGAGCACAACAATCATCATCCGCTCTCACATGAAAAGGCCTACATTTGTCACCTAAAGGTTGATTTAAGTTTTCCAGGTGCAGTTAACCTTGGAATTTAATGTAGAAGTATAACCTAAAAAGAAAGAGAGTCAATGGCTGTCCACAACATTTTTTTTCTAAACTTTTTTTTCTCTTTAATTTTTTAAAAATGAATAAAGTTGGTAAATACTGACTACCAAAGCTGGCTCTAAGTATCAGTCACATTGCTATTTGTAACTATGGCAGCTGACTCTATTTGTTACACCACTGCAACTGCAAGGGCCAAAGACATTTTTCTTGAGATGTTGGTATACTTTTCTATTTGGAAAACCAAAGGCTTTCCAGATCAGTATCGTCTGCAGATGTAATTATCATTAGCACATTTTCTTTTGGTTGGCTTTTTAATAATTGAACTAGAACACCAGCAATATCCATAAAACTTCTAAGAGTGTCACCCTCAACTGAATTATATTTTTTAAATGTAGAAAAACACTTGGAAAATATATTACAAATGCACAATTTTGTGCTGGCAGGAAGAAAGTTTAGTTGATCTTTAAGGTATTTTCCATCTTTATATTCTATGAGTCTCTGAAACTTTGTTTAGTGTCCCTCAGCCAATATTCTCCGCGCTCAGCTCCTGAGAGCTCGTTTTTCTAAGCAAAGTTAAATTCATTTTTCCAGTAATCACACACGAGGAACTGCAAAAATCCAGATTTGCAATTTTTTCCTAATTTAATAATTTTATTAAAAATGAGAAATCACACAAAAAATCTGTAATGTTATTTATAAACCTGTGTTGTTTACTTAGTCTTTAGTTTCTTAGCCTCTAAATGCCTACAGATTCCCTTTTCATTTTTTTACCAGGAACTGAAATTAAATTTACAAGGATGGAAACTGCAAAGTCTGTTCTTATTTCAAAGATCAGCATCATATTTGTTTTTAACTCCTTCCCTAATTTGTTTGTTTGGGGTTTTTTTGCATTTTCTCAGCTCTCCAAGAGTTTTCAAGATGTAACAGACAATTAAAAAAATAATCCTCCAGCACATTTTCACAGTGCCTCCAGGTTTGTAGGTTTTAAGCTGATGTTAATGGACAGGCAAGTAGCAGATGATGCTGTAACACAGTATAGCCCCTTCATCATCACACAAGCCAAAATGCACTCATCTCAGGCAGTGCTAATAGGCCAGGGGAACAGAGGTGCGGGTACCGAGACTTCCCTGTAAGTCTGCAGCAGATGTATCTTACCCATACTTGCCGAGATCTTTACGATGAATACATATACTTCAGCATTTCCCTTCTGACCTTTTAATCAATGGATTTATTTAGATCTTCATCTTTATTCCCCAGCTGTCCCCATAAGCTTTAACTGCCATTTCTTAAAAAGATATTTAACAGAGAATTTGCATAGATCAGCCACTCCCTACATTAGTACATTTACAAAAACAACAGTTTAAGGTACTGTTATATCATTACAAAAAATTATTACAAAAACAACAGTTTAAGGTACTGGTGTATCATTACCAGTTCTTGTTGAACCTCCCTCTTTCTCACTTCCTTTCCTCTCCCTCTCCCTCTCCTCTCCTTTCCCTTTCCTTTCCCTTTCCTTTCCTTTCCCTTTCCTTTCCTCTTTAAAGATTTATCTTAAAAATGCCATTTAAGGGCATTAATTTTGTTTCAAGTACGTGGAGTGCTACAACTAGGAAGAATTTGAGCTACACTGTGCCTAAACAAGTCAGTTGTAAGTTTTCAAGTTTCCTGACAGCTGCGTGCAAAGTAAAAGCTAGGCAGTAAGGGTCCTATTATCATTTAGGATCTTTTTGGGAAATATTCTGACAGTTCTCATCTGTGGTAGGATCTATTCCACTTCCTTAACACTTCTGAAGTAGTTCAGAGCTCTGCACTGTGAGGGAGGACCTTTCTGATCATCCAGAACAAGCCATGCTCCTTGTTCTCCTCACAGATCCCATGCAAATATATTGATCAAAATCCAACTCTTTTTCCAGATAGTACCCCATCTAATACATACTGTTTTACAAAATCTCATATATGTTGTAATATCCAAATACCACAGAGATAGATACAGGATTTACATTGTATGCCAAGCAGATCAGTCTCCTGGCATTTACTTAGCTCTGCAGCAACCAGCCCATGCACCACTCCTTACCCTTAGACAGCTTCCAATCTATTCTTTATCCCATCTGAGCTTCCTTTGGTTCACATAGCAGCAGAACTCCCAGAAAAGCAGTTTTGGCAAAGCAGAGAGGACCAGACAACAGGGAGAAACAAAGCCCAACCCTTCAGATACCCAGTTCTCAGTACACTGCTACAGCACATCGTATCTCAGGGATGCCAGCATGGTCACTGAGTATTTACAAAGACACTCCAGCCTGAGAATGAAGGGGAAGCAGAAACCTAGAATAATGATGGAAGTGAAAAACAAATAAAGGAATAATACGCTCTATCAATATAGCACAATATATGTCCTGCCATGTTCTCTCACTTTTAACCTGCTATATGTGGCACTGTAATGTCTAGGTTTGATAAGAAAGTCTATATCGCAGTGTATAAACATCTGAGGTAGCTTAAATAAGTAAAATTAAACAGCAGAGTCTCTTCTGTGTTCCCGTAGGCTGCACATAGTAGGCTGCTGGTATCATAGCTTATCACTCTGCACACTGGCATGCTCCTTCTCAGAAAATGCATGTCAAAGTTTAAATTTTTCAGAGCTAGAGGAAGGACACCAGGGGACTATCAGCACTTGGGCAATTTGGTCTATATTTTTGCAACAACATGGCAGAGCTCATGCTATACTGTACAGCCATGAGACAGATAAAACAACCTGGATTTAAGAAGCTTAAAAATCTGATGAGTGGTGGAGAATTTGGTAAAAGGGTATTAAATTATTCAAATAATTTTAAATATTACATCATTGCCAAGATGCTGTTTAGATCCTCTCAAGCAACACTTCAAACTGTGAAATTGGTGTGGAAGACCTCTCTATCTAGAACAGCACTGGAGTATCCATAAAAACTTTCAACAGAAACCAAAAACAAGCAAGCAAACAAACAAAAACAAACAAACAAACAAACAAACAAAAAAAAACAAAACAAAAAAACCCAACAACTAAGTTATACAGCATTTATAGAACTCTGCAGGGAAAAGTAAATACTTTATCCATTTCCCTGGTTTGACTCAAGTAGCTACAGTCACACAGATATCTTCAAACAACAATGTAAAAGGCTGTTCTGCAGTGTTCTGGGACACTTTGAAAGTGGTAGTATTGCCAAGTCTCATGTTTTTAGACTGATGCCTTGAAAACAGCATTAGAAAATTCTTTCAAGCCCCTCATTGTTTTGAAAGACAGCTACAAAAACACCAGTGTTTTAACTCAGGTTTTATCCGTTCTGAAAATACTGGCTCAACTATTGATCTTTTAGCCTGAGCTATTCTGATGGAAAGTATGAAAAACCCATATGGATTGATTTAGCTTTGGTCTCAAAAATCAAGTACTGTATCTGTATACATAATGACACACTTAGGATTACATTATAAAAGACCACATTCTCCAAAAACAAGTCCTGCAATCAAGTGATAAAAACATTGCTGATGCACTAGGTGCATAAAGATCACTAAACCAGCACTGTTTACCTGAAATAAAAAAGATGTTAACTGAAGTAATACTTAGGATTTTTACAATTCGAAGTCTGAAGAAAACTTAAGTTCAAGTGCTCTGACAGGAACAGCTTCATTAACTGCTTGCTGCTGTATCACCAGATATGCAGCTCCAGATCAAATACTTCTCTCTGTTGATGGTATATTTTAGAACCAAAACCCTTACATCAGTAATTACGGTATCTTTCTCAACACAGAACTAGCGTGACTTTGTAAATCATTGTAACAGATCCAAAATAAATCCTAAAATCCCAGCATTACACTGCCACACTATGGCACAATTAAGTTCTGCAAGCAAGAATAGAACAAGATGACAATAAAAATAACTCCTTTAATTATTTAGGACTACAGTATCCACCATTAGTTTTGTTTGCCTACCACATTTGTAAAGCACTAAATCCGAACTGTTGTGTCTTAAGAAACAGCTAGCTAAGTACATTATGCTTGAGGAATTTTATTTTTTTTCCCCAAAATGAAAAAAGAGAAAGTTTACTTTCTCCAAGTGTTAAAATCTTCAAAGACTAATTTGATATGCCTGTTGCACAGATGGAGTATGTAGGAAAGTGGATACCAAGGGCATTTCTTTACTCTGTTGGCTACAAAATACAGAGCTTTTTGTTCCCTGCATTACAATGCAATCTGAAAGGTTTTCGGTTGACAGCCAGCCGGAGGAAAGAAAGGTTCAAAAGACCTTCTTCAAGTTTTGGGTTGTTTTGGTTTTCTTTTAACTATTTGTGGTAATGCTACGCAATTTTAGAATCTACATTATTACTTTACGTCAGAATATAACTCATTTCAGACTCAAAAATATTTCAAAATACTTAGTATTTCCATATTTTTACTACTAAGTTTTGTAAGACCTTTAAAAAAAATACCCAAAAAGCCTGAAACAAATATTTTTGCTGACCTTGAAGCACAGCAACTCAAGATGGCTGAAATTTCACATCTAACTTTTTAACTACAGCAGATCACTGGACAAAGCATACATTATTTTAATTACTTTGCCATTTATATAATTTATACCTTCCATAGCATTTGTTTTGCAAGAAAGCTATAAATCAATTTTGTATGACCATTACCAGTACTGCTTTATTCAGTCTAACATTCCACTTTTTAAGTGTTTTTCTAATAAATCAAACATTATACATAAGCAATTGGCTGAGGCCAAGATCGTACCAATTATTTTACCTGCAAGGACTTGCCATTATAAACATTTCCCACAAGGCATAATAAAACACATCTGGTGCCACAAGACCTACAGGAATATCCTATACTGAAGCATTAAATAAAGATTAGATGACTAGCTGGAGTTTCATTTGTTCCACCCCTCCCTTAATTGCTACTGTCACCACTTCAGTTTACAAAAAATGGCATAGCCTAGATGTGTGCCAGTGCTTTCCCGTTAGGGTGGATTATTCAAGCTTTTAAAATCACAAATTAAGTATCTTTTGTCTCCAAACACTTTCAGCCATGGATTACTTAAACCATGGATGAACACTGTTTTCTCTTTTGTACATTATCTGTCTTTAAGCCACATGCACATACACTTTAATACAATTTTTGGTTTTAGGCCTCTGCTTTCAATCATCACACAAATCCTGTAAAATTTTTTACTGCCTTTACTCAAAGCACAAGCCACCACCATGTTATACCTAGGATCCTACCTCCTCCTAATAATCAAGATGTATAAACAACAAACTGTGAACATTATAGTCTTCTGACAAAATCAAGCCTCACAAGCAAATCTGAAGTTCTCATGAGTGTTCTTGAACTGACTGTGACAGGATGAGTCCAAGTAAATTCTACACTTACACCTGGTAGCAAAATTGCAGACTGCCAGACTGTGATTTTTGGAAGCCCTTTTGGAGGAGAGGAATTTAGCAAACTTGAGTGATACTGAATGAAGATTTATGGAGAATGCAATATTAGCAGTTTTAGTGTTTAGCAGTTGCCCAAGAGTCATGCTGGACTGCACGAGGAAATTGAAAACAAATTCCAAATTTGCAACTCCTCCCCAAAATCAAACAGCTAATTTTGAAAATGTTGGTCTTTAACTGCACCAAAAAAAATTAGCAGCAGACCCTGCAGCATTTCTGTTACTCTGTACTTTTTATTTGCAAAAATAAGTTTTCCCTTCCCCAGCTGACAGCAGTCGTATTTTCTTCCATTTAGTCATTCAGGCATCACAACTAAGTACTTAAAATCAGATAACCTACTTTAAATTTTGTATTATTTAAATTAGAAAGCTTTAGGCTGAAGTTGAATAGACTACTGAAAAATGACGTTTCTTAGTACCGTATCTTTCCTCACAGCATACTCTGTGAAGGATACTGTATTCTGTATCAGGCTAATTGGACTCCTGTCACATGGAAAAGATTAGTTACAATAAATTGCATCCTTAGTGCTGCTGAAATTTGTCTTCTTTGAAAGAATTAAAACTATGCTTCATTGTCACTCATCAGGCATCCCCTTCTAGGGAACTACAGGAAACTTCATACCTTCCTGAACTTTTCCATCTGCTTATAAAGATCTGGATCCAGCTCCTGAGATACATCTTTCATCCAGAGTAGAGCCCCTCTGTATTCAGTCCGATACTGTTCCATTCGGTTTACTGTTAGAGAAGTGTCTGAGATGGCCCTGTACCTGAAAGTCTCCACTTCTTGGTATAATCTACTCAAAGGAGTACGCAGCGCTAATCTGGAGGAAGGCATGGAGGAAAGAAAGGAAGGAGAAGAACATGTCAAAAGAGTTGTATTAATCTGTCTGCTTTTGTGGAACAAGTACTGACATATTAGTAGCAATCAAAAAACCATACACTGCCAAAACAGTTCATTTAAGTGTAGTCCATGTTCAGATGGCTCTGCAGCTCAGCTGGGGGTACACGTGAATGGATTAAATTTGTATGAATATTGTGTTTGTAATCTTCCTGTTCAAGTAGTGACTTTTCACTTACACACGCAAGTAAACAAGTAACCTCTTCTAATGTGTTATCCATATTTTAGTTAGCCAAGCTGCTTGTGTGTATGCTATTACCATTCCTCTTCACAAGCTGGACTCAACAACTCTAAAAACATACCTGAGGTAACTATTACTGGATACATACCACAGATGTATAAGGATTGCCACATTAAGCCTCACAAAATGCACTTCCATTAGCTTTTCAAGCTTCAAATGTAAAGGTAAATAAAGAAGTCATCTATCAAGTAGATAATGATCTCATTCCTCCTCATTTATTTATTTATTTATTTTAGGAATCTGAACAATGCCTTTGAAAGACATTTAACTTTTGGAAGGATTTAGGCATTTTTTTAAACATTTCTTCCAGCAACTACGCTTTAGAAAGGCAGTAGGGGATATTGCTGTCTTCCCTATGTCATCACTTTGGCTGCTAATGTGATCTCAAAACTAGATACGACTACTTTTGCTTTGCTTCCTCCTGCTGGTTCTGCTTTCCTCTTGGTTGCCAGCAGCCACCTCACTGAAATGGGTTCAACCGGTTCTACAGCAGTGTTGAGATAGTTTAACGTGTTACTTAGCAACTTCCTAGACATAAGAGAATTCCTAATTTCAGCTCCAGTAACCAGTGAATTGTGTCTTCTTGATTTTTAACTACCGAGCTAGCTATTGGCATACAACATAAATAAGAGCAGTACAAACTCCATGACCTTGGAGATGGCTCAAGAAGAGAAGCCAGACAAACAACTGGCTTTATTTTTATGTGAGTTTATTTTAAAAGTTGCTTTAAAAATGCATTAAGTGAGAGATACAATAAAATGGGAACTTGTTAGTGTACTCCTTCCCAATTTTTTCTCATTCTACAAAAACTTACCCAACCCTTCAAAGGAAAATTCGGTTTATGTAGATGCGTCATACACTGGGATTTCTATAAACATTTAGACTTTATAAAGAAGGAAACCATCATTGCTTTTGCTCAAAGGTGCCTTACATGTGTTTTAAGGATCCCACTCATGGCTGTTACTGGATGTGCTAATGACCAAATTCTAATCCAAGATAAACATGGGAAATTCTCAGTGCTCTGTATGCAGTGTTTTATTTTGAGCCAAACAGCTGCACTGTTAAGCTAAAGCTGGAAAGTATCACAGTAGTAAAAAGCCCCCAAAATATCCTGTAAAATATCACAGAATAGAATTTTCCGTTGCAAATGATGGTGATTTTCAAACTTTCATAGTCCCAATACTGTTAAAAAAAAACCAAAAACCACCATAGTACTCATCAGGAATTGTTACTCATAAACTCTTTGAGCAAACACAGGATCAGTGAAACATCAAGGACTCTGGGTAACAAACATGTTTGTTCATATGTGTTACTCTGGATTCCTTACCTTTTACTGATTTGTTCCTACCCATCCTACACGACCTCAGTAGGCGTCTAAGATATTCTCCTCGGGAACTTCAAGATGTAAGGTTGCAGCAGAAACTGGCATCCTGACTCCTCCTTTCTCCTCTATTTACTTGAGGCATGAGACTACATGGGCCAGAAAAAGGCATTTCCTTACCCGTTTCCCTGCCCTCCCAGGACCCAGACACCTCCACAATGAGCCTGCTGTAGCATTTCTCTGCAGAGTGAGAAGTGCTACAAAGCAGGAGAGGGATCTGACATCAGCTCCTTTACAACCCCACTGCTAGAGATGTGTGCAGATGAACAGCTTTCTGAACTGCTGAGCTGTACAGATGCAAGCAGGGGATCTGGAGATACACAGACAACACAGCGGTCCATAAGACAAAAGTCAGGATCAGGCAAAACTACGCAGAGCAAACCATTACTATTGCAAATACTACAGAAAGGTTGGTCAGTAACAACTTTCTTATCATTTGGTTCCTCACATCTTTCAAATGAAAAAATTAATTATGCCAGTGGTGAATCAACTACAATTATCCCACATACACTGTAAATCAGACAGCAATTCTGACACATATACCTTTGCTGAGAAGAAAAGCAGAGAGCTTTTCCTGTGGCTTGCATCATTTTTCCTGCTCTCGTTTTATCCTGAGAGCCCTGCAATCGAAGAAATTTCCCCAATTCATTTTCTTCCTGAGAAAGAACTAACAAAAAATAAATGAGTGGTCAAACATGTTTTTAATAAGTTCCTAACAGCTTTAAAACAGGCTTAACATCAAATAGGTTGTTACTCTAAATCCGAGAAGCATGGCAAAAACATAATTTCATTGAATTTCTACATTTAGTAAACAGAAGATCTGATTCACTCGAGACATTTGCAGATATACTTAAGAATCACAAAATTCCATCAGTGCCGAAAGACAACAAAAGAAAGAAGAATCATAGAATAGTTAGGGTTGGAAAGGACCTCAAGATCATCGAGTTCCAACCCCCCTGCCATGGGCAGGGACACCTCCCACTAAACCATGCCATCCAAGGCTATGTCCAATCCCACCTTGAACGCCGCCAGGGATGAAGCATTCACAACTTCCTTAGGCAACCCATCCCAGGGCCTCACCACCCTTACAGTAAAGAATTTCTTCCTCATATATAATCTAAACTTCCCCTCTTTAAGTTTAAACCCATTACCCCTTGTCCTCTCACCACAGTCCCTAATGAAGAGTCCCTCCCCAGCATCCCTATAGGCCCCCTTCAGGTATTGGAAGGCTGCTATGAGGTCTCCACGCAGCCTTCTCTTCTCCAGGCTGAACAGCCCCAATTTTCTCAGCCTATCTTCATACGGGAGGTGCTCCAGTCCCCTGATCATGCTATTACTTCCTTGAATAAAAATACTAGGTTGGTTAGATTACACAAAGGGCTCAATCTTGACTAAAGTATCTTTCATTCATGGGTTTTAAGACTTGTTTGGTTTGGGGTTTTTATTTTACTTTTTTATCATCATTATTATTTGGTTGATTGGGTTTTGGGGTATTTTTAGTCCTATTTTACCACCTACACTGCCTCAGCTGATCTTTGGTAGCATACTTTCTTTGAAGCTGATTCTGACTTATACTACCCAAAGCTTGTTCACTTCCTTTTCTCTTGCTCTCCATTTTTCGTGCTTGACTACAGAAATTAATTTTTTGTATGAAGAATCTAGTACTTAATTTTAAAAAACATTCATTTTCAAATTACTCTGCAAGACTATTTTACAACTTTAACATTTTACACAATTCAAATACTATTTTAAAAATTATATTTCAAATATCGAAATATTTCTAATAAAGTGATTCTTTTTTAAACTAGAAGACGACAATGAATTGTTGACTACTTCCAAGCTGGAACCATGGGTCTTCATGATCTCACATCCTTACAAAAACATTTCATTATGGTCTCATCTATTAGTCTTCCAAGGCAGCTATTTCCTAAAGTAACAATTTCTTCCCACTACGAATAGTGAGAACGGCCTAGTATAATGAAAGGAGATTCCCTGAAGTCCTCATCCTTTTTCCAAATGTTGGCAGCCAAATCCAATGCAGATTCTAGTGGAATGTGCTGCATGCACGTCTTTGTGTCAAGAGATTTCACCTGCTGTTGTGGAACACTTCTTGAATACTACTTCTTGTACGCTGCTATTCTATTTTCTAATTTTACCTCCAGATCCTGAAACATTATCCCAAACTCTCTTTGGACAGTCAAAAGAAGAAAACCCAAGAAAATATGAACAACATTCCACAGAAGAAAATAAATTGAAAGATATCTCCAAAGCTGGATTCTCTTTTCCAGGCTAGAAATCACAGTAGCAGAGAATCAAACTATTGATTGCAGAGAACCTTTAGAGGTCATTTAATACAACCTGCTGCTTGAAGCTTCTTAAATGAGGTCCTTGCCTCCCCCCAATAACTGCCACTAATTACTATACACTTATTAGAGCCAAGTCAGTATTATCAAATTCATTGCAATAGCATGGATTACTTAATTATACAACTCGTATTAAGCCCAATATTCTTCAGTCAATCCTGATTAAAAAAAAAATTATTCCATAATGCAGACCCACTTATTTTAACTACTGTATTCGATCATACTTACAACAAATCCTTTTCTGATACAGTTCAATTGCTTTCAGCAGCTCCATACATGTTCTCTGAATAGAATGGAACAGCTGATATTGAAACAAAATACACAAAAAAAATTTGTAAGCGTATACAAGAAACACTGACAACTGAAATACAAGAGATTATTTTCTGTAGAAATTACTAGGATCACCATTTTCTTCTTGAACAATGAGTAATTTTTCCAGCGTGAAAGTAATTTTTCCTTATCAACTGTATTTTTCTTTCAGTTAAGTTGTCCACTGAAACTAAAGACAGACCAATCATAACTTACGAAAGAAACACAAAGACAAAAATAATTTTGGAAACAGATCTATTATAAATAGCTGATAGTTAACCAAACTACCCATGTTGGAGGGGTTTAATTGATATATTTGTATATATATGAAAGTGTAGTACAAATCTTTCTTAAAAAAAAATTGAAATAGGATAAAATGTTATCAAAATGTGTATCATGCTTATCAGGTGTAGCAACACACATAGTGAATTTTTAACACTACAAAGTCTAGTGGAACAAACTTGCATTGGTATTCCAACATAAGAAGTTATTGATTTAAACTGAGATTTTACTGGCATAGCTTCTGTTCTTTAACCAAATTTATAAAGCATCATTTTCCATAGGAAGTAGAGGGGGAAAGAAAAAAGTCAGTCTTGACTAAATTTGGGGACTGTTTCTAGGTAATAGAAAAATACTACTCTTTCTGTTTGTACATCTAAAATCTCCAACCTGTAACTTAAACCTCATCTCCAGTGTATCAAGCACTGTACAAACATCTGCAAAATGGACTTCCAGAACTGTCTCTCTTCACGATTGACTTCCTGTATATTTACACGGGTCTTTCAGACTGTGTTAATTGCACTTGAGAAGTTGTTCAAGTGAAAACATGCTTATAGCTTTGTATCTGGTAAATGCAACTTTCCCCATTTCCAACCCCACCTAACTAACAAAGCATCCTTTCTGATGAATCTGCAACACAGTAACCATGGTAGGAACTCAGGTACATATTTACAAAAGATCGTTACAGCCTTCCAGCTTGTTTTAAATCAATGCTCTTGATTTATAACCCATCATGAAAAGCCCATAGATAGAACCATCATGTTCTAAGTTCTCACTATTATAGCTAACACTACAAAGATTTCTTTCAGCTTGTATTTCAACTAAAATGTGGATAAACTGAGAATCTTAAGTCAACAATTTTCTATGAAACTGCAAGAAAACCAGTAAGGCAAAACCTTCCTCCTTATATATCAAAACAATACAGATAAAACTTAGCTGGACACTAACTTGATTACTGCACTTTGGAAGTACATTGCCTCTTTTGCTTTGTGCCAAAGATGACCAAGCTTTTCAATTTGTAGAGCCTTAATATTTTTATTATTTTTCCAGTGGGGTTGAGGATAATGAGAGTAGAGCTGTATTTGCCACACAGCAGGATTCCTTCTCTTGGTGATACTTTACAGACTGCCAGAAGCTTCTTGGGTCATGTCACAACACACCTATCTGCACAAAACCTCCAGAGAGCAGGGCCCATTATGCGCCTTGCTCCTTCTTGGCACACTGCATGTTTTTCCCTGCTGTATGCAGTTATTTTATAACTGTATAAAGAATGTCACTTGTATATACTAAGGAATACTATTAAAAAAAAAAAACAAACAAACTTGAACTGATATAAGCAAAGGATAAGAACAACTAATATAAGTACAAATGACCATCTCCTGCTCTCCTCTAACAACAAAAGGACCAAAACCTAAAAATAAGTAAGAGAGATATTTGGTTCCAAATAAAGTTTGATGGATGTGGGTTTGTGTTACAAAATGCCACTATGTTTCCTATATTTACATAGGTACTTTTGTAAAAAACTAGAAAATATATAACAAGAAAGTAATTATACAAAAGTATACATACTATTATATACTAGGCATACGCATATTAGAAGCTTGATGGAAATGAAAACATTTTAAGAATTAATGAAGAATATACATTATGTAAACATTACAAACCTCAAGTTTTGCATCCAGATCTGCATCTGAAGCCACAACATGTTCATCTTCCTTTTTTCCTGTAACTTTTATAAGGGTTTGTTTTGTTTTCCAGTATTTTTGTTGCATTTTATTGACCACAGATTTTTCTTGGCTTTGAGCATATTGGTCATAAAATTCCCTTGGATAATTGCTAGAATATTAATAAACAAAATCACAAAGGTTCAATATGATGCTTAAAAAATAAATCTAACATGCTAGATTAATACATTTCCATCAAGAATATTGCATTTGCATGCAAACGTATCCCTTCCTACCATGCATTTCCTCATTATGCATTAATAACAAAGCAATTAAATTAGTACATTAACTTTCCCCTCCTACTTTAGAAAATAACACACTGCTTTCAATTTGAATGTATTTAACATGTACTTTAGCAGTACTGCCAAATAATAAGCTGCAAAGAATTCTTCCCAATGCATTACGGAATGATTTATAGCCCACGTAACTAAATTTTTATTTTTATAACTAATAGGAGAGTTTCAAATGAACTAGTAGAGTTGCTTAGGCAGCAATCTCATGCAAATTCAGCAGTGTTGGTGTTTCTCAAATTCATTTTATGAATGGAATTAGATTACTTCTTGCCCTCCCTTTTTTACAATTGAATAATAAAGAATTAGAAGAGCACTCATCTCTTTTGAGCATGATATGTGAAAGGTGGATCTCTCACGACTCCTTTTATACATGCAATGACTACATGACAGCTGTGGGTGCGTATACACGTAATCTTTTTTCAAGGATTATTTTCTACTGACAGATGGCTCTGAATTCCTGCAGCAAACCAGCAGAATAAAAAGTGTAATCTATAGACAATCACAATCACAATCTAATCTAATCTAAATCCCACAAAGACCAACTCCCTATCCCACAATATTTAAACTGCGCCAAGATGTGTGCTTGGCAAAATCTTGGAGCACAGTCTCCTGGAAGGCATGCTAAGGCACATGAAAAGCAACAAGGTGCTTGGTGACAGCCAGCATGGCTTCACTAAGAGAAAATCTTGCCTGGTCAATTTGGTGCCCTTCTATGATGGGGCTCCAGAAGTGATGGACAGCGGTAGAGCAACTGATGTCATCTACCTGGATATGTGCAAAACATTCGACACTGTTCTGCATGAAACCCTTGTCTCTAAATTGGAGACGTATCAATTTCATAGGTGGACCGCTCGGTGGATAAAGAACTGGCTGGATGGCCGCACGCAAAGAGTAGTGCTCAATGGTGCTCAATGGCTCAATGTCCAGCTGGAGATCAGTAACGAGTGGTGTCCCTCAGGTATCTGTTTTGGGACCAGTCTTGTTCAACACTCTTTGTTGGTGACATGGACAGTGGGATTGAGTGTGCCCTCAGCAAGTTTGACGATGACACCAAGCTTTGTGGTTCGGTTGATACATTGGAGGGAAGGAATGCCATCCAGAAGGACCTTGACACGCTTGTGAGGTGGGCTGATGCCAACCTGATGAAGTTTAACCATGCCAAGTGCAAGGTCCTCCACCTGGGTCAGAGCAATCCCAGGCACAGCTCCAGGTTGGGCAGAGAAGAGACACAGAGCAGTCCTGTGGAGAAGGACTTGAGGGTGTTGGTTGATGAGAACATGAGCCACCTTCAGTGTGTGCCTGCAGCCCAAAAACCAACCGTATCCTGGGCTGCATCAAAAGGAGCGTGACCAGCAGGTTATGGGAGGTGATCTTGCCCCTCTACTCTGCTCTTGTGAGACCTCAGTTGGGGTGTTCAGCCCGGAGAAGAAAAGGCTGCATGGAGACCTCATAGCAGCCTTCCAATACCTGAAGGGGGCCTATAGGGATGCTGGGGAGGGACTCTTTGTTAGGGACTGTAGTGAGAGGACAAGAGGTAATGGGTTAAAACTTAAAGAGGGGAAGTTTAGATTGGATATGAGGAAGAAATTCTTTACTGTAAGGGTGGTGAGGCCCTGGAATGGGTTGCCCAGGGAAGTTGTGAATGCTTCATCCCTGGCGGCATTCAAGGCGGGGTTGGACATAGCCTTGGATGGCATGGTTTAGTGGGAGGTGTCCCTGCCCATGGCAGGGGGTTGGAACTAGTTGATCTTAAGGTCCTTTCCAACCCTAACTATTCTATGATTCTATGATTGTGTGCAGTTCTGGTGTCCTCAACATAAAAAGGACATGGAACTGTTGGAACAAGTCCAGAGGAGGGCCACAAGGATGATCAGGGGGCCGGAGCATCTCCTGCATGAAGACAGGATGAGAAAGTTGGGGCTGTTCAGCCTGGAGAAGAGAAGGCTGCATGGAGACCTCATAGAAGCCTTCCAGTATCTGAAGGGAGCTTATAAGAATGCTGGGGAGAGACTATTCATTAGGGACTGTAGTGACAGAACATGGGGTAATGGGTTAAAACTTCAATGGGGGAAGTTTAGACTGGATATAAGGAAGAAGTTCTTTACTGTGAGGGTGGTGAGGCACTGCAATGGGCTGCTCAGGGAAGTTGTGAATGCTTCATCCCTGGCGGTGTTCAAGGCCAGGTTGGACATAGCCTTGGGTGGCATGGTTCAGTGTGAGGTGTCCCTGCCCATGGCAGGGGGGTTGAAACTAGATGATCTTAAGGTCCTTCCAACCCTAACTATTCTATGATTCTAAGATGACTTAATAGAAAACACAGCTTTACCATTAAATCTCTTTCAGGAAGTGCTATTCCATTATTAACTTCCCCAAAAGTACATGCCTTTTGTCCTACATGCATATATAAAAAGCTGCAGGAATTTTTCAGGTCTTCAGAAATAAATGGTTGCTAAAACTTGCTATATTAAATATTCCAGGAAAATAAAAGAGGTCGAGTTTATTTTGAGAAAAGATACCCTCCACCTGTGGAGTGACAAACTGGTTCACTACCAAGACACTGCCCACTAACTCTGTTCACAAAACACAGACAGCTCAGGGATGCTACTCCAGGAGGTCTTCAGACCCAACATGCACACTGGTTCTACATATGTATTGAGACACACAGTTATGTGTGTATGTATATATATATATGTGTGTGTATTGCTTGCTGTGAATACTATGGCCATTCTGAAACCATTGGTACACATGTTCCCCAAAAGGGTAGCAAATCTGCTCTATACTGCTACTAGTGACACAGCTTAAATTGAAAAGGAAATGTCTGACAGCGATCTGTTACTTTCTTTAGTTATTTTTTAACCAGCTTTAGGACACAGTGGCTTAATCACAAAAGATATGGTAAGAAATTAAACTGGAAGTGAGCAAGGACAAAATTCAAAATGCACTTATATAAAGCAATTCTTTGCTTCTTCCCCAAACTTTGAAAGCAAAGATATTTACCTATTTAATTCTACCCAAACATTAGTTTCAAAAGTTTAAATTATTAGTTTCATTAAAATTAAAGGACATTTTGGTGCTACAGAACAAAATAAACAACACATGCAAACCATACCGTACTTCATATGAAATTCTACACAAACAAATCCTTAACAGCTCTGACAACAGACAGCCTATCAAGTCAGGTGAAGCCTATTGTCCTGGGTTCAGCAGTAGCAGTCATTTTTCTCCTTCTTAGTAGCCAGCGCAGTGCTGTGTTTTTGACTTTCAGCCTGGGAACAGCACTGATAACACCCATGTTTTTAGTTGCTGCTCAGCAATGTTTACTCTGACCAAGGACTTTCTGTGCCTCATGCTCTGCCAGGGAGGAGGGGAAGTCAGGAGGAAGCAGAGACAGGACACCTGACCCAAATTAGCCAAACAGGTATTCCATACCACAGCATGTCATTCCCAGTACATAAACTGGGGGCAGTTATCCAGAAGGGTTAGATCACTGCTTGGGTCAGGCCGGGTATAGGTTGGTGGGTGGTGAGTGGTTGTATTCTCTTCCCTTGTTATTTCCCTTACCATTATTATTATTGATGGTAGCAGCAGTGGTTTGTGTTATACCTTAGTTACTGGGCTGTTTTTATCTCAACCCGTGGGAGTTACATTCTTTTGATTCTTCTCCCCCTCGCTCTGGGAGTGGGGGGAGGAAGGGTGGGAGTGAGCTAACGACTGTGTGGCTGATTTACGGCTGGGCTTAAACCACAACAGTGCTTTTTGGCACCCAACATGGGGCACAAAGGGTTGAGATAACAACAGATCTGACCGGAGTGTGTCTAATCATATTTGTGATAAGCATTCATTGTTTCAGATTAATAGTCACTCATCACAATGCTGATTTATTGGCCCTCAAAGTTGTTGCTCTTGATCTCACAGTCTGAGTATGTCGTACCTTACTTACAGCCAGTATTTGCTGTGTTAGCGTTTATCGACTGAGGACCCTGGGCTAAGGCTCTTGCTTCATTGTACTTTATGGTAATGACTTGTAATACAATAGAATCATTGATCATGAAACTGATCTGGCTTGCATTCCCAGTATGGTCACCACCTCTATACTTTGGGGGGTATATAATAGAAGTGTTAAGCAATTACACATGTTTTTTCCCCTCTTCAGGTGGTCAGCCTATGAGGGAGACAGTCCCACACACCCTAGTGGCAAGTACAGCGGCTACTCAAACTCTGACTACAACAGATGATACAGCTACTCAAGCTCCAAGCACAGGAGCTACGCCAGCCCCAGTGACAAGTACAGCAGCATCATTTGAGAGTTCTGAAGGTTTTGAATGGCCTTTGGGTACCCTTGAGACCTGCCTGCTGATTGTGATGGGGATTCACCATGTTGGCATGCATACAGAGTGTGTTTTACCCATGACCATTTTGTCTGATCTCAAAAGTTAAGCTGAGTCGTGTTTGGGTCTTGCCTAGGGTTAAACGCTGATATAGGAGGATCAACAGATTTTTCCCAAGGCTGGACAGCCATGAGTGGCAGGGTGTGTGGGACAGTATGGGCGAGTATCTAGTCCACTGGGCCCCCCCCAGTGCTTTGGAAGCATTGGAGATGGAAGGCAGCTGTATGGAGTCCCCAGCGACAAGCTGCAGAAACTGCTGAAGGGGAGGGTGAATTATTTTGAGCCTGGTGGGCCCGTGACACTTCAGGCCATCAGGGCAGAGGTGCAACAAACAGATGGACTCATGATCGAGGGGCGGACTTAGCAATGGACACTACTGCCCAGGTTATTCACAAGCGTGAACACTGCATGCAGCCTGTCCTGCTCTGAAAGACTGTTACAAGAGATGGAGCCCAACATCATGGACTGGATGGACTCAGCAGCTTTATAGGGATTGGTCCGTGCACTAAGGAATGATCTTTTTCTCTCTCTCTCTCTGTGGATGTATATATATGCATATATATGAGATAAGAGAGATGGTATATTGAAAATGTGGGATCTGAGCCTGACGTGAATGGTATGGAACAAGGGGTGGATAGTGTCCTGGGTTCAGCAGTAGCAGTCATTTTTCTCCTTCTTAGTAGCCAGCGCAGTGCTGTGTTTTTAACTTTCAGCCTGGGAACAGCACTGATAACACCCATGTTTTTAGTTACTGCTCAGTAATGCTTACTCTGACCAAGGACTTTCTGAGTCTCGTGCTCTGCCAGGGAGGAGGGGAAGTCAGGAGGAAGCAGAGACAGGACACCTGACCCAAATTAGCCAAACAGGTATTCCATACCACAGCATGTCATTCCCAGTACATAAACTGGGGCAGTAACCCAGAAGGGTTAGATCACTGCTTGGGTCAGGTCGGGTATTGGCCGGTGGGTAGTGAGTGGTTGTATTCCCATCCCTTGTTATTTCCCTTATCATTATTATTACTGGTGGTAGCAACAGTGGTTTGTGTTATACTTTAGTTACTGGACTGTTCTTATCTCAACCCATGGGAGTTACATTCTTTCAATTCTCCTCCCCCTCCTTCCGGGAGTGGGGGGAGGAAGGGTGGGAGTGAGCTAACGACTGCGTAGCTGATTTACGGCTGGGCTTAAACCACGACACCTATATTGACCCGACATATGCTGTGAATTTAAAATATAAAATCTACAACCTCTACAAGAAGATCCCCCTGGATTATGCGAGAATAGAATGGGAGAGCTTAAAAAAAGTAGCATTACTTAAATAATAATAATTAAAAAAAAAAAATCAAACTGTTCACAAGCTAGCGTAAGGACCCCAGTTGCCTGGCTAGTTGTGTGCCTTAACTTCTGCTACAGCTGTGCAGATAACCGATATCTCAGTTTATTGGTCAACCGAAGAAAGCACTGTAATTCATCTTATGTCAAACAGCCTCAATATCTACCTCACTTGAGGTCACTAGGGATTCTGGGGGCATAGTGCAAGGAGTAAAAATGAGTTATTAATATGATGTCCGCACCAAAATTAACAATGCTGGCATTAATAGATTCCTGAATTAGAGAGTGATAAACCAGTTGAAGGAATAAGAGGAATATAATTGTAGCATGGTTTGGGTTGGAATGGGCCTTAAATATCATCTAGTTCCAGCCCACAATAATCTTTTGCCAATACACACAAATTAAGCTTCTAATTAAATTTGGAGAATTTAATGGCTCCTGTTTATACTTAAGACAGCGAAAGATTTATAATCCCATTACTGAAGCATTTGGTAGCAGTCTTTACTGGTAGATACTTGTCAATACTTTCTAAAATGGATTTTGTGTCAAGCAATCATGGACATATTTAGGTTTTGTTAAACAATCAGAACACGAAACTAAAAGAAGGATGTATTTTACTGTGAAGTTGACAACCATAGATAAACCTCTTGAAATATGACAGTTCATACACTTCTTTCTATTAAACAGGAAATCAGTAATGTGTTATTTTTCTATCTACTCAATTCACTTGTTTTGCCATTCTTTGGCAGTCTTTCATCTTTTATTTTTATTCTTTTCAAACAGAATGTCTACCAATGACTTCACATAAATACTAGGTGCCAGAATATTATGTGTGATAAACTCAGGCTGCAACAAATCAACATGCCAAACACCATTAGCTCTTTAGTAAGAGAAGAAATGACCAAGGTACTTACTACTTATGACCTTCCATGTTTCTTGTTTTCTTCAGACACTTAAATGAAATAAGAAATTATCAGTTAATACAAACATCTTTAAAACATAATGCTCAAGTTAGGCACTAGAAGGCCATTATTTTATGTAGAAAATGACAGTGTTGTAGCATTGTGTTTACCATGCTACGACAGAAAACTTTTCAATCTGTGGACCAAATGCCTTCCTCATGTAACACAGAATTCTCACTTAAATCCATGACAAACACATTTAAGTGGTGTCATGGGTGTTGCCAATTATTATGTTAGCAAATTTTCCAATTTACCTGGCATAAATTCAGTGATTTTTTTGATGAGGCAAGGCATCTTCCTCAGTCAAGTTTTTTTCACAATGTTTAAGCCACAAAAAAAGTTCAGCTACTTTTTTCACCCATGTCCCACTGATCTACATTTTGAAAACACTAGCTATAACAAATCTTAAGGCAAGGATGCAAAATTTAACCACCAGGTGTTTTTTCAATGAGGGACATCACAATTCCTGAAGACACTTGTATGCATTTGGACTTTAGATTTTAGAAGTTAATATCTCCAAGCTTGGATACTCAAGTTTCCCACTATACTTTGAGCTGACCAGACGGCACGCACATCACTTCCCAACAGTAACTGAACACACTCCTTCCAGGCCAAATTTGTAATACAGCCAGACATTCCTTATAAACATGAGCAACTGGCTTTTTCTCTGCTGCTTTCAGACAGAACTCTATTCTCCAGCATACAGCCAGCACGGAAATGGAAGCACTGCAGCTTCTCTGCAGAGCTTCTCTGAACCTCTTCCCTGCCCAACCTGTAGCTGTGTCTGGGATTGCTCCGACCCACGTGTAGGACCTTGCACTTGGCATGGTTAAACTTCATCAGGTTGGCATCAGCCCAACTCACAAGCGTGTCTACATCACTCTGGATGGCATTCCTTCCCTCCAACGTACCAACTGAACCACACAGCTTGGTGTCATCGGCAAATTTGCTGAGGGCACACTTAATCCCACTGTCTATGTCACTGACAAAGATGTTGAACAAGACCAATCCCAACACCGATCCCTGAGGGACACCATTTGGAGTATTGTGTGCAGTTCTGGTGTCCTCAACATAAAAAGGGCATGCAACTGTTGGAACAGGTCGAAAGGAGGGCCACAAGGATGATCAGGGGGCCGGAGCATCTCCTGCATGAAGACAGGATGAGAAAGTTGGGGCTGTTCAGCCTGCAGAAGAGAAGGCTGCGTGGAGACCTCATAGAAGCCTTCTAATATCTGAAGGGGGCCTATATGGATGCTGGGGAGGGACCCTTCATTAGGGACTGTCGTGAGAGGACAAGGGGTGATGGGTTCAAAGTTAAAGAGGGGAAGTTTAGATTGGATATGAGGAAGAAATTCTTTACTGTAAGGGTGGTGAGGCACTGGAATGGGCTGCCGAGGGAAGTTATGAATGCTCCATCCCTGGTGGTGTTCAAGGCTGGGCTGGACAGAGCCTTGGGTGGCATGGTTTAGTGTGAGGTGTCCCTGCCCATGGCAGGGGGGGTGGAACTAGATGATCTTAAGGTCCTTTCCAACCCTAACTATTCTATGATTCTATGATCATAGACGATACCAAAAAGAAGCTGGTCAGATGGTGCTGCTGAGAAACGGCCTTTGGTAAGACAAGGCACAGTATGAACACACCAACATGCTGAACTAAGATGTGAAGCTGGCTCAGAATGTAGGAATGGAAAAACTAGCTTTGAAGGTAATGGTGCTGAAACAGAACTTGGGCACTCATCTGGATGAGAGGGAAAAGGGGCTGCAACAGGGAAACATGACACTGGAAGTATCTAGCATGGTGCTGCTTGCAGACAGCATGGTTAGCAATGGAGTGGCAAAGGGACGGGAACAGATTGCAGGAAATGAAACACAGGAACGTGAACCACCAGAGTGCTCCCTGCAACTGAGAAGCACATGCACTTCCACTTAGAGCCAAATGGAGCCAAATCGCAGATTTCTGGTTCTAACCTCTCTGCTGTCAGCACCTGTGAAACTTCCTGGCAAAGTTCCATGAGATTCTGCAAGAGTATATCAGAGCACAAAATTTTCCTGAACTGTAATTTGCAAAGTGCTCATAAGAACTGCCAGAGAAACCAAGAGAAAATTGGTAACTGTCTTTAGAGCAGAACTTAAATATAAAGGCCAAGAGCTATACAACAAAAGAGGAAAAAAGAACTGTTTCAGTTTGTTGTTTGCATTATAGCACCACTGAGTCAGGCAATACGCAGAATGGACAGCATCAGTCACGGCTTTGCTGTAGTTTCTAAAGCCATAAGGCACAGGAAACATTAACTGTGTTTTTCTAACACCATTCTGCTTGACTTCACTGGTTTAATACTGGTCCTCCTTAAGTCAACTGTGGGTGAGTGCAAGTGAGATAAGAACACAGGATTTAGCTTGTATACACAGCCATGACTCAGTTAGTCAGCAGCATGCTTGGTTTGACAGGAAGCAGGAACAGCCTATCTAGATGGAACAACACATATTATGTGAAACAAAGTGTAAATGACCATCATGGGGAACAGATCAAAGGCACTGACCTCACACATTGCACATGTCCACCTGTCTCTCCTGGAAACCAATGTCGCTAAAAAAAAAAAGTTTGACCTTATATTTTGATTCTGGGATCTTCTTAGTTATATTCCACTGAGTTCTATATAACACCCCTATGACTTTAATATAATATTTGTGGAGATTTTTTTTTTACTTCAAAATGACTGTATGAGAGCTATTAGGCCAATGTTTTCATGGTATGAAAATAAGGGCATGCATTCCATCCTGCTGTGAGGCACTATGGCATTTAAGGTGTTTGAGGCTACATGACCTGCTGGCATACTGCTGTATGGCTGATTAGGGTGGACGGAAACAGAAGTGGAGCCTTAGTTACACTGCCTGCTGGAAATGGCTCCTGCCATGCGGTATCCCCCCAAAACACACCAGGAGAGAGAAGGGTCCTATAAAGTTCTAGGTGGCACAGATAAAAACTATGCCAGGAAGACTATAGCAATTAAACAGCGGGAACAAGCAGCAGCTCAGTCCCTGGGTCCATTTTATTTCCAATACAGAGGTAGATTTTGGTCTTAAATGAGAACTCAGTTTGTACAAAGACAGCTCAGTAAGCACTGGCATTGAGAAAACAGAACAGTGATTGCTCAAAAACGAATCAGATGACTTTTGATAAGGTTTGCAGTGTTCACCTATGATTTCCATCTATGTTCCTGGATCCCATCCATTCCAGCTGAGTTTCACCTTTCTCTGTGATTAACACTCTGGAAAACCTGGATATGCACTACTATTATGCCATTCTTTTAGCTGTTAATTTAGACCATAAATGTGCATTTCGTTTGGGTCCAACTGATCTCAATGGCAATCCTAACAATTTCCATTTACACAGACCTTATTTCAAGTTAGATACACTTGTACATTTGCAGCACTGCAAACCAATTCATAATGCGTGTTTCAGCATCACACTTCAGCTCTACTGAAATGGAAACAATATATATTAACATAGACATTAAAATCAGGAATGAAATTAGAGAAACATAATAAGGGAGCTGTATGTAGCTGATATGCTATTACAGGAATTCTCATGGTTGTATACAAGTTCTGCTGCAAATGTACCAACTTTCAGCTCGTCATGTTAGGATTTAATTTTTAAGAAACATCCACGCTTACTAGATAGGTCATATCCTTAACTGGGTTTTCAGGAGGAACTCAGAACTGTGTGATTTTTCAGGTCAACTTCCTCAAAGCACATGCACAGCCCATTCGTATGGGCAGAAAGTTGAGCACCTGTGGTAGAAGGCCAGAATAGATTAATTTTAATGAACTTGAATGCAAAACTCATGCATGTAGAAGATGGAGGTAGAGACAAGTTACGCAGGAGAATGCAAAAGTATGCAGGGATGGAGTTAGGAAAGCCAAAGCCATGCTGGAGCTGAAACTAGCAAGGGACACAAAGGTCAACAGCAGTGATACTGTGAAAATTTGTATAATGTAAGACAAGACGAGACTGGACAGCAGCAAATTTGCTGCTACCACTGGTTTAATACAGAAGACTTTCCATAAGAATAGTGTAAATGGGCAGCAGAATAACACTGCACCAACTGTGTGTGTGTCTCTGTGTGTGTGTGTGAAGCTATACACACACAAGAACAAAAAAATGTGTAGATGTTTTCTTCTTAAGACTTACCTACAATATTTTCACCTGTTGGTCATACTGTTTATCTTCATTCATAGCTGGAACTTAACAAAACCAGTTTTCATTCTTCAGATTTTGCTACGTGTACAACGTGAATTGTCCCTGCACTCATTTAACAGAGCCATAATTCTCTAACTTCACATGTTGTTACTGTCTATTCCAAGTCCAGGAAGCAAAGAGGGTTAAGATATTGGTTCAATGTAACAAGCAACATTATTATTGAAAGTATCTGGAATAGCTGAAACCAGTGAGATTTTCTTTTTTAAAGAAATCCCAAAGTGTAAGTCTAGCCACAAAAAGTGAGAGATGCTAATAAAAGGGGACTGGAAACAGCCCATAGAAGTATCTAGGAATTAAAAGGAACACTTCATAACAAAGAATCCCCGCGTTTGTAAAATGCTGGCCATGAGGCTGTAGAGAACAAAGAATGAGCACATAACCTTTGACTACTTTAGGTTTTGAACTCTGTTATGCTTTCAAAGAACAATACATAAATGTCCCAAACAGAAGTAACAAGAGAGCTGCTCTTTGTCAAAGATGACTACAACGGAAGCATATGACACTAACTGGAGTCCACCAATACCTTCCCCTAAAACTGCAGTCAAAAGTAACCTGTCATGCAGCTTTATGTATAAAACAGGCTTAATTTGCCAGAAGGAGGTGATGTAAGAGACTTTATTGCTTTATCTTCCCAGTGTACTAAAACTAAAAGTTTTGATAAATAATAATATTCTGACACTGATTAAAAATAAAATAAAAATATCATTCAGCACCCCATCAGAAAGCATTTGTATCAGAAAGGTGCCATGATCTTTGATGATGAAGAGTTACACAACACTTGCGATCTCTGTGACAAACCACCTTTATCTTGGTAAACAAAAGGTAGGGATACTCTAGATAGGGGAAGAAAGCAAACATAGGTGCTCTATAGTGCTGTCCCTAGCATGCTGTTATAGCCTACTGTTCACAAATCCACATTTACTGCTGCACAGTGCTGGATCTGAGGCATCCTGAAGTCCACACAGGGCTCCAGTGATTTTGCAAGTATTTCCCAGTGTTTTTTGAGGCAGACAGATACTACTTTCATCATTAAACCTGAGCTGCCCCTATTCATAACAAATCTGCCCAGAGCCCAACGGACCACGGTGATGGAACATCCATTCCCACACAGAACCAGCTGGGTTCATAACCCCTGCCGAAACCTTGAAAACCCCCAGCAGGCCCTCTGAGGAGCTGCTAGGAAGACATCATGTCCCACAAACCTCTCCGTTTGCAGACTGACTACAGAGGGGACCAGCACAGCCCATCGGCCTGGACACTGTGAAGTACAGCCCAACTGTTTCTAGACTCAGCCTGGCTTCAGAAGCCATACAGCTGTACCCAGGCAGTGCTCTACCACAGCTAATACAATGTGCTGGAACCACAATGGCCCCGCAAACAGCCAACTATGGCACCTCTGTATCTGTGGCAGAGCTTATGTGAGTTGTAGGCTATTTACTCACAAATTATTTCCACCAGAAGACAAAATAGCTGGAACAAACACAGAACATATTTCTGACATACTGCATCGCCTTATGTCTCTGCTAAGAGATTTTATTAGCCATGATGCTGGAATGAAACTGGATGGAGGGCGCTCTCATTAGCAAATAACATTTCAATTTCTACGGAAAATCCTCCAATTTAGTCTCCAAGACCATTTGAGTACACCATCTGCATTCTGCTATGCCAACAGAAAAATGCTTTCATCTTGTTTTGAGTGATTTAAACTCCAGCATACCCTAGGCTTACCTTCCAGCTCATGTTCTGTATAACATTTGTACATGCTTGCTTCTCGCTTCTCTTTTTTAGCTTCATTATATTATACTTTCGCAACATAAGTTGTTCCCCAAAATCTGAACAACTTTATACAAGCGGTATCTGAAGATTATTTATAAGATGGTATGAATGCCTTCTCTCCAGCAGCTAAACTGAATATACAGAACTGCATATTCTCAAAGTCGCCCAGATACTTTTTCTTTTCCTATAAGTGTAAATGTAAGAAGCATCATCTAGTGAGGTGAAGTTCAGACCTTAAAGATCTGAAGGTGAACTTAAAGGTCTGAGGTGAACTCCAGGTCCTAATTCAAATATCTCTCCTTGACTAAGCATTGGTTACACTGTTCTTCCGTGCTCTTACCTTAGCTAACAGATCTTACAGGGTAAAGCAGGAAGCAGAGACCGCAAACAGGAATCTTTTCAACTGTGAAGACTGTATCCGAAAAGTGTTGATCTAATCACAACTTCTCAGAACCAAGAGATGAACCGAAATATTTGCAAAAATGTTATAAATGCTGATCTACAGATCAAGTTTAACATCCCAAGTTGACCTAGGATAGTTATGTAGGAAGGCAGTATTGAACAACATATTCTTTTGAGATGTATCCAGAAACAAGAAAAGGGAACAGAATGAGAAGCAGAGCCCAATTCAGCAACTTCTATGTGAAAGTAATGTGAAAGAGTCTACACTTTCGCTGGTAGCACTGTGCTCCCAGTTTACTTTACTTTCAAAGCAGCTAACATGTTCTCTGGCTCTTCAAATCCCAGACTCTTCTGCACCCTAAACCCCTGCAACTTATAACTTCAAATATGGCAGAATCATGTATTGCAGCTGTTTTACTTAATATAGCTGTTTTATTAAAATGACTGATCTTCTAAGAAACAACGAATGCAGTAATAGTACAGTGGTACCAAATACAAAAAATAAGAAGAATTTTAAGCAGTTCTATCTGTAGAAGTTAAGAGTGATAGTTTAATTTACGTAAATACTCTGAAGGGAATAAAATGTGCTTAGGTGAGAGAATCAATGCCATCTGTGCCTCCAACAGCTCTTGACTGACAACCTATCTCCCCCACTCTGCTCCTTGGAAGCTGTGATCAAACTGAATCTAGTAAACGGCCCTCCAGAACAAGAAGCAGTCTGAATGCAAGATGAAGATTAGGCAGGGCACAGTTACATTTTCTCTGATCTGTCTACAAACACACAGACCAGGATCTTCAAATTGCGTTTTACTTTGCCTTTCCCAAACAAAAGCGAATAGAGCAGCCTATTGATCTGAATTATCCATATTGCAAAAGCAGGAAGAGTGAAGTCTGGGCCTATATAGGCATTCAACATCAAGATTATATATAGATTTGCAAGTATTTCTACTACTAACCACATGAACAGCAACTACTGTAATTCAGCTAAAATTAATCTAGAGTTTAAGTTATATCAGTATGAAAAATGACGAGATTCAATTTTTACTCTAAAGCTCTTGAGGTTCATCCTTGGTGCTCTAATCCCAACGCTGAGCTTTAAATCCAGGATTTTCATTCAATTAGCCTCCTCACTGGTGCACTTGTTTATTGATTCCAAAAGTTTGCTAAATTAGTCTGCAAGTGCTGCACAGAACTTCCTTCCACTTTTGGTCTGTTCCTTTGACTCAAACAAATTCACAGCTTTGCTATTTATCCTCAGAAGCATATATCTTACAGATTATCCACAACTACTCAGGAGAAGAAATACTACAATCTTATAAAAGTTGTATCAACAGAATTACTCTTTCAATTTATTTCAGGAGCTGACATCTAGAAAAAGCTTCACATGTTCTTAAAAGCAGCACAGACCAAAACAGCATCTGTTATACAGAGAGGGACTCCTGCTATATTCGTATACCTGGGAGGTGCTGAGGAAGAAACAAATTCATGCTGTTTGACCCCAATTATCTACCATGATGCCTAAATTTCCATATAAGTCTCTCAATAATAAGCCCCTGTACAGACAGTGAATAGAACCTCCAAAGAGCAAGTCTGAGCTCCTGAACCACAGCCTCAACACTGTCCTCTGAGCACACAGAAATTACAGTTTCTGCACGAAGCACCTGAACTAGATGGCTAAATGATGCAGTAAGAGCACTTCTCTACTCCTCTTAGAACTGGAATCTCAAGGTGGTCTCTTGAATCACTGGGGAAAAAAGATTCAGCAGCACACTCAGTAACACATTGTCCCTGGGACACAGGCACATCTGTAAGCCCACTGGAACCAACTTTTTCTTTCACTGCAAGCACTTCTGGAATTAGTATTTCTATATACAATTTCTTCCATTTCCTTCTCCTCTCTATCGAGGTTTAAAAGACATCCAAGAAAAAAAAATCATTTATTCCATTCCATTTATTCATTTGTCTTGATCCTTCAAAGGATAAAACAAAATAAAATAATTGAAACCTAAATTCAACATGCAGAAAAACCCCAACCACGTACTCAAAAACAACAGAAGTGTCAGAGAAACTAGACTTTGTTTTCCAAGGAGGTAATTTGAGCCAATCTAACACTCCTTTTCCCGTCTTTTTCAAGCTAGTAAATTGTCTTAACAAACCACAGTAATACAAGCAGATATCTTAAATGACTATGCCTGTGTGATTAAAGACTTGCACCATTAGAAACCATGAACAAGATATGAAAAAATCTGGATGTTTTGGACCTTCTTTTGTCATTTTACAGTGCTAGCTGGACACCTGTCTGCAAAGTGTATCCAACAAAATCAGTACTACTGCTACTGACATTAAGTATACAATGAACCATCTTTCACTGAATTTTACACTGACCCTTCATACTCTCTGTGCAGGGCAGATGATTAAGACCTACTGCAGAGAGTACTGTTAAGAGTTACTTCATTCCAAAACCAATTATCATTCTTCCAACGTCTCAGAATACACAATTAACATAGGAAATTACTCTGCTTAATTTCCTAGCGTAGTCTAAACATAGAATGATATCCAGGGCCCCGTTTCTTATGCTATCATTTACTCTTTTATTTTTCTGTTCCCAACTCTGATACGTACAAATTAATAGAAGAAAGTAGCAGATAAACAGAGAAAATTTGTATATTGGAAATTTATTGCTCACTTATACCTAGAACTTAATCCAAACTGCACTAATTTCCAGCACTCAAGTGGTTAGAGGTAAGTTTTAACCAACATAAAAAAAAATAAAATAAAAAAAAATTGGCACAATGTCACAATTTTTAAAAAAAAACCTGTTTTTGCTTCCACAAAGTGCAAAGTCAACCATTAACATTCCTCTAAAAAACAATTTTGTGTGCCTATTCAGTGCTCTATGTCCATCATATTATTCCAAATACTATCAAGTCAAGCTTACAGGCATAAGTGATCTCCTTTTTAGAGCACAACATGTATTGGAATGACACTTGAAGCTGGGTTTGTTTGTTTGTTTTTAAAAAAGTTGAATAGCAAATTCCTAAACCCAGCAGGGTTTATCACAAAACCTCTGATAAGAATGGCACATGCAGTCACTACAGTAGAGGTACTCTCAGAACAAAATATTTCAAACAAACGCTGGTAGGCTTATAGTTGGAAGATTGATGAGCAAACAATAGCCTTTTCTAGATGTTACTTTGCATGCATTTCACCATTTACATAAAGACAGATATTATACATAAAATCATTTTTAAATTCCTTTTTCAGGTTATACTGATTTTTCAGCTGATCATATTTTGAAATAATATACAAACAGCACATAGTATCAATTTTTTCCCCTCACATAACATCTTTTACTTGACTCCTAGTGTTCCTCTTAGATTTGTGAAGAACACTAAGTGAATGTCCTTTGGAAAGAACCAGCTAAGTATCGTAGAGTACTGCACTGAGTTTTATTGAAGAGTAAGTCGTTGAGTGGCAGGCCCAATCTCACTCTACAAATGAGCAAAGCTGGGGATATACGCAATCCAGCATTTAATCTCATTCTACACGCAGACTTGCTTCATTTCTCTGAAATGACTATCAAATTAGTTCGTAACACAAATTTGTTCTCTTAGTTTAAAAACCGGCATTTTTAAACTTAGTAGCTGAAAACTATAAAAGAAAATGCATATGGAACATCTGCTGTGCATAGGTTATAAAAGACAATATGAAAATGGGCTTTGTGACACATTCTACCTGTAATCAGTCTAGAGTCTTAATCTTAGAAATCCTTCCATTTGTAGAACCTGTGAGAAAAGCAGTGGATGTATGAAAAAAAAAAATCATGACAATCTTTTCACATGTATGAACAAATATGGTTTTAGAAGTTCAAACTAATGGCTCTCTTATGTAGATATCTTATCTGCTGACACAGTCAACACTCAAGTTTCTGCCTCCCTCCTCCCTTTTTACCCATGCAGTAGCTGAGAAGCAATGCCATTATACCTGAGGGGGGACAATGCAGGGGGAAGGAACAGAGGAAAAGAATTTTCACTAGATTCCCTCAGGAGATCATTTTATATCCATGGATAAGAGATCAGATTAACAAAACAGTTTTAGCATACCCAGCAACAACAATATAGAGTGATGTTCTTTCACCGCCCTTTGAGTAAACATCACGATCAACGCAGACTGTATATTCTTGATAGCTGCACAGGCCACTCAACTGTTGCATTATTGTTCTCAGATCCTGGCACACCAACCAACTGTCTCTAGAGCAGCAGTGATCCCTATAAAGGGATGCAAGATGGATCGGAGTACTGTTTCAGTGGCCCAGAACAGACAGCTCCCAAGGCTGACACAAGGAATTGCTTAACTGGTCAAAATGCCCCTGGGTTAGCCATGGTTAATTATAGCCACAGGAAAAATTACTCTGACGCTATTACTACTAGCAGCTCCTAAAACGTCATCTGTTTCCATTGTTCTTGATTGCCTGGTTCTTTACTTAACATTCTTCACTCTCCAGGCTTTTGTATTTTTAATGCTTCTGCATCACATGGCATAATTTTGTCTTTAGAGTGATTTTACCGCTGAGAAGTGGCAAAAAAATCAACTACTTCAGAGCAACACTGTTGGAGGAGATTTTTCAAATGAGGACATTTCTCGACTTCTAGTTTAGCTGAGATGTTAGCACATTTTTTTCTGCCAACTCATACCAACAGCTTTCCACACTAGTTGAAGAGTGAAAAGAGCTGTTATTATTCATTTCTTCCAGAAAAAGGTAACTTGGGAATTCACCAGAACAATTTAGCAGCCCTGTAGAGCATAGATAACAGAGAACAGGCAAGATAGGTGGGCTTGAAACTGTACTAAGGGTGAAAAGACCCTGCAGTAGGGTTCAACAGGAATTTTACTTCGCCTCCACACCCCAATAATATAATCGGGGCAGGGGAGGATGGGAGAGAGAAAAAGGGAATAAAAAACGGTAAAAGAAACCTTTGCCTTCCATTCAGTCATAACCGGTCTTCTTGAACCTGCAAACCTTCAGGAACCTGCATATTTGAATCTCAGTTCCCACAAACACAACGGAAGAAATTGACATTATACAAAAGGCACTAAATTCTTTCACAATTAAGAAGGAGGCAAATTCCAGTTACCAACATCAAACTCTTTTGAGTAGAGTGTTTGAAATTTCTGGAGATAACAATGTTTCACCCATGAAGTTGTGACAGTAAAAGAAACCTTATAAACTCAGACCAAGGTTTGCCAGCATTTAAGTGCCACACCATCTTCCAGTAGAGCTTGCGTGGGAAAAATGTGACTGGTTTTACCAGTTATGGCAGTTTACTACTCAAAAGACGATCTCTGTGGCTTCACACTAAATTCCTTCTTTAGTGGTATTAACATACATCTTAAATTATTAAGTTACTCAGTGTAAACCAATAGGCTACCCTATTCAAAGAGCAGTATTAAAAAAAAAAAAAGTCTGAAAGAGGTGCTCCTGGACTTTATGCTAAATACCACTAAGAACTGCAACTCCTAGACCAGTGCCAGGCAGACAGCACTGCCAAGTGGCACTTCCACTCACTCCTCAGGAAGCCTGAATAGACAAAGTGGGAAAAGAATGGATTACCAGAAAAAACAGATGAAAGACCACAACCAAATGCAGCCTGCACTGAAGACTCCAAAACCCAGCGCACCATTTTTCTCTGCCCAACAATTTTGAAAAGTGATCAAACAGCTTTTTCCTTGCAACAACAGCCTTGCTAGAGCAAAATATGAGACCAGTTTATTTCCAAGAAGCCTGCTCTGGAACAAGAGCCACAGCTGTTTTCTGACCCAAATTAAATAAAATCCATCCAGAAACAGAAAGAAAGAGGATAACAGAAAGAAACATGAGTAAACAAGCAAACAAAACAAAATTAATGCAAAAAAATGCATACAAAAACAAACAAACAAACAAAAAACCCAAACAAACAAGAAAACAAACATAAACCCAAACAACATGTGCTTCCTGGAAATAAAAGGTCACCTTGGTTTAAAGCGAGGCTTGCAAGCAGGGACAAAATATTACAAACAACAAAACAGAAGAACAACTTCATGCCAAGCTGCCAAAATATCTACACAATGCAACTTCAGGGTAGAGGGTTAAAGGATGTACCCTCAAGATTACCCGATTCAGTTTCGCATTTACAAATTTGAACTAAAGTAAACCTGAATTACTATTTTTAGAGGGTCCATGCAGAACCTTGAAGATTTCAGCACTAAGCAAAATAGCATGGAACAAGAGACTTATTTACATTTGGTGCTGAGCATATACACAGTGATACCGATAATTAGGAGAACACAGTGCCCTTCATCCTTATCTGTTACTAAAAACTGACCTGATGTTTCAAGTAATTTTTGATATTTCTTCTAAACGACTACAGGAAATAACCAACATTCATGTACCAGATGGGCGAATGCAGAACAAATCCGATTACTAAAATCAACCTTTTCAAAAAAATATAACCTTTAAACGGGAAGTTTGGGTGGTTTTAACACTCATTCCATCAGCTACTAACGCCTCGGCGTCTGCATTGGTAACTGACATGACATTACCACATGCACCGTGCCGCTCCTCTCACCGGCCGGCCCGAAGCCCTCAGGTACAAACGAGGGCCGCGCCCTGGCGAACGGCACCCGCCGCAGCCGGACAACCTGCGCCTCAGCCCGGTGCCAAGCCGGAAACCGCTGAGGAGAAGCGGCCGTTTTCCTCCCCAACCTCCCCGCTTCCAGCGGGCACGGCGCCAGAGAGGATGTACGGGAGGCAGAAACGGATAATTGCAATAATCATGGCGAGACAACCGCACGGCGGGAGGGAAGGAAGCAAGGCAAAAAAGAGGGGCCAGATGCCATCTTGTGCCTGGGAAATTTCAGCCCTGGACACGTCCAGTTCCGGCTGCACCCATCGCCGAGCCCTAACGAGCACCAGCGCCCCAGGCCCGACCGCCGCACCGCCTCCGTCCCCGCAAGAGACGGGCGGGCAGTCCGCGGGGGAGGCAGCGCCCACCCAGGGTTGCCCGACACCGGCCGCAGCAGGTGGTGGCGGAACCCGTTTTCCCCGCCAGGACGCGGTACAGAGTCCAGCGATCCGCCTTCCCGCACTCACCTTGCCTGCAGGGAAGCGGAGGGCAAGGCTGAGCTGGAAGCACCGCCACCACCCCTCCAGGTGTTCCGGCGCCGCTGGCGTCACAGCGCCGAACGCAGCCGCCTCTGCCAGCCCCGCAGCGGGGCGGAGCTGCTTCTGCCGCCGCCGCCGCCGCCCGCCCAGCCCTCGAGGCGGGAGGGCGGCGGCTGCTGGGTCCGTGACGCCCGGGGCCGGCGGCTTCCTGGCGTTAGTGTCGGCCAGGCCCCGCTTCCTCGTTCTTCTCCGGACTCGCCGTGAGGGAGGCCTGGGGAAAAGGCGGCAGGAAAGTCATCCGGGTTTGGAACCCTTCCGAGGCTCCTCACTGCCTCTACCAAAACCTTTCTTCTGCTGGGGACCGCAGGTGTCCCATGAGGAGCGTTGAGGAAGTATTAAAATGTTTTGGCCGCTGTAAACAGGCAGTTGTCGTCAAGGTGGTTAAAACGGAGAAAAAGGCCCTTTGACGTAGCAAGCAGGTAGCAGTGTCAAAGGGGACCAGAGGAGCATGGGCTTTGAGCTCGGGTTGAAAACAGATCATTAGGGATTTTCTGAGAGCTGTTTTGGGTAAAGTGCTTCAGGTGGGTTTCAAGCTGATCAGAGCTTGGAATGAGGAAAAGCTCACAGGTAGCATTTGAAAACGATCTTTTGGATAAGTGGGAGGTAAAAGGAGAAATGGGAGAGCAATGAGGGTGGAAAGTTATTCCACTTAAATGGGAAAGCGTTAACTTCATTGCATGTGAAGAGGGCAGCAGTTCAAGCAGGAGTGGAGGAAATACAGTTGAGTAGACTCAAGGCAAGGGTTGAAGAGGAGTGGACTGGAGGCCACTGTAAAGAGGGAAGAAAAGAATGGATGGGGCATCATTTGCTTAACCTTACAGAGGTCTAAAGCATGCATGTCAGTATCAGTGTTTCTGTGAGGCATAGCTGACCCACTTCACTGGAAATCACATCTAGGTGTGAAAATGCAAGATATTTACAGCAACAGGGACTTTACTGCAAGACAGTAGCTCTGAAAAAGACTTGGAATCCTGCCTAATGTGTTTGTAGCTACGCATACACATACATGCCCAGAGCACTGCAGAAGTCAAAAGGGATAATTTAATTAACACCTGTATAATCTGAGGACTTTCAGGTAAGATTTGGGAAGTTCTGTAATTTCCCTATATGATACTCGTATGGCCACTAGCAGCAAGTTGTTCCAGAGGGTGGTGTATGTAGTGCAAAAGCACAGAGGGAGTGCTGACAAAACTAGAATGGGTTTATAGCAATGACTACCAGATTGTTTTACAGAACTACAGGAACCCTAATAGTCTTTGTGTTTAAACAGAGTAACAATGAGCAAATATTTTCATGGAGGACAAATCTTTTTATGGGGTCCTCAATCTTGCAGAAGGCATATAACATACTTCAGCAATTGGAAGTTTGTCACAGGAAACCAAATGTTGCATATCTTATTTGCGTTTAGATGTTATACTGTAGGCACTGTGTTGATCACCTAGAGCTCTTTTTAGAGCAGATAGAGAGAAAAAAGTGCCTTTTAGGGTGTGGTTTATCTAAGTTTCTGATGAGATTAATTCTCTGGACATGAGTTCCCTTAACTATGAAAGAGTAACAGGCTCAGGTGTAAATGCCAGCATTAGAGATATTGCCCAATTAGTCAAATGAACTCTAGGTATTACTGGTTTCGAGAGAAAAAATGTTGGTGGAGTTGCTTCTTACCTTTCCAGAGGGAAGTGACAAAAGGGTTTTCTGCAGTGGTTTGAGGATCTGAGATCCCTTCAGCCAGGTCTGGCGCTGATTTTGGGTAGTTTTTCCTTTGGAAGTGAAGCCAAAGAGTTCATTGTATCTTTTAATTTATGTATGAAAATCTCCTAGAAGAGGGTGAAAAAATAAAATCTCACAGCATGCAAAGGAAGTACTTCAACCATTGCAGGAACAGAACCAAGACACAAAGGGAGATTTTATTTGGTAAATGTTCTTAGCTCCAGGAGCGTAAGATAGGAGGGCAAATAGTCTTGAATAAACCTTGATTCTGAAAAAGATACTTCTGTAATAATGAAACTATTTTTATGCCAACAGTTTTGTGTATGTGTGAATATACCTAGAATCAGGGACTTCGGTGACATGAGGCCAACATTTTGCAAGTTAAAGACAACATCTAGCATTGTCCAGCTTAATGTCTTGAAGCATTAGCTGAGATTACTGTATAAGCTCAAAAAATGGTTTTAAACCTCTATTCCTCACTAAAGTGCCAGTATTTCTTAATCTTATATTATGTATAGTTTATCACCAGACGTGAATGTTATAAATATAAGCAAGTGCCATCTGGCTGTTCTAGCACTTCTCTTATCTCCCATAGAGATATTTTTAGTGCAGCAGAAATACAGAAATGTAATGAAAGAAAACAGTTATTGCAACTGATGCATGAAATAAGGTGCACTTACTACTTTTCACAAGCTTAATTTTTTGGCAAAGCTGACTGGATGCATGAAATACCCTGAGGCATGGTGCTACATTCATTCTGTTACTGACATTTTTTTCTGATTTGGACATCGAAGTTCTGTGGTTGCTTAAATCTACTAAGCAGTTGATCCATTGACCTTAAAAAAAAAAGTCCATTTTTGCTGTTTTATAGAAATCCACATCCTCTTGCAAACTGATTTTTCAGATGACATTATCAGAATTGCTGTAAGATTCAAGCAAATATAAAGTACAGCCCTCTGAAGTGTAACTATTAACCACAGCACAGTTGGAAATGTCACATTTTATGGAAGAGTGCTGACTTTCCAAGCCCCTAGTCATGAAAACCTAGAACTTTCGAAAGAGTGAGCTAGCAATAAACATTAGCCCTCTTCTTGTAAGATCTTTCTCACGTCTGAGCCTTGTGTTACACTTTGCTCCATCTACATTTAATTTGTAGAAGGGCAAATAAAGATTGGAATCACATGTTGACTGAGACTCACTATTCCATTGTGTTTACTGTATCATATTGCTGCTGTAGTACACTATGGAATATCCTCCTTTTGTTGCTTAGTTGCATTCTGTGCTATCTGTGTAACACAATATTAAGAAATGGGGGGAGTTCCAAACCTAGGTTATTATATTTCTGTAAGTGGTAAGACAGAAACTCAGATATGAAAATGGATAGCAGTCAGGACCAGGAGAGAGTAAACTGGAAATTCAAGTATTTTGGAAGCCCAGTGGTAGTGAGCTGTTTGTCAGTTGAAGCAATAGCAACAATAGTTTTCCGTTTTGTACATTATTTCCCTGAGATTTCTTGAGATTTACATGTGCTGTAATTTTGTTTCCCATTTTGATGTATCTGTGAATTAGTTACTTTGTAAGTTTGCATAGTATCAGATATCCCAGAAACAACATTGATGTTTTCTCATGTTCCCTAGACTGTAACATTATTATTAATAACTAATGGTTGAACTTTCACACATGAAGATGATTTTTAATCTTTTCAGCATTTCTCCTCTGTTTCTCCTCAACGTAAGGGAATACAAACATGTAATGCTGTGTTTTATGGACACAGTTGCTGCCTGTTTAAGTTTCTGCTCAAAATTTGGAAATCGGGGAGAAAGGTGATGCTCCCCTGAAACTTCCTTCAGTCCCTCATATGAATATTTTTGGTCTTTTGTTTCCTTTCCGATCTGCTGGTCTTTTATTTTTCTTGCCACGCTGCTCTAAATGTCTGGAACACCACTTTTTGCAGTTTTTAAATGGCCTTCAATCTTTATAATGTGTTTTCAGTTTTCTCAGAAAAATTATATAGTTTGATGGTGTTTTATTCTTCAGTGTGTGTTCTGCTGTTTTGTATTTGTTCCTACAATTCAGCGTTATAAGGCATGTGGTTTATATTGTTTGTGTGGCAGACCTGTAGATGAAAAGCCATTGGAAAGTAGAGCCTATTGTTTTGGGCATTAACATTATCAACTGAAGGAGCCAATCCATACAGATTGAAAGAGACTCTATGAAGTGGTATATTCCTATGAGTTGATTAGTGAGAGGCTAATGTAGACCAATTCTAGTAATCAGTTGAAGAAATTATGTTACTGTAAGGACTGCCTGGCCACTTGTGTCTGTGATAAGCATGATTTCTGCTTAGTGATCTGTTGAAAACCTTTAGCCTATTGGCAGCTTCAGAGATTTAATTAATGATTTGCTTCTGCTTTCATGAACTGGCAAATACATACTAGGATAGTGAAGCTGCTGAAATGACAGCCAGGTTTAAAATTAGAAGGCTCCAGATTGGAGAGGTGCAGCATCTCTGATCATCAAGACAGGACTAAAATTTTGCCAAATAGGAATCTGCCTGTAATAGTGGCTTTCATGTTGTCTAGTCACCGTTACTTTCCTATACTTCTGTGGACTTAAAATGAAACAGTTGTGAGCCCAAGAACTTGCCTGAATTTTTCTGTGTGCAGGTTTGGTTTTAGTACTAGATATTGTCCAAAGTCCTAATTTTAAATGTTGCTGCCCAAGTAAAGATTAATAAACTCTTTCCGGCAATTCATGATCAGTGAGCTCTGCAATACTTGTCTTTCCTCTTGTCTTTGTTGTTATTGTACTTTCTTCCACTATAGTACAGTATTTCTCTCCCTTACTCTCATTATCAAACTCCTTGTAAACAGCACACGAAGTACTCTTTCCTGTCAAGTATTTTTCATTTGAATGACAGGGAGGGAACATGTGAATTGACCGTCTATTTTTTGTACCTGACATTTTGAATCCAAAGAGTTAGTTAATCAGTTGTTTAGATGGAGTTGGTATTTGTGGAAATTCATCAGAGAATTTCGAGGCATTCAAGAATTAGGTTTATCCTTAATAAAGACAAGTAGACAGTAGAAAGATGAGAACTGATTTCCATCTGAGAACAATAACGATAAAAAAATAAATCTTTTTAAGTATTTACTTGCAAACATTAATTTGAACACACACACACACACACACACACACACACACACACACAAACGCACACACACACACCCCCTGCAGTCATTGGGTTGTATTCTGAAATGCAGATATCCTTAAATTGAGGTAATCGTAATCTACTGTGGATTTGGGTAAGCAATCCAGCCCCTGCAGCATGCTATGAATTTTTTTTTATTATATTCTGCAACAGCATTATCAAATAATTCTATCACAAAGCCAAATCCTGTAGTTTTAGCCACTATACATATGTTGCAAATAATAATTTCTTTCCAAAGAGGCTTAGAATCTGAAAGAAAATACAAAATGGGAGGCAGACATCGAGGATCGTGGTCTCCACTTCATAAATGAGAAGTTGAGACACAAACCGATATAATGGTTTGTCAAAAAAAGCCTATGGCAGAGCTGGCCAAGGGTTCTTACATTGATTTACTGCTGTCTTTAATCATACCATCTTCCTTCCAATTTTTTCAGAGGCTAGGAATTCAGAAGATGTGCTTGCCTTTTCACAAGGGTGGGGATGAGAAGGGTGGTGGGTACTAACTATGTTTAATAAACAAAACTTCTTGGCAGGAGGATATATCGAAAAAAATGGTTCCTCATTGAACATATTTGTATGGTGGCAATATGAATTGAATGACACATTTTCAATTAAATACACTTTTTTAGAAGTAAACACAGGCTGAAGCTCCCAGATGTTACCGTATTCTCTTTGATGGGTTCATGAGAGTTGTTCCATCTGAAAAATAAAATCTTGAAACAATTATATTATTAAAATATTCTTGCCCATTAAGAATATGAGTCACCTAATTTTTAAAGATCTCCTGGAGGTGTTTCATATGTTAGAAGGATGAAAGTCTATTAAGAAAAAAATCTGACAGTCGTTATGCTGTGAACTGTAGGTACTGCTTGTTCTCAGAACTGGAGAATAATCCTACTATGTCAAAAAATAAAACTTGCAGCACATTAACTATTGCAAGCAACTAAAGAGCTTGATTTACATTCAACCCCTCATTTATTGTATAAATACTACTATATTAAATTGTATACTTACTGAATATTCTGAAGGTATGATCTTTAGTAGATATTTCCTACCCAGTAATACCATGGCTTGGTATCTCAGGTTCCTACTGAGCACCATTAACAATACAAACTTCAGATAAATCAAAAGATTTGATCTCTTCCAAAACGTGTTTATGTTCAGTTTTGGGAAGCATTCTGTTAATTACTTGAAAAGAAACTAAAATAAAGTAATTGTGCTTGATAAACCTTTGTAATATGTGCCAAAGAATTCTTGGTGATGAAATGGAAGTAAACACAAGCATCACGTTTTAAGTAATCTCTGAGATTTTGGCAGGTTGAATCAGATCCTCCCGTGCTGTGTAATCTCTTTGCCCTCCAAGGCAATCTGATCTGGCTGTCCCAAGATAACTATGTTGAGACAGAAGATATTTTTCAGTTCCTTATATCATAAGGACTTTGATATTTTTACAGTCTAATAGAAAAAATTGGCATTGTTTGAAATTGAGTAACAGAACATTAGTGAAGTTTCAACTTCTATTATCCTGAGATTTTCTTTACCAATAATTTTCTTTTTTTGTTACCCCAACAGGAGTCATGGAGGCTGCTATTCAGAAAATACTGCTTAGTCCAACTTCAGTGCATGTTTGCATTTGAAAAACAAACCACTTAATCTTCTGAAGTGTAAGGTAGATTTTTTTTAAGTGATGGGAAATATCAATTATTATTGAAAATTCTATTTTCCAACCATTTTTGTACTACGCTTTTGAAAAGCAATTCACCTCACCATAGGAATATTATTGAGCTGAACCAAGAAAAAGAGGTTGAAGTGTTCTTTTAAATAAAGAAAGTATTTGTTAGTCAAAATTCTGCTGCATCTCTCATTCAGTAATGATTTTTTTCCCTCCGCTTTTGGGAACAGCATGGATCATTTGTCAAGGAGACAAGATGTACTCTCTCAGAGGTTCAATTTTTTCTGATTGTGCTGTTCCTTTTTTCTATCACATGTACGTATAGTCCACATAACTAAAGATAAGTGGATTTCTTAGGTAGTGCTCATGAGATTATCTTCGATCTGATTCTGTGAGAGGTGTTTTGTTATACTCAGAATACTTAACAAAGGTAAAAATGTTGTGGGCAATTAAACCGTTTTGCTCACCAGGTTGATGTGGTGTATGTAGCTCAGCTCATTTCTGCTGAAGAGAGATCAACATTTACTTGGAATATTCATTTTGAAAAATCTTGAGATTCATCTCTATGAACTCAGGGTCTGAAAAAGGTTCTTAAACTCCACAGATACTAGTAAGAAGACTTAAAATATCCATGTGATTTTGGAGAAATCATATTATATTTTTTATTGTAAAGGCACAGTAGATTGATTATTTGTCATTTTGAGTTATCAAAAACATGAATCATCTTAATACTTTTAAAGATAAAGCCTGCTAAAATTTGCTGGTTTCTCATGATCAGCTTAGTGATTTGTATGACAACAGTTTACTGTGCTAAGCTGCTGCAGTGAAAGATCTGTCAGGTTTTCCATTATCACATCCTTTTTGGAGAAGATCCCAATTCATTCATTTTAAGTCCCATCAGGATAAAACTTGGGTTATAATGCATATTATCAGTAGTTTTAAATTCACAGCTCTATTTCAAATCTGTTGCCTTTACAGCAAAGAATTCATTAGACTGAATTATGGAAAATAAAATATTCAGGGCTAGACTGTTCCTTTCAGCACAGCCTTGATCCATGAATGACATGCCGTCTGTGCAGATCAATGATGTTGTGCTTTTGAGGCAGTTTCCTGTGATGACTTATGGTCTTGCTTCCCTCTGGTCTACACTACTAGCTCATTTTAACTTCCCCTGCAAGAGGTGCTTCCTATCCAGTGTAGAGGAGAGAAAGCTCTATCTATTCTCCTTCCCAATGAATCTAAACAGTAAAAAATGTAGCATTTGCTATTTCTGCATACTAGCATGTAAGATCTAAGTAACTGGCTCATTTGTATGAAGGCAAACCTTTTGCATATCTAGCTGCTGTGATAGAGGAACACAGCCCCAATGTTATCTTTCCTTTTTGAAAATGCGATTAAAAATATTTAGCTAGCAATATTTTTTTTTTATATTTGACAATATATGTTATAGGGATGAACAAGTAATAACACAGTGCAAAATTTCACTGAATGAATTCATTGTGGCTAAGTACAAAATTAGAGTTTGAGTCCCTCAAACATTTTTAAAACTACAGGTCCAATCCAAAGTCTCAATGAGTTCAGTGCTGCTGGTTCAAGCTCCTGTAGTCCTTCTATTTATGTATTTTAGAATCTCCAGCCCAGTGAACTCAGTTCAGTCCCTTAGCAATGTTTTTTTTTTTTTTTTATGAGTACCTTAAAACTGAAATGCATGCAATCTTAGCACCCAAACCAAACATTAATACTAATTCAGACTAAGTCAAGATCCATTTATGATGCCTATAACCTCATCTCTCAGGTTAACATTTCTCTTTTGAACCAGGAAAAACAATGCAGAACCAAATATTTGAGTAACGTGAATGACATTGAGCTATTCAGCCATAACAGGCACTACAAAATATGTCAAATAAAAAAACAAAACAAAACAAAACAAACAAAACCAGTTTTAAACCTCCTCCTTTTCTGCTGGCTTTATAGGTACCTTTATATACCTTTTTTGAGAGCTGCAGAAGTATGTGTACAATCATAAGTATCTTTATTGGTATTTGTTGGAAGATCTGCTTGCAGGTCTCCCAAGTACCTGTTACTTGAGGCAGAATTATGGGGAGGGAAATACTAGCCATTGTAGAGAAAGGCTGGGTTAAGGACCACTTAGGCATGCTGAACATGCACAAGTTCATTGGACAGGATGGGATGCTGGCTGGTATCATGGAGAGGCTGTGGTGGCTGGGGGAGATATCTGATAGCTGGGAGAAGGCAGACATCACATCTGTGTTTAAGAAGGGCCATAGAGGTGGTCAGGGAGGTGCAGCCTGCTCAACATCTCTCTAGGATGATTGTGGAGCAAATCCTGCTGGAGGCCATGTCCAGGCACTTAAAGGAAAAGAATGTAATTAGGAACAACCACCATAGATTTGCCAAGGATGAATCATCACTGAGAAATTTTATAGCTCTCTGTGATGAAATACCTGGCCCTGTTAGTAACTGGGAGAGAACGATGGATGTTGTATGCCTTTAGTAAGCTTATATCAAAGTCTTCCATAGCATCCTTATAGCGAAATTAGAGAGGGGGATGGATTACAAGACAGCTGGAAAACTGGCTTAATCAGTAGGCTCAAAGAGTCAGTGGTTTGAAGTTCAGGTAGCCACTAGTGTAGTCTTCATTGGAATGATGAGGTGGAGCACCCTCAGCAAGTTCATGGCTGCCACCAAGTTGGAGGAAACAGCTGATACACTTGAGGGCAAAGAAAGGGGCTGATGTGCTGACTAACATGCATCTGTCTTAACTACTGGATGCATATACATAGACTTAGCTTGGGACACATATTATACAGGAAATGGCTATTACCAATTCTGCAGTATGACTTAATTACGATGAAGTGCCCTAATGTAGGAATATTTTTTCCTGTTTAATAGAACTATTAATTGGTGGTATAGTTCAAATCTCTGAACACCACTATGGCCTGCCTGGCGCCCAAGATATGAAACAGAACACCTTCAACATAATGCATCCTAAAAGGGCTTTGCTGCACCCAGGTGCAGTCAGATTTGATAGACAGGTTTCCAAAGAGTACTAACATAGATGTCTTTCCACCAACTTCAGTCATGTCTGGATTTTACTTCTAATGGTACAATCATGTCAACTGAGTACAGGCTTTGGAGAAAATAGCAGCAATTTACCTTGTATTGTGCTGCTCATAAGCACAGAACAAACCTTATCATAATATATATATATTTCAGTGTTGTAGAAATGTGTAAACACTGCTACTTGCTTCCTCTTTCATCACATCGAAACCAAATTCTTCTGTTACATTGCTATAAATGTGAAATGAATGGACTTAATTGTTTCAGGTATGTATTTCTATCTGAAGCCAGAATTTGACCCATGAAGCTAGAATAATGAAACAACATCACATCAGAAGACATTCAGTGATCCTTAATGTGTGTGGCAAGTGTGGCTGTTATATGGAGAATCACAAAGAGAGCAGTAGGTCTTCCTTTCATGAAGCTTGTATACAAATTCAGTAGAAACTGATTGAAAGAAATCATGATATTTGGCATGGATGGGAGGCAAGATCAGGTGCTCTGTTATGGCATTACAGCCAGCATATCCACAAGGATTTGCTTGAACACAAATTTGCATTTTTTCCAAATAAATTAACTTCTGTGTCTGTAGAAGGAAACTCCATGAAGCCCTGTTGCCAAGAAGAAATAATGCTGTTTGTGGTAAGGAAATAATTGCTTTGTATGGCTACTTCTCTCCACCTCTTCTGGAAAAAATCATAGAATCATAGAATCATAGAATAGTAACATATAAAAGTGTTCCTTTCTATTTTGGCATGCAAATGTGACCTTACTATTCTGGCCTTGATTAAACTTATCTTGTATACTTTTCCAGAAAGATACCATTCTCTAACCCTACCACTAGAAAGCAATAGTGTATCAGTGTGGAAGAATTATTGCATTTTCTGCATATTGGCTCTTTGAAAAAAAAGTAGGCTATGAGTATTTTGCATTCATACAGACTTACATTATAATAAACCTTTATCTATAATGACAAACGTCTTATCTTAGGTATTTTCAACTAAGATTTAATCAATTACAGCCATTTTTTCCTGTGATTGTTATTCATTAACAAGTGGAGCACATAACTTCTAAACTCCAGTCTGCTGAAAGTAATGAAATTAGATCAATAGAATTGTGTTTAATGGCTTGTGTTATGCAGCTCATCTGAAAGGGCTCTGAATGTACATTTTCATAAGGTCTGCATTACTCAACTCATTGACCAGAGTGTGGTGATGAGCTAATGCTGTTATTTTTAGTTCCTGCAGGTTTTATCCGAGGCATTTTGGAGGTAAAGAACTAAAAGGAATTAGTACACTGAACAGGGAAGCAGGATGCATTATGAATGACTTTTAAGTTCTATTTTTCAGCAATGAAAGTTTATTAGACTTGAGTAGTGTTGTAACTGCAATTTCCTCATTTTAACAACTCCAGTTCATAGCCTTAGGAATATACCCATTTTCATATTTTCATAGACAGTGTCCATTGGCTAAAGGAGCAAAGGAATTGTACTACTGGATGAAACCAGTAGTTTGTATGCTGTCCTTTGTCTAACTGTGACCAGCGCTAGGGGAAAGTACAAAACACTGTACAGGAACTAGTTGCAGATCACATATAGATCTCAGCCTGATTCTCAATCCCTTGATTTAAGACTATAACCATGAAATTTTCTTACTTCTACCTGTTTGTTACTCATATTGTTCATTATAACCCTCATATCAATAGTACGTAGACATGGTTAGAATTACTAGGAGGTAGAAGTGTCTTTACTGTAACTCTTGCTCATTTCCTTTCTAAGAAAAGCGGTATTGGTATTTTCAGTCTCCCTCTATAAAGCTCCTCTCTTTTATTTCTTTCATTCTTCTCTGAATTTCCTGTGATTCTGCAGTGCTGTTCTTGAGACACTACGTATGATCAGATGCACACCCAGTGCAGAGAAAGGACTCTTTCTATGGCTTATATAACAGCCTTCTGATATGTTCGGTGATTTTCTCTATCCCTTTCCTCATATCACCTGCCAGTTTGTTTTTGTGAGAAGAGGTGTACATTAAACATAAGCTTGCCCTTTTCCCACTTGCCATAAAAGTCACTTTTGCCTCTATTAGCTTTATTAACATTGTACTGTAAGAGTACCCATTCAACTGCTTTGCTTGGAATTCCTTAAATTTCCCCATCACCTTCTCTGGACATCATTAATCATAACTGTGTTTCCCAAATGTAAAACCCATATAATTTTTAGATTGACCCACAGAGTCATAGAGGAATACGGATTTTAGTACAATGCTTTGGATTCTCATATGCATGGTACCACACAGAGAAAATGGAAAATAATGTTATAATAACATTTAGCTGTGTTCCATTTCTTGTTGTAATGCTTTAAGTCAGAGGACATTGTGACTGGGCCAAAAGAAACCTGATTTCCTAACATTGCCTTTGGTTTTGGTAGCCTTAGGTTTATAAAGACATTTGAAATTCGTTTGAAATTTACATGCAGAACCTGGTTGAGTGCCTCTTAATGAACTGTGTTGGCTCAGGTCCAAACTCTTTTAAATAATTAGAAAAGTAAACATGGGGCCTCACAGGATATTTTCAAAGACACAAAGGACAGTTAAGTAACCAAGTCCCAGGACAAATCTTAGACTTTCTGCAATTTGAGCCATTAATAAAGCTCCATACCTACATAATTTTACACAAGCTGAAAAATGCAATCCATAGATACCGGCATATTCCTGCAAACTGAATCTTGAAAAACATCTAATTAAAAGAAATGAAGAGAGAGCTGTAGCAATAGATTATGTCAAGATACAAGATTCATAATTACAGCACAGGAAATGGCAGCAGATTATGAAAGTTCTTTTGCCTGAAATGTTGTAGCAAAAATATCTAAGCAGCTGGTTGAAGACTCCTATTAGCACGTGCCTGAATTTCACCAGACCTTCTGTGTTGACTTATGTTGAACGTTTTCAGCTGATGAGAACAAGTGAGTGTAAGACAGTGACTTTGATTTCTCTTTTGGTAAACAGGAGGAGGTGCTAGCAATTGTCAGTTCCTATTTGTTAAGTTGGTATTCCATAGCCCAGAAAAAACAGTTTCTTTGGGTATGTCTAGAAAGCAGAGTGGAGCTTATTAGAAATTTACAGTCTCATACTAGCCTGTGCTTGTGTGCAGACTCTGTATAGTGCACCAAGCTGAAAGATGTTTAGTGATGACTGACTGTGCTGTCATCCTGTAGTCATGGCCTTGCTTCCATGCTGATAAAAGAAGTTAACACAGAGGCAGCATTTTTGATACTACTCCAGTTACCTTGCTACTTAGCTATGCTGCTGCTTCTGTGTTCGGTCTTCAGACTGCATAGTGTAAATATGTCCAAAGAGTAGTTACAATTTGTACATTAATCCTCTAATTCGTTAGTGTGGTTGCCATCATGATAGAAAAATATTTATTGCCTGTTTGAGTTGATTGAGCTTTCTTCTACTCTGGTCTTGTATCATGTACAAATCCAAATTAAATTACATATGTTTGTAATAACCTGCATATTAAGAAACCTGTGTACATATCAGTGTCACTGAAATCAACCTTTCACTTCTAAGGTCCATACATGTAAATGTGGTGAAACTTCATTGATGTTAAAATATGACAAGTAATTAACTCCTTTATTGCATTCTAATATACAAACACCAATTTCCTGCATGAAACCCCAAGATGACTAGACTTTGAAATTATTTCTTTAAAAATTAAACAAAATGTTCTTTCTGCATGGTTCTTTCATTACATAAAGAGAACTGAAAAGGAAACTTGGACAAAAATTGTCTGATTTCAGGAAATGTTGATGTATCATTGTAAAAAAAAAATTGATAACTCAATAAAGCATGAGATGGATGGCCTTGCTTATATGACCAAAATTGTAAAGCTATTTTCAGCGAGTTAACATTTGCCATGGTTTGATTTATTAAAAATGCAGTTTTAACTGTTAGCAGAATAACTGCATTGCTTGTGCACTCAAACATCCTGGAAATATATGGTTTCTTCTTTGTACACATGGTGTAAATAAAATGGAAAGCAGTCTCTGTCTCTGAATAATCTTAGCAGGTAAGACAGAAAAAGGATATCAGAAAATGAGCAAAATTATAGTGAAAGGAGGTGTCTTCTCTGTGGTCCATCATACATACATGGGAAAGCTGAAAACAGAAGTCAAATCTATCAAGCCGCACACAGCTGAGGCGCAGTCCAGTGGCTTGTTTGTCAGTCTAATCTGTCTCTTAAATACCTCCTGATCCCACCTAACTGCAATGTCCACCAACCAAAATTTAACAGATCAGTTTTAAAGGCTATGTTTAGTACTCGTAGTTGCACAGAAAACCTTCCAAATTTGCAGAACGGCAGTAATAAAGAGGCACTAAAACACAGCGTCAAAGAAAAACAAGTTTCAGAGGTCTTGTGCTGCCACTGATTTACTCATGACGGTATCAAGCATCATGTTGGTTATATGCTTACTATGAACATCTAGTTTGGCTATATCCTTGTGTGCCACAGGGTACTGCTCTGCTTGATGGTGGTACTTGTTAGCTGGCCTCCAAACTGTTGCTGGGTGCATATTACTGCATTATTTCTGCTTCATTCTAAAAGAGGAAGTTACTGAATTTTCCTCTTTTTTAATGATAAAGCAGTAGAAACTAGAGTTAGACTGCACAAGACCCAAGCAGATTTTTAGCTGGGCAGCCAAAGGGACGTGCCTCAAAATTGACCACAAATTCGGGAACTGATGCATTGCTTTGGTGCAGTTGTCTGCCTAAAGATAAATAGGAATGGAAAATAGCTAGAGAGCAAAGGAAATTGTGAATGTAGTCCTGGGTGGAAGTCCTATGAGAGAGCGGGAAGCTTCTTTTGAGCAGATGATTAGGTGATTACAGATCAGAACTGAAATTTTTTAAGTGGGAAACCTTTGATACCATCTTGTGGGAAATTTATCTATGTTCTTTGTATGTATTTGTTATTAAAAGGCATGAGACCATGGAAATAATCTGAGCCATGTGTTACATTTCTTTTTCAAATGGAAACAAGATGGTTTACGTATTGACTAACATTTGAAGGTTTTTGTGGTTGAAGCAGATGAAAGGGTTTTAAAATATGGTATCCAAAGGGCACTAACATATGAGAAGAAGCCAAAAAATTATTTGGGATCTCACAAAAATGACTACAAGTCCCCACATGAAATTATGGCAAGACTTACAGCAGATAAGAATATAGAGTCAGGAGTCTTCCATAGACACATTTACTCTGTTCCTTACAGGTACTTTCCCCAGGTTAGACTCTTCTGGGGCAGTGGGGAGTGGATTTAAAAGTTCATCAGAAAAGAACATCAGAAATAAACAGGGTTGGGTGCTGCACCCATCAGAGTGACTGACAGCATCCCTGGGAATTCAGAGTGCTGTGGAAATTGGAGTGTAGCAAGAGATAAGGAGCCTTTCGGAAAATAAATTGCACAAGGACTGCGATTTTCCCCACTTAGTATACAGAGTGTGTTGCAGGACTTTGTCTTTATAAAGCCGTATCTTGAAAGTTTTATTCCATGCATTTTTAATGAAGGAAACACTCTATTTTGTTTGCGTGTTGTGACACAGTAGAGTGATCCCTGGCATTGCAAAATACTACCTGTGTGATGTGGATATGCTGAATGAAAGCTTACACATCATTTCACCAGTTAGAATTTGGTATGAGGAAAATAAATGCATTTCTTGGGTGAATGCCTTGAAAACAGGCATACAAATAACCATGGAGAAACCATAAAGGTATTATGGACACCATTTCCCTTGTTCAGAAAAACATTGCATGTAAAATGTAACTGCCAGATCAGACGAATTGCTATTTAGCTCTGCCTACAAATACTGACATATTAATTGGATTTCTCATCAGGAAGTTGTTCCAGTCTTCTAACTCCCCTAGCTACAGCCCATTTGATGCAGCAGTTGCTATGGTAACAGCTGTTTCAACATTTTAACCTATATAAGTATTGCTGGATATAGTCTTCTTTGATAACACGGTTAACTTGTGTAACTATTACTCCTCACAAGAAAGTTACTGTCAATATTAATAATCAGATCAAACAAATTTGCGAGAATTTGCGTGCAAGCCGGGGAGAGGCTGGTTGTATAAAGCAAGGCTGACACCTGCCGGCTCTTTCACTCAGATGCAAATGTGTTTTCATGGGGGGCACATCTTGCTTTATTTCAAGTAGTCTTTTTAATTCTCTCTGCATCAGGAGAGGTTCGATTTTATGATATCGTCCCATATTTCTTATTTTGTCCTTTTTTTCTGCAGGCTTGTGAACAATTCTTATATAGCGCTTATACCACATATTACAAAATGTAAGCATATCCTCTGTAAAAACATGCACAGAATTGGGGCTTCCAACTCTGACTTCCCAGACTGCTCATTAATAAAGTTTGGCATTTAGGACTAATTCGGTGGCATAAATTGGCTAGTTAGGCATGCTGATGATTCTGATTCAAGGGTGAATAAGGCTTTTTATATTCCTTTTAAAATACCATTTGCAATTTTTTGCAGCAGAGAATGAATGAATATGTAGCAGTCTCTTCCAGGCAGAAGTTAAGTCTTATTAAGCATCATGCATATGGCCAGTGCTTTAAAATGCCATAAATAAATCCAGCATTAGGACACTCATAAATCCCATGTGATGCCTATTCTCCCGACACTAGCAAGGACACAGCAAAATCATGGGGGAACTGCAGGTGCACTGCAGCACTGGTCATTCTTGAAAGCGCTGTCTGTCAGCTCTCAAGGGCAGATGGAAAGTCCCAGTGTCATGGAAAGGATTTCTTCAATGACAAGTAGTTTGTATGTCTCCTTTGTGGGGTATAGCATAAACTCCCTCTGTTTAGTTTGGTAGCTAATGTGAGAGAAAGAGAACAGAGCCTTAACTGCCCTCCCTTCTGCTCCACTTTCCTTTGAAAAGTGTTCTGCTGCTGGTATTATTAATTCTGAAACTCCCTATACAGCTGTGGACTGCAAGGACTGGCTCTCCTATGCAGCCATGGAAGAGGCACAAAGGTTTCCTTGTGACCACTCATTTTTTTGTGTCCCCACAAAAGGCCAGTCACAATGTAGTATGCTGTTAATAGCTGAAGCACAAGATGTGGTAATGTAAATGAAGGCTGAGCAGCTGAAGCTAAGGTTTGGGGGAAAGTGGGGCCTAAATGTGCTTTATCTTCCTTATTGAGTCACTGCCACATGACTCCTTTAGCTTAATCCCTTCATAGGATTTTATGCAGAGGCACTCTGTTCAGATGTTTCAACATGAATTCATTATGTGCCATGTATGCTCAAGATGTCCTTGCGTGTGAATATGACTTTGTTGTTATTCTGTCCTTGAGCATATATTTCACCTGCCCATGTGAATACTGAGGTACTTTGCCAAAGTGCTTCGTTGCAGGGCTGTACTTCCCACTCCTCGAGCTAACATTATGCTCTTCTCATTAGCATGTATGTAACTGCCTTTTTGGTTTAATAAGGGGTTATTAAGAATCTGCAAAACAGCAATTTGGAAGCAAAGAAACTGAGCATTGTTGAAGCTGTGCATGCAGTAGAAATGCAAAGAGCTCTGGCTTTTCAAAGAGAGGAGAGGTGCAGCAGTGGGGGGAGGGCCTGAGAAGTGTGTGCATGCCATGAGTATCCCTTCTGTTTGTTAACTCTGCAGCGGTGTCAAAGAAGCTCCTATCTGTGACAGGCAGACCTGACAGGCAGTGTTATTTTTGCTGTTTTTATTCCTGCCTCATCTTCCATTTGAGGTTCACAGATCCCACTGTCAGGATAAAGTAGGACCAAGTAAGTGGTCTCAAGGGTCCTGCTCTTCTAGGGCTCAGGAGTCCAGGACGTGGGTACTACATGTAATTCACATTTTGCTGGCAGGGACTCTGAGATGAAAGTGAAATGTGAGATTTTTTTTTTAGAATGTGTGTGTTAGAATGTGTGAAGATTTAAACCTATTTCTGGATACAAAATATGGGCCCCTCCACAGAATTCCTAATTTGTGTACTTTTCTGTGACAGCTTGCCAAGGTGAGGGAACAGTAGTGGTGCAGGTTGATGCTATAGAGGCTATGAAAAAAAGAAGGTAAGAATAAAGTCAGTTGTGTTGGTGCTGTGCAAAAATCCTGCTGAGTTCATCTTCTGCCATTGCTGAATAGTGCTGTTATAGGACACCTGACAGACTCACCATGTTGGTTAGTATTTTCTGTCAAAGAATTTCTGTTCCTTACCTGATACATGCTGCTAGCCTGGATGTCTGTGACTCCTGAAGTGGAGAGCTACTGGACAGATATACCTAGGGTAGTGAGAACCACAGTGAGTTATTATTGTTACTGGAGTGTGAGCAGCTGGAGCTGACATGGTCTTATAGCACTGAAGTTGTAGTGCCCATTGCAAGGAACAATACACAGCAAGGAGCCCCAGTTCTTGCGGTGTAAAGCAGGCTGGGAACTCAGGTCAGAAATGTCAACCCAGAAGAAAGATACGCTAAAGTAGCTTCAAGATACTTTTGTGCTCCTCTAACCTTGAATTGCCCTCGGGTCTGGTGAAAGCTCTAGCATAATCTGTTCAGCTCAAACTGTGGTTCCTCTGCAGTGTCCTATGGGGATGTGAAATAGGATTACATGAAATAGAAATGTCTTGGCTGAAATAGCCATAATGCTGTTCTTCTTGTCCCTGCTCCAAACTGTAGCATGCTACTTAAACAAGACCTTGAGAAAGGATGTTAGGAACAGGGCTTATCAAATCCACATTTCTGGGCATTCCTGTTAGTGCTAGAAAGCAAATAATTAGGACAAATAATTCAAAACCATGACACCTGCCTTTATATTAGGTCATTTTACTTTCTGGGAGTAGAAAGGACAGTGGGCCAGCAAATGATTCACTTTCATTGCGATGAGTTCTGGTTGCAAGGACACCTCCCAGAAATGTCACTGCAGTGGCAATGTTAAGTCCGGACTTCTGGAAACTTTCCCTTAAGAGCTCTCTGCTCTTGACAGGATGCTACCGTTTCCCTCCCCATGCTCCTTGTGCCAAGCCGAAGTTGCATCTCATCATCCTGGTAATTTTGATGCAGGTCATTTTGGCAGCTGCTGAGTTAAAGGAGTGACATGAGAGTTACATAGTCTTTTAGCTGCTTCCTGCTGGGACAATTTTTGGTCTTTTTACCAAATGTCTATTCCATATGTTGGCTTACTTTAAGCGGAACAGCAGAATACCAAAGGCCTGTAAAACTTTTGTAAAGTAGTACATTTCAACACCTGGAGTTTGCTTGTGTAAAAACTAATTAGAGATCATTATACAGGTAGTGGAAAAATCAGTATTTGTCCTTGACCTGGTGACATGTCTGTTCCTCTTCACTTTTTAACAAGAATATGGCTACGATGTTAAATGTTACACTTTTCGCAGTTATTAAATATTTGGCAATACTGCCATTGTTATACAAATCATATGCCCTACTCAAGTATTCATGCAGACTTTAAAATTGCAATTGCTGGATTATAGCAGCCTTTATTATTATAACTGAATTTTGTTCGTTGATTTAACTCAAAAGCTTTAATGCTCCATAAATGTACATTGATATAAAACAGATTATGAGATTTGAATGAGCTTGCATCTCTCAGTCTTTTCATCTCTATGCATATGAGTGGGATAGAAATATGGTTTTGAGGGCAACAAAAGTTGGAGGGATAACAGAGTATAAAACAGTATTCAGAACTACTGATTTAGATGTTGAGGAAGGAAAATATTTATAAATTCATGTATCCATGAAGTCCAATGGTATCGAAACAACAATAAACACTGACGGCAAAAGAGAAATAATTGTAATACAGCACTTTTGGATTTGAGATTGTGATCTCACAACAACTAATCTCATTCATTTCCAGTTAAATCAGCAGAAATAATTATTCTAAGTGACACTGCAGATAGGCCTTGGTTCTCCATCTATGAAGATGTCTTTATCCTCTCTGCCTCTCTGTCTTCTTTGTCTTACCAGAGGATGGAGAAAATATTCAAGAGGTGAGTTAGTATCTATGTGAACTAAGACCACTTTGGGGTTGGTTTTTTTTTTTTTAATTATTATTATTTTTATTTTCATTTTTTTTAAGCCTGACAATTCCTGGGCAGAATGGGAGAATCTGTAAATACTGGTGAAACTATTTCAGCTCTGCAAATCAGAGATGACAAGTGCTGTCTCATCTCTCTATTTGAGCACCCTGGTCTAGTGGATGGTGTCCCTGCACATGGCAGGGGTGTTGGAACCAGATGATCTTTAAGGTCCCTTCCAACCCAAGACCATTCTATGATTCTATGATTATGAGCTACACTAAAAATGCTGAAACTGTAATTATATTACCTTTCTGAAAAATAATCTGAACTATCATACAGGAAAACAAGATTATTTTGCACCTTCCCTTGCTAAGATTTTTCACTAGCCTGTAGCAGTGTGGATGGCCAACTTTATCTGTGTTCTCTTCTCACATTCAATGTTTTAATTTTTGTACCTTTAACTCTTGGAATGAAATCAAGGGACCGTCCAGCACTTTGATTAAGTTGCCATCTCCAGTGGACAGTGACTAGACTGTTTAGTGACTAGATCACTTCTAATACAAAGTAGCAGGAAGAATACCGCAGTTAAAGGTTTTAAGGCACGGTCACTTAGTCTTCCTGAAATAATGTTTCCTTTTACCAAAGGGAGGCAGACCTACCTCCTTCAAGCCCTACCAGCAGACAATGTCTGATAAATTTACCTACATATTTCTAGCTGTCTTTTCCTGTTAAAGAGATATTTATTAACTTTTTATGTGTTCAGAATAACTCCTGAGTTCATGGAGGACAATGTGTGGGCTCACTGGCAGGATGAGACAGTCCTCCTATGGCTAGGGATCCTCCTGTCACCCAAGTGTTTACAGGGAGGTGCCTTGTCTTCTCCCTGACTATCTGCCTTGCTCATTGTCCAAATACTGTGTTATTTCAACCCCACATAATCACAGTGGCTTGTGTTAAATGCCATATCTAATGTGTACAAATCAGGGCAGTATTACCAGATGATTGCAGTGCACTGTCAGTTTGGTCAATACAAGTCATTCAGATAAACCAGATTTTTATAAAAGGTCAGCTTACCCACCCTTAAAGTTGTCTGGTTTTTTTTTCAAGACACACCCTGAGAGTCTATTTTAAGATTCAAGGGGTGAAGATGACTCATTTAATTTGTCTTCGCCCGGTAAGCTGGTGCATAATACACAGATTGCAGACCTATAAGTAATTGCTTCAGTGCTCTTGTTCTGATTTTTTTTCAGGCTTTTCTCAGTGATATTGGGACAGTTCTTGGTTTCCAGTTTATTCTTTTGGGGTTTTGTACTGTGCTCATGACCAAAGCACCAGAGTGACATGCAATACAGCACAGAGCAGTGCGAGGAACAGCTGGTGTATGTGTGTTCTCTTACCCTTTCCCTGGGGGGGGATGAGTATTTGCAGCCAAATATTTTCAGTTGGAATTATTTTTAAAGCTGTGCTAATAAGAGAGAAGTGAGGATAAAAGCAATGTGCTTGGTGTTAAGTGTGTAAGCAGTGAGACTGGTTATGTCCTTATTTTCTTGCTCACCCCAAGCACTGAACAAGCCTCCAGGCATTACCTGTCTACTTCACAAAGAGGCTTTACTCTTTGCAAAGAATATGTTATGGATATTATATCTTTGCTGCTCTAGGGGGATAAAGCCATTGTTTGGCTCCTTTTTAATGGAATAATCTGAAGGAAAGCTCAACAAAAATTGACTTTCTCAGTCTCCAGACCCATAGATAGCTATTTTTCCAAGGAAAGTGGATGTTCCTAAGTACTGAGAAATTGTGCTGCTATTTCAGTGAAGCCAGTGACAATTAGGCTTATCTATAGTACAACCTCTGTGCATGAAACAAGATGAAAATTGGACAGGAAGCAACACTGAGAATTGTTCTCTTGGAAATGAACTTTGAAGCCATTACATATTGTCCGTGGCATCCTGTTTGCAGCAGTAGAAATGAACCAGAAGTGAGATTACTGTCATTTTATTCTCAGATACTTCTTTCTGTCAAAAGACATTTTCTAAGCTAAATCTTGTCTTTAATCAGGCAAAATTTGATTCCATTGTCCTTATGTTGTGTCACTATGGCAACACAACATGAAATGGTGCTTTGGGCTGGCTGTCACCAGCTTTCCCCAACCATGTCCAGTGACTAGCCTCCATTACAGACTCTGCACTCCCTTGAGTGCAGGGTCCAGTGCCTCCTGTTGTCTCTAGCAATGCTATCTTAGCTCTGTGAAGGAGTCTGTGGTGAGTCAGAATACTACCATGGACATTTTGGCATGTTTATACTCCCACAAGTATTGGGGCACAGCAAAGGACCTGTTAGTATACAGTAACAGGATGCAGCAGAGAGCGGATGATCTCCGGGAGCTGTGCCACTCCTTGCACCATGAGGTTGCTGGCTTGCAGGAGCTGGGGCATCGCACTCACTAGCTCTGGTATGAGGAACAGCCCCACTACAACAGCTGAGGCTTCACAGCTCAGCACTTACCTACAGTTTTAGGCAAGGCAGTGCAAAAAAATCTGAGAAGCTGCGCTGCTGCAGACATGCTGCTGTCATTGCTGGTGATGTACAGGTTATGCCTACCTAAACTGTAGTCATGCCTCTGTGTTGACTTAGCCCTCAAGACTTCAGGTTTCCCAATGTCCCCTCTTGCCAGAGGAGGTTGGTGTGCCCTCAGTGTGGAGCGCTGAGTCAGCTCAGCGTGGCCCAATTTTACTTACTCCTCAGTGAATATGCTAGTAAACCATGTTTCTATTCTAGAAGGGTAAAAATGAGTCTTTCTGGAGCAAAGCTTTATCTGTAGCAGGATAATTATAGTGAATTATCTGGGGGTACCATTCCAAGGCAGCAGTTCCCAGGCACTTGCTTTGAAGAATGTACCTCTGCAAATGTGAGAAGGATGATTTTTGACAGTCCACTATCGATTACAGAAAATTGTAAAGTTCTAGTTTCACCCTCAAACATTTGTCTCTCTACTGCCTTGTTTTGGAAGATGAAGCTTCACAGAAAACAGTAGGTCTTATTGATATCAACTCTATTTTACCTAACAGCTCATTTAACTCCATCCTCTCTGCCTGCCTACCTCCCCTTCCCTTCCTCTGCTTGCTGCTGCCGGCAAGCTAATTAGGCTGCTCCCTCAAGAAAAATTCATCCAATGCCATAATAGCTGTATCAGATGAAGCTAGGATAAAACTCTAAACAATATAACCTTGTAAGTACCTCTCAGCTTTTCAGAATGTTTCCCTGCCTGCTTTCTCCTTATTGCTCACTTTGTAAGGTGGACTCTCTCATCCTGTGTTCTCTGCAAGTATTAAGTAAGTTAATTCCTGAAATTTGCTGTTTTATTTCGCTTTATCCCTCATATTTATACATTTTAAGTGACAAATCTCAAGCTTTGTCCAAAAACCTCTCATTGTATATTTCTACATCTTCCCTTTTGTAAATCCTTAACCTTCTGTTAGACTAATATTAAAATTCTTCAGACACAGAGTAGCAATGTTCATAATCTCCAGTTCATTATCTTAATTAGATCTGTCTTATATTATCCAACAGTTTATTCTCATACTTTAAAGGTGATCAGCCTTAGAAGGGAATGTGAGCAGAATTTAGTGAACTCTATTGTGGCAGCGTTTCTTTGATCTCACTTTGGATCTTTCAGGTGCAATAATGATAATGCTGCTCGTGTAGTTAATTAAAAATTGCATTTGAATAGTATGAATATTCATTCTCGGGAATGAACACAGGATTAACTCAAGGGGGTAAAATGTCTGCAGTGGCCCAAGGATGTGAAGTGAACCTGGATCCCCATTAAAACACAAATTAATAATTAAAAATGATGGATATTTAAAATCCTCCCACCCTGCAAACTATTAACAAAGTATTGCCTGGGTCAAGCCTATCTCCTAAGGTGGCAACAGACATTACTGTTCATCCTTCAGTAACAAATTATAAGACATATACTTGACATACGGCTCTGCCCCAGAGCTAATACCCAGTGCTAAATCTTCATTAAATAATTAAGAAGGGCTACTGGCTTTTTAAAATTCACAGTTTAAAGTGTTGTATCTGTAAAATTCAGGTTACTTTTAATAGCTTTCTGGGGAAGATCAAAATTACTTTCCCAGGAACTGACTGTGACATCCAGGATGCTGTTGGGGAGGATACAGACAAGAGCTGCTGAGACCTTTGATAATGAAGCTCTCTATACCCACATCATCTCTCTGGCAAAACTGAGGACTTTATATTCTGGTCAAGAATGTTAAAAATATATCTTTTCTTTGCCTTGTTAATAGCACCACTGAAAATACCAAAGTGGTTTCCTTTTATTTCCCCAACATTTATTTGTTGTCATTTTTTGTGAATAAAAGAAACAGCAAATAATGAACAGATTTTTTAAGTTTATCTGGTACTGCAGGATGCTTAAAAAAAATGGGACTATAAACTAGAGATAAAGCCTCTTTGGTGTCAAAACATTATGTCAAGTTTAATGGGCATTTGCCGGAGAATATTTTCCTGGCTGTTAGCTAGTTACCAAGGGGGTTCACAGGATGCATGTTCCAGAATAAAAGCTTTGTGAATAAACTGGGGTCAGTTAAGGTAACTTGCTTGCTGCTTTTGACTGGGGCACTGGGGTCCAGGCTTACCGTGCGTTCAGAAATAAGGGCGCTGATGTGTCTCCTCTCCTTCCTTGCCCTGCATATGAGTTACTTCTAGTTTCAGGTCTGCTCTAGACATCTCCCTGGGAAAGCCCAAATCCACTCATCACTTACCCCACACAACACAGAATTTGTCCTTCCTTGTGCAAGAAACAGAAGCAGGGTGTCTTATTGATCCAAGCTGGATCACCAAATAAAGTTAAGGAGGCTTTTCACAGTAAGAATCCCTTCCTCCTATTCTTCTAAGTGAGGATATATAAAAGTAGAAGGATTCTGCTAAATCACGTTTTCTCATACTTATACTGAAGAGGAGACATTGTCAGCTTTTCTCTAGGGAGGATGTAGCAGGGACATAGATAGTCTTTGAGTCAGTGGGGGTCTCCCAACTAATTTGCTCCTCTTTGATCAAGTGGGGTAAGACAAGTGAGTGCTGTCCTTGGCCTTGCAGGTGTTTGTATTCAAGAGGGCATTTTTTTCTAGTCCCATGTAGTTACTTTGGAGTTGAGCTATAATTTGAAAATAGTATCATAAGAGTAAATACAGGAAAGATTAAGAAGTAACAAATCTATTATCAGTATTTAATCTGATATTTAATTGTTATTAGCAGCATTATTTTCTGTATATTAAATAGAAGAAATGTGATAAATAACTCTGGGTCATTGTGTCTTGGTAGAGCATACATAAAGGCTACAAATCTTTGACTTCTGTGGGCACATTTAAGGTTCCTAACCACTGGTGAATAGTGTCATTGAAGATACTGTAGAGTTTGTGTGCCTGGTAGGCCTGATACAGCGACTACAGTGGATCTGCCCCCTCTAGAGTTTTAACTAGTTGATTCACTCTGAATTGTCTTTGGCATCTTAGTTTCCTTATACAGAAAAGATATCTGGGTTTTAGAACACTCAGCCCTTTATGAAATCAGATTCCTCAACGTCTAAATACTGCCAGAGTGCTGCTTAAAAAAATCTCTACCATAGCACATTAGTGCAAATGTATGCCATGTGCAAACTCTGCTGAATAGAGTAACATGAGGACTTAATTTGGCCTGCTAATTAGACTTAAGAAGGAGATTGTGACCAGACAGCAGCTGTGGGAAGAAAGAATGAACAAACTCAGACTTTTTGTTTGTCTGGTCATGCTTTTCATCCTTGTTTAACTGTCTGGCAATTCTTGCGCATATATTGTATTGTTCTTTAAAATTTGTCCTGCAAGTGAATGCAGATAGTGAGGAACTGCTGTTTCTTTCCTCCCCTATGGTTTCACACCCCTGTGAAGGCCAGGATTAAGGTGATTGGGTACCTGGCCTTGCATTAGTGCCAGGTGTTTTCCTTGGGCTTTCTTTGGAGGAGTAATCACATCAATTTATTCATGGAATGTCATAGTGCTCAGTTCTGAGGAGGAGCATGCATTCTGAGGAGGAGTATGCACTTGCCTTTTTACCATGCTTCTGTTTTGTGTATTTTTGTGGAGTCCAAGGGCCTATTATCTGATAGTTAATCCCACTGATAGTGTGATTTAATAAGAGGAAAGAATGATATGGCTGCATCCTGCCCATTATGCCCTTAGGAAGAGATTTTTATTCGCAGTCAGATGTCACTGATGGAGCATTTGGCTTCCTTTCATCAAGTGACAATTGCAGTTTTAAGAGTACAGTGTAGAGTGCCACTTTAAAGCCAAACATCTCAATTCACAAGTGAGGGAAGGATAAAGTTGTGCAGCTGGAGGATGCTATTTCTTCTCGGCAGCTGTCATTGAAAAGGCATGTGAATGCTCTAGATGTCAGGTGTCCTAAATGCTGCATGCAGAGTTTGTCACGTGCCTGGTAATGTCATGTGAAGTGTTGGAAAGAAGTTTCTGTACATATTAAAATCCTTCTCTAGGCAAGCTTGCCCTGGAATTTGCTGTACTGAAATTTTAGAAAATAAGGAATTAATGCGAGATCTGCAGCAAGCTGACCATGTTTTACCAGAATCACAGAGCCTTTTTATGTCACTCAGATCAAAATGCTTGATTTCAATAGGAAAAATGTCCATGACAAGTCCTCTGCCCTTGCCCCAACTCCCCAAATCCATAGATGTATCTGCAAGGTGACACATTCATCTTCTGAAGACAGATGCATGTATGCAGTGGTGGCTATGAATTCAAATGGGGATAAAAGAGTATTCCAATATAAGACAAGACTTTACACTAGCAGACTATAAACTGTAAGTTTTCCTTGTATGCCTCTTCACCTTTTCTCTCCCTTTTTTACTGGGAGCAGACTTCATCAATGGGATAGAAAAAAAAAAAAAAGGAACAGATGAACAGCTGAAGCCATGAGGAGCATCCTGGTCTTTTCACTTGATTCACACTCCTGTCTTCTTCTAACAGGTCCTTGCTTGGAGGAGTACAGTGGTTGACAGAGTTGAAGTATGGAGGTAGCTGGGGGATCTGTCTATGTGAAGGATCCCAAGTCTCAGGTGTGTGATTGGTGCATTAGGTACATGAGATTGCCTGTGGAGTGATTCCCAAGTTTACATATAGCTTGGTCTTTAGAAAGTAGATGGGTGCTGAGTTGCACTCATTTTGCCCCTCTCTTTCTGGATTATATTCAGTGTGATCTGTGCTTTATAGCTGCTGCACTATCAACGTATAGGAGCACTTATGAATCAGTGAAGAAAAACATGAACTTAGGAACTGCTTAGGTCTGATAGGTCTGGTGACAGCTGGAGGCAAGAAAGGGTGAGGTTTGACTCTTATTTAGTGATATGTTTGGCCTTGGACTCTGGTGTTAACATAAAGGTTTTCTGTAATGTCCTGTTCCTTTTTGGTTGTTACTGGTTGGCTTTCTCTGTGTACCAGTTCTGTCAACTACTGAAATCAGAGTGTCTCTTCCTATTCCAGCTGGCAGTTGCCAAAGTTATCTGAAACAGAACTGGGTATACAGAACACATTCTTTTGTTGTTGTGTCAAGTGAAGATGTAACACTGGAAACATAGGGATGTTTATTGATGCAGGGGCCACTAGGCACTGAGTGCTGGAATTATGCTAAAAGAAGCAAGGCAGATGGGGAGAGAGGAGAAATCCCCACCTGTCAAACATCACATCATTATAGGTGAGTGTAAAGAGTAACAGGTAGCATCTTCCAATCAATTAGTGCCTCTGCACAAGGAATCCTTTGATAACACATGCCTGTGGTTCATGTAATTGATTTTTAGACGAAGATTATGAAAAAGTTATTTACAATGTGCCTCACTGCATTGAGTTCATATCACATTTTATGATGTAAGGAGTACTGGGCCTCACTATATCAGTCTCCCTTCTGTGCTCATGACCATAGGACATTTTGAGAGGTTAGATCAAGGCCAACAAGGAGAGTGAGGTATGGAACTAGCAGTAATGTCTTACTCATTTTGCATTGCAGATGGAAAATCCATGATTATTATGGATGACTGGAGTAATAATCTGCATACAAGTCTCCTAAGAACTCATGATTTCGCTTTGTGTCTCAATGGAATGCAATTGGTTCCTTGTTGCACATAGAGACTTAATTGGGACATTTCCAAAGGCTGTTCTATACTTAATAAATCTTAATATAGTCATAATGATTGATAAATATTGCATTTAGATTTGAGCATAAGATTTGTTTTCCGATTTGTATGAATGGTAAAGAAATAATCTGAAGAAATTGACTGCATATCTGGCCTTACAATATTCTGTGATACATTTGTATGGTATGTTGACCAAATGTGACTTCTAAGATGAAAACATGGATTGATTTCCATGGAAGAGTAACAATGGCAGGAAGAAAGGGATGCAGAAATGTCAATCTTCAGAATATAATGAGAACAAGCTACATTTGTATTATTTCCTGTGCTTAAGTTTCATTACAGCTATTTTCCCAATGAATACATTGCCTAGTATGCTATTTCCTCTTCTCATTACCGTCTTTGTCATGGAGAGGAGGTTATAGAATCTTAATGATTCAGTTATTTCAGTTATTTAAACCTTTTTGATAGTCTCTGTATTTTGAATGACCTCTCTGTTTCACCTCTTCCCTAAAGTTACTGAATTTGAGAGTAGGAGTTGCTTTTAAATTAAATTACTCAACAAGAAAAAGGGCAAGGTAGTTCAGATTGCTATTGTCACAATTACAGAGATTAGAGCAAAAATGAGGAAAATTAAAAAAAAAAGTACAGTCTGAATCTTCACTAGCTTTTCCTTGTAAAGCAGAGGAAACAATAGTAATTATTATACGTGAGTCAGAGTCAAAGCTCACTGGAAGTGACAGGTCCCCACATACCAGTGCTAAAGAGATTGTTTAGGCTTCAGGCACCACCAAATCAGGGGTAGTTCTGGCTTTGGGGTACAAAATTCAGGTCCAAAGCACTGATAATCACTAACACTGTGGTCTTTAAAAGTTTTGACATCTTAAAAAATGTATAAATATGACTGGTTTCGTGCATTTGAAATATTTCAGGAATGATAACTTATAAGACTTATTTGTATTCAAATGAGAGGAGAACAGATCCCTCTACAATAGGATTCAGGGTGCTTGTCAAATGGTATGGATTGAAATGGACTGCAGACTGCTTGGGATCCATAGTCCCTGGACAAAAAATTGTGTTAAAAGTGCTTAGTAAAAACCAAACATTTTTATCAAGATGCAAAGGATGTTGCCACACAGTGTGACTGAATGTGTTCTGTCAGCCAAATAACTCTCACCATTTTTTAAATGGCATGACTGAGTAGTCTGTGATGCTTCACAGATATCTGAGATACCCAACCAAGAGCATTAAATGGTAAAAGCCAAGATTAAGGATTCAGCACTTTCCAGTATCATTAAGACCCTGAATGTGTTCAGCTGACCATTCTAAATGGTAAATACACTTCACAGGTGTATGCCCTGTCCTTTCTATAAAGCTTGTTTTCCTACAGTGGGCAGGGAGATTGCATGAGACATTCATGGAAAGTGCACAAGCAACAAATACAGGGAAAGATTTTACCTGCAAAGAATTTTTAGAGTGTGGGGTTGCTTTATTTACTCACATTCTCCAATCTTCATCTAAATAAACTACTGTCATGGGATACGCTGCAGTACTGACAGTAAGCTTTCATACTCTTTCATCCTGACAAGTTTCAACAGATATAGTTTACCTGTCAAATGGATTTAAACTTGTATTGTCACTGCCTTGCATTCTGCAACTATTGCTTTTGTATTGCAGTTCCATGCCTCAGTAGACACTTTGCTTGTCTATATCTGCTACTTTGTTCACATGAGTCTCCCTATAATCTATATTATCAAACCCTTACTTTTAATACTAAAACTCAACATGCACTCCTACAATGATTAGTAACTTAGGGATATGGCAGCCAAAATGATATTTTGCTTTCTATTCTCTCTTTTTTTCTGTGTATGCACATGGTAGGCAACAATCCACTTAGTTAAAGAGCTCAGCTTACTAAAGGAAGCCTTTCAGAAAGGTGTTGTGGGTACAGCTGCAGACATTTCCACAGGTTTGATTACCATGCTATACACAGCCGTAATAATAAACCTTGGCTACACTTGGCTCGGCTATTATTTTAAATTCAGAAGATCTGAATCCTAACTTTCAGCACAAAATATAACTGCAATTTAACAAGGCTTCTAAGCATGTAGTTGATCTTAAACACATTTCCTGAAAATGAATGTTAAATGTTTTGCAGGGCTGAGGTTTTAAGACTTGGTCTTGTCATCAAACTTTAGACTTTAAGACTGATTTTTATCTGAAATGAATGAACTGCTCTACAATTCTTAATGTTTACTCCTCTTTTTCTTCTACTATTTGAAATAATTTCAAACAAGTTCAGCTTAGTTTCCCGAAGAAAGAAGGCTAATGAAATAATTGCTAGATTAATATCTATGTGGATCCACGTGTGTTTTACTGTTACTTTCTCTCATCTCCTTACAAGTACTGAATTTTTCAGCCTATTCCAATCAGTGTGAGAAAAAAATAGTGATCTCAAAGATGAATTTTGAGACACTTTCTAAAATATATAGCTGGGTGGAGACAGAAAAAAATGTGTTTCTCTTGGCCCAAGGAAGACCGCAGTAAGAGCACCTGATACCCAAAAATATACCATAGAACTCAACTGTAGGACCCAAATTTATAGGAAATAATCTCTACTGTTACTTTTTTTTTTTTGTTGTTTGGTTGGGTTCTAAGGATGACTGGTTTTGGAAGGTATTGGGGTGATGATAGCAGGTGTTTTCCATTTAGAGACTCCTAACAAAAACTAGATTATTTGAAGTTATTTCAGTCAAGTATAAAGAGATATATCAGTGGACTGTGCCTATGATATTACAATTTCTGGAAATAAATTCTTTGCCAGGGATGATAAGTGATAAGGATGGGGAATAAAAAGAATCAAATGTAAAACTGGGTTAGGAGAGTTACTTCACAGAATGAAGTTTCAGTTTTGTTTCTTGCTGTGTGGGTTTGTTACTTAGTTCTTTTAATGTAAGAATTTCTTATTACTTAATAAAGGTTAATTATACCTCGTAATGCATGCCCCAATGCTGACTTCCAACCTGTCTTCCACTCTTTCAGCAAGAATATTAAAATACAGGGAGTCTAAGTAGATGACTGAAGGCTCTCCTGCAAGTATCTGGTTATATCTCCAGATCCCAGTACTCTGAACAACCCTACTTGGTACCAGAAGCACCACAGTCATTCTAATAAAATACTCTTCCTGAGATGAAATTACCCTCAGCAAGTGACTTGAAACTGTAGTACATATTATAGGTATATCCTCAGTCAAGATAAGGATAACAGTCTCTGGTTCCACAATTTATACTTTTGGTGACACCCTGGAATTTTGTCTCCTTTAAAAGAAGACAAAATGTCACTTCTAATCTGACAGGATACACTGGTTTATTGTGCTAGCCCCTGGATATAGGCTTTTAAATATGTACAGTATAAGAAGTATGTACAGTGTAAGAAACTTATCACAGCGCTTTTTCTTTAAAGAAAGGTGATGGGTAAAGGAAGAATCCCATACACTGAAATGGAAACAAAACCCAGAAACCATATAGTTCAGATTTTAATTCCTTTTAGGGTGTGCTAGCACCACAATTTTCTAATACATATTTTAAAACTAATTAGACCATATTGTTTATTTGTAGGCAGAATAAGAGCCATTCACATTTCTTCTTGAGGTCACTATGTCTTCTGATTTCCATATGCTCATGAACATCTAGTGAAACACAGAATTACATTTTAATGTCAGTAAAACATAATCAGGTCCAATAAAGCAAAATAGTATACACTAGTCCTCTTTATGGGTTCCTTTAAGGTGGGAGCTTTACAAACTCCTAACAAGAAAACTAGAAAACAAGAAGGATATCAAAGAATCACTTAGAAGAAAGATTTTCTTTACCAAATTAATGTAAGGCAGTGACATTTATGTTAATCCTATATTTCCACTCCCCCTAACTAAATTCATTCATCTATTTAACTCACACTTCAGAATTTGCATTTGAGCTTCATGGTAGTAATAATAATAATAATAAAGTGAGATAAATCAAATTAATATCCTTGCAGATACAATTAGTTTAATAACTTTGCCATTTCCATTCCTTTTTCATCTGCATTATCACAATTTGATAACTGCAGCAGACCAATGCCTCAGTGAACTTCTCTTTGTGCCCAGCACGGAGAGATTAGGATTTCTAATTTTATCGCTTAAATTGTCATATCTTGTGTTATATAGCACCTTTATTGCAAAAGGAATCCAGATGCTTTGATATAAAGAGGAATGACATTTCTCAGAGTTGATATGTATGTACTTTTGGTGTGGAACAGAAATCTTTCTCACAGACACCAGTAATATCATACAACCACTAAAACAGGATGCCCAGAGAACCTGAATTAGCATATAATAGTTTTGCTGTGATCTTGGGACTTCCAGGAAATACAGGACATATACTTAAATGCAGATATATGAATACTCATGTATATTCAGGGGTTTTGATGTTGATGCTTATAGACTCTTGCTGAGAGCTGCTCTGCTTTTATAGCATTTTATTTGGACTTTAGGTGAATGGAATACAGATGGGCTGCAGAGGACAAATCTGCTTTTTAACCCAGGGCCACTGAGCAGGACCATGAAAGTCCTGTTACAACATTGCCAACACACTGCAGTTTCTATGCATTCTCTGTTCTGGAATTACTGGATTTGAGCGAGGACAACTCCAGCACTCTTCAAGATGATCTTCTTGAATTATGTGCCACGAAGAGCTTTTCTGTAATAATTTTTTATATTTCTCAATATGAACCAAACACCAGTTGCATACATATGTATACGCAGAAACACTCCCTTTAAGGGACCTTAAAGATCATCTGGTTCAAACCTCCCCCCAGGAGACGCCTCACACTAGACCAGGCTGCTCAAAGCCCCATCCAACCTGGCCTCAAACACTGCCAGGGATGTAGCAGCCACAGCTTCTCTGAGCAACCTGTGTCAGTATCTCACCACCCTCACAGTGAAGAACTTCTTCCTAATATCTAATCTAAATCTGCCTTCTGTCAGTCTAAAGCCATTCCCTTTTGTCCTATCATTACATACCCATGTAAAAAGCCCTTCTTGTTGGCTCTTTAGGTCCTGGAAGGCTGCTGTAAGGTCTCCCCTGAGCTTTCTCTTCTCCAGTCTAAACAACCCCAAAGACTTACCCCATGTAGCATGCCAGGCTTCCAGCAAGTAAACTGATACGGCTCTTGTTCATTCCTCACTGTTGTATCTGGTGAGGTTTTCTCTCCTCATCTGATCTGGAAAACTCAGTCTCTACTCTCCCCTAGCCTAACAAAGCCCAGCACCAACACTGGTTTCTTTGGTTTTTTTTGTTTTGTTAATTTTTTTCTTCTTTACCCTGCATGACTGATATCTGTCTTTGCCATCCATTTTCCGCGGGATGCAAGGACCCAAATAGGATGTCCTTCTCAACAGAAAGGACAGCTGTTTGTGGGAGTTGTGCAGTAGTAATTGTGTTGGGGTCAGCAATCTATTAACACTGGCAGTTTAAGACACTGTGTCCATAATTGCCCTATGTATGTTTACAGAAAAGATTAATATATACACATACAAACCTTTCAAGCCCATATGTGGGCTGGCTAATAGCTTACCAAGTGTTATCAGCTAGCTTAGTCCTCCCACTTATCGTGGCACCCGCTGCTGAGTGTGCCTGGAGCAATTTGTAGTGGAAGGTTTATTCATTATATGAACAGGCAGGACTTTGGTCCTCAGGGCCATTCGAGGTGCACAAGAAGGGAACAATCCATTTGAGGGAAAGAATTTCAATCCCTCACTCCATCCCAGATTTGTACATGACCTTGGCCAAATCTTATATGCTTTGCTTTCACATATAGTCAGGCTCAGATCTGAAACATGGCTGGCTCTGGGAGTGAAGTTGACAGATTTGAGTTAGGTGCCTAATGTAAGGGAAAATTTAAGCACCTCAGACAGGGATTCCTTTTGTTTATGCCTCCATGTCAACTTATTAGAACAGTTAATTAAATCCTTTTCTTCTTTGAAGGTACAGAGAAAGGCTAGGGAGAGAAATAGTCCCCATCTTTTATACGGTGTTTGAGAAGTGAAAGCTTTCCATCAGGCAGTAGGAGACCTGGGTAGACAGATTTTGTAGGTGTTTCCAAGTTTCTGTCTTGATAAAGCATAGGAAAGGCTCAAAATAAGTGGGAAAGTTAAAGTGATATAGAAGGTTGAACACACTGTGGTTTTCTTGTAATTAATTTCAATAGTTTTTCCTATGAGCACAGTGTCACAATTTATTACTTTTGGTGTAAAAAAGGCTTTTTTTTATTCAGCAGTTAAAGAGAGGGGGCATACAAAAATTACATACACACAAAATTACATTACTTTTGATACTAATATGATTCCAGAAACACTTGAATGTTGCTGTGTTCACGTACACTCTGCTGAAATAGTTTTAGTTTCCTCAAGGCCCTCCTGAGGCTGCTCCGACAGGCTATTTAACTCTGCTGAGTTTGGTGACAGCTGAAGCTAAACACATTCAGCCTTTGCAGAAGAGTTTAAGCATACCAGTAATGAAAGAAATGGAAAACAGAGAAGATTTGTAGATCTAAAAAAAAAAAGTAAATAAAATCCACCCTTTAGGATTTTTTTAAAGGGCCATTAATATTGTGGTTAAAGTTTCTCAGGACTTCTGGGTCTTCCTTTGTCAGATCCTCTTTCCTGTCTTTGGTTGTGGGGCAGTTTGGTACTTTTGTTGGTGTTGCTTGTAAAATCCAGTTTTAGACATCTCCTCTTCCTGTCCTTCCTCTGAGTTGCTTCTGTTCTCCATTCCTTCTTTAATTTGACACTTAAAATTATTAAGAGTTAATGGCTCAGACAGGGACTTCCATTAGGTTGCTGGGGGAAGATGTTCAAGGCCCTGAGGACTTGTCTCTCTCTCAGGCAGGGTCCCTTTTTGCGTAAATTTATTCCCTGTTGAAAACAACAGTCATAAACAGAGTTCATAAATTAGTGATAAATCATAACTCTAACTGAAAAAATGTCATCCAGAACATCACACAAGACCAAGAATTAAAATATGAAGAGTTTTCAAAACTCTCTATAAGTTGGTGGTTGACCCTAGAATGAACTCCAGGAATGTCTATGACTGGCTCCCTTCAAGATCAAATACTACACTTATTTGATAAAATAAGTTCTGTGAATGCATCTTGACTTTGCAAGTGTTTCAAAGCTTTAAGAAATAAAAATTTTTAAACATGAAAGAAAAAATAATGTAACGGAATTACATTGGATGCTGAATTTCTCTTGCCCTGATGGTGTGTGGCTTAGACAAGTTACACTGTCCCCAAAAGGTAATAATATATGTTCACTGCTTCACACTGTGTGATCATTCAATGTAATACATGTTCAAAAGTGAGGAATGGCTTCATTGGGAGCTCAAGTTTTTCCTGAAGAGGTTCAAACCCATATGCTCCTCTCATTTGAACCCATGTGAACCTACTGATCTATATACAGCCTTCTTTGAGCCTCAGTGGCCTGAGAGCATCAAGTCAGTCAATATGAAATTTATTTTTATTAGAATGTCACTCTTTTGGGACTTCTCTAAATGGCTTTCCTATGTATTTGACATGGTCTAAGAGGAAGGATATTTGAACCGTTACTCTGGATTGTCTAGCACAAGATAACTACTTACATGTTGTAACTTGATGGTAGACCTGAGCTTTTTGATTTGGAAACAGTCACTGAAATTACTGTGAGTGACAATCACTATCTCTTAAGGTAAATGACAGCAGTTAAGTGATAGCAGGTATTAAGTGGCAACTGATACAATGGGGTTGCTACTATAAACACTGGTAGCAGATCTTGGCAGCCTCAATTTTCTGGAAAGCAGCCTCAGAACCTGAGGAATCTAATGAACAGAGAAGAGAATCAGCAGCCAAGAGAAAAACAAGCAGAAGGGACAAGAAAAAAGATAGAGAAATATGCGTGGTATGGCTGAAGGAAAACCAAAGGGGGAAAAAGAATCTTTGGGGGCAGAATGATTGTTAAAAATACAGATTTAGAATAATGAAAGAAGGGGAAAAAAAACCCAAACCAAGCATTCTATTGTTCCTGTCATATCAGGGATTTATGCTTTTTCCCGATAAAGAAAATGGGATGTACTGGAGCAATCACAGACTTTCTCGTCTATTTATCCCCATAACAAAACAATTGAGAAAACCCCAAATATCTGGTTAACTAGGTGGACGAGAAGAATAAGGATATAAAAGAGAGAACAATATTTCCAGCTGTGGAATTTTCTAGATAGGCAGTGAAATGTGTTGTTCAGCTGAGTTTTGCATAAGAAATACATTTATGTTGCATTTCTAATGCAAATTGCCTGTATTTTACATGGACAGAATGAATCCTTGCTGGCTTGATCTTCAGCTTTTCAAATCAATAGAAAGACTCTAATGTATTTTCAATAGACTTTGGAGCAGGCCCTTCCTCCCATGCACTCAAAATGATTTACAATCAATTTATAGCAAGAATACACTTCAGAAAGCCTGAAATCTACAAATATGCAGTTTCATGGGGAAGCTAGCATCAATCACCTAAAAATAGTCTCAATTTCAATATACTGATCCAGATGCCCGCCTGTGAAGAATTTACGCTCTGTGCATATGCTATCTAGCTTTTAGTGGCTTGAGCAAAAGAGGCAGAGGCAGAAGACTATGTTTAAGGAAGAGATGACAAGTGCCTCTTTTTATCAAATGTTCTCTGCACCAAAATGGAAATACTCAAGGAGTTCATTTTGATGACATGTTATTTCTTCCCCCGCAGTAACTTGTCAGGCAACTGATTCCAGAATTGTTATAGAGAAATGGCTCAGCCACTTGCATTCATACAGACGGTCTGTTCTATATGGTCTGTTCTATATGGTCTGTTCTAATGCAGTGGCTTGGTTTTTATCCCCCTGGCTGTATCTGTACCTTATGAGTTGGGATATTTTGCAGCTCCTGGCTGTGGAGGCACGCACCAGCAGTGTCCCAGCTTCTTGCTGAGCTAAAACTTAGAAGAAATACCTTCCTCCCTTTGTGCCTCAGTGTCCATGCAAAAAAACCATAAATGAATAATTTACATGCACTGGCTGGAAGGGGAGACGCAGTTTACACTAAGAGATCCACCAATCTGAGCAACCAGGGGATGAGAGATGTTTTGCAGAGTTCACACCCCCAGTGATACAGACTTATAACACTAAATTGGGGAATAGAGCATATATGCTAAGCCCTTCAGTGTTCCCAGTATTTAGAAAGAGGGGAGAGCCTGAAAGAGCCAGTAAGCAGGATGAACTAATAGAAGAAGATGGACTATCAAATCCAAAAAGACACAGAATATTTTGGAGTTCAAAAGTAGGATAAGACAAGATGATTAAGAAAGAAGATTCATCACTCTGAGGGGGCAGATGGGAGAGTAGAGAAAGGACAATAGGCAGTTCAGAGTTGAAAACTACCTGGAGCAGTTTGTGAATAGAAGAGGAGAAAATCGGTAAGGATGAAGGATTAGTATTCTGCCTTAGCAGCTGATAATTTACCGTTTAGCATCTGACTCCTTGCAGTGTGAAATAATGGAATTTGGGGAGTCCTGATTGAGGTTGAAAGGTGTTATGGGAGTCTTGTGTTCCAGCATTGCTTTTGTTTACTGTGTGAGTTAAAGCACATTGTATCGAATCCGTACTATGATGGTTTTGATGGGACAGCAGGAAAACTGGAGGAGATACTGATTAAAAGGTCCCTGGCAGATTTAACTATTCCATATTTAGTATTGTGAGAAAATTGTAATCAACCTTGTAGCACCTTTACAGAGAACCTAGCTCAGGGGTGAACGGGCAAAAGGACAAAAGTCTTGGTACACAACTAACAATCTGTGTTAGTCAAACAATTAATCCTAAAGTAGTCATGAGACAGAGCAATGCTGGATATCCTAACCCTGCTAAAGCAAACAGCAAAGCTCTGGACAGAGTCACCCCCACCATGACTGTAAGAGAGAATGATGCATTTTATTGTGAAATGCCTGCCACGAGGGCTTGGCACCATGAGTATTTGAGCGGATTCCTTTGTATCAGACCTCTAGAAGGCAACTCTGTCGATAAAGGAGGATGCCCAGAATGATGATGAGATTTGCAGTGAAGATACTGTACACTCACTTGGGTACTTGACAGTGCAGCCAGTGAGAAAGCTGTACTCTGGAAGCCGATGCAGTGACCATTTTATCCCTCGCAAATGGTAGGAAAATACGTTTCCCCTCCTTTTATTTTGTTGATATAAACCCAGGATTTCTGAACAGTTTCAACCCAACAAAAATAAAGCTGAAATATACCCAGGCGTTTGTATACCACTGCAAAAAACTGCCAGCATCCTATTGCTACAGACAGGGATCTCATTGAGTCAGTGGAGAGCAGAGCCAGCACCTGGTGTGAATGCACCTGCCAGCAAGGGCTTCCTAGGATGACTTCCTTCTTTTTCTCTCCCTCTGTCTCTGTTTTAAACCACTCCCCACCATCTCCACCAACTGTTGATTAAGAATTGTCACTGTTTACAGCCTCATCCCTCCAGACTGCGGAAGAAGTAGATGAGATTGCTTCCAGCCCACAGGCTGGGTGCTCCCTGGCATTTGCAACTCCTGCTGTAGAATTGCAACCTGCAAAGAATACAAAATGTTGCATAGGGCTGGGGTCTTAGTGGTATTACACGGAGGTTGCAGCTTGGTCTGTGAAAGCAATAGAGACAGATACATAAAAAATAAAATGTTGAGGGAATAACTGTGCATTTATACAAAGTGAGGCTTTTTCTGAGTATCCTTTCTTTCACCAGAGTAGAAGAATTTTAACAGTGCTGTTCTTAAGTCAGCAAGAACATAACTCTTAGAAAAGAAATACATTGGAAAAGGATTTTTCTCCCTCTCATTTTTCATCCCTAAATCTGTTGCTTCTAGGCAGTGAATCCTGGCATACGCAGCCCCACAAATCCATGTTTAGATCCTGATAGTTCAGCTCTGGACTCTTCTTTTCTTCCAGACCAGATGTTCTACTTCTCCCTGGTAATGGTTAACACGGCACTACCTCATTATACACCTCTCTCTGGAAATTATGCCAGTGCTACTTCAGCATCAGCCAAGAGCTATGCAGAATCAATGAGACAGCTGGCTCCCTCCCCAGGGATGGAAGGCTTTGCCTTTTGGATTCAGTCAGTCACTGTGAGCTGAGATCCAGGATGCCGTGAATGATTTTTTGTACACAGGTGAGAACAAAAGAGCTTTGAAAACTCACTTCAATATAATCTGGGGATGTGGGGCTCAGTTGATTAAAAAAAAAAAAAAAAAAGTACGCATACACAGTCCAGTTGCATTTTCATCTTAATTGATTTTTGTATGAGATGGAGAAGTGAATTTTGCCGAACAAAAGCGTTCATAGAAATCTTTTCTTTACATACCATTAAGTAAGTGGATTTTTGCATGCACAACAGCTGTGTTGTGTTTGCAAAAATCAAATAATTCCCTCATAAAGCTCACAAAGTGTAAATTGAACTCTTTGATCTTGACCGCAACATAAGCTAATCCTCAAATATCCAGGGAAGAAGGGAATGAGATAATGCAAACAAAATAAACACCTGGTTAATAGAAAGCATTTGTAAACTAGGGCTTGGGCTAGTCCAGTCTGTAGTTAGTATATTTACTCTGGGGGAAAAAAAATATGAGAAAAAGAAAGTTAAGACTTTGAAAGGAGAGTTTAAACAGAAAGAATTTGGGTTTATTCTGTGAAGTTTAATTAAGCCTTGAGTTGGAAAATTCTCCTGAAAGTAAATGAGAATGGTCTGCACTTAATTTTCTTTCTACGGTCTGTATACCTACTTTCACAGAGGAACTTGACAAAACCCATCAAGAGTAAAGCAGTCCATTTCTACAAACACTGTATGACTAAAGCAGACTGTAGGACTCTCAAGGTCATTCCTAGCTTATGCCACTGCCTGGCTGATTTACTCTGTATTTTTTACTACATTCCCTTACCTTTGACACCGTATTTAATTCGGGACTAGAAGGTTAGGGACTGTTCTTTGTCGCTACTTGAAAGTTTCTCAGTCATGCTGGATGCTGCCAGAAACAAGTATTAATCATAGCCATCATCCTTCCAAGGCAGTTGATCCTCCAGTGTAATAACTAGAGATGTTTCCAATGACTCTCTCTGCCAGAACTGCGTGGAATAACATATAATCATGCACTGTCTTTGCTAAGTTTGTTGAAAACAGTGTTAACACCTGATTTTAAATACATTCCTTCGTTTCACCTCACAGGTTTAATTTTTCTTGGATGACAAGTCTCCAGACTTGTGAAACTCAGTGAAATACAAATGAAAGTGAAAGGTACCAATGAAAACTAGGCATCTGCCATCTTTTTCATGAGGAATTGCACTAGCTGTGTGATTGCTGACAGACATCTCTCTGTTTCTTTTTCTTCTTCCTTTGGTATTCAACGCAAGCACTAGTTTGGCTGAACAGAAATACAGCTGAGTCACATGTCTTTAAAGTGGCTGCAGGAAAAGACCTGAAAACATATTAATACAACAGCCATCTTTCACGGTAGTTTTTATATGTCCTGTAGAGATCATGCCTGTCAGAGAGAGCTATTTCCTTTAAAGAAAAGCGCTGTAGTTGGTTTTTCTTTCCTGTCTGGATTGTATTTCAATTTCTTTTACTTTGCTTAATCAAAGCCAACTTTTTTTTTGGAGGGGGTTGGAACTAGATGATCTTAAGGCCCTTTCCAACCCTAACTATTCTATTCTATGATTCTCATCTCAAAAAAATAAAGGAAACTGAAATGTCAAGAAAAAATATGATCTTAATTAATTGCAATCAAGATTTGTGAATTCTTTGTAAATATACAGTTTGTCTGCATACCCATGGTGCTTTTTATCTCAATCCTCTTAAAAAAAAAAAAAAAAAGAAAAAAGTTTAAACTTCACAACATTCCTGTGAGGCAGGTAAATCTTTTCATAAAAGGATTATTTCACCCTTTACTGAGATACAGTCACCTCCAGGGTGAAACACTGCGGTTGTTCAACTGCCTGTAGCCACACAGCACAAGAAATGAGGGAAAAGGAAATGAAAACCATCCCATCCAATTTAATTCTAAGGAGAAAAGAGATAGGTGGAATGTAAGGTTCACAGCTGGGATTTCACCAGAGTAGAGGAAAATGCATACCAAAGAGAAAAGTGGCACAGACTGCAAGTAGATGCAAAACTTGTGGGTTTACACTTTATATAGGAGACAGAATCCTCTGCAGGTCATTGCTCCTCACATCGTCCTGCAATATCAACCCAAGAATTAGTGTTAGAGAGGAAGACGCAAGCTTCCAAATTGCCAATTTTCCTTCCTGAGGAATCTGGATGCTCCTCAGAGGTTTGCTATGCAAATACCACCTGTGCATCACTGATGAGTTAAGATGTGCTAGGTGGCAGGTTGCAGCAGATGTTTGAAAATTGCATAGCAGAAAAATACCAGGGAAAAGTTTGTCTACCAAAAAGGTTTATTCACTTTCCCTAGAGCCTCACAACCTGTATCTGCCTGTTTATCCGTTGTTCTGTAGTGACTGGAAATGTTTAGATGTCTTGGAATCATTTGCACAATTTTCCCCATCTGGGAGTGGGCTCTTGCACTCAAGGATGGAGAAATGACAAATGACACTTTACAGCCTCAAAGAGGCCCAAAGATGTAAGTAGCAGCAAAAGTATAGGTAGCAGCAATGTGTACAAGAGTATATAGTTTGGTCATGTTTCATTGAAATGGAAGAAGCTGGAAGGATGGAAAATGAAGGCAAAGAATAAATTGTTGTATTTGGGCTGCGCTTGTCTTTCTTGACAGTTACCGTGAAGGTGTGGCTGCAGAGCAGTTACTTGACGCCTCAAAAGAGAGAAATAGCTGTGTCCACAAGTAGGATCTCTCTGATGAGGAGGGCTGGATTGGTGGCAATGCGGTGGGAGGGTGCAGGACAGCAGAAACAACCAAAGAAGCCCTGCCACTGTTAGAACCAGAAGTGTTTGATTTAAAGAAAATCTAATCGTGTTCTTGTGAAAGGGAAGTGAGGAGGCAGAATATCTTATTCTTACTTGTATCCTTTTCTTCCACTGGATGTGTACATGCTTCTTTATCCTTGAATGGTATATTCCTTCAGTAAGTGGTAAAGCAGTGTTTTGGACACATAGAATGAAGGATGAAACCCATTAATGGAAACTCCACTTTGTACCTTTTCTTTTTCATTTAGTTTGAAAGGAAACCAAATGACTTTTTCTGTAAATGATTTGTCGGGAACCACAACAGCAATGTTCAGAGCTTAAATGACCTCTTTTTCTGCACACCTTTTCTATAAATTGCGCATTTATTCCTAACTTCCCCAGGTAAACCTGGCAATCTGCTGTACTGTTGATGGGTGGCCTTCATGCTGCCTTGTCAAGTTACAGCTATTTCCAAGCTAACCCAGGATGTTCCTCTTATGTTAGGAAGTCTGTGGGGCTGGGGGGGACCCTGGTGAGAAGGTGTGTGTTGATCACACACGTGGTTTCTATTTGTTCTCAGCTAGAGGAAATTATTTTAAACAGCATTATGTGCCTTGCTTTGTGTTGATAGGGCCTAAAGCTGTCAAATGTTCTGCAGTTTGAAGAGGACAACAGCACTGGTAACTGTGGAGATTTCAGATAGATATTGATTTCTGAGTAAGAGAGAAGAACCAGTGTTACTTTTTTCTGGTCAAAAGAAGTGGGAACTGAAGTACCCATTGGGTGAAGAAAGTAAAGACCCTTGAAAATCCAGGCCCAAAGATGTTGACCAAGTCAGTTTGTGTGCTGCAGAGGAACATTCAGCTGGGAGCCATGTCAGCAGCTCCCAGGGAAGTGCTGCTAACTGCCCTAATCCGGGGTCAGTCCTGTGACAACAAAACATGCGGATGGCTACCTCTGACTCCACTTCAGCAAAGCAAGAAGAGCTAGGAGAAGCAATGGCCAACTTGCCTTCTAACGATCAGCAGTGAAGGCCTTCACCTTGCCTACAAAGTGAGAAGCAGGCAGATTTCCTAAGAGAAAGGGATGACAGGGAATGAACAGTTTCTACTCAGAAAGGAACAGAGATGTGGCCTTTAAGCAGAGACAACACCACATTTAAATGGTAGAGTGTCCAAGATGTACAGTTTTCACAGGACTGCCAAAACTTGGAAGCTAAAGATGTGAAAAATTATGTGTGCCTGTAATTCAATTTCAGTTTTATATACTGGAAATTAGTGATGATACCATAGCCATGGAAAGGTCTCCAGCAAGTGGCAGTGTAAAAAGAATAACCTAACAGTCTTTCCTTTTATTTCATAAATGCTGAGGTCTATCATACTATTCTGTGATAGACAAATACTTGTTTTGAGTCCATGATCTAATTCTCAGATGGGGTTCTCAAAATCCAGGAGCTGAGACACTGAGAAAGGAGTCAGTTCTCTGCATGAGAAAACTAAAATGATTTCAATGGAGTTTTGCAGAATAGACAGAGCTAGTATCTCCTACAGTTTAGTCAAGTGATGCCTGGACCCAATGTGAATCGAATCTCACAATTTCTTTGATGTATATTCCTATATCCTTCTCTGCTTTCCTACTGTCTGAGCTTCTTTATCTTCTACTCTATCTGGTACTTTGCTTGCTTTCTCTTTAGAGAGAGAAAGGAAAATGGTCTGAGGACTTATTACTTTATCTCCAAGGCAACAATGGAATAAAGACAAGGGACATCATTGTTGAAAGACAGTAAAATGATGGGATGCAATGAGAAATACACTCAGGGAATGCCAGCTAATGCTCACAGCCCTCTCAAGATAGTTGTAGCACAGAGCATCTTGCATTTGTCAGAACCAATCATCCTGAAATCATTATGGTACTTAACAAAGAGTTTATAGCTATGCATATTTTACTATATGCGCAAGAAATAATGCAGAAAGAAGTAAGGCAAGGGCAAATTAAATTTCTGATTGATATCAATAAAAACCCAAAAAAGTTAAATAGGACTGTGTATAATCTGAGTTGTCATTTCATATGATTGCCACTTACTTGAGATAACCAGGACTCCCTTATAAAAAAGGACTTCTGAAGCATATTGACCAAATATTACTTTATTAGGAGTTTTATAGGTCACTTGTTACTGCTTAGTTGTTCCTATGTAATTGCACACCTACTCAGGGAAGCCAAACAGGCGCTGTCTTCAAAAGGTGTAATACGGAAGAATGCTGTGATTTGGTAGCCTGGACCTAAAGGGAAAAGGCTCAGCAGAGTCACACTCGATATGCTCAGGACAGAATGTATTACATCTGCACAAAGTGTCCTGGGTTCAGCAGTAGCAGTCATTTTTCTCCTTCTTAGTAGCTGGCGCAGTGCTGTGTTTTTGACTTTCAGCCTGGGAACAGTGCTGATAACACCGATGTTTTTAGTTGCTGCTCAGTAATGTTTACTCTGACCAAGGACTTTCTGAGCCTCATGCTCTGCCAGGGGGGAGGGGAACCTGGGAGGAAGCAGAGACAGGACACCTGACCCAAACTGACCAAAGAGGTATTCCATACCATAGCACGTCATGGTCACTATATAAACTGGGGGCAGTTACCCAGAAGGGTTAGATCACTGCTCGGTTGGGCTGGGTATCAGTCACAAATAATGAGCGGTTGTATTCTCTTCCCTTGTTATTTCCCTTATCAGTATTATTATTGGTGGTAGCAGCAGTGATTTGTGTTATACCTTTGTTACTGGACTGTTCTTATCTCAACCCATGGAATTTGCATTCTTCTGATTCTCCTCCCCATCCCTCTGGGAGTGGGGGGAAGGAAGGGGGGGGAATGAGAGAACGGCTGTGTGGTACTGAGTTACCAGCTGGGCTTAAACCATGACACAAAGATAACCAAGGGGTATTTTTGATCATTTCTAAGTTGGAAGCACCATTGAAAGCTAGGGGATGAAAAGTACATAGGTTTCAGTCCTGTGAAGGACAAAAAGGGTCTCATCACCCTTTTGGTACAGCACAGAAGTAGCTAACTGACACAATTAATACATTTTCTATAAGGTGCAAGTGATGGTGACATTTCTGTGTTTTCTTCCTATTATTATTCAGAGCCACACTACCCAGCAGCTGCATCTTCCAGATTGTCCAGCTGAGGCTCAGCACTATGAACTAATCTCACTGCGCCTTCAGGCATAATTTTAGCTAGCATCGCACATTCTTTTAGCTTAGCTAAAACCGAAGGCTGTCTTCAGAGTCTGGCTCGCCCGTTTTACGCGGGCAGGAGCATGCAGGCAAACTTAGACTCACAAAGAGCTACATGACTAAGTGACAGGATCCGCACACATTGAAGCACCTGCTGTTCTGGCAGCCCCTCCTACAGGATGAAAAGGAGAGGGGCTTGTTTCAGTCAGACTTTGCAGCTCTGAGGTTTGAGTAGAGGTGGGCAAGAGAAAAGGGCAGTCTGCAGGCTGCCCTAGGCAGTCTGTATCCTCAGTCAGAATTTTGCATCCTGGCAGTTCTTCTCCTGTGTCCATTCCCCACTCATCTGCTCACACAGCTGCTTGGTTGAGCTTACCTGCCAATGCCTCACATTTTTACCACTGAGCTATCCAGGAGGCAATACTACCATTTACAAAACTTTGCTTATTCCAAAGATATGTGCAGTAGATTTCTCTACTTTTTTTACTTTTTTTACTTATACTTTCTCAGTCTTTCTCTCTTACTGCTTACTACTCTTGCTCTTCTCTTTGATTAGAATTTAAGTGAAATTCAGGCAAACACCACAGTAGCAGCCCCTGTAGCAAGATTTTGAACCCATGTGGTCGCCTGCCAGTTCCCTAAGGCTTTCTTCAGTAGCTTGGCATAACTTTTTTCCATGGTTCCACAGAACTTCAAACTCAAGCCAACATCTCTCCTCACTACCAACATCATTGGAGACATACTGCACACCCAGCCACATCTTTTACTAAGCCGCCAACACCTTTCCACAGGCTGGCCTACCAGTAGTGGTGGGTTGAATGACTTGGGGTTTTGGGAACATGAAACAAACTCTTGCCCCTTGATTTCTCACAGCTCTTGATGTCTCGCAGCTTTCTTGATGGCTGCTTTTGCAGTGTCCTCTGATGAACAGGCAATGTTTTTATAAGGGCATGCAGTGGCAGACACTTTCCTACTATTCACTAGTTCTTTAAGCAATTTGGCAGCAATTCCATACATGTTCTAGTCTTTTCATTCACTCTTTTTTACCCTGTTTCTCCTTGAGTAATGTCACTTTCACAGAGTCTTTCACTAGCAGCTCATCTAACATCAGCTGATACACAGTAGTACAATATTTCCATTTTCAAGAGTCCGTTGCTGCACATAATAGGAATCCTTTCATCACACAGCATTCTCTTTCATCTTTGTCAGTCATTGATTCCAGTCCAGCGACCTTTTCACTTCTCTTTACAATGACCCTGTTTACAATCATAAACCATTCGTTGCTTTCATCTCACTTATCTCATCCATTTCTAATCTCTTCCCTTGCAAGGACAGTGTTACATCACAACACTGCATTGTTACCTCTTTATTTGGAACTGCTCTTATATCTGTCTTTTTTTTTCATTTCACACCTGCACAGTGGTACCTGCACAGTGGTACCTACAGTAGGTTCATAGATTCATAGAGTGGTTTGGGCTGGAAAGGACCTTAAAGATCGTTTAGTTCCAATCCCCCTGCCATGGGCAGGAACACCTTCCACTAGACCAGGTTGCTCTAAGAACCATTCTAGCTGGCCTTGAACACTTTCAGAGATGGCACAGCCACAGCTTCTCTGGGCAACCTGTGCCGGTGTCTCACCACCCTCACAGAAAAGAATTTCTTCCTGATGTCCTACTTAAGTCTACCCTCTTTCAGTTTAAATTCATTCCCCCTTGTCCTGCCACTAGACAACCTTGTAAAAAGTCCCTCTCCAGATTTCTTGTAGGCCCCTTTTAGGTATTGGAAGGCTGCTGTATGGTCTACCGTAGCCATCTCTGCTCCAGGCTGAGCAAATCCAACTCTCTCAGCCTGTCTTTATTGGAGAGGTGCTCCAGCCCTCTGATCATCTTCATGACCTCCCCTGGACTCACTCAAGCAGCTCCACATCCCTCTTGTCTTGGGGGCTACATAGCAGAATGCTGTACTCCATTTGGGGTCTCATGATAGCAGAGTAGAGGGGGAGAATGACCTCCCTCTACCTTCTGGTAATGTTTCTTTTGATGCAGCCCAGGATACTGTTGGCTTTCTGGGCTGCGAGTGCACACTGGTGGCTCATGTGGAGCTTCTCATGAGCCAACAGCTCAAGTCCTTCTCCTCAGGTCTGCTGTGAATCCAGTCTCTGCTCAGCTGTATTTGTGCTTGGGGTTGGCCCGACCCAGGTGCAGGACCTTGCACTTGGTTTGGCTGAACTTCATGAAGTTGGCACTGGCCCACCTCTGAAGTACGTCAAGGTCCCTCTGGATAGCTTCCCTTCCTTTCAGCGTTTTGACCGCACCACCCAGCTTGGTGTTTGTCAAGCTTCCCAATTGGAAAATTCAGAATCTTGGCACTTCTTCTCCTAGTGAGAAAACACAGTTAGGACAAGTGGAGCTCAGCCACTATCATACTACTGCTGCAGATTATTGTTACAGTATTTGATCCAGTGAGATTCTTTCAAATTCTTTTGCAATGGTCTCTCAAACATGCCAGTTCACTTTTATCTAAGTGTTGAATACAGCTGTGACTTCTTACTTTTCCTCTCAGCCATAAGCTCTGTCACACATTTTTGTGTGGCAAAAAGGAGATTTCTGACTGAAGAGCAGCTCAGCATGTTTTTCCTGTAATTAACACAGGAGAAAACTCAAATCTTGGTTCAGAAATGCTTGAATGGTTTCAAACACAGGGATGTTCTGACAGCTGGATATCCAGTGGGAATTTTGGATAAGAAATAGATAGAAATGGAGTAAGTTTTCATCAGGCCTTTGCTAATGAGGACAATGGATGAGTGAAGCAGGCAACATATAACTCAACCAAATGGTACACAGGTCTTTTATTTGTAAGCTTGCTTATTAGCAGCAGTAAAACTTGAAAGGAGCATTGCCAGCAGAGCTACACAGTAAATATTAATCTCTTTGGAAGAGGACAAATGTTATCTAAATTTCAGTTGCTGCTCCAACACACTGATTTTTGCCATGTTCAGGCTGTTTATCATGGCATCCATTTTGTTTGATGCCCACTAAGGCATCTTAGTCTAAGAGAGACATAAAGGACCTAAAACAGAAATCCAGAAATTAGGGACTTTCAGATACTGGTTTGCTTTACAGTCAAAGGTGACATCTAGAGTAGGTGTATGACTACACTACTCATCCACTTAAATCTTTGTTTTAAACACTGAATGGGAAATTGTTTTGCATAGAATTATAATGGCAAAGGTATCCCTGAATTCTCTGTGTATTAGATTATCAATTTATTTTTAACTGGGTGGCTGAGGTGTGATTTTCAGCAGAATAGATCACTATTCCAGGTAGCTTATAAAAAAGCTGCTTGTTTACATAAAGCAGCATGTGGACAATTCCACTGCTGAAAGGACCTCATCTGTGTTTGAAAATAACTGCTTCTCTCTGACAGTAAATGTTCCTGGTTCATTCCATATATACATGTGTTAATATTATGCTGATGCCCGTATCTGAGCAAGAGCTTTACATTATCCTGTAGCTGGTGACTGCTTAACATTCATATGGAGAAAAAGCAGAAGGCTTTGACGTTTGACCTTCAAAAGTGATTTCAGGTTGGTATCAGGGTTTTTTTGTGTTTTGTTTGTTTGGTTGGTTTTTTGTGTTTTGTTTTGTTTGTTTTGGTTTTGTTTTGTTTTGTTTTGTTTTGTTTTGTTTTGTTTTTTTTGACAAGCCAGCATCCAATTTTGACCATTAATCAATTTGGATGATGTATCTGGAAGCAAAGTCAGGCAAGGTGTTGCCTAGATGTAATTTAAATTCCAGCAAGTTAGAGAACACAAGAAATGGGTTTAATTCTAACCTCACTTGTCTGAAAAACAGGATCTAATCTATGTTGCCCCTCTTTCTTCAATCAATGGAGAAAGATGGCTTCTTCAAAATGCCACATGCTGTCACTAAAGTAGGTGCCTAATTGGTGCCAAGAAGCTAAATCAAATGTCAAAGTACTCTAAAGCCCTTTGGAGTTTCCTACCCTGGTCCTTTGACTGTGAAGTCTAGACAAGTAGCAAAGTCTACTGACGAAATTTTTGGTGATTACACATAAGTGTGATGAATCGCTATCAGCAATGATAGCTATGAAAATACTGCCCGAACTAGATCTGTTGTGTGTGTTTGGCTGTCTGTACTGATTAACACTGTTTAAGAGTGAGGGATGAACTGAGCATTCCTTGTGAGAGTAAATGCTCCTGGTTCATGCCCAAAATGCACAGGGAAAAGTGAAGAATGTGAAGCATTTTGCTTTGTACTGCAAGCTCAGCAAAACCGTTGGAAATTTCATCCTTAGCAGCATCTATTGGCATAAGGATGTACCAAGTTACTTCTTTGGACAAGGACAAACCATAGTTTAACCTTAAGACTGGTGCTAGTCTTAGCTTTATGTTGAATAAACTGGAGTTCATTTTTCTACTGAGGTTAGAGCATAATCAAGCCCTTACATTTTTCAACTTGCAATTCCTTTGTGTAATCAAGATTCTCTGTTTCAGTCTTGTTATGAGAATGAGTTGTTTAATATTTGTGAATCTCTGTACACACTGAATAGTAAAACATATGAACACCTTTCACTGTGTTTAAGGTCTACTAAAGTACTGACGTATCACAAACGTAAATATGTGGAAAACTTTGTCAGTTGTGGCTGCAGCTGCATCCTGAAGGCTATATTTTCCCACAAATTACCTCTGCAGAGGATTCCATGTTTTCCATAAATAGGTAAATAAATAAAATCCAGATGGTACTGTAGTTAATCTGTAGATACAATTTTGTTCATAGCACGTTTGCCCAGTCAGCAGGATTATAGAAAGATGCTGTGTCAGGGACAATAGATAATGGTCCGTGGTGAAACACACAAAGATAGAAAAGTACTGTTTGTCCTCTTTGGCTCCTCCCTGGAGAGTCCTGCTTTGGCTGCTCCCTGGAAAGTCCAGCTTTAGCTCCTTCTTGGAAAGTTCCACTTTGGAACTCTCTGGAAAAGTCTCTACCCTTGGAGACCTTTCTAGATATTGCTAGCTGCTTCTTCCAATGTAGGCTGCCCCCTGCATCAGAATGAGTGTGTGTTTTTGTCTGTATAAAAGCCTGAGCCTCATGCGATGTGGAGGAAGAAGAACTTCGTGCCATCCAGGTCAATGTTGCCTCCGCGGGGACGCCCGCTACAGTAGAGCCTGCCTTCTCGCACTGTGATGATGATCCTAGGAGCTGGTTTCCTGGTCGTCTTCACAGGGTCCTTGGGGTCGGTAAGGTATACTCTTTTCGGAAATATCCTTTACTGTATCCTTTACTATCTCTATATTTTCCTATATTAATAAACTAGTTGAGAGTTCTCTATTTGTCTCTTGTTTTCTCTCACCTGGAATCCTCAAACTCTGGAACTGATGCTCAGCCTTCCTTTGCTAAGAAGCCTTTTGGGATTACAGAGTGGTCCATGCAGTGTCCTGAAGAGACAGAAATACTCACTACAGAAACTACAGCAGCTGGGTAGAGCAAATAGCATGAAACCAATTTGGTCTGGGAATCTTACATTTTACAGCACCTCAGGAAAACATGATATAATTTGTGCATACATGGACTGTTTTGTAGTGTAGACTTCTTCAGACACTTGGTTTCAGTTATCTTACATAGTTGTACATGTCTACACCTGCCAGACACAGCTGGTCACATGCCTGCAGAAATATAACCTGTGACTCTGAAAACATTTAAATATGTGCCTAGTTTAAAGACCGTTAATAGTACCATTGATGCATGGTACTGCTCAAGTGAGCAGAATTAAAGCAGGTGCTTAAATGCCCTAGATTAAAAAGGGATCTGGAAAACTCTCTTCACATAGAGTTGTACTAAAGAATTATATGTTCTGAGAGAACCTGCAGAAACATCCCAGAACTGCCCACTAGCATTGCACGCAGGGTCACAGCAAACCCCACAGGGATGGCGAGCAACATTTACCTACAAATCTTCAAAACCAAAGTGCTACAATCAGCCTATCTCCTCCAATAGGTTATTGATAATTTAAAAATACATTATATTACTTTTCCAGCTCTCTGCAAATGGATTGACGGAGTTTTGGTTCTGGGAGCTGAACTGTGTGTCAGCTGTGTGCAATACTGCAGACTAATCACTGCACACAAAATTATAACACACAATTAAACTTTGAATGCAATGTTAAAATGATTAGTTGTTTTGGTGTTTGTTATTTTTTTTCTGTTTTGGAAAGCTGTTTTATTTTCACAGCGCTCTCCTCTGCTCACGTATTTCTTCTTTTTTTCTTTGCAACAGTGGCTTTTGAGATGAGGCCTGAATCCTGCTGTAGTGGATCTTTTCTTATACACTTTGCATTAGCAATTTCCTGCTTCACTGCTCCTGCACTATGAGACACGCTTTAAGATTTAGTGATCATATAGCAGAGTTGAATAACAGCACTTCCATTTCCTTTTACAAAAATTGGCATCTCTCTTGCCTTCAGAGGGCCTGAGACAACCAGATGCACCTAAACATAATTTGCAAGAGAGAAAGGAAAAAGTGGCATCGGACTTTTTAACAATGGCTCTTATACACCTGTATTTTTAGGAATATAAGAACAAACAAGCTGATGCACTTGCATTCAAAAGGAATGTTTTCAGCCATAGTAGTTCAGCAAAAAAAAATACTGGGTTCTTTATAATGCCCCCTGTTGGGTAGGTGTTGTCTGCTTTTTTCAATCCTACTTTACTAGGGGAGGAATGAGGAGAGTGGTAGTGCCCTTCATCTCTCCTGTCTGCTAATTCACTGTAGCTGTGCATTTTTGCCTTTTACTTAGGTTTTAAGTATGGGGAAGCTTTTCACGGCTCCTGGAGACTGCCGGTTCAACAGATCCTGTCTGACCCAGGGAGCTGCTGTTGAAGGCCTCTCCTTGAGAGGAATGGACTTGGTAATTCAAGTGGTTTCTTCCAGTCCTGTTTTGTGCACCTATAGCTACTATAGTATAAGGATGACTTGGCAGACAAAAGGTCTGTTTAGCCTGAAGGTCTGACTCTGACAGTAAATACTGAAGGAAAGTGTATGAGAATGAAGTTTCTCAGCTTCACTTTCCCAGCAATTTAAACACTGTCTGACCTAGGGTGCAGCTGGGCTATTGTCATTATTTAGCAGCACCTGGTGACTCTATCTTCCATAAAGCTGTCTCTTTTTCAGTCTTTTCAGGTGTGCATCCTGCACATCCTTTGGTGAGCTCCAGAATTCACTTACGTCTTGACCTTCACTTGTCATTAAAAATACTGCCTTCTCAGTTCACTGGGTGAGCATTTCTTCTTGTACTGGAGTGCAAATACATTGCCTACTTACCTTCTGCACATCATTTTGTTCCTTTGCCATTGTTTTAACTAGTAGAGTAGGTGGTTTATATAGACTTTCCTCATGTAGAAGCTGTAACACAGTGGTGATCTTATTTTTCTCTGCAGCTTTCCTAATTCCATTAAAGCCATTTGCAGATAGGGTGAGCAGACCCGTGCACAGTCAATGATGTGGACATAGTAACCATTTGTGAGTAATGTGCTTTCCGACTTCTTTGTTCTTTATTTTTTTTTAAAACTCTTAAGGTCTATTTTTCCACACGATTTTCACTGACTGTTAAACTGAACATTCCACACACCTCTTTCCTGAGTGGAAATAGCTAGTTTAGAGTACATGTTTAAATAAGCATTTACCTTTTAATTTACTGACATTGAACTTCACTTCACCTTTTATTGCCACTTTATATGCAAACCACTTTGTAAATGAGATCCCTTTGCAACTCTTTACTGCCATCCTCATTTTTTTCCTATCCTGACTAATTCTGTATCATCATTGTGTGCAAATCTTGGCACATCACTATGATGATCCTTCCAGGCCATTTGCAAATCTGTTGAGCACTGGAAATGCCTGCCCAGATCCCTATGAGCCCCATGGCTATATCACTCTGCTGTGAAAATCTGGAATTCATAGCAGGACCTCCACCTTCCTGCAGGCAAGCTTAGTGTTTTTAAAGCCCTTACAGAGGTAGTTTGACAAAACTGTTCTAGAAAGCTGCATACACCTGCTGCACTGCAGTATCCTTGTTTACATATTAATAGACTCTTCTAAGAAATGTAGTAGTTTTATGAAGCGTGACTTCCCACCACAAAAGTCATACTGTCCCTTCTCCAATAAATCAGATTTATATCTGACTCTATAGATTCTGTTCTTTAACATGATTTTCCGGCCCATTGCTGAGGTGACTGTCTTCAGAGGGGACGCTTGCAGCACCTGATCGGGGGAAGGCTCGGCCTCTAAGAGCTTCACCTCGGAGCAGCAACTTGCGCCGAGGGAGCCTCAAGTCCTCTACAAGGCCTGCCCAGGAGCCTGCAGCTCAGCGGAGAAGAGCGGCTGACTCAGAGGGGGCGGTGCCAGGAGGAGCGGCGGCAGAACTGACTGGTTAAAAACCTGCCCCAGGGAGCGCGAGCGACCCGGAGCGCGGCGAACAGGGCGGGTTCGAGGCAGTTTGTGCGGGCAGGCGAGCGGGGTGGTGAGCGGGATGGTGAACACTCGCCGTACAAGCAAGGCTCGGTCTGGGAGCTCTGCTCTGGCTGCCCCGGCAGTGGCCAGCGTAGGCACCCAGACGGAGCCGATGGGAAGGGAGGCTGCAGTGCAGCGCTCGGGGTGTAGAGAGCGCCTGCACTGCTGTCCTGAGGGAAGGGTGAGCAATGGGCAGGGCTGCACTCTGTGCTCCCTGGTGGAGGTTCTCCTGCAGCAGGTGGCTGAGCTGCAGGAAGCTGTTACCAGGCTGAAAGGTGTCAGGGAAGCTGAGAGGAGGCAGCACTGCTTGCTCCGGGACCAGACTGTTCCGGGGCCTCGAGCATCTGCTGTTGCTCGTGCAGGACAGGAGGCTGCTAACCCAGGAAGCTGGGAAACAGTAACAGAAAAAAAAACAACAACAAAAGAAAGGAGGAAGAGGACAATTAAAAGCAAGGGGCTTCCTCCTACATCTGTTGTCCCCACCCAGAACCGCTTTGCTGTCCTGCAGGGGGCTGATGAGCAACAGCGCTCCCACCAGGCGCAACCAGCTAGTGCACTGGTAAAGAAGGTCACTACTGGTGCTGCCAGGAAAAAGCGGCGGGCCGTAGTAGTAGGGGACTCTAATCTGAAAGGCACAGAGGCACCCATCTGTCGGCCTGACCCAGGCTCAAGGGAGGTGTGTTGCGTACCAGGGCCTCAGATCAGGGATGTGGCCGAGAAGCTGCCTGCTCTAGTCGGTCCCACTGACTATTACCCACTTCCAGTAATCCATGGGGGTGCTACTGATATAGACAGAAGTAGCCCGGAGAACATAAAGAAGGACTACAGAGCTCTGGGAGAGGTGGTTAGGGGCTCTGGAGCACAGATCGTGTTTTTGTCAATTCTCCAGGATACAGGGCAGGACCTCGAAAAGGCTAGGAGGATTGGCCAGGTAAATAAATGGTTAGAAGGGTGGTGCTATAGTCAGGGGTTTGAGTACCTTGAACATGGGACTCAATTTAGCAGGCCTATTGGGGGCTGGTGGAACTGGTCTGACAAGGAAAGGGAAGAGTGGATTTGGTAGGAGGCTTGCCAGACTGGTCAAGGATGCTTTAAACTAGATGTGTTGGGGGAGGGGGGCAGCATTCCATCCCAACACACCCAGTTGGTTGGTAGCACCTACAGTAAACGTTCGGAGAAATGTAGAGGTATTCCAGCTGCTCCAGCCAATGAGCCGGCTTCAATTGGATCTAGCCTCAAATGCCTCTACACAAATGCCCGTAGCATAGGGAACAAACAAGAGGAATTAGAGATGTGTGCACATCTACAGGGGTATGATATCATAGGCATCACAGAAACATGGTGGGATGGCACCTATGACTGGTGTGTTGGAATGGAAGGTTACCGGCTCTTCAGGAAAGACAGGCCCGGCAGACGGGGAGGGGGAGTTGCTATTTATGTTAGGGATAGGCTAGAGAGTATGGAACTCTGTCTGGGGACAGGTGAGCAGTCGACAGAGAGTTTGTGGGTCAGGGTTAAAGGGAGAACAGCGATGGGTGACATTATTATGGGGATCTGTTACAGACCGCCTGACCAAGGGTACTCGGTGGATGAAGCGCTCCATAGGCAGATAGGAGCAGCCTCACAATCACAGGCCCTTGTTCTCATGGGAGACTTCAACCACCTTGATATCTTTTGGAGGGATGGTATGTCCCGGCACAAGAAATCCAGAAGGTTCCTCAATTGTGTGGAAGACAGCTTCCTTCTGCAAGTAATTGAGGAGCTGACAAGGAGAGGTGCCATGCTTGACCTCGTCCTCACCAACAGGGAAGGGCTGGTTGGGAATGTAACGCTCCAGGGCAACCTTGATTGCAGCGATCATGAGATTGTCAAATTCGAGATCCTCAGGACAGTGAGAAGAGCGTGCAGCAAGCTCACTGCCCTGGACTTCAAGAGAGCAGACTTTGGCCTCTTCAGGAACCTGCTCAGTAAGGTTCCATGGGATACAGCCCTAGAGGGCAGGGGGGCCCAAGACTGTTGGTTGATATTCAAGGACCACCTGCTGCAAGCTCAGGAGCGATGCATCCCAACTAGAAGGAAGTTTAGCAGGAGAGCCAGGAGACCTTCTTGGATGGATAAGGAGCTGCTGAGCAAAATTCGAAGGAAAAAAGAGGCTTATAAAAGGTGGAAGCAAGGTCAGGCAGCCTGGGAAGAATACAGGGATGTTGTCCGGGAAGCTAGGGACCAGGTTAGGAAAGCTAAGGCCCACTTAGAATTAAACTTGGCTAGGGATGTTAAGGATAACAGGAAGGGATTTTATAGGTACATTGCCAATAAAAGACAGGTTAGGGACAACGTGGGTCCTCTCCAGAAGCTATTGGGAGAACTGGCTACCCTGGATTTGGAGAAGGCTGAGGTTCTTAATGACTTCTTTGCCTCAGTCTTTACGGGCAAATGCTCTGACCACACCACCCAAGTCTTGGAAGGCAGACGCAGGGACTGTGAGAATGAAGACCCTGGGCCCACTGTAGAAGAGGATCTTGTTCGAGACCACCTTAGGAACCTGAATGTATACAAGTCCATGGGACCTGATGAAATCCATCCGCGGGTCCTGAAGGAGCTGGCAAATGAAGTTGCTAAGCCACTGTCCATCGTATTTGAAAAATCATGGCAGTCAGGTGAAGTTCCCGATGACTGGAAAAAGGGAAATATAACCCCCATTTTTAAGAAGGGGAAAATGGATGAGCCAGGGAATTACAGACCAGTCAGTCTTACCTCTGTGCCTGGCAAAATCTTGGAGCGGATTCTCCTGAAAGGCATGCTAAGGCACATGAAAACCTACAAGGTGGTTGGTGACAGCCAGCATGGCTTCACTAAGGGGAAATCCTGCCTGACCAATCTTGTGGCCTTCTATGAACGGGCTACAGAACTGATGGACAGGGGTAGGGCAGTTGATGTCACCTACCTGGACTTGTGTAAAGCCTTTGACACTGTCTCACATGACATCCTTGTCTCTAAGTTAGAGAGACATCAATTTGATAGGTGGACCACTGGGTGGATAAAGAACTGGCTGGATGGCCACGCGCAAAGAGTTGTGCTCAATGTCTCAATGTCCAGCTGGAGACCAGTAATGAGTGGTGTCCCCCAGGGATCGGTGTTGGGACCGATCTTGTTCAACATCTTTGTGAGTGACATGGACAGTGGGATTGAGTGCGCCCTCAGCAAGTTTGTTGATGAGACCAAGCTGTGTGGTTCGGTTGATACATTGGTGGGAAGGAATGCTATCCAGAGGGACCTTGACACGCTTGTGAGTTGGGCTGATGCCAACCTGATGAAGTTTAACCATGCCAAGTGCAAGGTCCTACACTTGGGTTGGAGCAATCCCAGGTACGGCTACAGGTTGGGCGGGGAGGAGATTCAGAGCAGCCCCGAGGAGAAAGACTTGGGGGTGTTGCTCAATGAGAAAATGAACATGAGCCGGCAGTGTGCGCTTGCAACCCAGAAAGCCAGCCGTATCCTGGCTGCATCAAAAGGAGTGTGACCAGCAGGTCGAGGGAGGTGATCCTGCCCCTCTACTCTGCTCTCGTGAGACCTCACTTGGAGTATTGTGTGCAGTTCTGATGTCCTCAACATAAAAAGGACATGGAACTGTTAGAACAAGTGCAGAGGAGGGCCACGAGGATGATCAGGGGACTGGAGCACCTCCCATATGAATACAGGCTGAGAAAGTTGGGGCTGTTCACCCTGGAGAAGAGAAGGCTGCATGGAGACCTCATAGCAGCCTTCCAATATCTGAAGGGGGCCTATAGGGATGCTGGGGAGGGACTCTTCATTAGGGACTGTGGTGAGAGGACAAGGGGTAATGGGTTCAAGCTTCAACAGGGGAAGTTTAGATTGGATATGAGGAAGGAATTCTTTACTGTGAGGGTGGTGAGGCCCTGGAATGGGTTGCCCAGGGAAGTTGTGAATGCTTCATCCCTGGCGGCGTTCAAGGTGGGGTTGGACATAGCCTTGGATGGCATGGTTTAGTGGGAGTTGTCCCTGCCCATGGCAGGGGGGTTGGAACTCGATGGCCTTAAGGTCCTTTCCAACCCTAACGGTTCTATGATTCTATGATTCTAATTTGCCCACGATGCAAAACAGATTTCCTAGGTTCGCATCAGCAAATATTTAAAAAAAATTGGCATCACACTTAAAACACACACTGGTCTCAATGGTAGAGATGTTAAGTCATGAAATGGAGTCGGCTCTTCAGCAGCTTCACACATGAATGCCTTTAGGAGTCCCAAGTGAATATTATTTAGTCCTGGAACCTGATTTGTTACAACTTATTTTATGATTTGTTCTGAAATCTTTTCACTTAGCATTTCAGTTTGAGACAGGTCATCATATTTTTCCCCCATGTAAAGCACTCTGATGCCAGAGCCTACCTCAGATCCTCCACCATGAGCAGTAGTGGAAAACTTCATTAAACATTTTCTGCCTTATCGTCCATGAGCATTCATTTTACATCTTGATCATATATCTGCCTGACTAACTAGCTGGCAGGCTTCCTACTTCTGAGGTATTTAAAAAGAGTTTTTTATGAAACATTTTTATGCTCTCAGCATATTATTCCTAAAAATATTTTGAGCTTCCTTGTAGTTTTCTTTACACTTGCCAGTTTTTATATATGAGCTTCTCTTTTCTCTTTTCCCAACTTGAATTCTTTTTATTATTTATTTTATTTTTTTTTACTCTTGAACTCTTTCTTTACCCTGTTGTTTGCTGTAATGGACTTCTGATTTTGTTCCTTTTAAAGTTTTTTGATACTTGTTACTGGCTTACGAAGAGCCTCTAACATGATATCTTGGAACAGCTTTCACACCACATAAAAAATTTGACTCTTTTGCCTGTTATATTTACATTACTCTTCCCTATCTTTCTCTTTTTTAGGTAGTTCCCTTTTTGAAGTCAAACACCATTCATTTTTGTGTTTGTCTTGACGAATGTCCCAAAGCTTTGGATGCTCCAGCTGCCAGCCCATCTTGTGACACTTTCAGACCAGGCACTCAGCAGTTCACACTCAGCTGTCAATTCTGCAGCTGGGCCTCATCTGATGGACAAGGGTATCTGTTGCCTGTGAAAGAACTGGGAAATTACAGGTACTCTGGGTGTTTGAATCAACTTGGCATGTCATCATGAAGGTGGGACAGCTCTGCCTCCAGAGGTTGTCATGCATATAGTCCTTTCTTAATGAGAATTTATGAGTCCTCTGAGAGATATAGGGGAAAGAGCATCCCTTCAAACAATATGCAGTCACATACCCCATGCAGTAAGAGGCTCCGGTGCCTTGCTAAAGCTGTGGACTTGGTGAAAAGAAGTGATGGGGTATTTTTGATAGAAAGAGAAGGACTTACAACATTATAGAAGGTTGGAAAGTATATGTATATTTTTCACAAGCATTGACTTTCTTTAAGTTTTATTTTTAAAGTCCTCTATAACTGTTCAGATGAATCGATGACTTGGTTCCAGCTTGGTTTTGCGTTCCTTATATAGATTGCAGTTATAAAAATTAGCCTTTTTGCCTTTGCTGTTTTCTCAACCATGTTTTTAAGTGTATCTTTTCTCTGGCTCTGAGCATGGTAGTGGGTGTATTTCAGAGTACGCTTTAGTTCTCAGCCGAAAAGATTACATTTTCTCCCTTTGACATTGATACTGTCTTGGTCCACAGCTACCACATCCTCTTCAAGGTTGTGTAAGAGACTGTGTGAAAGCGTTAAGAGGTCCAATGCTATTATATGTAGCATACAAATCACTGGCCAGTTTTTCATAGCATTGGCAACTGGATTGTCTTTGTGCCTGACTACTGAATCTTTCTGTTGTGTATTTACTTTGTGTTCTAAGTTAAGTGCCTTGTTTTCTGACTGATCTCCTTGGTGCAAAAGAATACACAGACATCCTATGGTTCAGGGAGCCCATTTACTGGAGATGTTCTGTCCTCTTCAGATGGGTACTGCCCTGCTATAGGACTATTTAGTAGCACAGGTGCTGTTAGCCCACAGTTGAGACTGTGCTGTGATGCCTTCATATTAGTAGTACTCTTCTGTCTCCCCACGTTCCTTCAGTTTGTCATGTTTACCAAGGCCAGGATCTTGGTTGCTGTGAGCATACCCCATCTGCTCAGAGGGCAAATAATTGTACAGGTGATACCTGTGCATTAAGTGAAATGAGTACCTTCCGCTCTCCTTCTGGTCTTATTAGATAGTTTGCTCCAAGCTTCTACAAAGGAGATGGTTAATTAAGGGTAATTAATCTACTCTTGCAGTGCCAAGCACTCAAATGGAAAACAAACAGCTACCTATTTATCATTCTCTTAGACTAGCTTTGTACTGGATCCAGTTAAACATTGTTAAATCTGTGGATTTAATTCAAACTAGGTGTTTACAATGCTCAAGGATTTACTAAGTTTTAGTCAGCAAGGGCTTAAACTGAACAAGTTCTAAAACTGTAAGTCTGTTTTACCCAAATATACTCTGACATGCTGGCAATGTTTTAAATTTAGCTGAACTGAGAACCTAATTGGATTATGCAATCCTTGCCCCACCTTACATTTATATGTAGTGTCCCCTTAAGACTAGCTGATCCCTGTAATCCAAGCTTACTCAATATATTTTACTGCAGTGTTTGAAACTGGTGAGCTCAGAGAAGCAGGTTTTATTCTAAACAGTGTGTTGTTATTGCAGAATATATACTATATACTCTCTACTCTATATCTGAATCTGGAAATATCCAGACTTGAAAAAAATAGTGTATACAAGTTCTGGTATGTATATAGATGCCTATTTAGTTAGCATGTGCTTGGCTAAGAAGAGGATCATCATTCATCTTGAGACCGTCCTCTAGATCTGTAAAGACAAAATGAGATCTGCAAGCCTCATTTTACCTGGGGAGCTTGAGTGATTATGGCCACCTTGTTAGATTTAAACACCACAGCTGTTTAAATCAGGCCTCTGTCAGCATCTGATAGTCTCCTTAAATCTGTGTGTGGATATAAAACCATGGATGCACCTTATGTCCTCAAGAGGAAGATGAATCTTCTGAAAAGGTGCTTCTTACAATTATGTTTCATGATTCTATTACCTTATAAGTGGTACACTACATAAGCTCAGCACCTTTGAAAATGGCATAATATATACTATCGACAGATGACATGAAGCAACAGATTTTTCAGCACAGATTTGTAAGGAGTATAGTAAAAGATGGATCTGTCAGTAGGGTGAATGATTGATTCTCCAAAACAGGAATCCCAGTTTAAGGCCTGACATGTAACACTTGACTGGCACTGCATGATCATCTGGGACCTAATTATCCAGGATTGATTTTGATCTTATTAGCAAATTCTGCTTTAGCAACCTGCAAATTAGAATCATAGACCATAGAATCATAGAATAGTTAGGGTTGGAAAGGACCTTAAGATCATCTAGTTCCAACCCCCTGCCATGGGCAGAGACATCTCCCACTAAACCATGCCATCCAAGGCTATGTCCAACCTGGCCTTGAACGCAGCCAGTGATGGAGCATTCACAGCTTCCCTGGGCAACCCATTCCAGTGCCTCACCACTCTTACGGTACAGAATTTCTTCCTCATATCCAATCTAAACTTCCCCTGTTGAAGTTTGAACCCATTACCCCTTGTCCTCTCACTACAATCCCTAATGAAGAGTCCCTCCCCAGCATCCCTATAGGCCCCCTTCAGACATTGGAAGGCTGCTATGAGGTCTCCATGCAGCCTTCTATTCTGCAGGCTGAACAGCCCCAACTTTCTCAGCCTGTCTTCATATGGGAGGTGCTCCAGTCCCCTGATCATCCTCGTGGCCCTCCTCTGCACTTGTTCCAACAGTTCCATTTTCATACATGAAATCCATTATTTTCATACATGTGTCATTTGCAGGTTTCATGGCTTTTCAGACTTGCGTAAATCAAGCCACTTTATTTCCCTCTGTTTGAATTTTTATTTCCTCCAACTATCTTTGCCATCACTGCAAGTCTTGTATAGCTGAGTCTGGCAGTTTCACAGTAGGATGTGGGGTTAGCCATCCTGGGGAACTGGAGTATCTCATCCATGAATCACAGTTCACAGTACCAGTCTGAGCATGAGCTGCTCTGCAGCTATTGCTGGTGTCACTACCATTACCACTGACATCTCTTTGCCTTGTGCACTTTTTGTTCCTGCAGGTATGCTTTTTGTATTCGTAAATGTTATGTCCTCTGGGATCCATGTCAGTGACATGGATCAGTTTTGTTTTTGGATGATGTGCATCTCTTAACTTCCAGCTTTAAGAAGTCCACTTATCTGTTGGTAGAAAGCATTTACCACCAAGGTGCTATGTGTATGTGTTCAAAGTGTTCTCTCTAGAAATGTGGAAGGGCTCAGCTCAGGAACCATGATCCCACTGCTGTGAGTATGATGCGATAACACAGTCTCAGATTGCAGCAAGGGAAATCTTGGGAGGCTTAGGAAAACAATCTTTACAGTGAGAATGGTCAGGCACTGGAATAGATGTCCACATGTGGTGATGCCTGCTGTATGGTGACGCACTCTGTTATATTGTAAAATAAGAACAGTGGCTTAAACCAAAAAGTATATCCTTGGTGTTAAATTACACGGTGTAGACATAGAGCAGTGCTAAAATACTTTGACACTGCATGTTGCAAAGCCTTCCTAGGAATCTTTCTGCATCCTGCTTTGGGGCAGATCCTTTGAGTAGCACCCAAGTATCAGCATCAGGTGTGATGGGTGCAACTCTGCACCAGCAAAAGCTGGCATGTTGCTGTGGCAGGGACAGAAGGTTGTTCACTATATAAGATGAAAAAGTCTCTTCCTGCTCTCAGTTTGTTATCTTAACTTTATGAACTGCTGCACGAATAATTGGCTGAGTACGCTTGGCGAATGTAAAGTTTGATCTTGGATGTCTTTTGCAGTATTATGCTAAACCACAAGGTGGCACTGGAAGATTGTGATAATACAGTGTAATTAAGCCCCGCCCCCCCCCCCCCCCCCATCTTTGACAGAGAAAGCATGAATATTTACATTAAATGATGTAAACCCTTGGAATTGACTATTTCTCTTTCTTCTGATTTTTTTGGCTTCATTTCGCAGCAGTATTTGGTATTCTCAAGAGTAAAATGGAAATACATCTGTGTGCAGTATACCTATTACAACAGTGCAACAAAGTACTAGGCAAAACAACATCCCTTTGTTTTTAAACATGTATTCATTAATACTGGTGATCTTGGCAGCTGTCTCTCTTTTTGTAGCCAAGTATTTATACCTCTAGCAGAAACTGCATGCAAAAGAAGGTATTTCATTTCCTCTGTAATTTCTTTGATATGTTGTCTGAAGCAAAGATGAAAACCTATTTCAGGTTTTCATCAAAGGTGAAAATTCTTCCAAGATTCGTCCATTTCCAACAAAAATCTAGCAGTACTCTGGTCCAAAATGTCTCACTTTGTTTTAGTACCAAATGTAGACTTCTGTGAGCAAAAGCAGTTAATTATTGTATTGCTAGTACAGGTGAAATTTGACACATTTTCTCATGGTTTTACAAAGTACATAGCTTCTTCCCATAGTACCACATTTCTTTCTTACTCTCCAAATACCGAAATTATTGAAGCTGGTTCATGCTTGAGAAAAGTAGAAAGATGCTGTGCATTTGAGTGGGCTGATGTCTGACTGAAGATTGTGCTTTACACCTATGACTAAGAGAATCCCCTCTAGATAATACCTAAAAAAAAGAAGAAAAAAAAAAAAAAAAAAAAACAACAAAAAAACCAAACCAAACAAACCAAACCAACAAAACAAACAAACAAACAAAACCAACCAAACTCTTTCAGGGTCTTTTTGGCCCTAATTTCTGTAGCTGCAGTGTAAAATCCTGACTCTGAAATGCAAACAGCTTTGAATGATTTTAAAGATATTCCATGCTGGCCTTAATGCCTTGGCACATGAAATCATTTACTAGATGAGGGACTTAGAAAAGACCTGTTTCTAAAAATTCTTGTCACTGGAAGAGGTATCCGAATAAGATTTCTCACAAAGGCTCAGCTCCACTTCATTTGGAGGAAGGCTAAAAACTCTAATTTGTCTGAAGAAGAACAGACTGACAGCCCAAATTTATGGGTCTAAAAAACAAAAGGCAGAGCTGTTTTCAAGTTGTTTCGTGATAGCTCATTTTGCCTTGTAGGAAAAATGATACTAAGTTGTGTCATTATGAAAAGTAAAATATCCCACACACTCAGGTTCTGCTACTCACTGAGCTCCTAGCAAAATCAGAGTGGTAGTAGTTTACAAACCTGCCATGAAGTAGAAACAATCTGAAAGGGTGCAGAGCTCCATATACCACACTGGGAACTTGCCCAGAAGCCCATTTCTGTTTAGCTACAGCCAGTGGCAACAGTATTTGACATAAAGAGTCCAGTGTCTGAGCTCAGCTCTGAGGCCGTTCTAACCAAGATAATTTATCCTTTTATCTGCTGCTTTCTTAAAGGAGAATAAGCCTTCTTCAGGACAACAGAAATTCCAGTTATTCACCACCTGTACTTCCTTTCCTGATGTCAGCAGAGCTCTGAGGCTCTTTATTACACTGCATAAAAGCTGTAGCCCCAGACTGGCTCCCCATGAATGGGTGAGTGTGCAGCAGAAGACCCAGCAGCACTGCCCGTCAGCCTTGCTCTGAAAATGGTAGAGGGAAAGACGCTAGGAGATCTCCTTTCAGTGACAGTGATGCTGTGTCAGGAAGTTTGTCCCCACTTGCAATATTGTGAATGGAGAACAGTTGACTATGCTGCTTCAGAAGGTACAGCTACATGGTGTCATTTTGGCATATGTGATATAGAGCTAGCATGTCTTACTCTGGCAGGCTTTCAGGGAGAAGTTTTGACATTGTTCCTCATTCTCCATGGAATGACCTTGTCCCTGAATGCTCAGGGTTTGTGCAGCTTTCTGACCCAAACCTTGACGAGTAATGTGCTCCCAGGAGCCCAAAAGCTTTGACGGTGCCTTGAGCTGTGAGCATCCCTCCTTCTTCTGGCTGGGCAGGCAGTCAAAAAGCCTGTGGGGACTTTCCTGCTTTCTTCCTTGACATTATATAGAAAGAAAAGACAACTGGCCTTGCAGACTTTCTCCCATGTCAGTACCTACTTCAAAACAATTTAACTCTCATATTTTAGCCCTTGTGTAAAGCCTTTCCAGTTGACACTACATACATTGTGTCATTTTGCAATTAAAAACCATACACATATGAATAGAAATTTTAATAAAACTTTTGGTATCAAGTGTTGTTATTTCAACAAGTGTTGCTGTCAGCTAATAATCCCTAGAGTGGCCATCATGAAGTATTCCAATAATTGGATTTTAATTAAAAAATTCACTTAGTCCTACATTATTTTTGAAATCTAATTATGTCTTCAGAAAACTCATCCAAGTTGTGGTATTTTCTGGACAATGTACAGACTCAGTACAGACTCCTTCCATTACTCTAAATTCTTTTTTTCTTTCTTTCTTTTCTTATGGGTATTATTAAAGCTATTCTATTCCCTGTATTGCCACTGTAGAAAATTGTCATGATCTAATGCATGAAATAAATGTGGAATAAAAATACAAATCTGTTATACACATTATATTAGAAAAGAAGCTCCCTATGCAAAGAGGATTAGAAAGCTTTTTTACTTATTCTATTAATGATCTTGAGATTTTCTCCCCTCTTGGATTTAAAGGCATTATTAATGAGAAAATCCTGAAGATAAAACTGGCTATAAATTTTATTCATATGGACAATAATTTATGTCTCACTCATCTCAAGTATTTTGGGAAAAATCCTGAGTGCATATATGCTCACTGAGTGTTACCTGGAGTAAGTCTAGTGAAGCTGGTAGGCTTGTTCATATTTGTATCACAGAAGCACTGAGTGATCCAGATACTGCTGTTTGTACATTACTTTTTAGTCCTTTTTGATGCTGAATGTCACATCTCACTCCAACATTGTGAGTCCTCATGACATAGCGACAGAAGAAATAGCAAACACCATGAATTCGAGGCATTTCTCTTCAAGTGGTTGGAGTATTCCTGTATTTTTCCACATGGAATACAGAGTAACACCACTTTATGGTATGTCTTTGACTGCAAGTAGGCAGAAATCAATGTAATAAAAATAAAAGTCTTTCAGAGGTATTTTTATATTTAGAAATATGAACGGTACATACAGTCATATTATGACCTTGAAAGAATGAAAATAAAATGTGACAAGGGAATCTGTTTGTAGTATTTATACTAAGCATAAAAATACACTGTTTGAACATGAAGATTTCCTTGAAACAAAAGATATCTATTTAAAATGTGAAGAGGGGAAGGGATAAGAAGAGAAGGTCTGATGAATGAATGGTTGGCAATATGAAGAACATTTCAGTAAGATTATTTACATGAATGATATGAAGCATCTGGCTTGCACACTGTATAGTACAAATATAGAAAAGCTGTGGAGACCGTAATCTGTCATTGTAGTGCATATGCAGCTCCAGTTGAATTCAATAGTACTTCAACATGCATACAGATGAGATACTGGAGTTGCATGTGTACTGCATATGAACTGTACAGTGTACAGGCCAGATGCTTCATATCACTCATGTAAATAATCTTAATGAAATGTTCTTCATATTACGAACCATTCATTCATCAGACCTTCTCTTCTTATAGCTTCCCCTCTGCACATTTTAAAGATCTCATCTTTCTCTGGCCCACCTTTGACTTTTTTCTTTTTTCCAAGCAGTATTTCCAGAAATAAGAAACATGGCCTATAAAAATAACATTGCATAGGATTTAGTTCTGTTTGCTATTTTTATTTCACACATAATTGTCCGTGTTTAAGCAGGTTAGCTACATTGTGCAGAAAGTTTAGCATAGTCATTTGATATTTATCATTGCGGCATTGTATTTTCTTCTAGTGCCTCAAGCAATTAAACCATGTGCCCATATTCTGTTGGAATCTGTAGCAATTATTAATCACTTGCCATTGTCTGTGGATTTTCTGCTTGTGACCCATTCAGTTCTGCAAGCCAGGAAGCTATCTTTGCAGCAACAGGGAAGATGACTAAAGGTTAGGATGTATTTCAAAGCTTTAAAAATAGAACAATTGCATTTTAAAGTCTAATTGGTCTTTTTAAAAATCCATTAGTGAGCCTGGAATTTGTGATTCCAGGCTTACTAATGACACTACCTTGCTGACACTACCTTGCTGGAGACCTTGTTACTGAGATTCCAAAGAGTAACCAAATGGTTGAAATAAAAAAATTCACTTTAAAAAAATCAAATATTCCACTTAAGCTGCTGTACCAATATTACGGAATCAGATGAAAGTCAAAAGACTGTGTCCAAAAATCTTAAATGTCAGATTTTCATAAGCATTGCATCTTCTTTGAAAAAGAATCACATGTTCACAGCTGGGATACTTTGGAGCCTGTTTTTTTCTGGTGTGATGATCTTGAGGTCCTTTCCAACCCTTACTATTCTATGATTCTATGATTCTATGATAATAGAGGGAAGGAGCAGTCCAAACAGCATTTCCGAGGGAAACCTCCATTCCACTGTAGCTGAAGAGTGTGTCCCAGTGGCCTTTGGCTAAGGAGGTCAGCTGAAGAGCAATGATGCCCCCGGGGAAGCCAATGGAACCCTGGGTCAGCCACAACATGAAAGAAAGTAGGTTCATCTGTCTTAAAGAACTCTGCCTCAAGAGCCTGCTCACAGCACAAGTAGATGTCACACACACTGGGCTCTTTGTAAAAGGCTTTGCTGAATTTACAGGGGAATGAAATTTTAGTGGGCTAAAGTAAAAAGGAACCATGCTTGCGATACCAATGGAGCTAGAGGCTCCTCCACAGGCTCCTCCAGATGGGATGTAAGGATCTGGATAAAAAAGAATGGGAGGACCTTCTTCTATTTGACCAGCTGAAGGAATAATTCTACTCTGAGGACTACTTCCTTATCACCTCCAATATGAAGACATTAGTGATCAGACCTTGGAGCAGCTGAATCAAGTTACGCAGAAAGTAGAGTCGAATCATTCCTTCTTAAAGAAATGATATCTTCCTCAAGAACATGACCCACTGAAATCTGGTGGACTTTGCATTTGCTTTTTCTGCTCCATATCTTAACCTGGCAATCACATCTAAGGTAAGAGTAACCATGCTCCATCTAAACAGCATCTTATTGCAAAGATCAGCAGTACACTCCATGCAGTTTACGGCATTTTTTTTTCATACACAAAGACAGCATCATCTATCTATCTATCTAGTTATCAGTCTATCTCTGTCTAGATTGATTACTAAGTGTGGACATGTGGACTCTCACTTATGGGGAAGCATGAGTGGAATAGATAGAAAGGAGGTAGTTGAAAGGTAAAAGTCAGCTGTAATTTCTTGTCTGTTACTGATGTGATACAAGAAGTCCCTAGGCAGCTTTAGCCTGCACTATAATGCAGAGGCTGTCTGTAGGGGCAGGATGACAGTATGATTCCTCGCAGGCTGCACACTTCAAAGTTGTGACGTGAGCATTCCACATGTCTAGTAGAGTGATGGTGCTGGAGACATATGGAGGCGTCCATCTTCCAGGTGTTTGGAGCAGAAATGGCCATGAGGGAGGCTCTGGTGTAGCTCTTTCAAAGAGTACTTACTCATTACCTCCCCCCTCCTTTTCCCACTCCCCTTCTATTACAGTGTTCCAAACTCAAACCATCAAATTAAAATAGTGTTTTACAGCTTGGTACTGAAGCCTCAGGTTGCAGATATTAATTACCAGGACGTGCTCCGAGGGAAGCAAGGATTTGGCAGGACAGATGAAGTCCTCTCTTTCTCCTCACTGTACAGCATGCTGGCTTGCTTCTTGGCTCCCCTTTGGGAGGTGATAAATCTGGGCTTTGCTATCGAGGCTGGGCATCTGGTAAGGGTACCCTGTGCTGTTGGCATCCTCCCCTTCACCCTGTCCCACTGTCGCACTGGTAAGATAGAGTTTCGGGGATGGAATCGGGCAGGAGGACCCTCGCAGGACTCCTTGTAAAGAAGAAGGAAAACAAGGTCGATGAGACCTTTCCCTTTGCATGACAGCTGGCGGGATTAGCCGCAGCACCGGGCAGGGATGAGAGTTCCAGCTTCTCTCCGAGGGGCTGTCCAGCTACAGGTTCCTGCTTGCGGGGAAGAAACAACGTTTAATCCCAGAGTTTGGCTCCCGCAGCCGACACATAGCCCTGCTCCAAGATCCCGCCGCCTCGGTGCTTGGCTGGCGGGCTCGCTGCCCACGGGCTGAGCAGCACTGTTGTTGCACGGGACACCCCCGAGGGAGGTGGAAAAAAACTAAAATGAAAGGAAGGAGAGAGGGAAGAGCTGCTCTTCCAGGCTCCTTCCAGGCGCTGGGCAAGCCACCGCCTCCCGCCCGCTGGCGGAGAGGGAAAGGGGCTGTGCCCCAGGCAGCGGCGCGGGCAGCGCCGGCACCCCGGAGGAGGAAGGCAGCAGCACGGGCAGGACAAGCAGCCCGGGCAAGGCAGGCAGAGCTGGAAGGGCAGGCAGTGCGGGCAGCGCAAGACATCTCGCGCCGCCCGGGGAGGGCTCCAATTCATCACCCAGTTCAGAGGAGAGGATGGGACGCCGCTAAACTCCCCTTTCTCTCTCCTCCCTTCCCCCCTCGCCAGGCAAGCCCCCCCTCTTCTCCCCCCTCCGCTGCTCTTTTTCTCTCCCCAAGCAGTGAGCTCGGACAGTGCTAGGCTCCAGCGCTTTATTTTAAGATGATCGGCCGAGGTCTTTGCAGATAGATTTTATTCGAAGTTAAATAGCAGGCGCTCGTCGCTCTCTCGTCAATAAGTCATTTTTAATAGAGACAAATCGCCCTGGACGCCCCGGAGAGCCGGTGCCGCCGCTCCTGCCCGCGCCCCCCGCCGAAGCGGAGCGGGCAGCCCGAGCAGCTCCCTCCTCCCGTAAGTGTCCTGCTTGGCGGAGCCGGAGCGTGGCCGTGTGCAGAGAAGGGGAGGCGAGAGGGCGGGAGAGCCTGCCAGCCGCCCCGCCGCCCTGACAGTGCCTTCGCCGGATGCACAGCGGCCGCGGGACACCTCGGTGCGGAGCACGGCGAGGAGATGCGCAGGGGCGGCGGGCTGCGCAGCGGAGCTCAGCCCCTCTAGGCTCGCCCATGGAGCGCCCCGAGGAGCCCCGGCCGCCGTCGGACCCCCCACGCCGTACGTATCCCCGCCGCCCCCCCCCCCCCCCCCCGCGGTTGCCGGGCTGTCCGCGGGACGCGGAGGGGGGCTGGGGCCGGGGGTGAGGGTCCGCGCCCGTCGGGGCGCCCCGGAGTTCGGTCCCGGCCCGGGGTGAGGTGCGGCTTAGGAGGGGCGGAGGGAGGTGGGCACTTGTGGGGATAGGCAGAGCCCGCTCTGGCGTCCCGGAGGCGAAGCGCTTCGCCTCGGCTGTAAGCGCCCGGGAGTATCCGCAGCCCCGATTCCAGCGTCTCCTGCCCCTTCTCCCCCTCTCCGGCGCCGCTCCGCTCTTCAGCGGGTTGCCAGGGCTCCACTGCCAACAGGCGGGCAGCTGAAGCTCTGTCCCCTCCTGGGGCACGCAAGCAGGCAGGGCAGGGCAGGCAGGGCTGGTGGTGGTACCACCGGGCCGTCCCATCCCACACCGCAGGACTCTCCCGCCCGGTAAAAGGACTGAGCGCCGGGGAGCGCTGCTTACAGGCTCTCCGCAGCCAGCCCGGACCGTGCGATCACTTTGCTCTGACGCTGGATTAACTAGATTTTAATCGTTTTTTGTTTCCCCCACCCCCATCCACACACCCCATCTCCTCCTTCTCTCTCCCCCCCCCTCCCCCTTCCCTACACACCTCTCTTCCCCCCTTGTCTCAAGCCTAACCTTGCCTTGTGGTCATGGGGTCTATAATTTCATTTTTGTCTAGGCTGGTGAGAGCTCTGCTTGTTCCGTAAAGTGAATGTCAGGTGGATCTATGTTCTGGAAGGAACAAAGAGGCAGCGAAGGCAGCGCGGGGGAAGTTTGAGCAGCGAGGATGCAGGCTGTGTACTGGTACGCGGTCCTTCTGCTGCAGCCCACCTTTTACCTGGTGAGTGTCCCCGGCCCCTCGCACGGGCCGGGGCGGGGGGACCTCGGCGGGGAGGAGGGCACCAGCCTGGCCGAGAAACAGCAAACTCACGGCAACTGCGGCCGCCTCGCCGCCCCGCAGCCAGTCCTGCCTGCCCTCCAGGGGTCGGGCCGGGACCGGGGCAGGGAGACGCGGGGCTCGGCCAGGACCTCTCGGCGGGGCACGGGGAAGGCAGACCCGTAACTTCTCCTCCACCGGGAAGAGGCGCGCCACCCGGGTTGGGTTTCCCAGTGCCTCCTCCCGGGCTGGGTCCCCCGGTCCCTGCAGGGGGGCCAGCCCAGGCTGTAAGCTGGAAGCAACTTCTTGCCCTCTGCTCCCTGCTGAGGGTGGCGGCACCTTCGGAGGGAGCCCCCCTTTCATGCGCCACTACGGGAGGCGCGGCACAAGCACGCGGCGCAGGGCGACGGGCACAGCTTGGTGTACTCCACCTGAAGTGTCGTTGACTTTCGCAGCAAATATCCTTTAAGATTACCGGGGGAACACGAGTAAACAGCGGCGTTATCTCCTTTAGTACACACTTCATTCCCTCTACGATTGCAAGCAAAAAAACCAAGGCGGGCTGCTTCTTTGCAGCCCGCGCCCTCTCTCGCCTGCCATGAGTTACGTAGGAAATATTTTGTCGGGGAGCTGGCTTCCGTGGCTGCGAGGGTCGGAAAAGCCCCTTTTCAGGGGCGCTACCGAGAGAAGCGCCCCGGAGCCTTACCGGGGGAGGCGGCCGCTCCTCTCCGGCTAAGCGGCCGCCAGCCACTGCCTGCACTGGCGCTGCCTCGCCACGTGGGGGCACTGCGGGGCAGCGCTGCGCTGCAGAGCGCGGGTTAGCCAATCCCGAGCGGGCCCGGGACGGGACGGGACGGGGGTGCAGGCGGAGGTGACGCGCGCTTTTTCCGCGCCCGCGCAGCGACTGGCGCGGCAGTGCAGCCCCGGGTCCGCGCCCGTCCCGTCCCTCCTGACGTGTGTCCCGCTGGGCGCCCCTACCCTCTCTGGACGGTTCCACCTCTGCAGCGGGCGCCTCTCCTTCCCACGAATTTTATAGGCGGGGGCTGAGCTGGAGGGTGGGGTGGGGGGAGCAGGGAAAAAAGTGCGAGGCAAATAATCTATCAAAAGCCGGAGCGAGATCGATACGTCGTGTTAAATTTTAAATGTGTTTGCTGGCAGTTAAACTGCTCTCGACTCATTACAACAACAGCGCTGGATTTATTCTAATGCGCTGCAGTCTGAACAACAAGCGCATTAATTCTCCTTTAATTGTAAACTGGGAGCATTTGAAAACCATTCAGTGTGCAAATTATGCTGATTCAATTACCGTTTAGTTACAGACTTCATTACCTGAATGCTTTTTCTTTTTTTTTTTTTTTTTTTTTTTTTTTTCCTGGTTGTGATGCTTTCTGAGGGCTTGGCATTGCAGAGTGAGGAGATGATCTTTTAGTTTCCCTCGAAACAATGAGAAATACGATGAAAAAGAGGCAAAATAGGGAATAAAAGACAAGCTAGCGGGAAGGGATGCGTTCTTAGGCTGGACTGTGTCTTCTGCCAAAACATTCGGGGCGGGGGGAGGAGGGGGGGGGACATCCAAAGGATTTCTCCTGTCTAACCCGCTTCTCATTTCTGAGTCGATGCTTCCACGTTTGTGTCAACCTCTCCCCGTTCTCTGTATTTCGGGAGTGACTGAAAGTTTCCATTAGGCCATCGCCTGTAAATAAACTGTTTATTAGCATCGAAGCTTGAAGCTTGGATTAAAGCTTTAACACGGTGCCACAAACCAGCACGGCACAGCACTTTGGGCTGCCAACCCCTGTTCACGAGCCACTCTGTGCGGACCACAGCTGTTTCAATTAGGAATTACATTTTTAGTACCCAACCTGTGATGAGGGGCGAATGAAATGGCAGCGCAACCAGCTTCCCACTGAGTTGGTTAAAATAATCCTTTCTGAGAGGGGCTATATTATAGGGGAGAGGGGCAACAGCCTGTTTCCCCTCTGCCTGAGCTGGGCGGTGTTCAGTTACTCATTTCCAGACACTAGCTGGCTTGTAATTTCTCTTCATCAAGCAAACCACTGCTCTCTTTTCTTTTTTATTTATTTATTTTTCTCACCGTTAAACCTCTTCCTAATGAAATGGGGGGGGGGGGGGGCGGGGAGGGGGGAGAGTGCTCATTCTCTTCTCCCCCTTTTTAATAGAGCCATATGCCATCCGGCCTTATTGCCACAAATTTATAGAGGTCAACCAGAACGAGAAGGAATGCTGCTGGGGTAGAGATGGTTCGTCCTATTATGTTTATTGATAAGAACAGTAGTTGGCCTTTGAGAGATGTGTATTTTCTCCTTGTTTCGAGCTGTGCACTGTATTGAAAATGTTACGTTTGATTTGCAGTGAAAGTGCATTTCCTTTGGCCTAAACGGATAACTTAGTACTTATTTGGTAGAATTAGGAGTTAACCTTTAAATGCTTGCAGTTATTTTCTTTCTAGACATTTAGAGAGCTGCAGAAAGTGTCCAAGCAGCTGCACTCTGTCTTACCACGACACTCCACTTCACTGCTGTTCTTTCAAAAGCACCTTTGTCTTATTCTAATGGGTAATGTTTTCTTAACGAACAGGGCTGTGCCAAGGTCAAAATCGTCATTAAGGAAGCGCGTAAATATTAAGAAAGAAAAAACCGCGCGGAGATCGTAGACTCTTTTAGGTTTGAGCTCTGTTAAAGACACCATTCCCTTAGTGGAAATCTCCTCGTTTAATTCCTGCTAGTTGCCGGTGGATTTCCAGTCTGACACCACAGGACAATCAAACGCCAGGCTGCTTCTTTCCATTTCTTCCTTTGTTTTTTTTTTTTTTTTTTTTTTTTTTTTTTTTTTTTTTTTTCTCTTTTCTTGTGTGGAAGCAACACGCTATAGAAGCGACTACAAACCCCGCGGATTGCTGGCGAAGGCGGCAAGGATCCTAACTAGTTATTTCTCACTAGGACAGGCCAAGCATGGCCCCGAAGAAGGAGGAAGGTCGTTTCCGTCCCGGCTGTGAAGGGGACCCTCCTTAGCGCAGAAGGGAGCCGACGGACAGGGGGCCGGCAACTCCCGGTGGCCGCCGGAGCTCGCCCCGTCCTGCCGCTCCCCTGCTCCAGCCTGATCCTGAGCTCCCCCCCCGGCCAAGCCAGGGCGCCGGGCGGCAGTGTGCCTTCCGGATGCGGGATTTCACCCCCCAACTCCCGGTGGCCGCCGGAGCTCGCCCCGTCCTGCCGCTCCCCTGCTCCAGCTTGATCCTGCCCTTCCCCCCCGGCCAAGCCAGGGCGCCGGGCGGCAGTGTGCCTTCCGGATGCGGGATTTCACCCCCAGCATGTCCCCAGGTTCTGCCTCCGCGTGCTCTAGGGGGAATTTCCCGCACTGTTTTCCTGAGATCACACCGTCTTGAAGAGTCTTCGGCTCCTTTACTTAGGTACTCCTTCCCCGCAGTGACGGGTACGGGACTAAAACTGGTTGGAGTTTTACGTTTCGTGTTGCTAGGGTAAGGATACCTCCCCCCTGAGTCCCCTTGCCTTGTCGTCTTTTCCGAGCAAAGTGTTTCTTCGCCGGTGAGTTTGTAAAATAGGATATGCACCAGAGCTGGCTGACAGAGTAGTTTAACTCCTTGTAGAACTTAAGCAGAGCAAGAGCAAATGGAGGGGTGATTTTCCTCCCCCCGACGAGGGGTACGAGCAGGTTGTTTCTCTGGGGAAGCTTCTCTGCGCGGCTCTTTGCCCCAGCCGAGAACCAAGGGCTCCCGACCGGAGCCTTGTTCTGAGGGGCCAAGGCTTCGGCGAGGGTCAGATTCCAGCTCGACAACCTCCTTCGGCGCCTGGCTGGGAATTTTAAGGTCTGTTCCACACCGTCCCTGTAGTTTGGAGGCTTTCTGACAGCCGAGCGGAGCTTTCCTGCAAAATGTTGTGAATAAGAGAGGTTTAAAATTGTCCTCAGAGGTGGCACACTTGGCACGGTGTTTGCTGAGGGGGAGGAACGGAGGGTGCAGTGCTCCAGACTTTGTGTACATTTAATTTCGCTCCATGTCGCACTGTTTGCGGTCATTTCACCCCGGTTAATGAAAGCTACGGGGAACGTGAGGAGGTATCACGGGCCGGAGAAGATAAGTTGATTTTATTTCTTCTTCTTCTTTCTTTTTAAAGGTAGCTGCTGTTTGCGTCCTACTTTGTCGTGGGAGGAACAAAACCTCTCTGTAGGCAGCGAAGATAAAAGAAAACAAAACAAAAAAACAAAAGAGAAAGAAGGCATTATCCTACCATAATCTGCACCGCCGGTATTTTCTCAGAGGCATTTGGTGCTGAAATCAGTAGGGTACTGCTTTTTTTCCCCCCAAATAAGTAATTTGTTGCCGTTTTCAAATTGACGTCGAAGGCGGGGGGTGAGGGTGGGGGTACGAGGAGCGGGGGAGGGAGAAGAGAGCGCTTGGCGCGGAGGGGGTGAAGGGGCTTTCTGTGCGGGAGGGTTTAGGTAGCCTTGTGGAGATTCCGCTCCCTCTTTCTGGAGAAGTTTGAGAGAGGCTTCGCAGTGGTGTAGGGGGAGTAATTACTCTTTCGGAACGCAAGGCACGGGGATGGCAACGGGCTCGGAGCTCCTGCAGGCGAAACAAACTTTTCTGCACTCTAGTTTCTTTTTTGTTTCCCGTTAAATGGAGATTGGTGCATTCTTTTACGGGTTTCCTTCCTTCCTAAACAACAGGAACCTGCGCTAGGAGTTTAAGAAGGGGTTTCCCCGCACTAAAAGTTCTTTTTCCTGGCACTTAGTACACATTATTTTAATTTCTTGTATCGCTGGAGAAAGCAGCCTGGAACAGATTTCGTCTTTTGGGGAGGCACCTGAACATAATCCAGTATCCCTGCCTCTCTTTGATTAGCCCAATCTTCCAAGTCGGCACTTAGAGGTATCCATTTTAAGCTCTTTAATATTTCCCTGCATCTCTAAACCGCCATTTTAATTAACAAAAATCCAATTTCCCAGCCTTCTTGGAAAGTGCGGTGAAGCAGGTTAAGAAACCAATTGCTCGGAATAGCCAGCACTTGGAGAAAATGAATGTGTGAGCCATCCTTCCCTCCCTAGGATTGGCTTTTGTTCTCCCGATTGGGTTTGTGTGAAGTTATGCTGTGATTTATCAGATAGTTTAACACCCAGCTCGCTCTTCTTGTAAGTCAGCATTAAACCACCTCCTGGGCTCTTTGTAAATACAGCTTTAGCATTTTTTTCATGCAGCAGATTGACATGTTGACGATCCTGTTTTAAGGAATGTGACAATAAAGTGGAAAACCGAAGGCTGGCAAGCACTTCATCAAGGATAAAAAGGTTCTGCTGTAAGGATGTCACTCAATTTATTGTGAAAGTCGAATGAATTACGTTTAATGAAAGTGCTCCCCAGATGAATATTACCAGCAATTTCCTGAGTTGGCTCTGTCAGATTGATATGAGGAAATGCCAACCCGTATCAAAAAAGATCTCCAATCTCAATTACTATGCAAGCTTTCGAAGAGCTCCTTTTTATTGATATGATATATGTTGGCGGGTTCTCAATGCTGAGGAAACTGCTCTCTGTTCAACAGGACAGAATATTTCCTAGTTGGTTGTTTAACCCTACGTGTTTCTGGCCGTTGTTTAAACTTCTGTGAGCGTCCTTTTGGAGGATTCCCTTTCTGTGACTCAGAGAGACCAAAGTTATGTGTCTGGTAGAGAGCAGGGGTGATGCTCACTGCAGGAAGTTTGTTCAGCCTGGATGGGCAAAGCCGAAGGTCAAGAGAAATAACACGGCTGATACAATGGCGTCGAGTCCCCTCATTTTTTGTGTATTTCTAGGAGACAGTCCAGAGCACTGCTATATTTGTTACCGCTAGCAATCCCTATATTCCCGCCCTTTCTTCCTCATTCTTCTAGGGCTTCTTTGGGCAAATTAGAAATTCGCTAAGACTGCGAAGAGAGGGAAAAGCTCTTTTGTCCCCTCATCTACATAAGAATTGACTTTGTGAGAGGCTTTTCTGTTCCATTTTAGCTACTGTGACACCGGTCGTTGTTTAGGAATACAGCTTTTCTTCCCACAATCCATCTTGCTGGAGTTGTTTGTAATCAAAGGAGGGATTCAGTCAGCTTTCTTCTGCAACTTTCCCCTTCTCTTTTAATTTTTAAATCGAAGAAGAAAGAGAGATGCTACTGAGGGACAACCGGAAGATGCTAGGTACTCTGCAGCAGGATAGAGACATGGGTACCTTCACGTGTGGAGCTGTGCTCCCTGCATGCAGCATTAAAGAGGAAGCAGAAAGAGCTTGCCCTTATCACATGTCGGGTTAGTTTGGGTTTCCATTTTTCTGTTCACTACTGGGTCCGCTCCTAAAACTTTCTTCAGCGCACGATTAGACCAAGATTTTTTTTTTTTTTTAATATTTATTTATTTATTTATTTATTTATTTATTAAGTGTGTTTTCTTCCCCCTCTGTCGGAGATTCTGCCTGTTTCGCGCCGCGGACGGCCAGTGCAAGCCCTGCGGGCAGAGCGGACAAGGGCTTGCAGACGGGCTGGGACAAGTCTGGCTTCGAGGTGCCCCGCTCCTCTCCGGTCTGCTCCGCGCAGCTCCTCGCCGTCCAGGGGGCTGGCGTTTCCCATTGAACCGCAGGCGGCAGCTCCGGCCGTGCAGCACCTTGGAGAGGTCCCGGGGAACGGGGACGGAGGGCGGCAGCGCCAGCATAGCGGACAGAGCCCGGCCCTCCTGCGTCACAGAGGTCGCTCTGCGCTGCCGGGGAGCCCGGCGGCCCCCGCAACCCCTTTGTCACAGGCGCCCCCAGTGTTTCTGGTCATTGCTGCTCAGACCTTGCCCGCAACCTGCTCTGGACGTGGGGTTTGGCTTCCTGTGTTAGCTTCCTGAAGGAAGAAGTAGACAGGGGGACCAGCGCATCAATGTATTTACTGTTGCGGCTGACCGGATTTCTTTTAGAGGCAAAGAAGTTGCTTTATATTCTGAGGAAAAAACTGACCAGAGGAGGAATATATGAGTGTGTAGGGCAACAGATAGGATCTTGGCAGGATGAACCTGGGGAGAAGGAAGGCTCTTTTGGTATGTTTGTGTTTGTCTCATTCTATCCCAGAATGACAGCATCCCCTCTTTCTGGGGAGAGTCCTAAGACACCTGTGAGCTTTGGAGTCAAAATGGCTGTGCAACATAGTTGATACTAAGACATAGAAGCAGGGAGTGATCAATTAATAATGATATTTCCTATCCTGAGGGTCATGGCAGGAGTTTCTCTCAGGCACAGTTGACGTCATTGGTATGGGGTAGTGGTACTTTTGAGACACCTGTAAGGGGCAGGCAGATCTTGCTCCCTCCACATGCCTGTGTCCTGACAGCCAGTGCTCAGGGTATCTCCCAGATCCCTCTTTGCTTTCAAGAGGAAATAATGCCAGGCAAGAGCCTTCATCCCTGTAAATCCTCATGCACTATTGGCAGAACTGTCTTCTAGAGGCCTGATACCTGAAAAGCACTTGTCAATAAAACACTGACTTTTGGCAAGGCAGGTGTAAGTGGATGACTGATGAAGAGTCCTTCACTAAAGGAATGTGATGGGAATTGACTAGGCTGAGAGGAAAAGCAACCCACAATCCCCACCAACCCTACAGACAAAAGGCATTTATTCCTGATCCATATTCTCCCATGAATATCAGTAGCAACTGTGATGCTTTTTTTCCAGTCCCTGTGCATGGTGCCTGGAAATTGTATTGTCTGCTTCAGAGGTAACAGCTTTTATCTTCCAAATGCCATCCTCATTAATGTCAGTGTCTCACAGTCCAACTAGTGACAAATGTCTCAGGGACGTTCATCTGCCTTGCGCACTACATCCATCTCTCCAGGTGCCCTGTCTTTTACTCTCCAAAGAGTAGTTTAGTAATATTTTCTTTCTTGTCCTCTTTGTCTGCTATGAAATGGTTTGTTCCCTAGCTGGTCTCTGCCCTGTCCATTCACATGTTAGTTTTGTCAGTGCCCTCTGAAGTATCACATCTGCTGTTAACCTGTTTCGTCACTTTGATGTCAGGTTGACCAGCACATGCAAAGGTAATCTGCTCTTTCCACATCTGCGGGCTATGATGGTGAGAAATTAGGCTTTTTTGCTTACATGATAATAGTGCCCTATTGTACTCAAACCTCATTTTCTAGTACAGACTGGATGCATAAAACTAAGGAATGAGGAGCCTGCTTGTTTCTTTGTGTGTGTAGCCTGGTTATTTCTTATTGCTGAACTTCTGAAAAACTGATAAGTAAAGTATGCCTATGTTATTTCTTTGTATATTTCTTGGGTGTTTAAGCTGGACAAGGTCTCTCTAGGCTCAGCAGAATCAACAGCAGAGCTGACGACCAAAACAATACCAGGAAAGAAGTTATCTAGCAGCCTTAGTTCTTAGAAATACCTGTAATTAAAGTATAATATATATAGTATTATTTATTTATAAAAAAAAGAAAAAAGTGAAAAGCCACTTAAAATCTAATCAATACAGTATTCCCTGTTGAAAACCAGAAGATCCTACTTATCTTCCTAGTTAGAACATTTGATACTTTGATCCAGAAATCCCTGGACTCAGTGTTTCTGCCTGATACTACATACTGATTTCAGAAATAACATCAGTAACATGATAAATTATTACTGACTAACTTGTCTTAACATTGTGTTCTCCTCCCTGACTCCCCATGCATTATCAGGGAGTTAATTTTCAGGTGGTGCAATATTTTCTGCATTTATCTGAGAGGTGCATATAAGCCACTGGGTAATAGGAAAAAGAAAAAAAGAAGACATACTGCAGCCATGTACCGAGAGCACTCTTGTAAACCAAAGTCTCCTATACAGCAGATCCTATGGCCTGTTTCTGCAATGTTATACAAAATAGGATTCCTCTATAAATTCATGTCTTACTTGTGCAAGGAGGACGGATTCTGTTTCCTGTTGAATATTAAGTAGACCATTTCTATCACTGAGAATTGCTTACCATTATTCAGATGACACTTTGAATTGAAAGTGTAATTGTCAGGTCTTAAAAATTTTAGCTAATAGAATTTCTGTTATGGATAGTTCAGACCACCTGTACTGTAATACTTATTTGCACAGCCACTTTTATAAGCTATTCTTGATTGGACTTGGGAAAAATAATTCTTCTGCTGGGCTATTTTGTCAACAGACGTTGTCATAGGCCTTCAGGTATATACAACTACTTATATAAAATGAATTGACTGCTTTTTATATTTACAATCTCATCCATAGCATTTGAGGTCCTGTAAAGGAAGGTATGGACTTAAAATAAGGATCGTATTAAAGCTGTGTCCTCATGGTTGCTGACTGTCAATAGCAATATTGTAAAATATTAGTCACTTAAAGTCAGAATGTTAGTGTGTAATTTGACTCAATTTCTGTTGTTGCTTTCTGCAGCTACTCTATTCCACACTGAGTTTTTTCTTAATGTTTATGTGAGGAATGCTTTGTGTCTTGAGAAGATTTTGTAAGCAATATTGCTAGGTAAAATATAGCAATAATACTGTAGCTTTACAGGTGACAATTGCCGAGTGAACAGATCTTTAAAGAGCAGGGAAATAAGGAGGAGTACAAATACAGAGATGTGACATAAAAGATGTGCATAATAGTACAGCAAAACCTTAACCATTACAAAATATGGGCTCCATCCTGCTGCCTTTGTCTGTAATGGATATTACCTTAACAAGGCCCACAGTTTAATATTCCTACTTATTTATTCTCCCTGCTTCCACAAGCAATCCATTTGCTTAATTGGCTTGCTTGCTGTAGATGGTAGCATTGAACACATTGGAAACAGAAGTGCAAGAATATGACTCTTTAATTACACTGCTTTCTAATATCTGAAATAGGAGACATTGGGATTTTGATAGTTACTTGCACAAAGGATATTCTTAACTTCAGTGGAGCCACTTCTGTGAGAGGTCACTTGGAATGAGAAAGCAACAACATTGTCTGACCCTTGGTAAGATAGTGGTCTGTGTGAATCATAGAATCATAGAATAGTTAGGGTTGGAAAGAACCTTAAGATCATTTAGTTCCAACCCCCCTGCCATGGGCAGGAACACCTCACACTAAACCATGCCATCCAAGGCTATGTCCAACCTGGCCTTGAACGCAGCCAGTGATGGAGCATTCACAGCTTCCCTGGGTAACCCATTCCAGTGCCTCACCACTCTTACAGTAAAGAATTTTTTCCTCATATCTGATCTAAACTTCCCCTCTTTAAGTTTGAACCAGTTACCCCTTATCCTACCCCTGCAGTCCCTAATGAAGAGTCCCTCCCCAGCATCCCTATAGGTCCCCTTCAGATATCATCTGTATCTTCAGCTCTCTTCTGCTGAATCAAGCAGTAGTACCTCTTGCTGTTTACCTCCTTCCTCTGTGAGCAGCTCTGCTGCCTCTATTAAAATTAGTTATTGCAATAAGGTACTATCTCACAGAATTATAGATATATCAGTTTGTGTTTGCACCTTAAATGCACAGAATATTTCCTAGCTAAAGCAGAGTGTGATCCTTAGAAAAGTTATTGAGTGGATTAGCAGAATTTAATGTTATGGTTCAGTATTTCAATGTAATGCAACCCAAATGAATATGGAAATGTGTGACTAAGTATGTTGGAGGAGGTAAAAGTGCTGCTTTTATTCTTCACAATTTATAGAATATTCTGAAATTGTGGGGTTATAGCAGACACTTCAGAGTAGATATCAGTGGTTTGTAACTATGTTTAGAAGCAAAACACAAGCTTAACACTTCAGTGTTAAGAAATTCACTCATATACTCTCCAGTGCTTTACTGAAGTAGGACCATAAGAAAGCAAATGCAGTATGTTTTTTGCATTTCTGGTTTTAGGATATAAAATTTTCTTCTTCCATATCAGAAAAGATCACACATCTGTATCTTTATAAATGTTACAAGGTAATATTTATGCCAAGAACTTGCTGAATTTACCTCTGGGCTACTTAGGATCTATTATAATATTATGCTTATAAAGATGCATCTGTTATTCCACACCCTAAATGTGTTTTCTCCATTATAGTTGGATAATAACTAATTTTATAATAAAAATGATCCATTAATTAGTTAATAATTTTTTTTTTGTTCTGAGTCTTTGCTATCATAATTTGTTCTGGCTACTGATTCAGCTTCTGAAGAAATAGTCTGCAAAATGTCATTATCTTTGAAATGAAACTAAATTTTATTTTTTCAAGTAGACTTTTTTTGGATAGATGTATTTTTTAAGTATTAGGCACCCCCAGAATGACAAAGAATTACAAAGAGATGCAAATGGTGGCATACCTGAGAAGCCATGTGTGGCCCGTATGCAGTATAATATCTGTGCTCTACGCTTGCAGACTAACTGCTACTGATGTACATTTTTTGCAGACCACTGCAGAATTTTTTTCCCTTACTGAAGAAAAATGTACTTAAATGGTGATCATGTAAGGCAAAAAACCTACCTTATTTACTCCTACACAAGAAACTTGCATGGTGATTCAAGACCATTCAGATTCATCAGAACTTTGCCATTGATTTCTCTGATCATAAAATGGTATCCTTAGCTTGATAAATACTTCCACTTTTATAAGGAGGTTGGGGATGCTATTTCATTACATCTTAGCTTGAGTTGCTTTGTGTGCTAGCACTGGAAGAAGGAAGTAAACATTTCTAATAAAGGTGAAAAACTACGTACGTATGGCTATGCGGTGTTCCTAGCCTTTGGTCTGAGCAACTTAGACTCCTGTGAAGTTAAAAAGAACTGAGTGGAATCAACATGCTTTCATTTTTAGCATTTTTTTTTTTGACATTGTGGTTTGCTTCAGTATGTTTACCCAGAAGGACATTGTCCTGTTTTTAATCTGCCATGAGACCATTCCTTTACGTCCAAGTCCATTTGTTCTCTGGCAGAATGGTTCAATGGCTGTAGCACTCCTTCACCTAGAGTAATGACTAGATGAATTGTCCCCTAGCTATTGTGTTTTGTTTTATCGAAGTGGCACGGTATTAGTGCCAGTTATCTGTGTCTGGCAAAAAAAGAGAACCTGTGCTGCCAGCCGTTATAGGTGGATGATTTGCTTTAGCTCAACAGGTGGAGCTGTGACTTTGCTAGCCTGTTGATTCAGGCTAAAATTCAGCTAGTTGGCAGGTCGCTGACTCAATTATGCTTGTGTATTTCACATTCACTAAACTTGCAGCTACTTTTCCATTGCTTATGGAAAGTTTTTAACCTCCTGACGAGGTGTAAAACACTTCATGTAATGAGAAGCATATGGGCTCATGTATTCATAGGAAAAGTTGTTCATTGGTGGGAATGTAATGGTTCCACAGCTGCAAAGGAAACTGTTTTCTATTCCAGCTTTGCAAATTAATGGAGATATATAGACTGAGTAAGGCAGTATTTCCACATAGCCCTCCTTAAGTATGGTTCACTTGGCATGATTGATTTAAGATGAATCCACGAATTCTAGGAATTTTCTGTCCCCTGCCTTTTTGTCAGGACCTCAAAGGCTGTAGAAATGTTTGGAATAATTCTCTCTTCAATATGTTTAGAAAAGGCTAATTACCCTGGATTTATGTTAATAACTGTAAAAATAGCAAACTCATTGTTTGTAAATCCTGTAATTCTCACATCACAGACTACTTGCAACTCCTATAGGCCATGGTCCTTGTTGCGCCTTCTTTCCTTGATTTAGCTGCAGCTGATCATGGATGGTGGTTGGATTAACAGATGAAGGATCATTCTGTATTGGCACAACTATCACAGAAAAACAGGGGAGTGGCTTGAAATAAATTGGGTTAATAACATGAGGATCCACCTTTAAAAATTCTTGCTCTTCAGAAGCTTTCAATTCTTCTGTATTCTCATCCTTTTATATTAATTTTTGAACACACAGCTATGTAAAATTATTTTGTCTGATGAATGTTTAGAGAAGGATTGTTTCTGTATAGATTTGTGTCTTCCTTGGTAAATCAGAGCTTCAGACATAATACTGAATGTTTACTAATCACATCATAAGTGTTCCTAATACTACAGTTAGAGTGACCAAGTAAGTAGAACAAAGACAATACGAGCTGAAGATTTAAAGTTACACCATCTCTAGTAAAGAAATAATCATGATTAGTTGAAACAAAGAACTCCTAAACTAATTCCAGAGTAAAATATGCTGAAAACATTCATTGAATGCTTATGAATAAAAAAGGCAGCCAGAGTGGGAGAGGCTATTTCATGAGCAGAAATGTAGGATAAATTAATCAAATTGTTTGCTTTTAATAATGTAACCAGCTACAGTCAGATTCTAACAAATATGCCCACTGGGGATGGAAAATCTACTCAATTGAAATTAAATTGATAAATTTGTCCTAGTTTCCAATGCCTTCTGAACATATATTCAGGAAGCAAAAGCTGTCCTAAAGATGGCCTGACTGAAAATGGACTCAATTATTTTTCTTAATTGAGATAGTTCTCTTTGACAATGGAAGTAATTTTCAGGTTACTTGAGGCATTAAATGTGTCACTGCTTAGGCAGAAAATTCTCAGCAGAAATATAAGTACAAAAGTAATCTCCAATGGCTATAAAAATAAACCTGAGTTTATGTTCTCTTCTTTGTTTTCAAGATAAGTAAACACGATATGGGCATTATTATTTTTTTTTTTTAAATCATGTGGTTTGAGCTGTTTAGCACCTAAAGAATGCTTTCTATGTCCACCTCTACTTTTGCTAAAGGACTCATTGGGAATGGTAGAGAATGCATGTAGTTAGCTCTCATGCATGATGAAACAGGAGGTTCATCTTCAATGAAATCCTGTTTGTCCTAAATTATGAATGAGTCACTGAAGTTGCATGGAAATAAGTACAGTAATCAAAAGGCAATCCCAGCACAAATTCCTTCTTAGAAGTCAAAACAAAATCTCAAAGAAAATAGAATCTGAATAAAGACTCATTCTGTCCCAATTACTTTGCTTTCACAGTCCTTTCTCCTTCAATATCTCCTAGAAGAGTCTGTCTCTTCTAAGCCTAGACCTCTATTTCATTCTTGGCTGCTTAAGAATCATTTACACAGCATCTGACATTATTAGTGACTGAGTCAGTGTTACCCAAATTGTAAGATTCTGACTTCAGTCACAAGTTTGGTTCAAGGCTGTACTCTTCACTTAGGTTTATTTGGGCTTTTGTTTTAATCTTGTACAGTATTACTGCCACCGAGCACAGTAAAGAAACTTTGCAAATGTTCAGTGAAATGACTGTGCAGAAAGTTTTTCTTTCATGCAATATTCTTTAGTTTTCATCTTTGTTGTCTTGTACCACAGCTTCTACCTTTAACTGGTTAATTACTTCATATTCAATTACTTCATAATTACTTCACATCAACCACTCTCTCAAGCTCTGACTTTCTTCAATGCGGTGATTTCAGTTCATGACAGACTGAATATTATTTTTGGACATTTTTCGATATCCTCAGTATATAGTACTTTTTCCATGACTGATGTAATTCAGAACATAGAAACATGCTAACAACATGCAGCTGAGCTCTAATCCCTGATAAATGACTGCACCTCACATCCAGCTATCAGAACAGAATTAGTATCAGCTGTGATAGTTAGACTCTGGGTTATTTGTTAGCTTAAATGCCACCACTGCAGCCTAAAATACCATAACATCTCTAGTAATCATGCCCTTGATTCACAGGCACACATGAAAACAAAAAAAAAAAAAAAAACAAAAATAAGGCAGAGCTGACTGTTGGGAAGTAGTTCTAGCTGGGTCTGTAGCACTCTACACTTATAAAATATATGGTAGGGTCATAGGGCTGTTCTAATCTTCATTTCATTTGTCTCCCATCAATATTTTTTTCATTAGGTCAGAGTCTGAAGCCCTAGGTATGAGTATAAGAGATTTAATTTCTTTCTCTGCTTCAGGACTGTGAACCCAAAACTTATATTTCTGAGGTAATTGCTTTAACTACTGTCTAGTGGAATAATGTGGAATTTTCTTTGTTTTGCTTGTTCATTTTATTCTGCTTAGTTTAATGCACTCAGGTAATTCTTCAGCCAGGAAAGAGGGTCTCCTTATAGGTAAGCTTTAAGACGTGTGGTTTTGAGTCTTTCTCTCTTGCTCTTTGGCCCTTATATATGACTTCATTCACAGTAGAAGGGTTTAAGGTTTTGAGAGCCCTTATCAGGAAAACAGCTTTATTCCGATGTGAAAGAAATTCTTAAACCAGAAAGTTAAAATTATGTTGACTTGCCAACTCTATCCAGTGGGCATATTAGCAAGAGTAAAATAAGATGCCTAATTCTTGGAGCAGTTTATGCCTCAGAAATGTCAGAAAGTGTTTAACCCCTTGTCTTCCTTTGGTTGCTTAGTTTGGGTAGTTTAGTAGTTTGTGTGAATTATGCTTTCAGAAAACTTCTCCCAGGAGGGATATGTGGGTATCTAATTCCAGGTTGCGAACTCTAACAGGTCCTTGCGACAGAAAGAGTGAGCACTTCATTGTAGTGATTATAGTCACCATCTGAATCTAGCCTGGAGGATCTTCCAAAATTGCTAATAGTAAGCATAAACAGCCGTGTGCTTTCCTGTTTTTAATCTGCTTGGTGGATGTCGTTTATTTTCACTTGGATTCAAGACCAGTTCTTGTCCTTATATTTAAACAAAACCCCTGTCAGTCTGTCATAGCACAGTTAATGAACTATGTCTAGGAGGCAGTTTATGTGCCTAAGATCATGAAGTTTTTTATTTTTACTTGAGAGCAAAACTTATGGTTGTATACTTATGGAGCTGTGAGTGTATATTGTCAGCTTGAAACAAGTTACCAGTTTGCAGGCAACTACTGTCACTTCCCATCCATTATTTTGAAGCTTATAATTGGGTTTGTTTAATGATTTGTATCTATCACTCCTCATAAAAATCTATCAACTAACTACTGCATGCTCTCTTTGTCTAGCTGCCTCTTCACCCTTAGTGCACCAGCAGAAACTGGCAGTAAAGGAGAGGAGAACTTGGGTTCAGCATCTTAGTCTATTGGTTTAGGATGCCAGGAGCAAGGATCGCAGGGATATTCTAGCTTGGTAGGTCTAGCTCTATGGGCTGAAGAGGGCAAACTCTGTCTTGTAGAGATGAAACATGTATAGTTATTCCAGGCAAGTAACTTCTTAGAGTTGAAGCATGCAAAGAATATTAATGATTTTTTTAGCTGTAAAAGCTGAAGTGCATCTAAGAAAAGGTAGTTAGGACTTGAGATTAAAACCACCCAACAAAATAGACTGGCTTTGGATGGGCATTTCAGGAACTGTAAAAATTATATACCTGATAAAAAGGCTGTGCAGCAGCATGTTTCAAAGGTTTTTCTTTCTTCAAAAAGGCAACATTAAGATTCCTCAAAGAAGAACCATCTTTTCAAAGCAAGGTATATTTTCGTGTAATCTTGTTCTCTAAACCATTTTGTGTTAAACTTTCCATAAAGGCTAAATAAATATTGAGGCAGATACCTTGCGGGGAGAATTTTACTCCAAGTGCTTAGAGTTCAACAAACTCACAAGCAACTAAAAAAAGGTCTTAAGATGGGAAGTTTCAGGCAACCTTAATCATAGCCATTGCTACCAGAATAATCTATAATTTATAGACAGATGTTCCCTCCTAGGTACTCTTCGTGACAGTACTTTCCAAAATGGTGTTAACCTATAAATACCTTTTGTGATTTCCTTTTCTTTTTTTTCTTTTTATTAAATGTTGCAATTCAGAGAAGCTCGAAGTGTTATGTAGAATGCTTTGAAGAATGCAGTTACTGCTGTTTATAATTTCTTTATAACACTGCCCACTGTATAGTGCTTGCAGACCAGACTTCTTGTAATAACTTTTTCATCATGAGGCACGTAGAAGGGGCAGAGAAAATGCTGTGATAAATGAATAGATTTTTATTTTTTTTAATTGAGAGTGGCAGATAGCCACATTTGGTATGCATAGAATGAAAAAAGCTGTTCTTTAAATACTTAAAAGTACAGATTATATAACATTATACATAGCTCTAATTATTTTCTAAATATACTCTTCTAAAATACTAGACATCATAGTTCTGTTTGTCTAAAAGAGTGCAATATATTTCTTTTCAAATCACGCTTTTTCACCCTGCCATCTCTTTATGGGTAGGCCTTTTTAATCTGTACAGCTGAAACACGAGGTTGTTATAACAGCTCAAACATAATTAGTGATTAGTTTGTGCAGAAACAGCTAAGGGAAAAAAGAAATGGTCTCTCATTATGTCTTATTTCTCTATCTTAAAGTAAAGAGATTTCTCAAATGGTAAATGAAAATAGATCACCAGATCTGGGTGAAATGTACTGGTAGCACGATTAAGGAAGTCTTGCTTCATTTCAGGCTACATGTGACCTTGGGAGATCTCATGTCTTGGGACAAAAAAATTTAATATTTCATTTTGCAGTGGTACCATCTTTCACCTTTATGTGGATTTAAAAATGTAAGTAAAATTGCTTTCTGTCAATGGTATATGTGAAGGTCGCAGTCATATTCACCATGAGAACTCAAACTGCCATTTGACCCACCATTGGTTCAGTAGATAATAATGCATTCTATTCACTTCCAATAATCTAATTTGTAAGCATTTTATAGCCCAATATTTTATGCCTAGTTGCTAAAAAGTAAGAAATCAGCCTTTAAGCACTTCACTGTAGATTTATTCACAGAATAACTGCGCATCAAGTACAGAAGCTTTTTAGAATGCCAGGATGTCTTGTATTACAGTCTTGCTTGCAAAAATGGCATGACTGAGTACAATAAAAGATTGGAGGAATGACTAGGAAAAGATTTCAAGGATTCTCTGATCATTTTACTTTTAAATTCTCTGTGCTTATCCCACACAATTCAGTCAGATCGTCTTTGTGGCAGCTTTGTCATAAATTGTGTTCTTCTAAAAGTAAAAAAAAAAAAAAAAAAACTAACAAAACAAAACAAACCCAAAACAAACAAAAGCCAGTGTGCCTGATGTTTAAAGGTGGAGATGGATAAAACCAGTTCTAATTTAGATGATGCGCTATAAATGTTTTTTTTTCTAGTTTTGGCAAACAAAGTCCTAGGAATAAGTGTGATGTTCATTTGCCACAATACACACTTCCCAAGTGCCAGCAGATTTCTCTCTGGATATCCGGAACGTCTGTCGGCCAGAGCTTCAGCCGGTATTAAGTCCGGATGTTTCTGTGATCTGGCCATATGTGACTATACATACCTTCTGCTGCTGCTTCCTCTCTTGGCTAGCAGACCAAGTGCTCTGAAAGTGTGTGAGCTGTCATGTTTTGAGACAAAAACAAAACCCTTAAATGTGAAATGCTAGCATGAGACTTTCCTACCTACAACTAATTCTGCGTTTGCTCAGTACAAACAATAGATATTTCTTTCACTAGAATATGAACAATATCTTATTAAATATTCCTGTGCTGCAGTAGTATTTAGAGCTTCCTTAGAAACAGCTGGTACTGGCTATAGGTAGAATCAGGACACTAGATTAGGTGAACTGACTTGACCATTACTGAATACATGTTACCATAAGATTATCTCCACCTATTTGAACGTAACCGGTGAAAGCTAACCGCTGTTAGCCTACAAATGCTTTATGGCAACACAGTTGTGATGGAAACCATTTCTCGAGCTCCCCCCAGATATCCATGCATATCTAACAAGATCTGACTTATAGTATTAAGTGAAGACACTGTGGACTAAATTTTTATAAAAATATCAAGTCTTCTGTGGGATTTCATACAGCTTATTTTAGGAACCTAAGGAGTTATCACTATGGCTGGTAGTGGGGAACTCTGCACTTCTCATAAAATAGAAGAGACGTCTGTAAAGAGTTACTGTAGAGAATGTGCTTGTGGCTCTTTCTTAAAATGCAGCTGCATAGACAGATGTAGACAACCTTTTGCTTGATTAGTCTATCTTTTGAGCTTGGGGGAGAGGAAGCATCACTAACCCTGAACATATGTAGTTGAGTTAGGAGTGACAGTATCTGAGCAAAGAAGTCCTGCTTCTTAGATGAACTAGTAGTATGGGTGTAGCTGTACACAAATATAAATAGTTTTAGTTTGGAAATTGCTTACATGCAGGCAAAGTAATGTACTGTATTTGACCACTCAGATACATTCTTTGTGAGCTCTGTTCCTGAACCGCAGCATAAATGAACAAGATTAATATTGTATCTGAGACACAGGAGTAGACGATCCATCTTCCTGAAATTGTTTCATTCTTCCTCTTGTCAACTACTTTTGTTGATCTTTGCTTACAAAGGTATTTCTATGTTCAATGAGGAATGTAAGGACAGTGTTTATTTGTAGTATTCACAGTAAATCTTGGCTTGAAGGAAAACATAAGAAAGCCAGACTATGAGTCTAAAGGAAACAGTTCTTGTTTTTATTAACCAAGAGGGAATATTTTTCAGACTGGCTGTGTTTAAATGGAGTCTCATGTTAAGCTCAATGAGATCTAAGAATATGCTGATTATAACCAGGATTACTAAATGGTTTGGAGAAATGAAACTTTTTTTTTGTTCTTTTGCCTTTTTTTTTTAAGTCGCCCTTTGTGGAAAAGTACAAGCAGAAAAGAACCCTACGGGTTATGAATTGTACTCAAAACATAGTATAAAAAGCAGTAAATATGGGAAGAAAAGTCTAGTAGTTGCCTATGCTAGACATAGTCTGATCTAAAGGCCACCAATGAAATCAATGGGCACTTTTCCCACTACCTTTAGACAAGATCAACAAAGTGTCCCACCCAAAGATTTCAGAGCTTTGTAAAAAAATAAAAAGACATTCCTCAGCTTCTTCCCCCACCAAAAAAAACCCCTAAATCCCAAACCCCTAAACAAAACCACCTGCCCCCCAAAAAAAAACCAAACCAAAAACCAAACAAACCCCAAAACAACCAACAAATCAAATGACAAAAAAAACCCCCAAAACATTCAAAATGTCACAATAAACAAATTGGAAGTGCAGAAGAGTAAAAGATATTACACCTTCTGTCCACCTCTGTTTTAGATGTACAACTCCAAACACCTACGTCACTTATCTGGCTGAGTAACCAACCACAAGGGAACTGGTGGTGAAGTTGGAGGTAGAAAGCAGTTCTCTACAAGCTGCACTCTAATCACAGGCACTCTACATAAGCAGCAGTTCTGGCTACTGAGTGGGACATCATACTACAGTCACAAAGTCTTTGCGTGAGGCAATTGTCTTTTGCCACAAATAAGGACATTAATGTATAACTAGGAATATTTTACCAATTCAGAACAATTAATGAGATGATAGCTCAACATATTTAATCTTTACTTGAAGTTCCAGACCTTATGAAAAAATAAAGCAGTGAGGCAGAAATAGCAGAAAAATATATTGATTTGTCAATAATTGATTTAAGAAGAAAAAAACAAAAACACCCCATGAATCCTGCTCTCATTATGCCATCTCAGATTGATGCTTTGGGATATTATGTGCTTTTGCAGCTAACTCATCTGTAATAAAAGCCTCAGAGCTGCAAAACATGACTCAGAGAAGTATTTAAAAGCACCAAACAAAACTGAACTCCTCATGATGTCTTAGAAAGCTATTCATAGCTCATCGCCATTGATAGAGACCTAGCAGAAGAAGGGCGAACAATCCCCCTTTTTGGTATTAACAGAGTTGTTCCATAATCTTTAGATGCCAAAAGGTTTTGCTGTGTCTGAGCCAGCTTGAATAGCTGGGCTGAGCTCTTTGCATGTCTTTACACATTACTTCAGTGCTTTATATGTTATTTTGAAGATAGTAGCAGATAAACCAAAGGTCCTTTCTATGTGTCAGTTGTACCATTACAAATAAACCTAGTCTGAATTTTTGTATTAATTATTAAACCGTTCACCACTGTGATGAAGAGGAATTGCTTGGTGTCACTGGTATGGAAACCCTGTTAGTGCCAGTAAAGGAAAACACCAGAGCATGTGCCAAACTCTGAATGTCCAACATGGGTTGCATATTCAGGCAGTGGGACTTTTCACAAGTTTAAACATTTGCTTCTGTTCTCTGCTACATTGAGGCATATGTCCTGCAAAAGAATCTCTGAGTACTGTAAGAATGGACTTAAGGCTAAATTCTTGTGCTACCAGTGAAATAGTATTAAAAAATTTCTATCTGAAAGATTACATTGCAATGCATTTCTTAATACAATACTGCCTCATTATTTATCTTCTGTGAATTCAAAGCTAAACACCTGAGCAGTGCCAAAGCTCACATGACAAACCACCGCCTGAATTGTGCAGTTCTCGAGGCAATAGTCTCAAGATTCAAACTAAAGAAAAAAATAGAACTAACAAAAATAACTATTTAGTATTTTATATTGTGTCTATGTCTTTATTACCTAGCTTACTGATAGATATCTGATTGATATCTGAGGGATAATGATGTTTTGTACAGTACAGAAGCTGGGGATCTTTGTCCTTTAGCAAGACCTACAGAAGATATGGTACTATCCAAAGCAAGGTTTGAATAGGATAAACAAATGGTAAGGGGTTGGCCTTCTAGCTAGTCTTCACTTATAGTGGATACTGAGAAGTAATTTAGCCCTCAGGTTCTTGGAAGGAAATACTTATTCGTCATCAATAAAACCGGGTGTAACACCATTAAATGTATCTGGGATTTCGGGTTTATATAGAAAACGTGTCTTTCTGCCTTACATGCTTTTGCTGATGATACTAGCCAAGTGCTGAGAAAAATGTAGCTCAGATTTGCCTACCAGCTCTGTTGCAAACCCTTGACATCACACACTTAACAGTGGCTTTTGGTGGTCAACACAACACTCGCAAGTTTGCATGCATGACATTACTTTGACTTCCCATAGTAACCACACAGATCTGTGCCTGCTTCTGCTTGCTCCTGCTTATGTGTCAACCAGTGGTGCCAGTCCTAGCTTTATTTATGTACCTACCAATGTTGTCCATTGCCAGTCTGCACCCACACCAAAGCAAAAATCAGTCAGGACTTTCCCTGCTGTGAAACCTGCCTGGCTCCCTCCACATGGCTCCTCTCCTCCCTTCCTAGGGCTTTCATGAATATATATACATAGAATGTTTTAATTTGGTGCAGTAAAAGACACTTGTGTGGGGGATGAATATGTTCCGTATGTGCATATTTGTCATGTTTGTACGAATTCAATTTGCTTTAGCATAAGTTCTCATGCAGAAGAGAAAATGTGAGTGACAGCTGGAGGGATTAAAAAAAGCAAAATTACTGTCTGTGAAAGATGATGAGGTATGCGCGTATTTGGTTTGGCCTTGCTCCTCCCCTGTTCCAGGTACTGCTCTCTCACCCTCTGCCCTGCTTGCTCTTCTTGGATAACCATCTGTTGCTACTCTATGGAGCTATTTTCTGTTCTTTGGGATGTCTTAAATTTATCCTCTCTTTCATTGTTGCATGGGAAGGAAAGCCCTGCCCACAACTTAAGCCATCCATGTGAATCCTATCAAGTCAGATGATTGTTATCCTGGGAACAGGCACATGAGAAAAGGACACCTGTGGAGGTAGCTCAAGCACAGGGCCAGACTTGAAACGGCTCACATGTTGAAGGATGTGGTGGGTGAACGCAGAGGCCAGTAAAGAAGTTTGTATAGTTTTAAGAATGTGTTTTAATGTGCTGGTTTTAATTGGGGATTTCCCTATTAGAAGATCTCGTAGTATTTTTTCATCCAGATTACTGCGCGTGATGCTTGCTCAGAGGGTAATCAGTTTTGATTCGGAGATCTGCCAGGGAGTAGTCTTCTTCGAGTAAAGGTCAGTGTTTCTTTGGATCACAATTAAGTATAAAGAGCACATACGTGCACACATATGAATACATATAAATGTATGTATGCGTATAAGTGACAACTTGGCCTGCTTTTGCGAAAGTCCATATCAGGCGAGGACCCTTAGCATTGCCTGTCTTTGACACACCCTTTAGTTATAGCTTGGACAGCTGAGGTGTGGCTTGCAATCAAACTTCATGTTTGAAAATATTACAGAGTGCGCTAAGGACAGGGTCCTTTGTGACAAATGCTATGTTTGCTTTCCAGATGAACCAAGAACACAGAAAAGCACTCAGAATGCTGCTCTATGAAGCAGGGCTGTCAGAATTCATTCTTTGTGAAGAGAGCAAAGTGTGGAGTGAGGTTAATGAAGGTCTTCTTTCTTGGAGAAGAATAAAGGCTTTTTTGAAGAGTAAAAATGGTGTGACTTATTGAGATGTAGCTCATCTCCTGCCTGTGTGACTTGGGAAAAGAAACTTGGCCTTGGTAGTATCCGTTCTCCTGCTGCCTCCCTACCTCTTTTTGTGGACCCAAGAAGGTTGCATGCAGTGTTAGGTGCTCTGTCCTCTTTGCTGGTTTTAAATCTTGGTGACCTCTTACGACTTGGGATGTTTTCAGTGGGGGAAGACTGCTCCAGTACATCACAGCGTCACTTACACTCAGGAAAATGAGATTAAGCAGATCATAGCACCTGCTGGAGTGCTCTGACTTCGGTCCTTGGGAAAAGAGGTGCTTGTTTGCTACCTGGCCCTCTTGGACTGCCAACTACAATGTATACATATGTCTGATGAAAGCCTGATAGCCACATCCAGTTTCTGGTCTCCTTTTCCTTTGGTTAGAAGTTAATCGAGTGGTGAGACTTGGGCAGGGCCAGTTAAGTTGTGCGGTTGGTCCCACAATCCGGTTGCCAAAGATATGGAGAACTCTAGGTAGGGACCTGTGGGAGGAGACCTGAAGGCCTGAAGGCACGTGAGGACGTGTAGTATTGAATTCATGTAGGTGGACGGGAATGTGGATAGCTGCCTGCAGGGTTGTAGTATGGGTTGCACTTGGTGGGAGAAACTTGAGTGATATAAATGGCATCATAATGTTCAGTTCCAAGGCTGTGGGCTACTGCATGACAGCAATTGTGCACTACAGAATATGGAGGCAATTACATAAAGGTAATCCATTTACATGTAATCTCATCAGCTAGAGGAGCCTGATGCCCATTGGAAAATGCATCTCATTATATGTGTTTTAACAGGAACCACATCGATACACTAACCCTTACCCGTGAAATGTTTCTGTGTTTTTTGCTCAGGATTTAGCCTTTGGTTCATGGAAGTCCAATTAATTAGATAATACTAACAACAAAAAACTGCCTCTATTTATTAATAATCATAATTTCAAAATGCCTACACTTTAAGCAGAACTTGTATTTTGCATTTCTAGAGTTTGACAGGCTGAAAGGCCCTCATCTCACTCTTGAAAGGCAAAGTGAGAATGCCAGTAGGCAGTAAGCATGGTAGATGCATAATTTGCAGTTACATCGTCTTTTTCATCAGGTCTATTTTTCTCTTTGCTATTTAAACAGCAAATGAATGGAGAGATCAGAACTACAAAGGAGTTGACACACCAGTCGAAGGTAAAGCTTCACCTGCCTGCTAGGCTGCCATGGCTCACAATCAAGTGAAGCTTCTCTTCTTATGGAAACAATTTAAAAAATTTGGAAGTCTCTGTAAGCTAAGCTGTACGGGGATGCAGGTATTGCCAGGCAGAAATTTTAATTTCAATAATATGCAAGGCCTACAGTGTTGACATTCATAAGGAGTTTACGAATAGCAATCAAGAGGAAATTATCTACTTCTTATCAATAGTCACTGTTTCCCCCATCTGCTGAGAGGGTTGGGTGAGAATATTTGGTATCTTTGTTATTAAAATGTCAAGTTATTTCTTTTGTAGACTTTTGGAGTGTGTGTGTTGTGTTATAGCATAAAGAGTGCGTGTCTTTTGTGCACAGGGAAGACAAAGTCTATTATGCTTACTCTTACGTGGTGTGTGAGCAGAAATAACCAGCATTCTTGGCTCTCTGCATATAGAAAGATTGCTCTGCTGTGCCTAGTCCTGTTGAGGAGGATCAGGGAGTGAAGTACAAGGTTTGTGGAGAGATTTGTAGGAACTCTAGGTCTGCCTACCCATAAATGGTTGTTACTCTATAATACAAAAAGTTGAGGATGCACCCTGGACTCCCTCTGTCCACTGCAGTGATTACCAAGGCAGGTTGGTAGCTAGGCCTAATTTGCCTTCAATAGTAATTTTGGAAAGGTGCATCACATGTGGAGTAACTCATGACTTACACCAGTGGAAAGCAAAGAAAGTTTTGTCCCCTTATGCCTCCTAGTGATTACGTGTGCTCAGGATTTTCTCACCACTTCTTCCCAAGGCTGGTGAATTTAGGACACCAGTGAACCGATCCATAATTTTTATGAAATAAACGTAGCCACTGTTTTTTTATATGTTAAATTGCTTGAGGAGAGGCAATGGGCAATATTTTCCAGAAAGAACATCAGGAGATCTCTCAGCCGCAAATGGTTAGACACTGGAAGGACATTCTGGGTAAATGTCACTGCAGACTTTCCTTGTTCTTATACTCTTCCCTACACACCTTTTTTTTTGCTGGTGTTGAAAGCAGACCTTTGGTCTCACCGTATCTGTTTCTTCTTGTGTGCTTATGTGAGCAGCGGTGAATTTTCTTCATGTAATATCAGATTGGTAGAGGAAGGAAAATGATTTTCAGTGCCACGTTCTGAGGAGAAGTACAGTTACTGAGTCTGAGTCTTCTGATGTCTGCATCCATCCCTTGAAGCAGTAACAAGTATATGAGCTGCTGCAAGCTAAGTATAATCAACAATTTACAGACAATTTTCTGCAGCTAAAATATGCTCATGCAGGTGGATAATCTAATGCAATTTGACTATATTTTCCAACTTAAAGGGAGCAGGTGTCTTATCTAAGGGACATCTGTCTCTGCTCCTGAGATCATATATTCTGGTTCAGCCGAAAGAAAATAAACTTGGCAAGCTCTAAATAATTAACATTTTTCTGTGTCAAGCTTGAACTTGAGATTGGCCACCTGAAAAATGAGAAGCTCATTGGGACTTAATTTTCATTTGCCTTATTCTGTTGCTGTTCAGACAGCTTCATTCCCTTAAAAGTATTTAAAAAAATGTGTATTGCAGAATATTCACACAGAAAATTATGTAGCCTATTTTCATACTGCTTCTAGTGCTGATATATGTTTTTCTGGAAGACCTGAATGAAATTTAAAACCTCTGTTTGTTTCTAAAATCACTGTGGGAAATCTGAAATACACAAGGTTCCATAAAAAAAAATCAGAAGGTAATGTTTGTATTTGAAAGCTTGAATTGAAGTTTCAGCTGACTTTCTCTATAAAGAAGTTGAAATGTGTAACTGTATTCAAGACTCTTTCCCTCTTTTCATGTTCAGAGCACGCCTATCAGAGGAAACTCAGCTAAATAGAAAATAAACCTGTGCAAAAAAAAAAAATTCATTTTTCTGGACAGTGCATTACAGATTTCTTTGAAATATATTTTTAACTACATTAAAAGAGATGGATCTGATTTTCTGTTTAACACCAATGCTGACTTACCCTTTGTTGACCAGAACAATGATCAGAAACCCACCAGTGTATTACACTTACTTTGTATGAGCATCAATGACTACCAGAAGCCCAGAATGATAAATCAAGGTCAGTGCTTATCTTGCAAATAGAGAGCTAAAAGAGCAGCTGGTCACCATGATTGAGCCTAAAATGAGATTCCTCAGTTTGTGTTTAAACAGTTCAAGTTGTAAGTGGTAGTGAGAATCCAGTATCTCCCATTTATACAATAGATACTTATGGAAATTTAGTGGTTTTGAAATGAAAATAATTTCTCTTATGTACCTTTTGAAATCTAGGACTCTCTAGGGATATCTAACTTCATAATCTATTTTGGTATTTTAGTACTACTTGCAAATAAAAGACAGCCTTAGATTCTACTTTTTTTTTTTTTTTTTTTTTTTTTTTTAAATTAAAAAAAAGGAAGAAAGCCCTCACCCCTTGCTTTTCACAGTATGGGGTTCAAATTTTTTCTCTGTACTGTCATTTTTGAGCACATCAAGAATACAATAAAAAATTTTAGGTTTTGAGAATGATCTTGTCTGTATGTAGATACAGCACTTCTACATGTAGTGTGTATTTGCACTTCTAAGCATTTAAAGATCTGTATGGAAATGATGTGGAGAATAAAGACAAGGAACACAACCACTGTAAGAGTGAAGAGAATAAAATCTTTGGATGTGATTGATTTTGCCGTATTCACATTTTATGAATATAGTATCAGTTGCAGCTATTGGATCTATTTTTACTTCCTTCACTTCTTATTAAAGGCAGCTTTAAAAACATGAACAGTGTACCTATAAAATGCTTAAGACTTGATATCAGAACATATTGAGCGATCATAGTATTCATGTGCACAAGAGTATAAAGGTGAAGATAGGACTGTACTTATATGTGTAGGAAACTGATGCAGTAAATTCCCTTCCTTCCTCTGTCTCTCTCTATGTAAATGAAAATGTACGAGAGGAAAAATATTGATTTTTACCATGTGTACAAATTATATTTTCACAAAGTAAAAACACTCCATGAAAATTATTGAAGATGTGACAGACCTATTTACACTCCATTAATTTAACTCTGTTGGGGTGAATCACAGATCTTGAATAATAGAACACAGAATTAACTAGATTGTTCAATAGTGTAACTACGTCTTTATCAGCAGTGACAACAAATCACAGTTCTGGTGTTTTCACAGGGTGTTGGAAACACAGCTGTGAATCTTAGGGCCAAATCTAGCCATTTCTTATTGGTCATGGTGAGAAGGAGCCTGGTTCTTGTTGCAGCAGTAGGAAGGGAAAGGGAGATGTAGTTTCAGATGATGAATGGGATTGATTATTGAGAGGAAGGGCTCTGGAAGAGAGGAGCAAATGTTTTTCACTTGGATGTGTGGCATCCAACTGTACATGCTAGACACCTGTAGTGAATGTGACAGACTTTTAAAGGGTGCATTATGGTGGGCTTTGCATCAGAGATGACCTAATTGATGAATGAAATAATACAAGGATGTGTCAAGGAGGAGCAGGAAATACATGCAGTAAAGGACAAAACTATTTCCTGAACAGTGGCAAACAGCCTGAAGTGTTCATGAAAATGTATGTCATATTTCCTACTTGTATAGGCCGTATAAAATCTATGGAACATAATTATTCCACATGCATTCATCTGTGTGACCTGGTTATTTCTTGAATTGTCTTCCTATTCTCCATTCCTATGTTTTCACTTTCCTAGGAGAAAGGGCATATGAGCTTTGGAGCAACTTTAATCAATTTCGAGTAGGTCTCCAAATGACTAACTGTGAACAGAGATTATAACATGCATTCTGCAGCGCATTCATTGCACTCGGTGTATGGTCTTTGGGTGGCAGCTCTTGCTTTTCAGCTGTGTCATTGGGATGAACAACAGAAGAGGAAAGCACTTCTAATCTCCTCTAGTTTTGGAGGTTACATATACCTTTGGCTTCCTTATCCATCTCCACAAGGTCCTCAAAACCCATTGTTTAGTTTAGGAATGACCTTTTATCCCGGTCTTTATCCTATTCATTTCCTTTACTCAGGCTGTGAGGGTAAGCTAGATGCTTTCTTTGTGTTTCTGGAGGTTCCTCGTTTTGTGTTGTTGCCACAGGAGAAGACTGTTATCATTGGGCATGCTTTGCACTGATGGTGTGGCAAATGCTGTTCAAGTACAACTAAGGATTGGGGCCATATGCCAGCTGTCAGACATGATTATTTTTCAGAACTATGTTCACAGGAGTGAGTCCTTTGATCATATCCCAAAGGCAAGTGCAAGAGGTTCTCTCTGGTCATATTAATGTCATGCTGGTTTTCATTTATTTTTCAACCAAGTTTTTCCCTTATATTGTGAAAATCCTCATAAATAAATCATGAAGCATTAAATGGCTCAGTATGTACTTGTTACTGAAAGTATTTGCCTTTTAATTTTAGAATGCTTTAAAACTTACTTTAGATTTCTCTGCGATGATATTATATTGAGTGTTCAGTGTTCAACAGCTGTGGCATTTCTGCTGGTTTCTTGTTTCCACTGTGGAGATGCCTGAAACAACACTTTCCTGGGGAATTAATTTCCATAAAGAAGGTTGCTTACTCATGAGTATGTTTTTCTAAGTCATGGTGTAACTCATCAGTAGATCAGAGGGGAGAGAACTTGTACTTTAGCTGCCTGAAGTGCTGTTGACACAAAAATGGATGGTGTCTAATTTTGGGTATTATACTGTAAGCCCGCCATGACTGAGAAGGTTCCACTTCAGAAGTTTCTCTTGCGACAGATACAGAAAAAAAAATGCTTCTATAGGAGAAAACATGCTGCTGTAATTAGCACCTACACATGTCCTGTGATTGCCCCAAAGTAGACATCACTAGCAATTTTGGATTAAAATTATGAAGCTATAAGTAAAGTATACCCAGTTTGTGTGCTTTCTTCATGTCAAATCTGGAATCATGGAACTCTCCATGTACTATCATAAAGTCTTTACTCTTCTTGGAAGAAAAAGAGAAATGCATAGTCTGAAATCAGCCATGAGTAAGTAACATCCCAATATGGCTGCTGAGCAAATAAATTCTTGTGTCTGTAATTTTGAAATGGCAAGTTAGTTGGAGCAAGTTCAAAATCTGTATGCAGGTGAAATAGTGTGTGGTGACTGCGTACCTAACTTTGTTGGATAAATAGAGCTGGATGAAATGTTTTCCATGTAATTCAGAAGAAGACTTCCAGAAGCTGATGAGACTTTGGGGTGGAGTGATGGATGTCACAGCAATGTAGGCTAGATCATAGATGTTGACTTTATTTTTTTTTTGTGCTGGGTAAGAAAAGATTAGAACAGTTGCATCGCCAGAAATGGTGCTTTCACATGAGTATGGCCCATCAAACACAAAAGGAGACGGAAACTTTGGCCTTGTAAATATCTATATGCCCCTGAACATGCAGAAGTGCTACCAAAATCAATGGCATAGAATGTAGAAGGTGTATGCTCATGAATTTCTGTGAAATAAACCAACCTTGATGGGTAGCATCATCCTCTAATCTTACAGACTAGAACTCAGTAATACAACATGTTACTGTTGGGCTTTGTATTTCTCATTTTTTGTTCCTTTTGTTTCATCCATTTTCATTTGAATTTGATTATTTTTTCTCCCAAGATTTTAACCAGTGTTTTATATTCTGTTAGGCTAATTAATCTTTTTTCTTTCTTCTTCAATCTCATTTTCTTCCTCTAAAACTTTCCCAAGACTTTTTCTCCTCATTTTATCCTTTTTGCTACCATTTCTTTCTTCAAGGTATATTTTTGTTCTTTTTTCCCCTAGTGTTCCTGTTTCACATCTGTGTATTTGTCCTGGTTTTCTTCTCCTGTTTAGCTCTTTCCAGTCTATTTATTTTACTCCCACTTTCTCAGTCTTATGCCACTATATTGACTATGACTTTTGTCCCAGGTTTCATTACAGGTGTATGGGAAATTGCAGAAAAGCAGCATATAGTAGTCACTGAGCACAAACACATTTTTTATGAGAATCCATACAAATCAAGAGTACAAGTAATAGATTTCTTATATTGCAGCGATGAGATAAGAAAAATAGATCTGGTTTGGAATTTTTATTCTTCTTAGCAATAGAACTTTTTCAAAATTCATAATTGTTAGTCTATAGAGAGTGCAGTAGTTGTGTACTAAAGCATCCAATAAATAGGATTAACTTGAGCCAATTGCATCAACATAAAGGAGAGTGAAGCATTTTTTTCAAGCTTCAGGAAGAATTGGTGATGAAAGTACTTTAATGAGGTTTGAAATATACATTCTTCTGATTTGGTTTACTCTTCTGCAATTTTTGCAAGGCTGGTTAGATATGAACTACATCATTAGTCTTTAAGAAATGGTCAGTTATTTGGAACTGCAAATTAACTCTACTTGTCAGTGTCTCCAAAGGGAAAGCTTTGCTCATCTGCAATATGGGAAAGAAGAGGGGAACCAAACGTCATGGAGAGCTCTAAATCAGCTGTGGCAACAAGCAAATCTGCTTTCAAGGAAGATCAAACCCATAGCCCTTCCTGCCAGAGTGAGAATTTTAAAGAGAAAAATATTAAAGTTCAGACACAGCACTGCAGGATAGCACTGTAATATTAACAGGTCAAAGGAAACAAATTGGTAGGAAACAGATGAACTAGAGAGACTAGGAAAACAATATACCTTATAAACTTGAGCCGAATCACAGGCTGTATTCCTAAAGTTATGTTGTCTGTCCTTTCACTAGTCAGTCTCCCAAACACCCTTGAAATGTTCGTTGACCTTGTCTTCCCTACACTGTTGCGGAGTGGCCCATGCAGTACAGTAACTCTGCCTCATGTTTAATATCATCTAGAGGTAGGGACAGGAAACACTAGGAAAATCCTAGCATATTCTCTCATTTTGGCAACCTAAAATATTCTAACAACAGAATAGATCTATATGGGGAAGGAAATATCAAGGGTTTATCTTCTAGAGCTTTGGCTAAAGCAACCAGACTAACACAATAGGTGTCTATTTCAGTTTAGGAAGAATTTCCTGAGGGTCCCTTGATCATATATGCTAGATCTCCATCAGCCGCAATGAAACCTTAGACTCTTGGCTCATGTGCACAGACCTACATGTAGCCATGTAAATTAAGCTCAATATCCTCCTCATTCTGAAAGACTTTTGTGAACACTTCTTATGTTACTCAATTTGGCCATTGCTGGTATAGGAAGAATGCAATATTTCATGTCCACTTTGCTACTATGGCAGGCAAAATCAAATAAAGCCAGTTTTCCAGCTGTAGTATACTGACTTCATTAGATTGACTGAGGAATGCCACTTTAGACTTGCTGAGCAACTGATAAAGGAGAATAGAAGGGTTTTCAGCAAGTCTCATCATTATTTTGATTCCAAAATTTTTAAGGATTGGGACCTGGAGGATGTATAACCCATAGCCTGGAATAAATTTTCTCTTAGGGATCCTGAATTTCCTTGCTGGAAGGGTTCTGGAGTAATAGAAGTTTGTTTCCCCATTGAAACAAAGACACTTTTCCCTGACTATGTCGAAGGAGAGACTGTTATTCTGAAATTATTTTAGTGAAATAGTTGGCAAATTTTCATGTTTTGTACTTTGAAATTATGCTGAGGAATATAAAGAAGAGTTTTCTTATAAGACTGAAGACAGGATATGTCTTTTGTAGGGCTGTGGAGAACTTCACAAGAAGAGTTTAAAAAATAACAAGACGCAATATGGTGTGCTAGAAAACCAACAAATTTGCACTCTCATTCATTTCATTTCTGGATCTGGTTGGGACGGAGTTAATTTTCTTCAAAGCAGCCTGTACGGTGCTGTGTTTTAGATTTGTGATGAAAGCAGTGTTAATAACACATCAGTGTTTTGGCTATTGTTGAACAGTGCTTGCGCAGTGTCAAGACCATCTATGTCCCTTTGCACCCCAGCGAGTAGGCTGAAAAGAGGAAAAAGTCTGGGAGGAGACACAGCTGGGATAGTTAATGACCAAAAGGATACTCCATACCATAGAAAGTCATGTTCAGCAATAAAATGAAGGGTAGTTTTTCCAAAGGAGTCACTGCTCAGACTAGATGTACATTGGTCTGGTGGTGAGAAGTGGTGAGTGATTGCCTTTGCATTGCTTACTTTATTTTTATTTCTTCTCTCCCTCCCCCCCCCCTCCCCTTCCAGCCTCTTCCCCCTTCCCCAATTAGTAAACTTCTGACTGTGAGGTTTTTCTTGCTTTTGTCATTCTGATTTTGTCCTCCATCCTTCTCGAGGGAGACTGAGGGACTGAATGGGTGGAGGCTTAGCTAACAGATAGGGTCAACCCGCCACAATTTTTCATCAGGTCATGATTGCTGATCAATATTGAATGGGGTGCCAGCACTATTATCTTAATTTTTTTTTAAGTGCTTTTTTTTTAGGTTGGGAACGCTGCAGCAGATCACTTCCTCAACCACAAGTAAAGCTGAAGAGATGGACTAGGAGCCTCAAATGCTGGAAAAAAAAGATCCATGAGCCATAAGATTTTCATTTGCTTATGAGGGGTGCCCAGCAGAGACCCATTGTAGAATGGTCCAGGAAATGTTCCACAGCATAAGCCTTGCTGCATGGTGGCTGGAGAAATGCTGAAGTTGTATGCAGCAAACTGCAGGCTACTATAAAATGTAGCTAATAGTATCTTTTGTGGGAAAAAAAAATGACAAAAAAACCCACCCAAATAACCCCAAAAACCATAATTCTGCCTTTCCCTTTACAGTTTCGATCACTAGAATTTGCTGAGATCACTGTTATTATGGTAATGGTACTAGCCACTAATTTGCAGTTGTTTCTGGAAGCTGGTTTGGCAGCTCAGTAGGATTGAAAAGTGAAGGTATCTGAAGAGATGGTCTCTGCTGACAGTTTGTGGAGTGAGGGTAGGCTTGGATTCAACAGACAAACGCAAGTATCTGAAAAAAAAAACCACAAAATGAGACAAAAGAGATTAATATACTCAATAGTAGTCCTTTTTTCTGGAGAGATATTCAAACAGTTTCTCCATATGTGAAGCAATATTTTTATATAGGAATGTTGGGAAGTTGCTTCATTATAGGAGCTTGTCATTATGAATTTCTGAAGTGTTGGGTGTCTTTTAGCTCCCCATTTTACAGCATCATTCTTACAGGGATTCCATGCCTGCTAACTTGCTGTAGGAGTGGAGGGGCTAGATATCATCTTAGGAACCTTGAATTTTCTAAAAGGCAAATTTGCACAACTTTTTTGTCCTGTGATACAAATAATTTCTACTGAGTAGGCATGAAAAATGAGGATAGAAAGCTAAATGTCATGGCCAAGGTCAAACAGAAAAGAACGACAGAGCTGGGATTTAAACCCACTTCTATCCCAGGTGTCTTAACAATAGATCTAATCTGCCATTCTTTGTCTTAAAGGTAATGTCTTTTGTAAGTCAAATTCTTGGTATATTACTCCTAAGATGTAGCAGGGTAACAAAAATAATTAAGCAGATGTTAGAATCACTAAATGAATGTCATTTTTTGTTTGAAGGCTACCCCAACATGAACTCAGATTTTAGTCTCTAGCGAAAATATCTGATATGATGTTAGGTTTTAACATATTACCAGGGAGAAGAATACTCAGCTACCTTCAGTGTATTCAGCTATTTGATTAATTGAAGGGCTCAGCAGTCAGCGGACATCTCATTAGCCAATTCATGTAGGCATGCTGTGACTATTTTGGATCACATATCCACAATTCAAATTGATGGTAAAAGTCCAATTAAAAAGTAAATGTATTTTCATACTTTGTAACAGTGGTGATGCCATGTGGTTCAAGTTTTTCCTTTTATTTAATTCCCAATTACTCATTTTAATGATGTGCTCCTGAATGTGAGAAACTAATGTTCTGATTTTGAGCTCTGCTTAGAAAAACTGTCAGGCAATCTTTCCCATATTGCTCTGCTCAGCTGCTGCGAAACTGTGTACTTTGACTACATGTGCAGAGGTTATTGTGCCAGATGGTGTGGTTGTTTCTGGGATGTGAAGAACTACAGTGAGACCCCTGAAATATATCCCTTATGTCATAAAACATCACTTTAACTGGCTTCTCAGAGATGAGACTTATAAGTAAATTAAGGTGCAGAGAGCCAAATTATATTTAACACTGAATATCAAAAAGGTCAGCTGATACACTTCCAAAGGCATTCAATTTATCTCCAGTATTGGACTACTTTTTAGCAAAAGGTTCTTTACTGACATCAGTTTCTTGCTTTAGTCTATTGTTTAAACCCAGAATGTTAACTTATCCATCAAAATAATAGTTTAAACCTCTAAATTATATTGATTATGCATAGAGATTATAAAATGTACTTGCTAGTACTTCAAACTAGGTAGACAGAATTATACAGTTTTACCGAAGTAATGCAAAGCTATCAGAAATACAGGTTTAGTCTGAATTACATCAGGACCAAAGCAAAGAATTCAGGATTTGTGGTTTCGTATCTACAGACACCCTCTTGCACAGTCCTCCAAGAAACCAAATTAAAAATTAGGTTTCCTAACGGCCTTGCTCCTTAAACAGCCATTCAGTTATAAGAAGCAAATGCCAGTGCTGAAACAAAGGAGTGGGCAGGTGAGAGGACTCTTTCATATGTAATCATCAGTTCTGTTGAGTGAAATCTATTATGAACCTGAGACCCACCCCCCTACCTCTGCAGTAAGAACATGCAGAGGAGGGTACAGCATACTTCCATGGCCAGTGAACTCTGCTAGCTGATGTAGCTTGTGGAAATTTAGGATTCTGCAAGTCCCTTTCTGTTTAATCCAAGGGTAGCATCTGAGCTTGCTCGCCTGCAGATCAGTTGTTGGTTGTCCTGAAAGGGCTTTATGAGCCATGCATGAGATCCTTTTTCTCCATGGGTGCTTGTGTTCCACCAGTTAGCAGCTGAGCTTCAGGATACCAATGAATTCAGTTATGTGTAGGAGCCTTCTTGCTCCACTGACCATGAACAATGCTTGCGAATATGCATATTTTATTTTCTTTTTTTTTTTTTTTTGTTTTCCACATATATAATACATGTGTATAATTCCCTTTTCTCAAAGGCTGTTGGATCAGTACTTAGCCATGCCTGCTCACTGGGCTCTGAGGATAATCACAACAGTTGAACATCAGGACGGTGGGCAATGAATCTGAGTGGGCTAAATCACAACCCTATACGGCACAGGCATTCCTTACATTTCAGTGAATAGCAGTAAACTGTAGTTCCCAGAAACTGCTGTAGATCTTTATTTAATCTAACCACTCAGTATGTGAACCTGAACTTTTACTTCAGCCTATTATGTGAGAACAAAAAAGGAAAAGAAAATATGTGCCAGTGTCTGCAGACTTATGAGTGCAAGCTTTTTCCAATCTGTGCTGGAAATTAAACCTTATTTTTTTTTTTCCCTTTGGCAGTTTGTAAGTGTGTAATTCAGGATCCTCACTTGTATATGTTGGCAACATGGTTGCTACTTCAGTACTTTTGATGTTTCATGGTCAGCTTCTTTCATCTTTAGCATATTTCAATTACTGACAAAGATGGCACATAAGTGCTTTGAGTAGTAAAGTTTCATTTGTAAATTTGCACACAATGAGGAGACGAACATGGCTACTGCAACTGGAGTTTAATGAGAAGCAGTAAACTGATCCACTCACGCTGAGGCAGACTTTTGAAGTTCATCATTCAGTGTCTAAAACAAGCATTTTACTAACTTGCTATATAGATTAAACTAAAAGGTTATTTTGATTAACTTTTTGTCATTTTGTCAGGTGAACAAAGAAAATATAATTTAAATTCTATAGATGTTTATCTTTATTAACATCTCAAAACTTACCAGAGGGTGACTTTGTTTTTCTATGCCACATAATGGTACCTTGTTGCTTTGAGGTACGCTGACTAGTTAGTCTTTTGTGCCTACCCAGTACTTGCTTAAGTGTCATTTATTCATTGTGATTAGTAATCAGATCTGGGTAAGAAAGATAAAACAAATGTAAAAATATTCCTCTGTCTCTGAATTATTTCTTGCTTTTAAGGCACAGGAAAATTAAAACAGGTCATCAAGAAATTAAATACATGAAGATGAGAGGTGAGATAATGAGCTCATTTGCATTGCATTCAGGATTTGTTTTGAACTTCAAAACACAGATCATAAACCAGTCAACATTTAAATATTGCCAGCTATATGAAAGACAAAATAAAAATGGGCCTTTTTTTCATCCTATAACAATTATTTTCTCATTGGATGTTTTTAGTCTTTCATTTTGTGGTCTTTGAATGTGAAGTTCTGTTGTTTATTCTTTGTTCCTTAAAAACAAAGAAACAAACTCAACATCCCCCCAACAACAAGACAGAACTCCACCCCCCCCAAAAAAACCAACAAACCCAAGCCAAATAAAAACCCCACAAAAAACCTGCAAACAAACAAAAAACACCTCCCAAACAAAACAATCAGAAATCACCTCAGAAGTCTACTGTAAATAGCCATCACTAAGCAGTAGAAGAATAGAAGAGATACTGGGAAGGAAACAGAATTGCAGATGTTGGGTTGTTCAAGAAGCAGCTGCTTAAAAGTGTTTTTCTGCTGTTGCAGTTCAGAGCTTGACTTTGGGCAAATGAGACTTATGCTACGTCTGTTTTGCTGACAGACAGGGTACGCCACAAAGTGACCACGCACTAGCTGTATAATATGCAGAGTTTATTAAACAAGCGCACTAAAGCCAATAAGCTCACTAAAAGCAAGCACACTAATGTGAATTAGGCAAATCTCTCTCTCTACATACAGCGACTAAGTACAATAAGGAAAATCAGAGATACAGGTATATAAGTAAAGTACCAAAAAATGTTAGCAATGCATTAGATCACTGCTGTATAGAGAGAATAGAGATTAAGAAGAAATACATCACCAATTACCACTGAATCATAATCCAGGCCCACACTTCCAACCGGCAAGCCCTGTTGCAGCTGATGCTGGGAGTTTCAGGTAATTGGGAAAATTCCTATGAGGTGCATTCACCCATAGGTGAGGCTTCTCACATGGCCACAAGAGGGTTCCACTTTTATACCCTTATCAAAACAGCTGGCTTTATGCCAGATATCTAATCGATTACTCTTGGGACTGTGCAGTTTCTCATGATCTCACCGTTCTCCACTCTGAGAGCATTGCAGGCTCCCCAGTGCAGCCAAATATGAAGAACAGCTGCACACCTATGTTTTCCTGCTTCTTTCCAACAAACAGTCACAATGAACACAAACATACATACTCTCCCGAATACAGTGTGGCAAACAACATCCTTCATTATGGTTCCCATCCATTACAACATCACAGAAAAACAGAGCCGAGATAGTTGACACCAGTAAAGTTTTCCCGTTTTCACAGTCATGTTTACATCTAGTAATCTTACAGATAAAGTATTCAGACCTCTGTGAGGCTGAAGGAAAAGAACCTTATTTTTTTCTGGATTGTGTCTTTACTGTTTGACACAGAAAGGTGAAAAATGCACCGTACAGCTGTACTTGTCTTAATCCTAGAACAGACCAAAGGACAATCTGAGCTGGGTGAAGACGGTGGCATGTACGTTAGCATGTTTTAGGATGCTGCCAATAGGATTTCTATCTTTGCCCTTCTATTCCTTCCCCATTTATTTTCTGTGTAGAGGATAAGATACCTCACAGTGTTTCACTGACAGGATTATTCCTCATATCCTTCTGGTAAGTCTGGAGATGGGTTGTACGTCTCTTAATTCCCCTTTCCCAATTACTTGGATGAAGCCTTCTTGCTCTGTTCACAGCAGTGTAATTTGTATTCTGAGCAGAACCAGGCAAGGACCTATGCCTGTGTTAGGACATTCCTTTTTTCTATTTCCCTGAACAGTCAGCCGAGGCTATGACAATTTTAGCCTGCTGTGATAAATGATAGCTCAGCTAGCTCATGACTGTAGTGAGGCGGGAGCTTAAAGATGTAGCAGCATAACCTTTCAGGGATGCACAAATTTGCTCAAATAAATAAAATCAGGAAAGGGCACCAAATATTTCCTTGGTTTTTTTGCAATTTCTGAAACTAACCCTTGCCCTCCCTACCACATTACTGTAAATTCATTTGATTTTCCGTTATTTAAGTCATTGGTTCAAATTTGGTCCAAGATGCAACTTGGCCCAGTCTTCTGTAGATTAGGCACACTTGACTAGGGGTACTGTCAGATACTCAGTGACCGTAAGTGGACACGCAGTATCTTTGCCTTGCCAGTATAAAAACAGAGATATAGATGAAACCCATAGAATGATATGAGTAAAAAGCAGCTCAGGTGACTTTTTGTAGAAAGCCTAATGGAGTCTCCAATCAGCCCTATAGATAAAGCTGCTATTCCTACTTGCAATCTATTTCCTACTGAATATAATCAGCTAAACAAACACAAAATAATCTTGTTTGGTGCAGACTGCTGGTTTGGCACCTGAACAGCACCTAATGTGCCAGCTGCTGCTTTGTTTTGTTTGGTTTGTTTGTTTCTTGCTGTATTAATGGATTTTACATCACTTTTATTATCCAGTGAAAATATGGTAAAGACCATTCAGGATGTGCGGATGCCAAGGTGGTTTTGTAGAAAAATTTGGACGCATAGCATCTGTTTTTGGAATAGGTGATCTTTGTGTGTTTAACTTGATTACACCTGTACAAAATGTGTGGCCTGTTTAGTGCTTTGGGTGGACACTAGGGATCAACTATGAGTTTTCTAAGGGTGCCTGTGTGCTATACACCACTTCGGTTTGCAGAGGGCACGCTACCGAATTGCTGCCGTCACCCTAGAGAATCATTCTATGCCTCTCTTTCCTCTGTGTTCCTTTTCCCAATAAAAACTGATTTCAAACATGTTAAAATTTTTAGTGGTAAGGTGAAAGGAAGAGAGACTTTTGAGTTTTGATTGCATCAGCATTTTAGATAATTTATTTTTTTGTTTGCTTTCATCTTCTCAATGGGCTATCTCAAGTCTATTAGAATCTTAAATTCCTGGACAGTGAAAATAGGGAAGGAAAATCAAATATTATATTATTTTGATCCACTAGAGACTAATCAGAAAAATACTCATAAGCATGAAAGCCAAGATATTTAGCGTTCTGTTAAATTTAGTTGGACAGACTTAGTTAACTGATCATTTACTTTCCCAGGTGAAATTAGTGTGCATTTTTGAAGCAGGCTCGGGGTGAATTTTAGGACTTGTACGAATTTTTGAATAGTAGTGGAGGGAAATAGCAGAGTAAAATCTCAGATAGCTAAGCACTAGTTATGGCCTTTGGTTCACAAAATCATAGAATCATAGAATAGTTAGGGTTGGAAAGGACCTCAAGATCATCTAGTTCCAACCCCCCTGCCATGGCCAGGGACACCTCCCACTAAACCATGCCATCCAAGGCTATGTCCAACCCCACCTTGAACGCCGCCAGCGATGAAGCATTCACAGCTTCCCTGGGCAACCCATTCCAGGGCCTCACCACCCTCACAGTGAAGAATTCCTTCCTCAGATCCAATCTAAACTTCCCCTGTTGAAGTTTGAACCCATTACCCCTTGTCCTCTCACTACAGTCCCTAATGAAGAGTCCCTCCCCAGCATCCCTATAGGCCCCCTTCAGATATTGGAAGGCTGCTATGAGGTCTCCACGCAGCCTTCTCTTCTCCAGGCTGAACAGCCCCAACTTTCTCAGCCTATCTTCATACAGGAGGTGCTCCAGTCCCCTGATCATCCTCGTGGCCCTCCTCTGGACTTGTTCTAACAGTTCCATGTCCTTTTTATGTTGAGGACACCAGAATTGCACAGAATACTCCAAATGAGGTCTCACGAGAGCAGAGTAAAGGGGCAGAATCACCTCCCTTGACCTGCTGGTCACGCTCCTTTTGATGCAGCGCAGGACACGGTTGGCTTTCTGGGCTGCAAGTGCACACTGCCGGCTCATGACTCTTACTTATCAAATAGCTCTCATAACTTTCACATATACAATAAGCATAGATCTTCACATACAGTTCAGCATTTACAATGTCTGCACGGGTTTGAGAAAATCATAGCATAGTAATTTAGATGAGGAAATTTGATTTATTTTGATTCTGCGTATTTCCCAGAGACCTTCCCTCAACTAATAATCGATTTAATATTTCTGATAAAAGTTTCATACAATATTTATGGGCTTTAAATAGTTTTAGACTGGAAGTGTTTAGAAAATACTTTGGAAAAATCCTTTTTTAAAAATGTTGGGGTAACAGCTGTCCATAAAAACAGTGACAGTATTAAAACAATGGAATAACTTTCAGACTATTTTTATATTGGCTAGCGTAACTCACGGAACTACAGTTACACCAATCTCTTATGTGTTTATTGTTTTAGTAAAATACATTTCAGGAATAAAATAGACAAGTGGTTTATGTCAAGTGATTACACATGAGCAGTAATACTAATAAATATGTATAGAGCACAAAAATACAGACAATGGTGTGTCAACAGAGGCAAACAAATAGGCATTTGAGGGCATATGCATACATGGCTTTTTGATATATCAGGATATGGAGCTTTTATAATCATTATTACCAGTGTTTACCACTTGCTTGCTTTCCAGCCTGCAAGGCTTATTGCATATTATAATTTGAAAAGATTATCTTACTAGGGTAATGAACAATAAAAAATTTGTAATTCATCCTAATAAGCTTGAATGGTAACCCACATGCCTTGGACATTTCTAGCCAGGCATAATTTATCCACATCTTTGGCTGTGAAACGGTGTGGATCTTCTTATCCGAGTCCCTGACAGATGGTTTAAGCTTTTTCAGGACTACATTTCCAATCATTTTGCCCATATTGCAAAATTGGCCTTGAAAAAGGGTAAAGAGTTGTTATGCTGCATTAACATCTCTTCTGAATTGCTTGCTGTGAAGGACATGAAAAAAGAAGGAAATCATAAGAGGAATGTTTAAAAGCAAAACAAACAAACAAAACCCAAACCCCAAACATATTTTAAAAGTTACGGATATGATGGTGATCTTAAATTATATCCCTCACCTCAATTCTGGTCACGTTATGAGTGCTAATGAAAACACATCTCGTTACCTTGTTTCATAAACGACTTGGGTGGCATTCACGGTATAAAAAGAGCTGTAATTAGAAAGACTTCCTATATTCTTAAACTCTGCTGATGGATAGCACAAATGACTGTCATTAGATGAACAGGGATTTCTGTTGCTTTTGTCAAGATTTTTGTTACTCTGAATGAGAAGTCTCAAATATCTGTGCTCATTTCTGTATGAAACATGGATTGATCACATGTATTATTCTAAATTTTCACTTTCTTTTGCAGCTTCAGCTGACTGGATTCTTCGTATAAAATGCTGTTCTTTTCTTCTTGTCACCTTTTAGTTTATGGTAAAAATCAATGAAAGCTGAAGCCTTTCACAGTCATCTATAAAATGCAATTACTGTATACAACATACAGTAAAACTCCTGTGGTGTATATGTTGAGACGTAATTTATGCCACTTACCTCCAGAGAGGTATTGATCCTACTCTGTGAATGTCTTAGAAAAGGGCTGTTGGATGCAAGCTCAAGGAAATATGTGGTTATTGGGTCTGATCTATAATTTGATTAATAATGACCTATTTCTTGAACTCTGTTCCTTACTGCACTGTTTTCTGTGACTGAAACTTTTATCTTTGGATACTGCCCTTGCTGATCTCCTTCAGAGGCCTACCTTGTCTTGATGTCTTTTAGGCTCACTGTTGTCTCTGATCCACACCAAAGGAGCTGCAGGAGAAATGGCTGAAATGACTGGGCAGATTTAGTTATTATTTCTTAAGTGGCTAGCAAACTGCTAATTCTGAAAGTGGTGATTGCCTAGCACAGCTTGCACCCATTCTGTGATGGGATACATTTCTGAGGTTCCTGCTGCATATAAGAAGGAAAGGCAATTCTGAACAAATAATCCAGCAAGAATTCTCCAAGATACAGGGTAAAACCACCATCACTTAATTTAGTTTATGGTTTTAAAAACTGTAATCTAACATATAAAATACCAGGAAAACTCCTTAAGAATGATATAAAACAGAAAGTAGGTGGATTTTATTTGAAACTTTTCAGTGTTCTGGTATTGGGTAATACCTGCCCAGTGAAATCATGAGTATAAGCCTCTGTTACTCAGTGTTTCAGCACCTTGTCTTAGGTAAATTCCTCAAATAAAGGATTGTTAAATGGTGACCTAGCAGTTTCCATTTCAAAGTTCATGCTCCTTGAGATGCTGCAAGAATGTTAGCAATCTGCCATACTATGTGGAAAAAGCTTTGTGTATTCATAGAGAGTTCAGAAGAGTTAAATTTGCTTTGGGCAGAGACCTGGGTTGCAGGGGAAACTTCTCTATTATATGATTACAATAAATCAAACTTGTTCTGACATAAATGCCCTGTTTGGGGATTTGACAGAAGTTAATTGACTATTGCAATTGCGGTGTAGCTGGTGAATGCTAGAGTGGGGCATGACAAAATAATATTTATTGAAAATGGGAAAAATAGCCTGTTAAAGAATAGTAGCAATATAATTTAGGCTCAAATTGGCCTAAAGTAATTCAAAGGAGAAATATGCATAATAAGAGACACTTTACATCTATTCACTGGTGGCATTTTCCACAAAGTATAAGCTTATTTCATCAGTTCTGGAAATCTGAAAGTGGTGCTTGAGTAGAAATGAAATAAAAAGCAAACTGTAACACAATAGCCTCATTATACATTGAGGGAAAAAAAACCCAAAATGACCCAAACCCAAAAAACCACAAAACTCCAGCTAAGAAAATAAAACCAGGACCTAAACTTAATTTGAAAATGCATGTTGTTTTACTAATCATATTATTATGAAAACAGTCTCAGTGAAGTCCATGCTGGTCTATTGTTGTATTCCGCAGAGCAAGGAGTACAGCTGTGATTTGTGCAACCTTGCACTGTTACCTCCTTGGGCAAAGTCTCAGTTTCCCCATGGATGGGATGCTTTATCTTTGCTTGAAGATAAAATAAAATTGCTTGAAAAAATATCTCTTGAGACTAAAAAGCTTGATTGTGTACTTAATAAGAGACGAGTCACTACAGTTGGAAGCAAACCAACTAGCTAATTTCTTTGCTGATTTAGTATTTTTCTTGCAATGTATTTTGCAAAGTTTTGTCCACTCAGGAAGAAAAAAAGCTTTTTAATATTGAGATGGTCTGAATAAAAGAACTGAGTAAAGTTCCTGGTACAAAGCCGTAGTCCAGCCCAAGTATGGAGGGGAATTCCAATCTGTGCAAGGCTTTCTGGAAAGCTCTTACACCATGAGTGAGCTTGATTTTTCATTTGAAAAACAGAGAGGAAGGATAGTGAAATGAATGTTTTTAGAACTCAGTCAGTGAACTTAGGAACTAATAGCAAGAGTTTATTTTATAAGCTAGAGAAATAATTTTTTCTGAAAAATGCTGAGGAAAGGATGCCTGGTTGAATCAGATGATCACAGATTGACCAATGTCTGCCAATATAATTTCTGCCTGAAATAGGTCAAATGTTCCTAAGTCAAGTCAGGTGAGGTACTTCTACTGAGATGGAAAAAAATATTGCTGGTGCTTTATCTGGAAAACTATGTGCAATTCTAGTAATTCCTATTCAATGAAGAAATAAATGACACTGGGAAATCATAGAATCATAGAATAGTTAGGGTTGGAAAGGACCTTAAGATCATCTAGTTCCAACCCTCCTGCCATGGGCAGGGACACCTCCCACTGTACCATGCCACCCAACGACCTGTCCAAACCGGCCTTGAACATGGTCAAGGATGGAGCATTCACAACTTTCTTGGGCAGCCCATTCCAGGGCCTCCCCACCCTCACAGTAAAGAATTTCTTCCTCATATCCAATCTAAACTTCCCCTGTTGAAGTTTGAACCCGTTACCCCTTGTCCTATCACTACAGTCCCTCATGAAGAGTCCCTCCCCAGCATCCCTATAGGCCCCCTCCAGATATCGGAAGGCTGCTATGAGGTCTCCACGCAGCCTTCTCTTCTCCAGGCTGAACAGCCCCAATGGTGTCAGTTTCTTCAACTTAACAGCAACATTGCCATAAGAACTAATGTGTTGTGATTGCCAGTGAGTAAATTGAGGCCAGAAGTTTTTTAACCATCAGAAGTGGAGCATCTGGCCACTTGGAAGAGCTGAATGAAGATCTTAATTAGTATTCAGGTAGATTTGGATCACTTTCTGAAAGACATTATGGGATGTGATGTCTGAAGTATCCTTATTTTTTAACTATGCCTTTTAGCTCATATAACCTAAACCCACCCATTGAAACTGATTTAATGCTGCCAACTTCAGTTTGACTGCATAGCCATATAAGTATAGCAGCACTTCCTCTAAAATACAAATTATGCTTTGCAGAGACAACAGCAGATTTAAAAAACAATCTTAATTACAGCCAGGGTTTGTGGATTCATCTGAACTCACTCTGCTTAGTGAAAGCCTAGGAGAGGGTCAGGGAGCTATCTGTGATCTTTCTGATGCCAGAAATCCAGCTAGAATAACCTGAAGCTAAAATCTCTCAACAGAACATTAGATGAACTAGAGCTTGACAAAATATGCGGCCATATTTCTTCAACAATCTTTTTACTTACTATGCACACTGCCTAGGAAATGCAGGATAGGGCATAGTGGAGACTATGCAACACTATCCTGTTTGGAGATTTCCTGTTAATGGATGAATTAGCAGGCAGCTGGTTGCCTGTGACACCTTTTCAGCCCTCGGAATGAGACCAAACTAACTGTACTTGCCTAAGTATATTCTAGTTTCACAAGTAAAAAAAACCCCAGAGACTGCTGTCACATGGTAAACGTTAAAGAGCTCTTATTTACCTGGTGAGTTTGTAAGTTTTTATTAATTTGTATCTGAGTTCTGTGGATATCAGCTGCTGGCAAGGTTACTATAATACCAAAGCATAGTTTGGTCTAGCTTTAGTGTCCCAGAAGGGATCAGGCAACCCAAATGGTGTTTATCCTCAATTTGACATACAGTTTATCAGACTGTGCCTGGTCACTGCACACTGCTAGTCTGCCACTGAGATTTGATGTGTTTGATCTGGAGGATCGACACTGGGAGAATGAACCACCACACTGTCTGGCCAGCAGGGGGTCTTGAGAAGATATTACAATTCCTGACTGGGAAATGAAGTCTGTTGGGAAGTAATGCTTTACCTATAGCATATAAAAAACTTCACAGAGCCACAGGATATATATATTGTTGGTTTGGTCTGTCATTGTCCTTCTACTTTCCCATTTCCCCTTTCTTGACTGTCATGCTGTGTTCTGGCAGAGGATTTGAATGATGGAGCTGGGAACTACCACAGGAGACAGGGCGGCAGCCTCTGCCAGCCGGGTATCTCTTATGATTGCCTCCTCTGCTGAGGAAACCTGTAGGCAAAAGGGAGTTCTTGGGGAGTTTTGCATACACTTTGCAGCTTGAACATGCCTCAAACAACATTAAGCCTATATTTACATGTTAAATGTTACAGACATTTATGTGCTAAATATTACACACAGATGAGATATACACAGAGTCCATACTGCCTGTTTCACTGGTTGAAATTTCTACCATGTTTCCCTGTGCATTTTTGGGGAGGTAGACTTTGGCTATAAAAGTGTATCAAGGCTAATTTATTTGAAATCTTTGTTTCGGAAAGTACTTAGCTTTGTGACCTAGGAACTATCTGGCAATTGCTTTGAGCATTTATTATTATTTTTTTTCTAATTCCATGGATTGCACATATGATGTGGAATTTAGCCCTTTAAAAGGTTTCTTGGGCTTTCATGTTCGTTGTCTATGAAGTCCTTATTAATTTATATCCTGTCAGTTTCAATCCCACGCTTCAAGTACAAAATCTGGACTTAGAGAGTTTTCTAGTGGTTTGTGACAATGGGAGGTTGTGATTTTGGTCTGCACTCATGTAATGTCGGTTTAGACTCATAAGTTACTTTGATTCATCTAGGCTTAAGGTACTGACATAGTCTGTTTCTTGTTGTGCATCTGCTGATGGGTGATAACTTGCCAGAAACTTAATTTGGTTGCTTTTAATTTTGTGACTGAATACCAGAAATTTTCTATGGAACTGTTTCTATGTCTGAAAACAACGCAGGTATAAAACGTCTGCCTTGCTTCTAAAGAAATGGCTCACCAGCGCAAATACAAATGACTGGTATGTCTTCCAGACACTCTGTGGCAGTCAACAGTTTCCAGGTGCATTTAGAAGAGTATGAGGCTTGTGCTTGCCTTGAGTACAAGATGCAGCCCATTGGGTTTGTTTGCAAGTGTAGCAGCTACTGTGAAGCATATTTTCTCTTATCAAGGTTGACTCAAAGGAAAGCAGCCACCAGGACGTGAAGGAAATCCAGCAGCAGGTTGGCCCTGTACCAGCCTGAGAGCTGTTGCACCACTGGGAACAAAGCCAGGGCAGAGGATAGAGAAAGGACCAGTCACAAATGCAGATGCCAGTACTCAAGAAGTATCATCTGGAACCTGACAGCTGCCAAACTAGCCCTCAGAGTGACCTAGCTAGTTGGCTAGTTTTGGAGGAGATGACAGAAAGTGGCAAAAGGGACCAGTAATGGAAATTCTCCAACTATAGGACTAAACCACAGCCAAGTGAGTACTGTGATTGTTCTGGTGTTTTCAGAAGAGAAGGCACTGTCAGCAAAATTCTAAATCAGACATTTCCTATTGTTGCATCCACACATCCTGGAGGGCCTGAAATTAAATGTAAGAACAAAATAGAAGCTTACCCCCACTTTTCCTAACTCCGTCCCAGTCTGAGGCAATGACAAAGTAAAAACATAGACACATCCCCTTCCCCAAATCTCATAATCCCTTGAGCAAAATGGTCTTCAAATTAGCAACTCAGCCTGATTTAGGCAGCTGGGCACTGGCCAGATGGGTCAGCTCCTTTGATGGTGTCTGCTTGCTTTTACACAGCATAAGGTAGGAGGTATTTAGAAGCAAACTGTGACAGCTCAGCACCTCCCTGGAGTTCATATTAAACACTGCTAATTCTTGCTAACCTCCCTTTGGTCTGCTGCTGTGCCTGGTGCCTGCAGCTGACCTGGCAGCCTTCCACCCTGTGGCTGCAGACTGACCTCTCTCGACTGTGCCATGGGAGGCCAGGGGCAGAGGCCTCTGTCCTCAGCCTGAACACCTCTGGTAGCATGCTCAGCTAATAAAGCTCCTGAATTGTGTGGCTGTCCCCAGGGAAGATTGATTCTGTCACCAAAAACAAGCCAACATTTCTCAGGTTTAGTCAGGTCTCCCTAAAAACCTTTGACACAGTTAAGGATGAACTCTCATGCTAGGAATGAAGGCAAAAAAAGAGACAGTTTGAAGTTAGAGATGATGTTTTTGAAGTAAGAAGGAAAAAAAGGAGTCTGGGGAGCAGACCAGGAGAAAGATTTCATATTTGAGAAACAAATCTAGTGTGAAAGGAGATTGATTTCTGGGGGAAAGGCAATATGAAAGCTGTTACTAGAATTGACTTTTATTCTAGTACATCTGAAGAGATCCCTCTACTTTATACAAACAGAATGGACCATGTGACAAATTATAGAATCACATGAGACCTAGACAGATCATATTCCTACGACCATCTTAATCTCTCGCACACCTTTTGTCAGGCAATTCATCTTATTATTATTAAGCCATCATCTTAACATGTTAAAATCAGTGTAGAAAGGACATACTTCCTGCTTCTGTTCCTAAATATAGAATTTACTTCATAGTACTTCAACCAAATACTGAGGATGGAAAAGTTACAATCATACTTTTCTATACACAAAAATGTCACTCAGAGTGCTTTATTTCAAATCTTGGATTGCAAAGTGAACAGTCAGAGAGCTCAGATTACTAACTGGTGGGTTATCCACTGCCAGACCAGGAAACAATGAAATATGACTTATGTTTTTATACCTTAGCAAGCCAGGTGTTTTACTGCCTAAACATACCTGCTTCCCTCCATTCACGACAAAGGGAGCCTGCTAGGAAAAGTTCAGTTATAGATGTTTGCTCTGTAGACATCTGTAGGTATTTAAGGTGAGTCACACTCAATGGAGTCTTTTTGGTTTGATGGGAGACTGGAATTGAGACCCTCCAAATTACTAGGACAATCCTTTCCTTAGGGCTTGCCTACAGCTCAGTAAGTGGGAGACTCAACTACTTAGAGGCAGTGTTCTCATTGTTTGAAAAAATGGAGTGCAAATTTTCCCTGTCTGTAAGCTTTAGTTACAGATGACTGGGCCCTGGGGTTCTTGGTTGTAAAACACATGAGAGAAACATAAGGTGTTATTATTAAAACTGTTATCACAGAATCTGATAAAACATGTCTGGAACATATGCTTAAAAAAATCCAATGATATGGATTTTGCAAGTCTTTCCAGGCAATCTGTTCCAATCCTTTGCTCTCCTCATGTTAGAAAGTTTTTCTAACGGCTAAAATTTTCACATTCCATTATTTCTTGTTCTAATCCCTGTGGGTGCAGAGAACATTTGATTCCGATTCATCAGCAGGATACTGTTAAAGTCTCTTATGACATTTCCTCTTTAGTGTTTCATTCTCCAGACTGAGCAACTCTGATTTTGTTCAATCTTTACTTGCAAATCACTTTTTTTAGCCCTCTAATCCACCTTGTTTCTCCCCCTGGGCTGCTGCAAGAAGTTCACATCTCTCTTAAAGCACAGTGCCTAAAGGTGCATATAGTGCATTAGTTGCTTGCTAATTCTGAAGTATCTACAGTTGAATCATACATATGATGCTGTCTATACAACCTGTGCAATATTTTTTGCAGGAAGGTGAGTTTGTTTATTTCTGTTCAGCTTGCAGTTCCCCACAGACCATGAACTGTTTCCTACTGACTCATTTTCTACCTTCTATTTGTACAGTTGATTACTTCTACATGAATGTAGCACTTTCACTTGTCCTTACTGAATTGCATCCTATTGATTTCAGACTACTTCTTCAAATTGTCAGGTTCATTTTTAATAGTGAAAAATGAACTCTCCTACCTCAGAGCCTCTCTGTGTATAGTTCAGTGTGGTAACACAGGAGGCAGCAGAGTCACAGACTTTTTCACTTGTATTGCTGTAGGATGTCAGGGTACATCTCTGCTGGCATGAGTTCATTCTTTGGGATAAGAAGTAGTGATCATCTTTTGTTACAGTAGAGCCTGAAGGCAAGACAAGTTTATCCTATTTTTAGAAAGTGTTTTTCTAGTGCTTCACAGAAATGTCTTCATTCCATTGCTTCTTGTCTTGGAAGAGAAGAGGGAGAAAAATTTACTGTCATTGCTCAGCAGGAAACCCCTTGTTTTAGCTACTGCATTCACATGAATCAATAAATGATTTGTGCTCTGCTAAGTTTGTAACCTAAAGAAAAGAACCCAGGAATAGAGGCAAGGGCATTAACAGATAATGGGAGGGTGGCAAATGTTATGTTCATTTTTTGTCAATTTTAGGGCAGGGCTTAGACAGGCGTGGATGATTGAAATGGAATACAAAAATGTAGGGAAAGGGTACACTGAAGTGTGGCATAATGAAGGGGCATGGGTGAGCTAAAGGCAAGAGAGAGGGAGGAGGCTCTAGGAGGAGACTTGTCAAGAAAGTCCAACCTGATCTGTGAAACACTGTCTGTCAAGAGGTCCCTTTGTCTCTGTCAAGCAATAAGTCTCTAGCTGTACTCGTTCTATAATTTGTCTTAAGGCCATAAAGCAGGAGATTAGCATGCAGAGGAGTGGAAAGGATGCATACTAGTTAGATGCATTTTGTTAAGAGTCTGTGTGGAGGTGAGGGTGTGTGTCTCATGAGCATGGTTTGGGAAAGTGTTAAGAGACAGCAACTTTAAAACTACGTTCCATACTGAGTGACATGTCTGGCATTGCACAACAGGCTCTTCCCAAGACAAATGCCATCTGTACATTGGAAAAGGATGATGACACAACTGTATTTTCTTTTTCCTGCTCCAGAGATACCGTGTTCAGGAACCCTTGTTGTGGTATTCTTCCATGCCACCTTTAAAGTATGCTCTTTCTGTGCACCTTTAAAACTCTCTAGCTCAGCGTCTAGAAAATTAAAGTCTATTTTCAGTTGCTAACAGCTCACTGTGAATTAAAATGGGCTATTCAGAAGGGTGGAATCAGACCATTTATAATCCAAGTTCATTCTTTTTTTTTTTTTTTTCATTTCTTCTTCCTCCCTTTCCTCCCCGACATAATTGGGGCACATTAGCTTCACTGTCTCAGTTCATTAGGTCACTTCTGAAAATTGAAAACCACAGTTTTGTGTTTATTGGTGTCTTTTTACTTGTAGGAAATCATTTGCAATCAAACTACTTCTAAATTTCCCACTGTGTAGAAGACTCCAGAGCTGCTTGCTTATACTTCATCAGAAGAACGGCTGGAAATAATAGCTCTGACTTAGAGAATGATGTTGCTCAAGCATTCTAGCCTTTATAATTAAAAATATCAGTCCCTCATGATGTTGAAAATGCTCAGTTCCTGTGGACTGAAGAGGGTTTTAGTTTTTTGCATCAGGACCTAATTGCAAAGTGATAGAGTAAGCTTTTCAGAACATGCACAAGGGCAAGTTTTTTTCTGCTGCAGTATCAAAATACAGTGCAAGAACAGATGAACAATATCTATGGGACATTCAAGGGTAGTTTCTTTTAACTAGGTTGTACTAATAATGTGCTCTGTAGCCTATGATGTTTATAACAACCAAGATCTGTTTCTATCTACATCTGTCAGAAAAGAATCAAAAACTTAAAATTTTAAAGATGACCTAAAGAAAAGAACTTACAGTTTGCCTGAGAGATGCTTTTATTGAACCTTTATATGGCCTTTACAGAGGAAGAAAAAATTAAGGATTATCTCTACAGGAGAAACAGTCCAGTGAATTATATGTTAGAAGATTACTGGGAAAGGGAAAATCTGCTCGTTTTGCCTTTCACAGACTTTTTACCCCAGCTTTGCTTCACTCTCTTCTTTCTTCTTCAGTCCCCCTCATCGTTTTTCCTGTCAATGGTATCTATTCCCTCATTTTTCCAAGTTACAATTTAAAATGTCAGCCTAACCTGTGGGAATAGTAAGCCAATTTAGTCTATTTTTAATGGTGTCTTTGAGTCCAGAGCAACATTCTTGCTCTTCTTACTGCTTGTTTAAAGATATTCCTAGTCACTGAGTATACACATGGGAGGTGGTGAGATGCGATCTTGAGCAGCAAGCCTTTAGCTAGGGCTTAAAACTGAAGGAACTGAAGACTACTCTGAACTTTCAATGTGCATAACACTTTTGCAGAATATTTATTTTATATTCTGAAGCATGACTTTGGCTTACTTCTAGGACTGACTGCAACCCGAGTAGTAACTCTGTTGCTAGATATGACTTTGAAAGAGAACAGTTTCATTAGGACTTCTGTAACAGACTTGTAAATCTTTTAATCCAAAGGTTTGTTCCTGGAACAATTAGTTGCCTGTGCTCTAGCCTGAGGGAAAGTGCCACAAGGGAAAATGATACGGAAAAATGGATGCAAATGGAGAACTGTTCCACTATCACTTATAATTCAGTTACTTGTCTGTGATGTTTTCAAAGAATAAAAAATCATTTAAATATGTAAAAAGATTTCAAATGTGTAATCCATATCAGTCAGAATAAATTGGGACTTCCTAAAAGAAAGAAGTTGGAAAGATAATTTGCACATTTTGTGTTCTCATTCATTGTAATTTTTTTTCTCTGGAAAATTTCAGTGATATCAGCAGTTCAAACTAGACCTTCGATAAGTGGGGAAATTTGAAATTGTTACTCTGTACTACTGTTGGCAGTAAAAAATTCTCTCATCATTCTGAATAAGTCACTGGGCAGGTGATGGTTGGGAAGGTATGTGTGACTGGTATCAAGATGGGTTATTTCCTGAGATGAGCATAGAGGAAGTATTCAAAATCTCAGAACTGTGGTGAGAGAACTGATGTAAAGACAAGGGATTTACATTTACCCAGAAACCGAAAGTTTTGAAGAACAAAAAGCCTCTACAGAAAGTGATGCTTCCTCTTTGCCTGACAAGGCTGAAGTGCTATCACAGAGAACTGATGATGTTTAGGGAGATTGCATTAAGAAGAAGCAGGAGAAGGCTGACAGGTGCTAAAGATTATTCAGGTCAGACAAAGACATCTGCCAAAGACGTCAGTCATATGAGATAAGGAAAATTACAATTGAACTAAGGGAGGAACAGGTGCTGCTCACAGAAGAGTATCCTGGAAAGTTAATGGTATGTTAGAACACAAAGCTAAATAAAAGAGCCAAAAAATTAAATAAAACCTGTATATCTTTGTGCACAGCTGGGAAGGCTAAGAAGGTGAATTTGATTGCTTGGCCATGTGGTAAGGAGACTTCTGAAACATGGAGAAATGAAAGGTAAAAATAAAATGTTCAAATAACTGGCTTTGACTATTCATAATGAATAGATTAAGTCATCAAATGGTTGAGTAGTACTACACCTGAATTCTTCTATACTCTCCAGGGAGGTATTTCTTTCTAAATACGTGGAAACACCTACAGAAATACCTGCTTCATCGCACAGGGTATTACATTTATTAGATTACCAGCATCGTGATCAAGCTATTTTGTATGAAATAAAAAAACAAAAAACCCAAACCAAAGGAGATCAATAAAATATCAACTCATTACAGATCACAGAAATAGTGACTGGGTGTCTGGCTCTAAACTCCAATGAATAAAACATACTCCCTTTGTAACATGTGAGACTTAGTCCAATTGGAAACAGCTGAAATGCCAGATGTGACACTGATATAATTAAACCTGATTTATTAAGTGACCATGGAGTTGGAAACGTAGTGTTGGAGGCTACTTTGGACAGCTCACTATCAATCTCCATAGTAATCAGCAAAGAGATATAGCATGGAAGAAATAGAAAGACATGATACCATCACTTTATTAACTCTACAGTCTAGCTGAAGTCATATACATATAAACAAGAAGAGGTCAAGAGGTAAACTGCAAAAAAGGATAGAATCATGAAACAATTTTAATTTGAGGAAAAAAATGAAGTACTGAATTTTAGAAAAGAAAAAAGGCATAATGAAGGTATTCAGGATACTAAGAATATTAATAAGAAGCTAAATCTGAAGTTTGTTCACTTTCTAAAGATTTCATCAAAAAGAGACTTGTGTTTGAAATTGAAAGTGCCTGCAATTAAAACTGATAAAAGGAAATGCATGTAAAGATATTACTTAATTAACCGGTGGCATTTGTGTAGACAATGCAAACATCCACAGTACATTAAATAGGAAACAGCAAACACAAAAATAATCAGAGATTGAAGCACTCAGATGTCAGCATGTTTACCAACCTGGGAAAAAATCTCAGTGGGCAGATTTTTTAAAAATTGCCAGTTACAGATTTTGTGTTTTACACTCGCTCATGTGCTGCATGCTGTCTATGTTAATGGAGTATCTGTGGTTCATTGGATTTAGAAAAGGAATGAAAAGTTAGATGCAAAAGCTGCAGCAAAAACTTTGACTTTTCAGATGCTTTTTAAAATCTCAGATTCCAAATCTTATAGATAGAATAAATTTAAAGCCCTTCTAAACTCATATGGGAGAGATGGCATATGGTTTTGCAGGACTTTACTTAAAAATAGAAAATAATTTGCTGTCCCAAAGTAAGGGACAGTAACAACAGGTACTAGCTAGTTTGTATCTGTGTTTTCCTCATTCATATATGTGGGTAAGGGATGGAATGAAAACAGAAAATCCTATATATATTTTCTAATTAATTTGGGAAGTGTGCAGACATGAAAAAAAAAAGGAAGTAATGGCCCTGAATAATCTTCCCCAAATCTGAGGACAGTCTCAGGTTTCGAGGTTGCAGCTACTGTTAAGGATGGCTTGCTGGGCTAGTGTGGTTGAAGCATACCAATAAGAGGCAGGAAGGTGATGTGATTAGTATCTTATCTGTCTGCCCTTGAATTCCCAACTTCTGTGATCTTGTCTGCATTCACATATACTGGCTGGGGAAGCTTGTGTTGAGTGAAAGGCAGGAATGATTACAGCAGAAGTTCTTAAGGAAGTCAACTCAGGACATTCTAACTACTCTGGTTTTGTGCCCCATGATGAATTACCTGGTAATGTCTTTTCAGATTACCTGTAGCTACAGCTTATTTACATATCTCTTAATGACATTTACGGTTAAGAATGCATTTTTAATGAGTTGGGTTTTTTTCCATTTTTTTTTAAGATCATGTTAATTTTCCACATCCAAAACCACATTGCCATTTTTTATAGATAAAATGTATATTTTAACAATTTCACTTTCAGATTGAGTTCACACCCTACAAAATTATTTCAGAGATCACACATAATGCACTCTAAAATCACATCAGTGTTGGTTATCATTTGGCTCTGTGAAGATACTCGGAGGACCTGGGAAGTACGGGAGCCCATGCCCACCTCAGTTATAGTGGAATGGCAAGCACTGGGAGCTGCTGCCTGGGTGCGAACAATCTGGAAGTGGGGAAGCCTTAGCTCTTCCTCAAGGAGAATCAGTTTACGAAATGTAACTGACAAAAGATATATGTGGGGAGGGAGGACAAAGGAGGAAGTAGTCTGCATCTTCTGGGAACTATCATCCCTGAGATGAAGGATGGATTAGAAAGAGAGCTGTGACTCTTAGGCAGCACTGTAGTAGAGATATAGAAGCTAAGATTTTCCCATCCAGTTAGTCCTTAGCAGAGTATTTTTCCAATAAAAACATTTCTTTAGTGCATTCTCTAAATGTTTTCAATACCCATAATTACATGTCCATGCCCTAAGAAGCTAATAATTTACTTTCACACAGGGTACTCTAAGATGGACAGCAAAACAGTGGGATAGAGAACCACTAAGACTATGGAGATTCATAGATTCATATCTATTCATAGATGGCATGGACAGAGCATGAAGGAAGAGTTTTTTTACATTTATATCCATTTTATGACTGCTCTGAGTCAAAAATGATTAAATAGGTTTTACCTGACACACATTCTTGTAGCAATCATGGCAGAGTAGTTTCAAAGAGTGGCTGAAATCAGTCATGATACTGGCATTGACAGCCTGATTTGATTTTGGCATGGGCAGCCTGGCTGTCAAAAGGATTTCCTCTGAACATATTTGAGACTACCACAATAACTCACAACAGCTGTCTTCCAAGACAGTTGATGGCTGCTTCAAAACCATTAGCCTCATGAGGCTTCTGTTACCTTGGTCATTTTGTGGGAGAAAGTAGCAGGAGCCTGCTGAGTATGGAAATAGTGCATATTTCAAAAACATCTGTTGACATTATATATGCCAAGTAATTTAATTTCAAAATTCTCATGTTTTTCAACATGGGACATCTGTGCTGGTAGGCAGTATTTGTGGAGTGCAAACAAAGATGGAATTAAATTTACAATAAATATGCTCAGAAAAATAATACTTTTCAGTGGAGAAGTAAACATGCAGAGTAAGCCCTTCATCAGCTATTGCCTTTTCTCAGGGAATGCACTTTCTCTGTTCAACAGTCTAACAACAGACCAATACATAAAGCTTTCTAGCCAGCTAAAACAAGTTTGTTATCAAAGCCCTAGTTTCTACACTCCTTGGTACTTGATCTTTGCTGAGCAAGTTGAATTCATAATGCCAAATTTCCTCACACACAGAGTGAGGCAGGTTTGGTACTTGGTCTGGGAGCCACAAAAATTCATGTGTTAATCACTGGGTGTCGTGGTTTAAGTCTTTATAAACTCACACAGTCACTCTCTCACTCACTCCCTACTTTTTCTTCCCTCTGCTCCTGAAGGGATGGGAAGGAGAATCAAAAGAATGCAACTCCCACAGGTTGAGATAAGAACAGTTTAGTAACTAAGGTATAACACAAACCACTACTGCTACCACCAATAATAATAATGACAAGAGAAAATACAATGGAAGAGTCTTTCTTCCCCCCCACTCCAAAGGTGGGGGGGGGGGGGGGGAGAAGGGGAAGGGGAGAAGAATCAAAAGAATGTAACTCCCATGGGTTGAGATAAGAACAGTTCAGTAACTAAGGTATAACAAAAACCACTGCTGCTACCACCAATAATAATAACAAGAGAAATACAAGGGAAGAGGATACAACTGCTCACCACCCGATGACCGAGCTGTGAACTCCCACTCTTCAGGTTCTGGCCCCAGTTTTTTTTTTCACATCCTGAACATGACGTGCTGTGGCATGGAATAACCTCTTTGGCTAGTCTGGGTCAGGTATCCTGTTTCTGCTTCTTCTCAGCTTCCCCTCCTCCCTGGCAGAGCATGAGACTCAGAAAGTCCTTGGTCAGACCAAAACATTCTAAGCCATAACTACAAACATCGGTGTTATCAGCGCTGTTCCCAGACTGAAAGTCGAAAACACAGCACTGCACCAGCTACTATGAAGGAGAAAAATGACTGCTACTGCTGAACCCATGACACTGGGGTAGTTAAATTACTCAGTAGGTTATGCCAACAGGAGGGTATTACAAGCTACACTCCTCTATTGATCCAGGAGTCAGAGCCTGGAATTGCTCTATGCACTTGGGTATCTCTGTGATGCAAGATGTTGACCTCTTGATATTGGGGGGCAGTACGTAATAGATATAGTATTTCTCTGCTGTTATGGAGCCATGAAAGCTCTCACTTGAATAATTTCCATGGATTTTGCATACTAGACAGTGTCTTCAACAGCAGCTTTTTGGATGAAAGTACTCTGTACCTTTTCTGCTGAATGGGGCTCCTGCTTTTGAGGCAACTGCTTGAAACACTCAGCTGCTCTGTGAGTGTGATCCACTGCCATGGCTTTTCACATAACTCGGAGCAATCTAAATTAGTGACGTTTGGTCAGAGTATGGCTAGAAATCTGGGCTCCCCTGAGCTCTCAGACATTAGTGCATCTGAGTTGTTAATGAGAGCTGAGTTATCTAGGCAGTCAGCTCAGTAAAAAGAAAGATGCCTGTGTGTTTCCTTAGTAACACATCTATAATTACCAGAGAGGCTTTTCCTTGAAACCTAAGTGGGTTAGGTAGGGTTTTCCTCAATTGCTTTCCTGATTTTAGTAACTTAAATTTTATCTTTGTTCTATTTTGGGTTTGAAACAAGTCTGCCTGTGCTCTGTCAAAGGCCCATAATCCAACTATCACAAAATTGTCTCAAGGAAGAGACATGACTGGTGAATGTGAATAGAGATTTCTCAGGCAAACCTGAGATTTTTGGATTTTTTTTCTTTTCTTTTTTTTGCATAATACTGGAGCTCTGGCTCTGCCCCAGTGTTCTTCAGGAACGACAGGAACGGTGAATGGGGGAGAAGAGCTAGAGCATGAGTGAGGTTGAGCTACCGAGAGGTTCTAGAGCTACAGAGAGCTAGGTTAACTGGTCTTGCTGTTGCAAACAATTGTTGAGGTGGTGGAGCCTCATCTACCAATGAAGAGTACTGCCTGATGTATTCCCACCTGTCCTTCTGCAGCAGCAGGATATAGCTTGGGTTGCCAGCGCTCTGCTGTCAACAAAGTAGAGAGGTAGTGACTGGTCTTGTTCCTGCCAGTCTGTTGACCTAAACAAATGCTTACTTGGCTTTTACCTAAAACAAGCCTGCCTTTGACAAAGGCCCATTTAATGGGCTGAATAGGAAAATGTGTTCAATATGTGATTGTTTTCGAGGCGAATGATCATTCTTTACGAGTATGCATTGGAATTAGGGCCAATCTGGAAAAAATGCTGAAGCACTTGCTTTAGGAAAGTGGCTTTTGAGCAAAGCTTTTTTTTACCCTGTGTGCAGTGATTCTGTTAAAATCTTGTGTGGAAAAAATAGACACAATCAATTCCTTTGTAAATCTTTGCAAGTCCTGTTTTGACTTGTGTGAAACACAGAATTTCAACTTTTCACTTCGAAACAATAATTTTTGCTTAGAAATTTATCTTTGCATAGGAAATTCATTTAATGTCCCATTGATGTCTGTATTTAAACATTGATTTATGGAGACAATTGGAAGAAAAGTTCTGCTTTGGAAAAGATTTTAGAATTCTGCTTCCTTGTATCAATGCAGAACAAAAGGAAGTTTGAAATCTTGCCGTATGTCCTGGGCTGGCCAATATAGCTTACTCTTTGCCAGAATTTATAGTGCAAATAAAGCAAAAGCTATTAGGTTCTGGTCCAGTAATTTAAATAGTTAAGCCATTTTAAATGAATTCACATTTTAGTAAAGTGCACAAGCTACTGTGCTGGAGAAAATAATTTGAAAAATATAAACCAAATATTTTTCACTTTCTCTCCTGATCAGCATTGGAGATCTAAACTTTATTAAAGTATAAACCAAACAAAATAACAAGAAATCAGTCTTTAGGTCAGACCTTAAGAACTTGATTAATGCCTCATAGAGAATATATCACATGAACTGCTGAAAGTGAAGTTGATATTTTGGATCTCATTCCATCGTCCAGCATTACAAAAAGCAGGATACAACTTTTGTGTTATTTGTGTTGATTTTTTTAGTAATTTCTTTCCTGTCCTTTAAAGGAGTTACATTTTAGTGGACATGCTTTTAGCTAAGCAGGATAGGTTTTGCATCCTGTTTCTTGTTGGATTTCTATGGTTTTCACCTGCAGGTGAGTATCAAGTGACTCAGGACTATCCTTTTTCTACGTCTCTTCTATCTCCTGTGTTTTGCATGTCATTTGCCCTTTTTGTTCCAATTAAACAAGATTTAGCAGCAACAGTGATAGTCAAGTTAGCATTTTTGTTCTTATTTCAGTGCATGTGTCATTTGTTTTCTATTTCACCTACTCTGGCTTTATTGTAATAACTGGCAGTTACTGTTTGCATATTTTTTTCTCTTCAGGGGTTTACAATACCACTATAATATTGGGAATAATTGGTGAGAACTTACTGGTACTTGAACAAGACAATTGCTTGAAGTTCATTATCTTTGTAATCTTGTGCTTTTAAAACTTAATTTTGTATGAGAGAGACTGTCCCTTTCTAATAGAAATTTCATTCTCTTTCATCACAGTCTTTATTTGGTCTCCTATAGCAATACTGAAAATTGATACCTCTGTGTTTTGACAGGTAGGGTTCACAAGGTCACTTTTCTTGTCCTGTGGCTTTGAAATCCTCTCTTTTTTTCTCTCTCTCAGCTTTTCACTAAATCTGAGAGATAACACCTCAGTCTCTAAGGCAATTGAAGCTGCTTTCAGATCTGCATATTTGAACCCTGTTCGAAATGAACACTAAATACAAAGCTCATACCTGTCTCACCTGAAGGGCTCTGTCTGTTAGATAGTTTGTGAAGACTGAACTTCACAGATATGTCCTCTTTCCTTCATAATAAGCCCTTCTTATAGATCATAGAATCATGGAATGATTTGGGTTGGATGGGACCTTGAAGGTCATTTAGTTCCAAGCACCCTGCCATGGGCAGAGGCACCTTCCACTAGACCAGGTTGCCCATCCAACCTGGCCTTGAACACTTCCAGGGATGGGGCATCCACAACTTTTCTGGGCAGCCTGTTCCTATTTGCCATGTATGGAACTTACGCAGACCATGGGAATTTGAAGTTCAGACCTTTACTTACTGTTCTTCCTCTAACATGCATCCTTCACCTCTGTGAAAGCATCTGTCGCTGAAGTTTTATCTCTGTTGTAGGTTAGGATGCTGTTTCTATACATTGTATTCAGAGGTGCCCAGTTTGCCTTTGCACTGTGGAGGGAATTTGTGTTCCTTTGGACTGTGGTAGGGGAGGCAATAAAGTAGGCAGATGCTTAGACTCATGGTGGCCATTTCCTTTTGTAGACTTGAAATATTAGCAGAAGCATATGAAACAGAAGTTCTTAACTTGTGGCTTGGTCTACAGTCCCTGGGAATGGAGGCTTCCTCTCCTCCATGAAACAGCTTTTGTTTTCTTTGTTTTCTGGTTTGGTCTTTGGATTTGCTTTTGTTTTCTTAAACTGTTGTCACTAGCTTTTTGCTTTGTTGTAATGCAAAGTAAAAATTCCTCTGAGAGCAGCGAGAAACGCTGAAAATAATTAGAGGGAGCTTATAACATGGAGTGTTCTACTGCTTCTTAGGCTGAGAAAATTGGGGCTGTTCAGCCTGCAGAAGAGAAGGCTGCGTGGAGACCTCATAGCAGCCTTCCAATACCTGAAGGGGGCCTATAGGGATGCTGGGGAGGGACTCTTCATTAGGGACTGTGGTGAGAGGACAAGGGGTAATGGGTTTAAACTTAAACAGGGTAAATTTAGATTGGATATGAGGAAGAAATTCTTTACTGTAAGGGTGGTGAGGCCCTGGAATGGGTTGCCCAGGGAGGTTGTGGATGCTTCATCCCTGGCGGCGTTCAAGGTGGGGTTGGACATAGCCTTGGATGGCATGGTTTAGTGGGAGGTGTCCCTGCCCATGGCAGGGGGGTTGGAACTCGATGATCTTGAGGTCCTTTCCAACCCTTACTATTCTATGATTCTATGATTCTATGATTCTATGATTCTATGATTCTTAAGAGGGGCAGACATGGTGATTTAGGTATAGTATGAATAATTGAGATAAGTGATGTTTCTCATCTGAAGTACCTGTACATCTACAAGTGTTTTGTTAACTTCTGCTATAAAGAAGCCTTGCCGCTAGTAGTCAGGGAAAGTTTGGCAAAAGTTATATTTACATTGGATAGACAATATAAATGTCAGAGAACATGCTTTAGGTTTGCTGTTGCCACTGCATATAAGCATTTACATTCAAGATCTGTTCTACTACCTGCAGTTAGGATCATCCTTGAAAATGTATTTGTTAGCATAACTCTGTGGTGTGCTGTACGTCAGGTTTATTGATGATAAAGAAAATGCTCTTGATATACCATTTGTTCCCATTTGTTTATGTATCAAATCAGTTTGGAACCTTATGTACCCTATTTGACATTAATATATCTGTGGGTATTATAGAAATGATCCTGAACTTATAGTTCCCAGGAGTTGTTTGTGATGCAGTGTATTCTACAAACAATATTTGGCTATGAAGCATAATTTATTGGGTACAACAACAACTTCCATGCATCTTTTGCTGTGTTATGATATTCATTGATAGTGTGAAATATATTATTGATTGCCACAAGTTATTCTGGTAGAGTACTGTGCAAGGATTGAAGTTTACAGATTTATTATAGTATCATGCAGTACATTTATTCTTGGCATAATATCTACTAATCATATATTATTTAGAAGACAAACATTAGTTTATGACTGTGAAACAAGATATTGCTTTAGAAGAATGCATATAAACATTTCTGTGGAAAATAGTAGCTATTGGTATAAAAGGGATTTCTTCTCATGAATTCTAGAGAAAGTATATTTATCAAGGTTTATTAAGGTTAAAAAATCAGCCCTACATACTGATGGAAAATACCAGATTATGTATATATTTCCAAAGATCTTCAGTCTTTTTAATATGTTTCAATAAACTGTGGTAGAATGTGCTGATGCATGGTAGATGGTCTTCCATTTAGAATTCCTTTACTGAGATGGCAAAATAAGACATGTTCAAAGAAAAACAATAGTTCAAATTTTAAAATGCACTTACCACATATTTACGTGCTGTTTAGATTATACATATCCTGGAGTGACCTTCAGAGTCTTCTCAGTGGTTACAAAAGCTGTCCACTGGTCTAGAGATATTTAATTTAATGATATTAAAAGTTAAAACTTCTATTGCTGACCAGTTTTTCACATTTTCCCCATATTCTTCAACAGAAAAATGTGAACTGTTCAATGTAAGAAGAGGAAAGCTGCTGTCTTAGGTCTACTGGAAGGAGAAAGCCAATTTTGAAAACTGCTATTAAGGAACTAAATTTTCCAGCACACTAGTCCAAAATTGTATCACACTAAGACTCTTGGCAAATTAAATTCTTTACATTTGTGTTTTTTTCACAACTAATGACACACTGAAACTTACTAATTGTTTTTCCAGTAATGATGATTCAAATTTGATCAGAGTAAAAGACATAAGCTTCAAAACATAAAAAATATTAATGTGAAAGATTTTTCAGACAGTAACTGAAAAAAAAAAACCAACAATGGAGACCAGAATGCCTTCTGTGCATGAGTATATGTGTATCTACTTACCTTTACTGTTCACCAGAATAATGAAGCAAATTCACTTCACGTGCTCTCTAGAAATAGTGATTTATGGATAAAAAAGTAAACAAATTTCATATTTACAACAATGAGGTGTTTTCCTGTGGTGACATTTCATGGTAAGTTTGAAACTGACTTTTGCAATGATATGCTCGTGAAGACCACAGAACTCTCATGCAAACATATCCCCTTTATATAACTAAAATAATAAGACTTTCCATCTAGTATTTGAAGGATTTAGCATGAAGTGTTTTGAAGTTTCAGGATATTATTACTGGAAACTATTTTTGGAATCACAAGTTTTGCTTTAAAGCGTGTTAAAATTAAATCCTCTTTTCCTTCATGTCTAAAAATAAGTATAGGTAAACTCTGAAGGTCATGATGGATGACTGAAATCCTCATAAAACCAGGGTTAGTTATAAGAATATTCAGACTTGATACAAATTTTCAGTACAAGGATTGCTATGAATTTTGAACATGAAAGATGTTTAGGGCTTAGCTGAATATCCTTCCTTTGCAGGAATAGTAGAGTTTATTCTTTATAAGGTGAAATTATTGTGCTTTGTCCAGTGGGCTTTACTCTGACAATTACTATTATAAAGAAGATTCAGGCATTTCCATCCCTTCAGGAGGCATGCAGTGCCTGAAGAACGGCAAAATGTATGCGACTTTGCTGCACATAGTGGTTAGGATATAGTCAAAAGAAAGCTCATGCAGAGACAGAAATGAGGGTCCTGTGTACATAGTGGTGCTCTTAAGATGTCCATTTATCATTGCAATGGGAATGAGGGCTTTAGTGACTGTGAGGGAATGTGGCAAAATGCAGATCTACTGGTTAACCTCTTGACAGTGAGTGAGTATATAGGGAAGAGTTGATATGCAGAACTTAATCATAAGCCTCTAAAAGAGTGTAGCAGGCATTTTGAAAGCAGGCTGAAAGTTTTGGAAGAATTCACAGCCTTACAGAAGTGATTAGAAACAGTCTTAAAAAGAACAACATCTGACACATTTCCCTGGCTTCTTCACTGAATTTCTGAATCAATAGATAAAGCTGTGGCCATATAGACTGCTTAATTGCATTTCTGATAAGCACTTGGTGGTGTATTAGAAATGAGCAGATCTGTAGTATCACTATGTATAGCTTGCATGCTTGAGTCAAAATGAAACATCTTTCATTGGAGAAGTCAGGATGAGAAAGTATAAGAGGCAAGAAATTTTGGCACATCTGATTCAGGTTATGATAGAGCCTACATTATTATAAACATCAAAGTGTACATATATAAACACACTTTCAGAAAAATCTGATTTAAAAAAAAGCCTAAGTCACTGGATTTGGTGTAATGAGTACATGCAGGGTCTCAGTATTAAGGTAGTATATATACAATGGTGATCAGGAAAAAACTGAAGTGAATACGTTTTGGTGCATGCATCCAAATTTAATCAATGTATTTGATTGAGCATCAAATACTGGGTTGTGGGGAAAAACTGTGATCTTAGTGAAAATCAGTAGCTCCAGACTGAGCCTCAGACATAAAACCACCTGCCTGTATTGGCAACGGCAACAGGGAAAGGATGCTTAAAACTTTCCTGCTTCTGAACAACAACTATATGGGCAAAACTTCTCCTTGATCCCTCTGGAGCAGAGCAAAACTGGCTCCCAGAGTGCAGATGAGATTTCTAGGAAGTGAAATTTTGGACTGTAATATTTCTCTGTGTTTGAACAGAAGCAGCAGAAATTAGAAGTGAGTGAAAGGTAACAAAACATGAGTGAAAAAGAATTCAAACATGACGTAAGCTTTGTAAAAGAAGATACAAAGAGCTTAAACAATGGTAGGGAAAACTTGTGTTACTTATATTTCTTGTGTTATTACATTTCAAGGGCTCCAGCTGAAATCCGAATTGAGGAATTGCCACTTGAGAAATTCTGAAAGTTCTAGGGATCACATAGATAACATTTTGATATCACATCTCAAGTGAGTTTTTTGGGGAGCTGATCAATCAAGAGGAATTATAAGCTTCTGTTCAGTAGTGACACCTTTTATGCTGCCACAGCATACAGTGCCAGAAAAAATGAGTGGATTACTCAGCCTTGATTTTGACACCTGTACCTGTTGTTCATGCCACCTATTTATGTTATCTAGGGCTCCCTGAAATCCTGCAGAAAGAAGAATAGGGGATTCATACATGTCCCATCAGAGAATCTAAAACTGCTGGTGCATTAAGCATAGTCAGAAACACTGATAGCCAGAGAAAACCTGGCAATTAATATTTATTCAGACCTGAGTGAAAGATAACAAAACACAGGTCAAAAAGAATTGCAACATGACATGTAAGCTTTGTAAAAAGAAGATATAAGGAGCCTTTTCACCTGATTTATACTTGAGTGTGTGTTATTAAATTAACATCTGTGCATAGAAGATGAAGAAACATTTTCACAGTGGACTTTTTTTTTAGATTCTTTCTGTGCAGCAAAAAGCATACCTGTTCTTTATGTCCAAGATGTATCATGAGTCCTGGTAGGTATAAATATGCCAAGTGTTCATGATGAGAGAAAGGGATACTAAAGTGATGTATGAAATGCCTGAGATACTTGGAAATAAATTAAATTTAGTTCCCAGAGCCAATAACCTGTGCAGTAATGCAAAAAGTAAAAGAAATCCATTTCACTAAATATTGGTACTGTGAAGATCGCTTATGAAGTGCTTTTATAAATGTAATGCAAAATATGAAAGCACATCAACAACTCTTTCTGATAGGTTCATTCCTGCTAAGGAATAAGTAGAGTCAGAAAAAGTGGAAGAAGCAGAACAGAAACATTTCACTGCAGATACTTGATTCAGTGTACGTGGACTGTGCAGATAATGTCCTAAATGGCAGAGCAAGATGCTGTGTGGGAAGAAGGAGGAGTAGTGGAAATACCTCTTTGATGTTCAAGTCTTAATCTGGAATTGGTTTGCTTTGATGCTTGGAGTGGCAAGACTAAGCTTATGATTTAGGGAATTGAAATATCTATACTATTACTGGATTGTAATAGAAAAAGAATCCAAACAGGTGGTTCTCCTCTCAGCTGAACATCAAAACAGTTTCATTTACATTTTGTACTCATTTAAACTAGTGAGAGTTACAGGAAAACTAGGTCCTAGAAGAGGAATTTGGCATTGGACACATTTTTTTTGATTTAGTTCCAGATCAGATACCTAAAAGCAATTCAACTGGGAGTCTAAGTTCCCAGTATAATCAGCAGGGTTTGTTTCAGTTGCTTAAACATAGTTATCTAGTGCCATTTGAAACTGAAAACTTCCCTGCTGCAAGTTGGTGGTCCAGAAGGGCTGTATTTCCCATGTGTCTTAGGTCACATTTACCACAATTGTGCACCAATTTTGGGCAACTGAACTGAGCCAGCAGTGTGGATGGTTGCTGGACTCTAAGGATGCATCGAGTTGATTGGCAAGAAGACACCTGGTCTCTACCATCTGTTTTCACTGAGTGTCTATTGACTGCAATAGGAGCCTGGACACCTAATATGCATATAGATGGCTGAAAACACATGTTTTCGTCTCATGTTGAATGCTACCCTATGTGACTGAAATGGTGCTTAGGAACTCGGTTCAGTCGCCCATGCCAAATGTCCTGTGCCATTAGACACTGGAGGCATTTGTGATGTCAGCATGGCTTGAGTAGAGGTGGCACAGGACCTACAATATATCCATGCCCTGCTGGATGAAAGGCAGCAAAACTAGGCTGTCCCAGTTAAAGTAAATACCTGTTTTGAGGCAAATGAATATTGTTTTATCTGTGAAGATAAGAACAAGAGGTTAGCAAGTAACCTAAGTACATTCTGTGTTAGAGAGCTCTACAATTCTACCCCCTCCCACCCTTTCACTTGTTCCAGAGCAAAGTCAGGTTATTAGGGTGCTCCAATTCTCCTTTTTAAAAGAACCAGCTTTGTTGAAAGATTTAACTGTCTTTCAGGTCTGTTTTTAAAGGAAGAAGGTTAATATAAGAGTACTTTCTAAAACTACAGTTTTTAAGTCCTTAAGAAAAAAGAGTCTGAAACAATTATTATGATAGGATTCAGCACCAGATGAGGTCTGTAATCAGAATGGTGCAGGTTCAGTCAGTATCAGGTTTAGAGCTGGGTTTGGATCAGCAGCATCCACCTGCTGCAGGTGATTCAGATCAGATTTTTTTAAACAGTGGAAGCACTGAGAAAGCAGTTGTTCATATTGGATTTTCTATTTTCTGCTTAAATCTTGGCAAAGGCATGGTTTTACTTTAATGAGGTCCTAAACAGAAGAAAAATAACTGACCTTCAAGTTGGCACTTGGCTTAGGACCCTAGGGTGGGTTCAGATCAAGGTATCCAAAACTAGTCACCCCACAATGCACCAAAATGTGGACATATTAAAAAATTCTGGAACTAGCCAGTTCCTAACTCTATGTCTTTTTGTAACCAATTAGCATTTGTAAGTGTATTTTATGACAACAAAGGATAATGTTGAATTTTTTAAATTGATGTTGCTGATGCTGAGGTTGTAGCTTGTGATTATGACGTTATATATGGCAGTCAAACTTTGCTTTGTGTGATACAAATAGAGAAGTTTGTAACTGTGTCATAGTGTCTTAAATTGTGGTCTTATTATTTTGTACATGTGGTAAAATTTGCTGCCTTGCTCTAGATAGTCAAAGCTGCAAGACGTGCTTAAATAACCATGTGTTATCTAGAATAATAAAAAAAAAAATCAAAATTGGATAGTTACATGCATGCATATATATTACATGTTGTCCTGGGTTAAAATCTACAGTGTTACATTTCCAATGAAGCTTCTACCCATGCCAGGATACAATATTTTAATGCTATCAAGGAATTAAGGAATGTGCAAAGTACATACTCTTATCTCTCTTTACTAGGAGAAATGGCATTGCTCTATGATCTCAGTAGGTGATTGCAGGACGTCAAGTATGCAAATTAAAAGGTGGGAGACAGGCCAAGTTGAAAAGCCTTCAGAGATCTCTGCTGTTAGTATGCAACTTCCAGATAAAGTTGAGAGAAATGAAATCGTGTTTTCTGTGGGTATAAATCCACATTTCATCTGATGGCAAGTTTCTTTCAACAACTGGTTTTAGCAGCCTTCAGACCTTGGTTCAAGGAGAACTGAAATAATCTGTAAATTATGCTGTAGCTATTATGGCTATTTATTCACATGGTTAAAAGGTAGCACTATTTTGTTAGTAGATCACAGCATTCCAGAACAAATAGAGAAGACCTCAAAAAAGTGAATATATTTTCAGAAGAATATTTCTCTCACCCTCCACAATAATCAATAGGTCAATTAATGGCCTATTTAAAAAAAAAGTACAAAGATTCTATAATATTGATTGTTTTCATAATTAAAACAAAGCAAATTCTAAATATCAACAATTTTACCACAAATAGCTTCATTAAAATCTGCCAGAGAATGCACGCCTACATTGTTGATATAATTTTTCTTTTTTAATCCATGGCAGCTGCACAGACTGCTAGCACTTAACATGATTATGTCAAGATCTCACACAAGTTAGGTCACAGCCAAGGGCTGACATGTAAAGTCAATACATCAGGGCTAATTATGTTGATATCAAAAAGTTACCTTTCTTTGCGCATGATGTTTCACGTAGATTAAAACATGTTTGGCTACTGTGTATTTTAGCTGAAAGATTGCACCAAAAGGTCAGTAATCTTTGATGCGATTTAATTACAATATTGTTGATTATGCCTGTCTTGTAATCTGATACTTTGATCAAAGTCAAGTGTGGGATTTGGAAAAAAATAAAAGTATGTATTATGACTTCTAATTATTATTTCTCCTGAATGATTATGCCTGGGAGGACTAGTACATGAATGCTTCGACTACATCCACTGCAATTCGGTTTTAGTAGTTCACAGATTAAAGGCATTATCATATTCTTTTCTTTGAGATTTTGTGTGGTCTATGGCATGCACATATATGGAGAAACAGAGCTCAAAGAGATACTCCTTCAGAATCCAGGTTCAAAATTTCAGCATTTTGCTGTAGTAAAAAAATGTCCAGCGTTTCCAGGTCTCCATTCTGATTTCATAATATTCCTTTGCTGCTAACAGAAAGCATATTGCTTATTTTGCAGCACTATTAATTCCTCTTTCTTCCTCTGTGCTACTTAATAAATTAAAAATAAGCACAGTTACTCGCGGGTCCTGAAGGAGCTGGCAAATGAAGTTGCTAAGCCACTGTCCATCATATCTGAAAAATCATGGCAGTCAGGTGAAGCTCCTGATGACTGGAAAAAGGGAAACATAACCCCCATTTTCAAGAAGGGGAAAATGTATGAGCTAGGCAACTACAGACCAGTCAGTCTCACCTCTGTGCCTGGCAAAATCTTGGAGCGGATTCTCCTGGAAGGCATGCTGAGGCACATGAAAAACAATAAGGTGCTTGGTGTCGCAGCCAGCGTGGCTTCACTAAGAGGAAGTCCTGCCTGACCAATCTGGTGACCTTCTATGATGGGGCTATGGAACTGATGGACAGGGGTTGAGCAGTTGATGTCATCTACCTGGACTTGTGCAAAGCGTTCGACACTGTCCCACATGACTTTCTTCTCTCTAAGTTGGAGAGACATCAATTTGATAGGTGGACCACTCGGTGGATAAAGAACTGGCTGGATGGCTGCACACAAAGAGTAGTGCTCAGTGGCTCAATGTCCAGCTGGAGACCAGTAATGAGTGGTGTCCCCCAGGGATCGGTGTTGGGACCGGTCTTGTTCAACATCTTTGTTGGTGACATGGACAGTGGGATTGAGTGTGCCCTCAGCAAGTTTGCTGATGACACCAAGCTGTGTGGTTCAGTTGATATGTTGGAGGGAAGAAATGCCATCCAGAGGGACCTTGACACGCTTGTGAGGTGGGCTGATGCCAACCTGATGAAGTTTAACCATGTCAAGTGCAAGGTCCTCCACCTGGGTCAGAGTAATCCCAGGCACAGTTACAGGTTGGGCAGAGAAGAGATTCAGAGCAGCCCTGAAGAGAAGGACTTGAGGGTGTTTTTTGATGAAAAAATGAACATGAGCCAGCAGTGTGCTCTCGCAGCCCAGAAAGCCAACCATATCCTGGGCTGCATCAAAAGGAGCATGACCAGCAGGTCGAAGGAGGTGATCCTGCCCCTCTACTCTGCTCTTGTGAACCTCACTTGGAGCATTGCTTGCAGTTCTGGTGTTCTCAACATAAAAAGGACATGGAACTGTTGGAACAAGTGCGGAGGAGGGCCACGAGGATGATCAGGGGACTGGAGCACCTCCCATATGAAGACAGGCTGAGAAAGTTGGGGCTGTTCAGCCTGGAGAAGAGAAGGCTGCGTGGAGACCTCATAGCATCCTTCCCGTATCTGGTGGGGGCCTACAGGGATTCTAGGGAGGGACTCTTCATTAGGGACTGTGGTGAGAGGACAAGGGTTAATGGGTTCAAACTTAAATGGGGGAAGTTTAGATTGAATATAAGGAGGAAGTGCTTTACTGTTAGGGTGGTGAGGCACTGGAATGGGTTACCTAGGGAAGCTGTGAATGCTCCATTGGTGGCGGTGTTCAAGGCCAGGTTAAACAGAGCCTTGGATGACATAGTTTAGTGGGAGGTGTCCCTGCCCATGGCAGGGGGCTGGAACTAGATGATCTTAAGATCCTTTCCAACTCTTAACTATTCTATGATTCTGATTCCATACTGCAAGTGTACATTTTAGCTCCTGGGAAAAGCATGGATACAAAAGCACTGGAGGATTAACTACTGCCTTTGTTTGTCTGGTTTGTTTTAACCTTCCTCAAATGATACTGCTTTTTGGCTTACCTTCCCAGAGGGGCAGTCTCTGGGCAAGGTATTCCATAACCTTTCTCTCCTCCTCTATTTCCATGGTGTTTGCTAGTTTATGCAAATTATAATGGTAAGGAGATTTGATATGAAAGTACTTTGAATGTCCCACAAGTACCCTTCAGCTCTTTCTTGGTCATATTTTCGTTGTGAGTTGGAAATGGAGTTTCTGCAGGTTCATGTTGTGCAGAATATGCTGATTTGTCCAGTTTTTCTTTCTGTATGCTCCTAGTGCAGTCACAGTACTAATTTCTTTTAGGAAAACATCTGTCTGAGGTTGGCGATAAGCATGCTGCCCATATCTTGTGTTTGTGTTTTTTGTATACATGGTGGAAACGGATGCATATAACTGTCAGTTGGCACACACATCTTGGATGTATGCGAGATAATTGGTATTCTGGAAATAGAAATGTCTTTTTACCTAGTGTAAGATTATCAGAACCGGTTAATGAACTATTTTTTTCTTTTCATGACTGAATTACTAACTTTTACGCTCTTTTGATGGATAAATGTGTTGTGGCACAGCTGAATTCTTTAATCCCTCTTTCCTTTCCTCTACCCCCAAGTGCATTTCTTCAGTAATGACAGTTCACAGAAAAACTCTCCAAAGGCGTATAAAATCTTGGCATCTGTATTTCTTTTTTGGAAGCAAGTATTCTGAAGAGCTATCCTTGTTGCCTAATGAACCAAAACCCTAAACCTTGGATTTCATTATGGTTATGATTCCTTAACCCACTAGAGTCTCTCATCAAAATGTGGTCTCATTAAGTGAAAGAGACACTGTGCACCACTTCATTAAAGTGTGCTCAGCTAATTTGTTGTCTGAAGTGAGATGAAGTGAAATATAATTATTTCAGATCTGTTCCTAGTGGACTGTAGCATACATCATAAACTGGAAAAATATAGAAGACACTTTTGTATTCTTAGTTCTGGAGGCCCAAATCTGAATGCATATGTAATTAAATAGTCCAGAGAGATATAGCCTTCTTTTGGGTGATGAAACTGGAAAGTCTATGTCCCAGTCCAGATTCAGCCAGTGACTTCTGTTGCTTTAGAAAAAAAAAAAATCTCTGCATCTTGCCAGGTTTGTTGTTGTTGTGTGGTTGTTTTTTTTTTTTTTTTTTTTTTTTTTTTTTTTTTCCCTGGTATTTACACATGTATCCAGGAGGTGAGGGAGCAAGGAGCTTCACATACATGCGCCTCTTTACAGACCCTGAGCATGAGTGCAGGCTTTAATTTCTTCCACATAAAGGAATTGTTCCTTGCTAGTGACAACTGAGAGATGTACTGAATGATTCTTCTGCTTTCGCAAATAGATCAGGTGAGCCACAACATGCTTTCAGATAGTAAACAATGTATTTGCCCTAAGGAAGCTGTGATGAAAGTCAAAGATTGGGAAGGGAAAGAAAACACTTGTAATAGAGTGGCTAAGGTGCTTTGGGAATCTGTTATCGGGGGAAAATTCAATGAAGATCAGACTTACAAACAGAAAATGAAGGCTGAGTGCAATTAAGTACCTAATTTCAATGCAGAATTTCTGCAACTGGGGCATGCAAGCTTAATTCATAAGTGGGTGCTCAGCTTGTTATCTACATATAAGCTATATGAACATATACTTAATACCTGCGTATGCAAATAAAACTTATTTTTCCAGACCCTTATTTCATGCAAAGCAAATATGGCTTTGGATTTCCATAATATTACTCTATTTATTTTAACAGTTCTTGGAAAAGAAATCTTGCAAATTACTTTGTGGATTTCTAGATGCAGCAAAGATAATGATCGAAGGGGAGTAATAGGATGAGATTTTTATTCTCAACTGCTTTCCTACTTCATCTAGGAAGGTGATATCTGAGCATCACACACAATTATTAAACATTTCAATTGAAGTAATCTGTAGTTGTGAATTAGTAAATTGCTTCTATTGTCCTGCGTTATGCTGTGCATCTTAGCAGCATGGTAGGGAAGATCAGAAGACTGTGTGAGAAAAAATGAGAATTAGTGAGGTGAATGATATAAAACCATCTCCCTTCAGATAATGCTTGTCAAAAGTCAGGAAAACATGCTGGACTTCTCTGTCAAGAGTGTTGATGTTGACTCAGGCATCGTATAGGTCACTGAATACTTGAATAATTCTTGAATCTTTCAGTGAATTTAATTCCTCAAATGCCACTTTAAACATTGTGTGCAATGTTGATGCAGCTACATACTGAGTTCTCTTGAGTTCTCTTCCTTTTTTTTTTTTTCTCTCAGTCTAGGAACTAATTTGACTCTTCCATGACTGAGAACAGTACTTCTGTTTGGTGTAAATGTGAAGATTTGCAGGAAGAAGATCAAAGTGGAGAAAGAGTAACGATTTGTATAATGCTACAGGAGGTCTGAGTCCCAAATCCAAATGTGACATTGCTTACAATTGCATAAATAATGTTCCCATGCATTTATCCCAGCTATAACCAATAGTTAATAACAAATTACAGAGGCCCAATGTGATTTGCACACAGAGGTTTCTATACAAGACTGTGTGTGAATAAAAATGGCTGTTATTTCTTTTTCTATCCAAAGAAATGAATCAATCAAATTCTTGTGCAGAATACAATTTTTTCCATTCAGTTTTAAATAGCATTAGCACAGCAATCAGATTTTCAGTTGAGAGATAAATGCGTCAGGACCTGGGTCTGAAAATGTACAAAACACTAGACAGTAAAGACAACTCCCTTACCTTTGTGTTTCAAAGAGCATTAGCATTTTGCTGTATAGGCAGATAGCTTCTCAGACTGTCTTGCCTCTAAGTGACCTGCTCAATTATCTTTAGACTGTGTTAAATGACCCTGAATGTTTAGGAAGAAAAAGAAGAAAAAGATTTAAACATTAAGATTTTGTCATTATTTTAAAGACACTTTGATATCACAGTATAACAACACTACTAATTGATGATTGCTTCTGACAGTGCTGTACTTTCCACAGCTGAAATTTCAGAGATTATTGTCAACATACAACAGTATTGAGAAAAGAGTCTAACTCTGTTGGAAGAAAATAATATGTAATGACATTAATCCTTAAACTGCATTTGAACATACATAGAGAGACCAGTGTCCTGTAATTATAAAAGGCAGCAGCAATGATGTGATGAAGACAACCCCATGTGGTCATCTCCATTGCTTAGTAAAAAGGGAACCAAATAAATAAGGGCAATAATCCAGTTCTCAGCAGTGGAGGAAACCTCTGCTTATGTGTAGGTAGGCAGGGGAGGGGATGGTGAGCGCTGGTGGGGAGAGTACCGAGGGGCACTGCAGGTATGCAGGTGGGGAAGATGGATAACAAAAGGAGCGGATGTGTAATAAAGTGAGAGGATGGGAAGGTCTGTGTACAGGGAATGGTGGCCTCACGCTGTACAGCTGTAAGTTTCGGACTCTGAATGATGCTTTGTAGACTTCATTCATCTTGTTCTGCAGACGGAAGAAAGATTTCCTTTTTAATTGAGGCATGCTGCAGAAGCCAAGATGAGATCATGGCTTCTTGTTTACGATTCTTATTTTCTAACAGAGAAGGTTGTCTTGTTTCTTTCTCATACTAGGTCGGAGCACGTATTCAGCACATCACATGTCAAGTTGGCTTTAATTGCCCTTCTAAAAGAGAGTGATTAGACATAGAGCAAGTAGGGTTAAATCTTTGGGCTGCTGTTCAGGTTTTTCCTGTCTTTCATTGGATAGATTCCTCTGGATGCAGTGGGACTTTGCCTGAGTAAAAAATTAATAAGAGACTTTGGTTATAGCTTTAATTACAGAATAGAGCTACAAGAGAAATCAATGTCACATTCATTTTAATTTACTATATTGGAGCATGCTATTTGCCTCACTAAACCAGTGCCCTGACTTTGTTATTTGTGCAGATCTGAGACGATTTTGCTGATTTTTTCACTGTTACCTTACAAGTGGATTGTTACAGTTCCAAGTAACTGCAAGATGTGGCAGTGGCTGCTGCTGTTACTGATAAAAGATGCAGCCAGTTTTACTAGGATACATGCAGGTGCCTTTCAGGTAGTGAAATAAGAGGATTTAAAGGCAAAGCCCTAGATAGAGTGATATATGAAGTACTCAGCCTGCCTGGCTGTGAATGGTTGTGTTAGGTTGATAGTTTTGCTATAATGTGTTCACAATAATGCTTTACTTAAGGTAACACTGCATACTTCGAAATGTCTGAATAAACACTGTACAGCTGCACCCCTCCTTAAGCAGACCTAAGGGCAATATTTCACCTGCTTTCCTCCCATTTTGAGGAAAGGATGAGCTCTTTTCAGGGGACAGCTTGCTCCTAGCAATATTCTTGCTTTGGTTTGGTCTCCCCTCTTTTTTTCTGCTCCTCTGCTTATCGGGAAGACCTGGTTTTGCTGCCCTTGCTCTTCCTCCTATGAGTGGGGATAAATACAAGGCAAGCTTTCTCCTCTTTATTGCCTCACATGCAGAGAGTTGTATCACATCATCTCACTAGGATCCTTCCTCCAGCTTTCAGACCGTGTTATGGGCTTTTGTTGCTCTTTACCTTTTCTGTCACTTGCAAATAGATGTTTTTTTCCTCTGTTTTTATGGTTTTGGATCTGATGTGGGAAAAAAAAATCAATAAAATGTTCAAATAAAAAGGAAGTGAAAAGGAAAGAAGGACCACACACAGAGCCCAAGGATGTGCATGCTTTTGGTTGTAATACACTTGAAAGGCCTTTATGTTTCTGTGCAAGGGGAATGATTGCTTTTGAAGGTATATTCAAGTATATTTACAAAAAATGTTTTGTGAATATCAGTGGATGAAGACTTATATTTACAGCAGTCAATGACAAAAAACTTGACATAGAAGAAACTTTTCAGCTTACACGAGTTACAAAAATGCAGTAGAGTATAAAAACATACTGTTACTATGATTCAAAAGACAAGCAGGGAGAAAGAAACTAGCTACATTGAAAAGGCGAACATTAGGATTAACGATTAGAAAAGAAGACAGTGTCATTTTGCTGGAATACTCAACATGCTAGTTTGTTTGCACCCGGTAAAGCAAAACCTTCTGCTAATATTGTCACATTGTTTTTAGTTGACATTTTGAAGTATGCATCTATGATAGGCATGTAGGGGAAATAACCGGTATTGAGATGACAGGAGATATGATTATTTCATGAGAAATCCAGATCCCTAAGCGGAGAGACGATATTCAGAACAGACTAAGACGCAACTAGACAGGTTGTGAGGAGATTAAGGTTTGCATGACACAAAGCTGTGAGCTGGTCACACAGCATGATACAGGCTTATAAAACAGGCTTTCCTCCCTCCTTCCAGGAGCCTTCAAATCGCTCACCCTGAAAGGAGATGATTGCTGAGAATTTAGCAGGGTGCCTCAGTGCCTACAAGGTTGTGGCTGACACGTGGTGGGGCACAGCACTGATGTTGCAGCATGTGGTGGTAGACTGAGACCTGATGGGCTGGAGAAAAGGAAGTTTCAGTGGGCTACCTAAAAGCTTTAAATACTCAGAATATTCTATTTTGTTGCTGGAAATTGATCTGGCTTATACACTGATTTACAGAGTTTGCCTCGGAGGCATGACAAAATGTACTCAATCCCTGCCTTTTGCACACAGAACATAGATGCTCTGCTGAATTGCTGGGACTGTAGCGTTCACCATGGCTCATGGTGCCAAAATGTTTGGTGTCAGCTTTTCTTTGTCATCCTAAATTTAAGCTTCATTTCCCTGCTTTGTTTCTTTCAATTATGCTGCATGGACTGTTTATATAAGAGATTAAAAATAATCATTGATATTTTATTTTGGAGAAATAAAACCCCATAAACCAAACAGTTCTCCAGCCTGTACATATAAGTTTTGTAGCCCATCTTTACTGGACTAAAATTTCAAATTGATGCAAAATTTGTGCCAAAACAGTTTGATAGAGACCTGCAAATTTTTTTATTTGTTTCTCAAGTGGTCAAAGTGTTTTCAGCAACAAAAAAAAAAATTCCTGAGATTAAATCACTATTTAAATCTTTCTTTTTACTCAAATCCAAAATGTCTGCAAGGGAAAAGAGGTTGCATTCAGTTGAATTAAACAAACTTCAGGTAGTGAGAATCAGTAGATTATGAGATGATATTATTATAGTCATAATAATCTCTTCTCTCTGAAATTATTAGGTCAAATTGAATTTTAAATTTAGGGTCCTTTGTTATATTTTGGTTGTCAGGACTCTTCACTGACATTTCCAGATGTCTCAATAATTGGAAATAGAGTAGGGATTTCACATCATTCCTACAGGGGACACAGATGAAAGGATCAAGGCTGAAGGGATAACACATGAAAAGAAGCAGAAGGAATTATTGTTGCCAAGTCCAACAGGCATTCAGAGCGGGGTGTCAGAATGGATTGACTTCAATAAAAAAAATTGCCCTAGTAACAGCTGAGTTAAATGTGTGAGTAAGGGCCTCAGGAATTGGACTGTTGTTTGATATTTCCACCATCACTTTGCATGTCAGTCAGCATTACTGACTGTCTGGGAAGCTGACACTGTCTGAATTAGTTTGGTTGTTAAGTGTTAGCAGTGGTCTGATTAGCCTTGTTTTGAAGGAGCATTTGGGGTATAGACTACTGTCTTTACCCTTGACTTGTTGACTGGTATGTTCTTATATTTCTCACACTTGCTACAATCCATTTTGAAGTCTGCTTTGAATATGAATACTTTGTGGTAGTGTTGCTTCCCTAACAGCTCTTCACCATACTCCATCCTCATTCATAACTTATTTAATGATGAATGGAAAACATCAATAGTACTGGATGTAGTGTGTTAACATATTTTTGTAGGTCTAACAGCATGTTGGGGTTCCTACTGTAATTGATAGAGTCTGAAATGATTGAAAATCACTCTTGAATATTATGAGTTTCTTAACCTAAGTGAATTCTTTATGAGCTGCAGGAGCAGGCAAGTCAGTAGGTGGCAAGGAAAATTTAGCATTTTATTAGTGTGACTATGTAACTATAGGGTCTCTATTCTAGTACTGTTGTGTTCTGATGTGACAATGCAAAAATATTGTTTTCATAAACACAGTCCTACTCTGCATATGCTATAGTTTTATTTATAATAATGACATTAAAAGAAGGAAATCTTTCCTAATGGAAAAGGGAGGGTTTGATGTAGGATGAGTGATATATAATTACCTGTCACTGGGGTTTCACAAAGCTGAATCAGGTTTGCCAAAGTGTTAGTAGCTTAATAAGTTTCTGAAACTTGGTTGCATGTGATTTCAATCCCTTTCTCTCCCCAGCACTGCAGCAACTTTACTTTACATCAGAGGCCACATAGGATCCTGGTTTCCCAACTTACTCTGGGTCAACAGGTGGACCCACGGTGCAGAGGGATAATCATATCCCGCCACTACTCGTCTTTGCAGCAGCATTTGTTGACCTTTTCTGTCCTTGCACATGGCTGTTCTGTGGAGGTAGCATCCACCCTTGACTTAATAATTAGATATAAATACTTAAATAACCTCTCTGATTTGTAGAAGCTCTTGTGCCATCCCTCTGGCAAAGAGCCATGTCTGGAGAGAAGGAATATGACCAAAGCCCAGATAATGGGTGGGTGCTACAGCTGGTGCTTCAGTCTGGTAGCAGTGAGGAGTGCTATAACAAGACCAGACCTTTTACTTCAGGCTCCCAGCTCATAGAACTACAAAGGGAATTTAGCTGCTTTTTTGTTGTCATATCAGAATTTTTCATGGAGCTTACCATGATGGAGTACTTAAGATGCTGTCATGAAACAGAGTACTGTGAGTAAACCCCACATCAGTGCATTAGTTGTGGAAGTGAGAGCTCTGCTGCCAAAAATCATTGCTGCTGAGCTTTGAAGAAGCAACAGGCAATATAGTGCCCAGCTACCTAGTAATTTTTAACTCTGAAACATAATACATCTGTCAGCAGCTGACTCCTATTACAGTCAGGAACCAAAAAAAATAAACCCACTGCCAACCACCAAAACACACTCTTCAGTAAAATTTCTTGTGAATCTAGCCGCAAGCACCTTTCCCTCCCTCGTAGGAGACCTAATTACATGGGACAAAATGTACAGTTGAATAATTAGGCAGACCATAAAATGAAGTGCTGTGTGTGCCTTCCTGCTTTTGTTTTCATGCCAGGTGGGTCAGTTTGAAGATGTGAAATGTCCCTTCAGAAGTTACTTATTCTGTTTCCTTTCATTTTCTGGACATCATCAAATTATTGTTTTAATTGATGCTATTTGAACTGTAGACAGACATTAATTAGGCAATGATACAAAACCTAAAGCAATTAGGTGCCCAAATAAAAACCCATGTCATGCAGAATGTTTTTCTTCTAGGTGGACTTAATATATCACAGCTCGTGTTTCACCACTGCATTGAAGAATATTTTCTGGTAATTGAAAGATGGTGAAAGAAGAGAAGGACAGCTGGAGTACTGGACAATACGTCCATGGAGACATTTTTATGGGGAAAGGTTTAGGCAAAGATGCATAAATCATACCTGCTATAATTAAGATTGTATGGGCACTCAGTATTTTACATAGGAACTCTATTCCAAAATAAGCCGGATTTATTTTTTAAGATTCAAGAACTTTGAAGGCTCCCTCACATCCTTTTTTTTTTACAGGAGCCATCTTTTCCTGCTGATATTGCAACACTTGCACTGAATTTCTCAGCTCTTCAAGGCAGTTTGAAAAAGAGCTTGTAAAGAACACTGGAAGAACCAGTAGCATGGACTCTACTGGTTTTCCCTTTTCTATGTATTTTTATACCTGCCTCTTCTATTAACACTTTTTTTTTTTTTTTTTTTTTTTTTTCCTGGAGGAAGTGGTGGGACTTGAATGCTCTGCAGAAGCCCTGGCTCAGCTGAAAGGACTGTAGTGAAATAGGGACACCTATTGCGAGTCTCATGTTCTCACCACATTTTATATGTTGCATCCATACAAGTTCAGATCAGAAAAGCTGTTACCTTTTCAAAGGTTCCCATACCATTTCAGGCATTTTCAGATATCACTTTGGTTTAGCTCACATAGAAGATAAAATCTCAAGAAGGCTGCAAATTCTGAACTTCAGATGTAATTGGTGGAGACAAAATCTCAACAATTTCAATTGTCTAGCATGTTGATAAAACAAGTCTCTATTCTGGCATGTGAAAAGCATCCTTATTTTATCTTTGAAAGCTCATACAAAATCTGAGGTGGTTGTCCTTGAGTAAAACAGTATGAGAATTGAGAGGAAGCTTAGTGGCTTTAGCAAATGGGCTGGAATTTGCTTTTTGAATTTTCCTGGCATTTCACGATACCGCAGAATGAGTGGGGATGGACCCAGACTTCTTAGGCTCACTTTAAGGAGGTGCTTTAGCAAAGAAAGGACGCTTAAGAACCCAGGCTTCAGTACATTATCTCCTTCCCTTCCCTGGTAAATCTGCCACTGTTATGAAAGTCACACACCTACATTGAAGATGTTAGTTCGGTGTTACCTATTTTCTCACAGCAGTTGAACTCTTCTTTCACGTTTGCAACCTGCCAAATGTAGCTTGGAATCAAAAGTGACTGTGTTTTCATTGATATTTTTGGTGAAGGTCTGGGGGCTACAAAGAAGATAGAAAAAAGTGAAAAATATTGTGCCTTTAGTAGTAATTAATTTTTATAGTACAAGATATGTTTGGATGTGTTTAGTAAATAGTGTATGTGAAGTTGTGACTCATTTTTTGAAATCTGAAACTTGTATAATTTGCGACAATCATACGTGGTGACTGAGACAAATGCTGTCTGGAGCAACACCAAATGTGCTGTTGTATTTACAGAATGGAGTTCTTCTGAGGAAACTGCTGCAAGGCGGCAAGCTTTACATACACTTGTCACAGACTATCACGATTCAGAACCTGTGATTGCTGGTTAAGTATAATGGGATAGTAAAAAAAAAATATATATACATATATATATATAAAATAGAATGCAATTGCCTGTAAGCATAGTTTCTGGTTAATGGCTTGCAGTCACTGAGCAAAGGGGGGAACAAGAGCTTCCTACTCCAAGCGCCCTCCAAGACCAGGCTGGAGGGAGAGACACGGCAGAGCCCAGGTGCCATGCGAGCCCTGCTCTGTACATAAGTAAGCAGTCCAGAAAAAAGGGTTGAGGTAAAGAGGTGAGCATCACAGGATGCTGGGCAGCTGGTCTTTTCAGTTTCTCACCTGTGCTGGGCCACCTTCTCTGAGAAACTTGGCTGAAATGGCTGAGATGGTTGAAATGAGGTCAATCTCTCGTTTTCTACATGCTCCAGTTCTACCTGGGAGTTTACTTAGTTATTTTAGATGCATCTCCAACAGAGAGGAAGGGTACACTCTCACTGCTTGAACATGGGAGGTAAGAAAGGGGCAGAACACCTCTCCCCTCCATAACTCTCTGGGCAGTTTTCTTAACCCCACAGCCCTTGCTTTATTTCACCAACCCATTTGACACAGACCTATCTCAGCGTGGTGAGGCAGCTTTTGATCTGCAAAAGCATTCAATGCTGCTCTGATAAACAGACTGCATTTCAAATGAACTTGAAACATGAGAAGATGGCAGTTTGGGAAATGTAAAATTGAAATATGAATGGATTATATGCTACTGTATGTATGGAGGAGGGAAACGTGATAACTGAGCATTTTAAATAGCAGGGTTCCCCTCTGCTTCTTTTCTTCCTAGTGCTTGTAGTAAATTATGGGCTTAGTACTCAGAATCCAGTGCATATTTTACCACCTTGTTTCATAAGTCTGAATACAGCATTTTGTGGGAGGACAGCCTGTAATTATGCTGTAAGTTATCAAACAAACTGCAGATGTATGAATGTGAGGGTAGGCTTAACTACTTTGTTTTGAAAGGGAACTTTAATATTAAACAAATGTGTACTTATTGGAAATGGCAGTGTTGAAAGCCTGAATTGTGAGTCTGACTTAATAAACCTAATCTTTCCCTAAATTTCTATATATTATGGAGAAGTAATAAGATATCTTGACTAACTTAAATAGTTCCTTTCATCTTGGAAAAAGGACCCCACTCCTAGAAGTAATTAATTGTCTGATGTAAAGCATACCATGTACATGACTAGATTTTTAATATTACCTGTACAGATATGATTGGTTACAATAGGAAGACATGTGCATCCACAGTAGCTAGTTAGAACCTGCAAATTAAATGCAGTGTGCATTTAAAGAAAGAAAAAGTAATATTTTCTTGCATCTATTTTTAGAAATTTTCCCTGTGATAATCAAGCTTTGGCAAACAGATCTAGATAAGAACCAACCTCCACAAAAAATTGCAGCTGAACCTAGGGCAAATATTTAATATTTCTCATGAGCTGTGATTTGTATTTCTTTGCTTTTTACTGCCTTTTCCTTTTTTTTCACCTACGACAGGGAAGAAATGGGAATATAACACAACGTGCACAATTTTTACAATAATCATAATCTGTCTTGAAGGATGATGTGCCCTGAACCTCATTTTTTAGTCCATTGTTGTAGACATAGTAGGCTTAGATCTTTCATGCTTACACTAATTGAGCGTGTGGATAATGGGCACTTCTGTGGACCAATATGAATTACTCTTAACTATTTTCAAAGTTTTCCTGCTTTTTATTGCTAAATATGAATGGAAGGCTGGTATAGGTACTGTACAGGAAATGCGCTATGAGGATAAGGGTTGTGTCAGTTGTCTCATAATATAGTTTAAGTGGATGAGGATGAACATTTAGACAAAGTTGATCTCTTCTGATTACCTGAATAATAATAATAAAAAGTCCAGGCATTTGAAACTTATTTGGTATGGAGAAATACACAGTTATGACAGCACAGACAAACAAGAATCAGCATGAATTCTCCTGAGTTGGTGATTTGGCTTTGAAACCAAGGTCATTACTATTCCAATGGATTTGTTTATTGTTGCCTATGCATATTTAAAGAGCAAGGAAGCAGAAGATCGTTGTGAACATAAGTTGTGAAGGAGTAGCTTATTGTTCAGAGTTCTGAGGAATGAAGAAAGGAATGAGAGAGGAGAGGAGGGAGGCAGAAAAATGGTAGCATTGTAATTCACATGGCTCTCAGTCGGGAGACTATCTAGAGACCACGGTGGTGGCAGATGGGCACAGGGAGTCTATTCACGTCTTGTACTTGAGGTATTTGCTTTCTGCTGCAGTTTGACCTTTCATCTGAATGTGTCAACTCACCTGCTGTGGAACCAGCATCCAGAGCTCGCATTGTCCATACGGCTATGTATATTTTATTGCTTGATAAGGCACTTTATACATTGTCAAATGCATAAGGGATGTAAATTGTCGCTACGGCCAGCTGCATTTTTTCACAAAGGTTAATGCCTTTAATGATATTTTCTTTTTCTTTTTTTTTTTTTGTTAATTAACCCATCCTACAGCAAATAATACGACCACAATTTCTTGATGGAACATTTCCAGTGCTGCTAAAGTGCTGCCATAAACCAGGATAGTGTTCTCATGTTTTCTTCTTTTTCTGTTAGATAACGAAGATTTATAAAGAACCCAGTGAAGCAAGAACAAGTCCATGACTGTCTTCATTGTTTACAAAAGCAAAGAGTTAAGGACTTGCCACAAGAGCAACAGCAAGTTATAGCGAGGAACAACTGCATTGCTCAACACTTTGACTTAAAAGTAGCAACTTGAGAACTGGCTGTTTCTCCAGAGACCAAACAGCTGCTCTCAGGAGATCAGGCGACTATTAATGCTGAATTCACCAAAAAATGTATTTTTTAGACATACTTGATTGCTTTACTAATTAGACCAAGTTTCACCTTTAGTGCCTGCAGCTATAGGAGTACACATTAGATTTGCCAGTAACACCACAAGAACTGTGCTATGAAGGTATCAGGCCTTCTTAAAATCCTTTGAAAATTCTAGTGTGTGTGAAATCTCAGAGAATATACTTGAAGGCATGGTACAATGGAGAGGAAAGAACACCTGGCCCTGCGCTGTGTGACTGTTAAAGACAGAGTGCAGCGCGGCAAGACGTATCAGGAAACTCAGCATCTAAGATCTGATTCTGGTGTAGTGTAATCTGTGAGCCAGATGCATGCTACTAGTCTTTTAGGTTCCAGGATGAATTTGAGGAGCTGAAAGGTTGAGAGAGAAAAAGCATTGCAACTCTCTCAAAAGACCCAGCTGGTGAGCTTTTGATATAACAAAAGTACCAGAAAGCAGAAATATTCTCATTTGAAAAAATATGTCATATTAATTTTGTATTTAGTTATGCGTATTCAGTTAGGTCTTATGTAAGTTAGATTCATAGAAGCATAGAATAGTTGGGGTTGGAAAGGACCTTAAGATCATCAAGTTTCAACCCCTGCCATGGGCAGGGACGCCTCTTACTAAACCATGCCACCCAAGGCTCTGTCCAAACTGGCCTAGAACACCGTCACCAATGGAGCATTCACAGCGTCCTTGAGCAACCCATTCCAGTGCCTCACCACCCTAACAGTAAAGCACTTCCTCCTTATATCTAATCTAAACTTCCACTGTTTAAGTTTGAAACCTTTACCCCTTGTCCTATCACTACAGTTCTTCATGAAGAGTCCCTCCCTAGAATCCCTGTAGGCCCCCTCCAGATACAGGAAGGCTGCTAAGAGGTCTCCACGCAGCCTTCTCTTCTGCAGGCTGAGCAGCCTCCTCAACTTTCTCAGCCTGTCTTCATACGGTAGTTGCTCTAGCCTCCTGATCATCCTCGTGATTCTCCTCTGGACTTGTTCTAACAGTTCCATGTCCTTTTTATGTTGAGAACACCAGAACTGCAAGCAGTGCTCCAAGTGAGGTCTCACAAGAGCAGAGTAGAGGGGCAGGATCACCTCCTTCGGCCTGCTGGTCATGCTCCTTTTGATGCAGCCCAGGATATGGTTGGCTTTCTGGGCTGTGGGAGAACACTGAAGCCAACTCATGTTCATTTTTTCATTGACCAACACCCTCAAGTCCTTCTCTTCAGGGCTGCTCTGAATCTCTTCTCTGCCCAACCTGTAACTGTGCCTGGGATTACCCTGACCCAGGTGGAGGACCTTGCACTTGACATGGTTAAACTTCATCAGGTTGGCATCAGCCCACCTCACAAGCGTCTCAAGGTCCCTCTGGATAGCATTCCTTCCCACCAATGTATCAACTGAACCACACAGCTTGATGTCATCAGCAAACTTGCTGAGGGCACACTCAATCCCACTGTCCATGTCACCAATAAAGATGTTGAACAAGACCTGTCCCAACACTGATCCCTGAGGGACACCACTCATTATTGGTCTCCAGCTGAACATTGAGCCATTGGCCACAACTCTTTGCACGTGACCATCCAACCAGTTCTTTATCCACCGAGTGGTCCACCTATCAAATTGATGTCTCTCCAACTTAGAGACAAGGATGTCATCCATTTTCTCCTTCTTGAAAATGGGGGTTATATTTCACTTCTTCTAGTCGTCAGAAACTTCACTTGATTACCGTGATTTTTCAAATGTGATGGACAGTGGCTTAGCAACTTCATTTGCCAGCTCCTTCAGGACCTGTGGACGGATTTCATCAGGTCCCATGGACTTGTGCAAGTTCAGGTTCTTAAGATGGTCTCAAATCAGATCCTCTCCTAAGGATCATCTCTCTAAGGTCTTCATTCTCACAGTGCCTGTGTCTGCCTTCCAAGACTTGGGTGGTGTGGTCAGAACATTTGCCAGTGAAGACTGAGGCAAAGAAGTCATTAAGAACCTCAGCCTTCTCCAAATCCAAATAGTTAATAGGAAACTCCAATAGTTATCTACAGGCTTTGTACTGAGTCCTGGGAACCTGGTCCTGATCCTACTATATTATGTAGTGATCAAAAGTCATAAAAGTCATCTTATCAACAGGCACATTGGGCATGTATGTTCTTAATCTACGTCAATTATGAAATAATAGAATTTACATTAAAACTCGAAAGTCTAAGGTAAATGTCATTATGCTGGATTTGAGGTAATCTCATGCGTGCACACTGAATGTCATGATAAGTCGGGTGACAGCTGTTAACTTTATAGACCTTGTAGCTTTTAGGCCTTAGGTCTGAGCCCTCCACTTCAGTAAGGTTTTGTAATTGACCCAAAGGTAGATATCAAACTTGTTTGGAGTCTTGTGTAGGAGTAGACAGGTAAAGTCTGTTGCTTATGAAAATGTGCTTGAAAACTGGAACATATATCTAAATATGTCACTGCTGAAATTAACTGTTGTGCACTGATATTTGTATTTTGACAGAAGCTAGGGGCCTCAGCCCTGGAAACCTTGGTGTTAAGAGATGTTTATGAACACGAGACAAATATTGTTACAAGTTACCTTGTAATAAAAACATTTGGTTTAGTAGGAAAATTCTTAATTGCTTTTAAAGAGAAGACATAAAATCAGTTACACTACAAATTTTCGTGATAGGGAACATTTCAATAACTTCCTTCTTTAGCACATGTAAAGTGAAAATATCTCTTGAAACAGCCTTTCTCTTGTTTTAATTGCAGCTGCGCAATGATTTGGAAGAAGTTTGAATTAATACTGTGTCCTTTGTTTCACAAATAGTATGCATTTAGTGTGCTTTTTATTTTTTTTTTGAAGATTTGGTGAAAAGAACAGGAGACGAGAAAGCAGGAATTAGTTTTTTGTTCAGAGTATAAATTGGGGACCAAAATGTATTGCAGACATGAATCCACCCATGACTATCTAATTGGATCAGGACGTCTCCAAATGTGTGACTGGTGACATCTGCTCTGTTAACGTATATTTCTAGCTATGTGGAGACTGAGACCCAAAAAAGGTCATTTACAATCTATGAATTCATCGATGGAGACAACAAAATTGTATTGATGTCTTTAACCTCTTTCACAATCATCATGGAGATATTTGCTATATGGCAAACTTTCAGCATGAAACTTCTAGTAGTAAAAGATACCTACTACGTACGCCAACAATTTCTATAAGTAATAGGCCAATAACATGCAGATGCTATCACAGACACCAACAGAGTCAAGGTCCACTACTGCTAGTGTAATGGAGAAGAAAACTTGATGGACATATCAAGTTGTTCTTCAGAAGACACATTCCTTCCTGTGAGGAACGGAGAAAGTGAGAAGGTTAACTGAATTAAGAGTTTTGGAGAGCCATTTGTACTACAACATTAAGAGGCATTATTTATTATTGCTGTATGCTGCTATATCTGCAAGTAGCAGGGAAGAGAGCTGTAAGCACAAAAGTTCAATGAAATGTGTTTTGTAGCATCCACCCTACTATTGTTTCGGAAGAATCAGGGAGAGCCAATACTGCAGAAATAGTACTTGGAGAATCTGCCACTATGGGCCAGGAGAGTCTAATTCCACACGGAGGTCTGCAGGGCACAATAACCAGTGTACTGAAAACTGCTAGTGATGCACCAAATAAGCATTTTTTAAAGTCAAAAGCATATAGGGAAAGGAAAACGATGTCAGTCACTGTGATGACTTGGCAGCTGTCCAACATCAGTGACTAGAAATGTGTGATTCAGCATTTGAGAGAAGTTGGTGAAAGCAAGTTTTATTGGCTCTGCAAAGTCAATAAAAATAATCTTGCCAAAACAGTTTTCTTATTTACTTCTCTTGAGAAACTCAGTACTTTGTCTGTATCAGGTACAAGAAAAATTGAACCCACCATCTTCCATTGCTTAATGGCAGTGGCTTTAAAAACCATAATGTCCCTCTGATATAGTCCTGCTCCTGTTGTAAGTGGTTGCTAGAAACAGCTTTCTAGTAAGGATGCTTTTCTTGCTTCTCAAACACACCATATTCTTCCACAGAGACAGACTTGTATCCTTTTAGGTACTTCAGGTGAAAGAGATCTTCAGATTTTAGTTTGAAGCAACTACATAATCTGTATGTACAAAATTGAAAGAAGTTACTGGTAGGTTTAAGCAAATTCACAAGAACCTAAAATTCCACTGCTGTGTTTTTTTTTGTGTTTTTTTTTTTTTTTTTTTTTTTTTGTTTTGTTGTTTTTTTTTGGTGGGGAGCATGGTTTATTAGGTTGTTTTTTTTAATTATGCAGTATGAATTTGTAAATTATGAAGTTCTTCTGTTTCAAAGGAATTAGGCAAAGATCTGGGCAGGAAACTGGCAGAGGTGATAAGTTGTCCATCCTACTGCTTTCTGTGTACAGTCTGTGTTCTTTCTTCTCCAAGACTGTGTTAAGTTCTAAAGTTTGTAAACAGTTCACAATTAATAATCATAATGAACTCTGAGTGAACATATTTTTCTATTTATGAAATGTTCAATAAAATGCTGTCCCATACTTATCTTTCCTTCATATCCTAGAATAATCAATTAAACATATAATCTTCACATTCTGAAAAATCCTTCCTTGGAGTTTGATATTGGTTGTGAGCCTGTTACGTCTGACTAATTAGGCAACTGTGATTGATTTTGAAATTGGCATTCTGCACACAGTTTTTTTCTCTGTACAATTTTGGTTCATGGTAACTTGCGGAAGTAAAGCACAAAAAAATAGAAGCAAAATTAAAAAAAAAGCTTTAAAAAATCATCTAATACTAATTCCCTATCTGTTTTTAGTTATCTCAATTGACATCTAGATGATCTGTATGATTTTCACTGAGATTTGCTTTTCGGTCTCCTTTGGCGCTTTTTAAAATTCCACTTCACCCATAACATTTTACATGTCAACATGTGCTGTAGGTTCAGTTCTGTAGAGTGCTTTCAAACCATACAAAGCCCATATTATCCCCAGCATCATTCCTGAAGTCATCAGAACCTTGTCATATTAGGTGCTTGTGGTCTGACAGGCAAGCTGTGGTTTGAAAGAAAAGCGCCTCATAAAAACAAACACATTTGATCTTTTCAACTATTTTTAGTTTGTGTCAATCTTCTATGGCCCTGGGCAACATAGGCGAAATGCCAACACTGGCAATCTTTTCAGACACTCTAATATTCCAAGTTCTGGCAGCAGCACATTTTTATCAGAATTGTTTTCCAGCCTCAGTAAACTGCTTCAAATGCTGATATGCCTGTTACGGGTATGACATCTGTGGAAGCCACAATGATTGCAATCAAAAAGTAGTGGAGGAAACAGAAAGAGTTAGTGTCAGTTCTGATTCTCAGTATCCCCTTCATCATGACAATAAATTAATACTGTTCAGCTTCTGCTCTGGTAAGTTTTTTCCATAGGGAGAAGCTGTTAGAATCCCAGTGCTTAACATTCACAGTGAAATATTCTGGTGTTACAAATATAGTGGAAGTGTAGTAGAAAATGAAAAAAAGTATGTCTGTGCAATGTTATGATAAGAATGTACATGCACAGGGGAGTCAACGAATTCAAAGTGGTGATTCTCACAGGAATTTTTAGCTTAGTCTCCTTATACCTTGCATTCTTTGGCAGCTGTTTTTAGGCTTAGGTGCAGTGTGGATGCTGCATTTGCCACAGGATTCATAATTTTGAATTGCTTGATGTTTTGTTGAGTGTGAATTTCTTAACCTAATGTCACAAAAATTTTATCTAAAAGGTTTTTTGTTGTTTCTTTTTTTTGTGTGTGCTCTTCTTCCTTTAAAAATGTAAATATGTAAAATACAGAAATAGTAAATTTGTGATGTGTAGTAGGAGATCTAAAAAAAATGGCATGGTTTTGGAGTTTTTTAAATTACCGTTTGACTGTGTAATCAGTAATCTAACTACATCTGTGTTTGTATAACGGTAAGGTTTGATCAGAAGTGCTGAAAAGACAAGAAAATTGTTTCAATTGTGTTACACACATTTTGTCACTTCGCAGGATGCCAGGATGTATTTTCTAAGTGTTTAGTACCTAATGTAATACCTAGAGACTCCTTGTTGACTTCACAGAACTGGATGAATACCCAAAGCCTCAACCTTCTAGTACCTTAAGCATACTTGTAATCCTTTTGCATTGGAGCATTAAACAAGGATCATTACAAATGTATGTTCCACATAGGGCCATAGATATTGCCATGATTTATGTTCTAGAATATGTTGTTTTTATGTGTTAATGCATTTGTTTCTTATCTGCTACTTCCAAACTCAGTCAAGTATGAAATCTTCCCCTTTGACTATACATATACAGCATTTGCAGCTTGCCAAATAACTCTTTTTGAACTAATCAGTATGCAATAAATGACAAGGATGTTTTCTTTAAAGTAACAAAGGTAGTTTATAATGAAAAATAGCCACATTTTATTTCATTCATCATGAAAGGTTGTAAAGTGTGGACTGAGCACAAAACTAAAAAAAAAAAAAGGAGCTCAGATGATATTTTTGCTTCAGAGGAACAAAAAAGAAGCACTCAAAATAGGATTTGGCACAAAATTGCCTCTATGCTTTTATTTGCTCTTCAGTTTGCTATAAAAATATGACCTTTTCAATGTTTTCTCCTTGGGAGGAGGCTCTTATCTCCTGTTTCATTTCCAAAGGAGATTAGTGCATTAGTACTAATGGATCCTTCCCCTAAAATAAGCCAGCAGCAGGATCAAACATGATTTCTTTCTTCACTGATCAATATGGTGGTACCATGCTATCAGATGGACTTGGAGAGAAAAAAGTCTGTTCTTTGCTCCTAGGACAATAGTGCCAATGAGGAAACTGGAAGAAAAAAGTAGACTACATAGCCTATGTTAATACGCTGACAGGCACAAATGTCTTATTTCTCTAGTGAGTCTTGGCCGCCAAATTTTTGGGAGCTGTTTTTCTAGAACTTAGTGGACAAGAAATACCATTCTCTGCTCTCAGTTCCAAGTATCAGTTATTATTGGACACTCTTGTTTCTCAAGGGACTTCAACAATGCAAGATGAATAGGCCATCCAGTAATATTCTGCTTTAATGAGATGGCTTCTCCTTCCCTGAAGGAGGAGGTCTGGATGCTATACAACCCTGCAGAGTGAAAGAACAGTACATCTGGAGCTGTAAAATACAAGACAAAGCCATGCAGGTTCCTTTCCCTCCACCCAAATGAAGTCCAAAAGATAGTGAATACTTTAGTGAACACTAATAATGCACAGCAATATAACTTTACTAAAGCTGCTGAAAGTTGCAAGTAGGTGGGGCAGGTTGTTGTTCTCATATCCTGTACTGAGGGAAGGATAGAAAATTGCCTGTTCTTTGCTGATAATCCTTTCTGTATTCTCAGATGTTGCTGACTGGTAGGTGACATAATTTACTGGAACATGCTTGTGACAATGTGGTTATACACGTTGTATACTCACTATCTACCCTGGAAAATTAATACTTGAGTAAATGATTGAAAACAACTGAAAAGTTCTGTGCAAAGGTGTTTTCTCTTGGGTTTGTTGTTAGAACTATAATAATTTGGCATTTCTCAAATCTGCTTTTCAGATGCAGATATGTCTCTTGTAGTCATAATCCTTTGCCAGATATATCAACGTCAAAAATTCTGTTTGACTTTAAAGACAGAATTAGGGCTTGATTAATATTCTGCATGCACTTTTCTTTTCACATTTACAAAATTAAGAAAGTAAGAAAATCTTGAAATAGTGTTTTCATAAGAAAATCTTGCAGCAAATAAAAACTGACCATAAAGGAAATGGACGCTTTGACTGTCAGAAACTTCTCAGTTATAAAATACCTTTGAAGTCAACTAATAGTGAATAGAAATAAGAATAAGTTTCAGTTATTCCAATGTAAAGCATAAGAACGAAGGCTTTATGGAGAAATACTTTGTAGTAGGTCAGAGTGGGAACATGGGAGAGCCTTCCTCTTACAAACCAGTAAATTTTAAAATAGCTTTTCTACAGGTGCTATCTTCTCTCTTCATATACTCTTCCTGAAGTACTTCTCCATTACTGTTTAGAGCAATGTTGCTAAGTCAGGCCATAGCTGACCTAACGTCTATCATTACTGATCTACCTGGAAGTCTACACACATCCTTGAGCCTGAACTCTCCAATTCCTGCTCTTTGCAAATTGCACTATTGCCTCATAGCTCTACGCAGAAAGACAAAGTAATATGTAGTTTTCATAATTAAATATATTCTACTTCTGAAAGTAACATATTCTGTTGTTTACTGTAAATGTGGTGAGACGACACTGGTGTAAGCTGAGAAACAACTTTGCCAGAAAACTCCTTATCTTATGGTAATGTCAAACTTTAGTGAGAAAAAAAATAAGATCAACTGTTGATGTGGCATTTGGGGTAGGGTAAGAATATTAAACTGCTGTATCTGTACTGACAGTTACTATCACAGGTCTGCTGCTCTTGGGACCCTTAATGAATTTTCTTCTGCTGTAATAGGTCTGTTTGTGATCTTTGAGTTATGGTGCAGTTCAGGTTGCTGCAGAGGTCAGATATTAGTCTGAATCATAAGATTTTCTGTCTGTGTCATACTGTGTCAAATCTAAAGATACACCTGGCTCTGTAACATCTCTCCATACAGACAGTGATCAGATGCTCAAAAATATCTAAAACAAGTATACAGTGATGTTTTCCCACAACACATCTTCACACTCCAGAAACTTGGAGCTCAAGGGCTGCCTCTGCCAGAGGATTCAGAATGGTAGTTTTATGATACAGGGACAGCGTTAGGACAAGCAAGGTGTCTGAATATTCCTGATGGGTGACCGAAATGTTGACCAATTGACCCAAAGGTCTAAATCCAAAGCAAATGATTTCTTCTGTAATGAGATTTAATATATTGAAAATCCTGGATTTCACACTGTCACTGTTGTTATATATGTTAAATATTAACAGCAGTCTACACAAACTTTCCTTAAACACATTTTTAAAAATAAAACTATCAGCGGGAAAAATACCAAACCAGCAATCGTGTATTTAAGCAACGAGTAAATTCACTAAATACAGCACTCCAAAATTACTTGCCCATATTTCTTTCCATTGGTTGTCTTTAACATATCAAGCTTACTCCCCTTTTGTGGTGCATGGTGATGATAACACTACAGCTAGGCTGTTATTCTGTCAACCCAGCACAGTCAGGAGAAATCTGGAACATGGAAATATCAGCCTCTGTCTTGGTTAGAAAAAAAACCCCTCCTCTCTGGTAAGTCATTGCAGACCGCTTTGTAGACTAGAATCAACACCTTCACAGTGTAATACTCCATTTAAATATTAATTAAGGTCAATCTTTACCAAAATTCTCATCTGAAGTGATATTGGCAAATGTTATAATGCATGCCTATGAAGTTCATGGGAAATGAGATTTTGAAAACCTTGGCATTTAGAAGGGTTTTTGCTTATGAGAACCTTTGCAGAATTAGCTTACATGCCCATGACAAAGGAGCTGAACAAGTAAGAAACAAGGAAATACTTGGAAATAGAGAAAACATAAAATGTTTTCTAGTTAATTTCAATATTCTACCTTCTAATTGCTGGGATAATTACAGGAAAAGAAATATTTTCCTCTTCTTTTGCAAGGAGAAGGAGAGTTTGGGAAATGCTGATGTTTTGCATAAACAAGAAAATCCCAACACTGATGCACTGAAAACTTTCTTGACGCTGGCTTGTTGGTATTTTAAGTGAATACCAGTGCATTCACTGATTTTGGATATTTTGTCTGACTTCCTACCTATTTCCAGCAATCTTTTCTATAGCCAAGAATTGGGATATTGACATCTTCAATGAAACATGCAAAGATCTTATCACCTCACCTGTGATCCTTAAAGATTCTTGTCCTCCCATTGCAGAGGTGATATATGGCCCACAGGCCTCCCCTGCTAGAAAGAGCAATAATCTCTAGTTTATGGAATACTCTTGACTGCTGTGAATGCTGTTACTGCAGGCCATCTAAGTTTTCCTATGAGGTGGCACTAACTGCTGAAACACCAACAAGCCTTCGTATACAAGCAGCTAGCATCTTTTGCCAGAGCTATTCAGAGGTGGAAAATCACTGATACTCCACAGCCTACAAGAGCAGTCAACTTGCCTCTTTCTGGGTCCTCGTCCCTGCAAAGTAGAGCTATTCTTGTCTGATGGAAGAACCTCTACTTGAACCATTCTGAAGTTATAAGACCCTTTTGGGCTTCTTTGAACCTGTGTGATCTGGGTGTTTAGCAGCAGTTCAGTTCCTCAATGTTGGGGAATCAGAATCAGTTCTAATCATTGGCTGATGTAAATATGCACTTGGTCGTGGAGAATCTGAGCTTCTGCCAGAAATTACAAGCCTTTAGTAGTCCCCTGGCTTGTATTAACACTTCAGCTACTAATTAACAGTAGCTTTTCACTTCCCTGATCTGGGGAGAACTGAACTACTTCTAAATAATAGTGATTCTTGTAAGGCAGCAGTGCTACGTTCAGCTCATGCTAATCTATGACTAGCATGAAGAAAAGGGTGGTCCTGCCCTTCCCTCTGGCCTTGCATGCTTATTATGCTGGCATTAGTGAGCATGTGATTGTCTGATGGCTTACACTGAAAACTAACCCTTCAAGAAAAAATAGTTTTCCTTCGGGTCAGTAAAATGATGTGTCCTGTTGCTTGACTCCATTTAGTGTTAGAGCCAATGAAGAGAAGGAAATTAGAATCTGAGGCCATTGGAAGGGGAATCATTCTATTTGACAGCAGTGCAATCTTGGATTGGCTTAAACCATCATTAAATGACCCCTTCAGATGTTGTGATCCCCTCTGAATCATTTCTTGGCTTTCAAGAGAACACAACCCACAGTTTTAGAGCATAGCCAGGGAATCGAAAGAAGCAGATGTGACATGATGAAAAGGAGCAATGCAAAAGAAGTTCAGCAGGTATGTGTGGTTCAATGTCTCTTTGAGACTCACATGTAGAATTAGTGTGAATATGAAACTAGTTTGACTTCTACAAACTTACTTCCAGTAACCTTTTAAATCAAGCTAGTGGATAAAGTGATGCATGTTCCTTGCTCTTTCCAGCCATTTCTAGTGGTGTCATGGCTCTTGTGTTTGAATACATTCTTCTTTAACTAAGGAGTGACGTGTAGTAAGTAACTACTACAAGGTTTTCTGCTGCTAAAAGTAACTTCTTTTATAGTCTATTCGTGGCAAGGCAATTTTCAATGTGTGGCAAGGCAATTTTCAATGTGTGGCAAGGCTCAGGGCAGCTTGTCAGAGCAGACTGGCACATTGTGAGAGTAAGAGATTTTTTTTTTTTTTTCTAGAGGAATAATATTTCTATAATCATGGAATTTTGCCTTGATATTTTTTCACTCATTACTGGAAAGAGTTAAAGTGTCTTATCTCTTGCATTCCTGTACAATGGCTGACTTTGTATAGAACATCTGTCATTTGCTCAGTCTTTATTGCTGTGCATATTGAAGGCAATGATGAATTGCTGTTTCAATATCTTAATCAGATTGTGCAGATATTTTCTTTGAGCATCTACTCATTTATCCTCAAAGGACTATCTGTACGGTTTAATTGATCTAATATAACATAATGGCATGTGTCAATCAACTAGCCTTTCTTAGTATCTCACTCCTGTTCTCTTAATTTGGCTTTAGAAAATTCTGCATCATAATGAATGAGTAATAGCTACCATACCTCCTAATCGTATAGATGTACTGATTGATTCACTGCATCTGTTAGGGCTTCAAGATCTTTCACAGAGTTAAGAAAGCAACATGCTTCTCTATTTTCTTAAATAACTCTGCACTTAAGTAATTCAGGACATTTTTGCAACTGTTGCTGCAGGCTTGTCTGGTTGCATGTCACCTTTCATGGCCATTGAATTTGTGCTAATATGATTTTCAGACTTTTATGTGTCACAGTCCTACTGTACGGCGTGTTTGTTGCATGCACCTTAGTTTATAGGCTTTTGCCTAACTTTTAACAGAGGGGGATCACGGTAATTATTTTGATAAAAGCTTTGATCCTGCCTAAAGAAGTAATAATGAAATTAGTATTTAATCTTTTTTATGTTTGCAAAACTGATTTTGGTGTGAAATGAAGAAACGTGTATTTCAATATCAAATCAGAATAAGGTTCTGAATGTCAGTCAGGCTCAGCTGACAGGAGCTATTTTTTGGTCTTCAGAAAGTCTATATCTGTAACAGGGAATTAATCTTATGGCTAGTAGCCAGCTGAAAGAGTTGAAACAAACCCTAAGCTAAGTTTTGGATAGATGTTTATGCAGTACTTCTGAAAATACAAACTACGTGCATCTTCAGAGTAGCAGTATAAATAGCCCTTTTTCCCCTCATGTATGTTCAGACAGACTTCCCTCTAGTTGGCTTCTGTTATCTTCTTTGTAGCTTCTATCACATTTCCACTTTGCTGCACACGCTCTCTGTACTTAGAGTTGCAGATGATATAGCCTTGTGTCCTTCCACATGAGATAAAGGCTTTTGCCTCCAGGTGACTCCCAGATGGATAGGGGAAATGGTGTAGTGAAAAGGAGCCTCAAAGTCTAATGAAACTATTAGACTTTTTGTATAATCCAGTACTTTGCATTTGACTCCGCAGATGGCTAGATAGTCTGGATTTATAATTTCCTCTAATTTGGTCCAATCTTGTATCCTTAGAGATCACAGCAGATTGCCCATTACAGATTTATGGGTCCATTTCTCAATCTTTGTACTCCCATGCTCTAGTGGACATATCAGTGAAGGTTCTCAATCCAGCTGCACTTCCATCAGTGAAGATGTCCTGCAGCGTTATTTTGCTTGGCAGCATTTTGAATTGTCCAGGGATTTGTATTTGAAAATGAAGAATTTGTGTGCTGAATGTTAGATTTTTTTACCCTATCCAATAACAGCAACAACAACAGCAAAAACCAAACAACCTGAGCAAGACAACCATAACAAATATTACACTAAAATTCTCTTAGTTTAACAGAGTGACCTCTAATTCTTCATCCTCAATTTTGATTCAAGAAATAACTGTATCTGGAAGTTTTTAATCTACAAGTAATTGCAGCTACATTTTACAGTACTTAACCTGATTACAGTACCCACAGAGCTATGGTGAAATGTGAGTTGCATTAGCTCTACTTCCGTTATATGGTCTGAATTTATCCTGCATCTTTTCTGATCCAGCTGATTCTGAAGAATTGCACTGCTCAGGCATTTGGTGAAATCGTATGTCTTAAAAACATACGAATTTACTGAAGCCAAATTTTTTCACTCTAATTTAAATGTTTCAGTAAGCCTAACTATGTAGATTTCTTTCCTCTAGGATTGAATTTCTGGTGAAAACAGTGAGACAGATGGCAGAGAGAGATGAAACCCAAGAGAGCTACTATTGCATAGTGCATTAAGGTGGGAAGGGTATGAAAAGGAGCTGAAAATGAGCCTTCACTATATTGTGACTGGCCACTTTACTCCTCAACAGATCATGTTCAGTTGTTTTCTTTTATAAGCTCCCCAACAGAGGAATCACCTCCCATACTTTGGAAAATCATGTGTTCCAAAAATTGTGGAGCTGAAAGACCAAGAATACTCTTTCCGATTTTCTTCACTTTCATCTATTTTAAAAATTAAAAACTTGGATAGTGATAATAGGGATATCACAATATATGTGATATATCACAATGATATGTTATATATCACAATGATACGTGAGGACATATTGGCAAGCTGAGAAGGAACTGGGAGAAAATCAGAAGGAAATCCTGGTAGTGGTTCCACGCATTTTAATGCATCTTTCCTCTGCTATTCAGTTTATATAATTTAAGAACTCTGGGTTATAAAGATGACACAACAGCCATCTAGAGTCTTGAATTAAGAAAACTGAGTTAGATTTACAGAAGCTGATTTCTGTTCTAAACCTCTTTTCTCTCTAAGCAGTCAATATGCTGCTAGATCAGCAGTCTTCGAAAACAGGGACAGCAGTTTATTGAAAAAACAATACTAAGCATTTAATGGTTAGAGGGTTTGCTGGAGTACCGTATTCGTTTTTGTGTTGTTTTCTCTTCCCCCCCCCCCCCCCCCCCCCCCCGGAAATTCAAGTAATAACAGGTTCTTGACAAGGTTATGAATTCTAAGCTACTACAGTTTCATTTGAACACTATCAGTCCTGTTAGTTGAATATTGGGTGCAGTCTGTCAGGAAATATCAGGCTGCGTTTTGTGTCCTGTGGTCTGCCTGGAGGTTGTAGAGTTGTGTTTGTTTTTCTTAGTATTGTTTGTGGTTGTGGGTGGTACTTTTTTTGCTACACATGTTCATGGCTCATCTGACTTTTCAGAAGTGAGAAAGGAGAGCTTTTGCTGTTGAAAATTTTATAAGAGCCTCCTACACGCTTGGCTGTGTTTGCTCTTCAGTCAAACTCACAACTGTGATACCCCTACTTAAGATGGCTTCCTTGGCTGAAAACAATAGATTGAGACATTATCCTCCATTCAGCTTTTTTTTGTTTCTACTGACTGGAGAATGGAGCAGTGGTGTCCCAACTTTTCCAAAATAATAACATCTGACAATAAATGTAACACAAGTGATAGATTCCAGACATAAAATTGTGGAGGAAATTATTAGTATGAATGCTCCCAAAGATCTTTTCATCTTCATATAACAGTCTTTATCTCTTACCTTCCCTTCCCAGTCAATTCAACCCAGGCAATGAATACTCAAAAGGCCTTTGGTGGTTGATTTGTTATATCTGATAGAGTTCTTCCCTGCTGACTGGCTATCCTGTTGAAATTATTCAGTACAGTGCTTTTTCCTGACTTTTTTTCTTTTCAACTGATGGTTACATACTGCCTTTGAAGTAGTCACCATTAAAACCCAGCATTTGCCAGCAAGTGCCGTGTGAATTTTACAAAATCATCTTAATCATCTGTGATGTGGCAAGTGGTAATGCATAAATTTTGCTTATAATGATCTCATGCATGGCAGGTGCAGTGGGAATGTACATACAGCCTGCTCCATCAGTCTTGTGACTGATGAGCTCTCTAAGCTCAGGGAACTTCTGATATCAGAATACTTTTATCCCTTTTTATCTTCAAAAGGACTTAAGTCTTCAGAAAACAAGAGAAATTTTTATGGCCTGAGGTCTGGGCAGTCATTTCTGGCATTCAGATACTGGAACGCTTCTGATGCTCTGTTGTATATGAGGACTAATGCACTACTTAGGGCATTATGCTAGTACACCACATTACATTGCACCTACGACTGTTTACAGATGTACATTGCAAAGTAAAATATCTGTTAGGATCTGAGTTTGAGACTATCAGATCTTAACATAACATTAGCTATTCATGCATGCATATCTTGCAATGTTGAATATTGTCTGTAGTCCCCAACTTTACACCATGGTGTCTGGGTATTAGCACTCGAACTACATTTATTCTGTCTGACCTCTTTTCTTGGTTATTACTGGCTCTATTTACATTGTTTTGTGGAATTCCTTGGGATATGTGAAAATAAAAGAGCCACATAAATGTATACAAGAGTAATATGGCAACAATGCTTATGTGTCAATTTTCGCACAACAGCATGCCAGTCGGGGGGAAGCAAAGGCTAATATTCAACAGATGGCAAAGTCCTAAACCCTATAATAATGGCTGCAGTTATTTTCATTACTGCTATTTAATGACATATACAATAGTTGGAAAAGACTTGAATTGGGTAATCACAGCAAGTATACTCCAAAGGACCAGATGCACTTCAAACTATCAAAATGGCGATGGATGTTCAGGCTGGGTGCCACTTCTGTCCACATTCTAGATGTATTTACTGCTGAGTACTAGAAGCCACACTGCTTCCTATCATACACAGGGTTGGCATTTCCCCTTCAGTAGTAGCTGGGAACGAAAAATAAAAATTGTTTTCTGTTGTATACAGAGAATTTATTCTATAGTGCTGATATGTTTGTGTACTTTTATCACATATATAGTAACATCTATTAGTCTGCAAATTTTTCAACATGAAGATCAAAACATTAAAAACCAGGGAAGGTTTGCTGTGGAAGCCTAAAGAAATTTTAAAATAGATCATAAGCTTCTTTGAATGGTCCTGATAAAAATCATACAAGTTTATAGGAAAAAAGCATCAGATGATTATACGTTGATGTTTTAAAAGGTTAAAAGTATTTTGTCCCTCTAGCTTAAGAAGCCTGTATACTGTCTGTTACTATCCTTGTATGGGATTTCAGTTTCATGATTTGGAGGGGTTTTTGATGATTTAGATTTTTATGATTGTTCTTTCTCAAATTTGAAGGATAAAATGATGATAAATCTGTGCCCTGGCAGAAAAAGACATTGGTTTTTAGAAAATTAGTTAGATCATATTTGAATATTCATATTATTAATTTACATTGGTGTAAAAATAGTTCTTGTTGGTTGCCTGGAGATTTAGGAGTGACCTACTCTGACCAATTTAAAAAAAAGTCCAACAAAGCAGGCCTTTTACTGAGCTATTCATTGCAACATCTACCATCATGGTACATTCAGAGACTTTGACTCAGTTTGTGTTAACAGGGGCATGCAGTGATCCCTTCATGTTTATTTTATATTTCTAAAAAAGGAAAAATAAAGTAAAATTGTGTCGCTTTATTTAACAATTCTGTACAAGCCTTCAAACACTACAACAAAGCTGGAATATTTCACATCTGCATTTGTGATCTAACATTTAATGTTAAGACAGTTCCTACTGTGACATGTTTTAAACTGTTTCTTCCCTCTGCTGGACTAACAACATAATGGGGATCAGGAAAACATGGCATTGATAAAATCTCTGAAAAAAATTTCTAGGTTAAGCCTTCTTTCTGACCCTGCCTTGTGTAATTGGTGCAAAGCAGATTGAGAAAACCTGCAGAAAAAAATCTTGTTAAATAATACTGTTGTTTTGTCAGCGGATGTTGAGCTGCATATACGAGGCCCTTGGTGCAAGACCTCATGAATTCATGGTTTCCATAAATTGGAGCATTAAAAAAGCCATAAACAGGGGTAAAATCCATAAATCAACCTGAATGGGAAATTGAAATAATAGCACAACTTTTACAAATCTCCTAATAAAATGAGAGAGGTTTTTGGTTGTGATGGTGTTTTGTTTACTTTTTGTTTTTGACTCTACAGCCTTGAAAATTATATGGAGCATATGCATCTGGAAAGGATTTTTTAGTTTTGCAAGCAGGCTATATGTGCACACTTGCACTGCTCACAGATATTTGTAGGAATTCACTCACCAGTGTTTTCGGTGCATTTTAAATCAGGCTCCTTTAATTTTAAGCCTTCGGCAGAATTCAGCTGGACACCATAGAGGGCTGGGGCACCTCTCCTCCAAAGGCAGGCTGAGAGAGTTGGGCTTGTTCAACCTGGAGAAGAAAATGCTCCAGAGAGACCTTATATAAGGTCTTTCAATAACAAGAAAGCTGGAGAGTGACTTTTTACAAGAGCATGCTGTGATAGGACAAGGGAGAATGGCTTTAAGCTAAAAAAGGGTAGGTTTAGATTAGACATTAGGAAGAAATTCTTTGCTGTGAGGTGGTGACACTAGCACAGGTTGCCCGGAGAAGCTGTGGCTGCCCTGTCACAGGCAGTGTTCAAGTCCAGGTTGGACAGGGCTTTGAGCAACTTGGTCTAATGGAAGGTGTCCCTGCCCATGGCAGGGTGGGTTGGAAATAATGATCTTTAAGTTCCCCTTCCAGCGCAAGGCATTCTATGTGTTCTATCATTTGAGACCAGCCTTTCAAATAGATTTAGAGCCAATCACAAAAGACGACATCACAGACAAAGATCTCAGGAATTTAGGATTTGTTTCTGTGATATCCCATGCACACTGGGAAAAGTAATTTTGCTTTAGATTGTAGCTTCAAGTAGCTGCATCAATCCAGTAGCTAGGGATGTGTGCACTGGAAGCAAAGACAGGCTTCTCACAGTCTCTGTCCAACATCTTGCCTACACCAGGAGTGGAGAAGGAAATTTTTTGCCGATTAGAAAATTAGGATATCTGTTGCAGAACAGAGTTACAAAGATGCAACTAGCCTGGGTTTGAAAGGGTGTTAGTGAGTGGGCTTTACCCGCTTATTTGAAGCAGCTTATTTAAGGTCATAAGGAAGGTTTTCTTCCTTTAAAGCACTGTAGACCTCTACATTTCAAGTTTCAATCTTAATTAATCTGGATGCAGTTCTGACACCTTTACTCAGTCTGGGTGGTCCCAGTCATGAGGCTTTGTGGTTCCGCACTCAATGACAGAAACTAAGCTGGAAGTCTGTACTGAATGCAAGTCAATTGAATCATGCGTGTTTCCATTCTCCAGCTGTGCAATATGATACATGATGCTCCCTTAATTTTAAGATATTATGGAGGCAAACGAATGATTGCAAACTGTTTGACTACTCAGGTACTGTGGTCTGTGTTAAATAAACAGCCAGCCAGCCAACCTGACACAGAGTAGCACAATCACAAAAACACCAGCTAGTGATTCAAAGAAGCCCTTCTTCCAATTTATCTGAATAGGTCTGAACCTCAGAAGTGTTGTGGGCAAAGGTTATGCACAGATTTCATCTGAACTTTTTTTTGCCCTGAACTTAATGAGTACCTTTGAGCATTGCAGTCAAGACAACATTCCATCCGGTGACAGCTTTTGTACAAATGAGAAAAAGGGTATATTAAGCAAACTTCATGCTGAAATGGTACATTTTTGTTTGTTTGTTTGTTTGTTTGTTTGTTTGTTTCATACTCTGCTTGTCTTGCATCAGTTTAGAAGCACCATTTGATATTGTAAAATTCCAATGCAAACTAAAAATCATAATTAAACCCTTAATAATAAATCTACTGCTATCAGTTATTGCCTTTGTTAAACTGAATGCTTTTGTACTACTTGGAAAGATCCATAAGAATTATGAATCTAAGCAAACTTTAATAATACTGGTGTAATGGAAAACCTGCTGACCTGTGGTCCTAGTTTTTAATAGATTGACGTAATTGTAGATTCATTTACTGTAATAGCAGGCAGAAAATTAAAAGTACAAGTAATTATCATGCTGATACTAGAAACCAGTAGCTGAAAGTGCAAACCTGTCTATCCTTTTAATTTGTGTTGTTGAAAAGGATAAAAATCAGATTTATGAGCAGAGGGAGTGTGTGGGAACTATACTAAACTGATCCAGAGGAATCAGCTTAGATTTTCAAAGGTAATTAGAAGCTCCAAGTCCTGTTTTGATGCTTGCAGAATCACTGTGATCAACAGGAGTTCAGGAGATTGGAGCACTGTTTTGAAACTGGTTAATTTGATGCAGTGTGATTCTGAGCTTAATTCAAAAACTGATCAACTGAAAACAAACTAATACTGAGGCTCTGCATAAGAACACCCTGTCCCTAAGGCAAGATTAAAGTGTAAAAGTATGGGCCTTCAGCGTTCTTATTCGACCAAAGAAAGTGTATGAGCAGTACTATGGCTGTACGATTTTGTAGTAGTACTGCTTGAACTTGTTTACCAAGAACAACTCAGTACCACCTTTCTAATGTTCATAGTCCTGGATACTGAAAGGCCTTCACTGACCTGTCTTTCCCACCTCCATGTTAATTTTTTTTCTTTTTCTATTTCCTTTTCTCTCCCTTTAATCTTCTCCACATGGACATTAGTGGTGACAGAAAGTTGTGACTGAACCATATACTTCTTCCAGTGGCTGGAAGGGACTTCAATACATTTATGGCCCGTCATCTCCCTATGAACTTGGGAAGCAAATGAGGTCCCCTGGTCTGTGTGTGTGTATCCTGCCTCTGGAACTATCATGAGTTGATTTGGTGGAGCTCCTGATTCTGTATGCTTTTAGTTTTACAAGTATCCAGGTGCTTCAAACGAGATTGAGGCTCCATTGTACTAGGAGTTCTGCACATAAAGAGACAGTACCTGTCACAGGGAGCTTGAATCTAGTGAGCATGAGGCCAAAAGGGAAAAGTTACTCATACAATGGAATGATGCAGGTTACATACCTCAGAGTAAACAAGTTGGACTTAGTTTCCTATTCCCTGAAATTCCACAATTCCCTGAAAGTCCACAGCTACACTGTGCAGCAGCCTTGAGCACTCTTATATGGAATGAATGGATGTAGCTTTAGGGACCGCCAGTTGCTTGATAGTCCAGGTACTGAAACAATCAGTGAAAGCACATATCTTTTCACCTTCCCTGTGGTTATTGCCTGTGTGCTCATGCTCACTGTAGTACATGACAAGTAATGTGGGTTTTTTAATCCTCTCTCATTAGATTACTAACCGCTTATGGTCCCTGAGACTAATGATACCTGTAGAATAGGGTAAATGAAGAGCTAATACAATTATATTATCAATATCTTTTTCTTTTTAGCATCCACCATGGCTTGATCTGGTTTACCACATGGGACTATGATAGAGCTATCTATAAAAGATAACGTTTTTTGAATTGCCATCCACCTTTGTTACACTAAGGCATTTTTCTTAAACTCTTACCCTAAGTGAATTTCTAATTATGAAAATCAGGCAAAAAATTCCAGTTACGGCAGGTATAGCAACACCTTAATATCAAAGTAAAATGTATTTCAAATTGTTGCATATAGAGAATGGGATTTCAAACCTCCAAAAAATAAATCAATAGTGAAAGAATCTATTTGTAGCATTTCCTTTTCACTCACATCACATGACATTATATTTGTAGAGCTGAAACTTAAAATTGGTTTGCGTATGTTTGCATTGATGCTTCCCATGTTTGATATATGTAGACAAAAGAGAAAGCTTTTTTCCTTCTTCTCTTAGGCTATTATTTCTACTACAAGGGAGAATTTCTACTTTTTAGCCATCTGCCTGTGATAAGTACTGGGGACATTCCCGGGAATCTTTCCAGTGACAGTAACTAGAGCAAGGTCATCCTAACTATCTACTATGTCCTAACTACCTAACTACTGTTTACTGAAGTAAACAGTTTCTAGCTAGGCAAACCTATCATGCAGGGTGCCAAACTTCTGTCTTTCTTGAGGGTGGACATTGAGGTCCCATTTATATCTGGAAAACAAGTCCTTGAGTATCTGAATTTAGTCTCTTAAACTGATCCACTTGAAATAAGAAACTAGTCCTAAAAATAAACATTTGCCTATTGAAAGTGTAGTTAAACTGTACGATACACTACTAAAAGAGATTAGGTAGAAATAGATTACGTAGAATTACTGGAGTGTAATCACAAAGTTAAGAAATATAAAAATATTACTGTTAATATATCATTGTCAAATTAGGTGACTAAGTAGTTATATTCTGCAAAGTTTAGCTCTTTTATTAATGACTTATGAGTGAAATGTAGACTTTGCATGTATGCAATGTCTTTAGAAATTGTGTAGAATCTGAACCGTCTTCTTTATATTGTGTAGAATCTGAACCTGCTCAATACTTGTTTAGTTCACACTATTTAGAGAGTTTAGATTTGTCCCACAAGGAAGCAAGCAATTTGCATAAAGCAATAAGGAAAGAAATAAGAACAAATTATTATCTGAAAAGATAGATTTAAAATCCATTGTTTGTAAAGCTCTTTTATCATCAGCAGAGTGAAAGATTATTTCTTTAAGTGAAAATGACAGTAATAGTTATAAAACCTGAGAGAGGTCAATAAATATTTGCTAAATTAAGAGACATTATTATTTGTATTCTAGGAGTGTCTAGAAGACTCCTGTGAGATCACAGCCCCATTTTTCTAGGAAATATATAAGAACAACTGCTATCCTGAGCAGGATGAAGTCCAAAATAAATGGCAGGGAAGTCAGGAAGGGGAACAGAATAGCAGAGAAAGAAAATTAAGTGCCTGATGGTACAAAGTTACCAGCAGAGCTAGGACTGTGATCAGGCTGGTCTCTTTAAAGCTAGTCTGGAGCTTTACCTGTTGGAGTAGGTACCCCCCCTGTTTATCCTGTTCGTTTGGACTTCCAACCCATCCCTCAGTGCAACAACCAAACTCTGATAACCTCTATCAAGGCCTTACTCCGCCCCTCATCTTGTGGATACCTTGAGCCAAGTCTCTTTACAGAACATTTCTGTTCTCTGAGTATGATGTGAGAATAATGTTAATTTCCTTTGAGATAGTTCATCTATCCGAACTCAAAACGCATCCATTACACTTTGAAAGGACAGTGAGTTTGTTTTAGATTTTTTGATATTTCTCACTTCTTTTGATCACTCTTTATACCTCCTTTTTTTTTGCCAAGTTTGCCACTGTGACTTGCAGGCATCCTATTCTTCTGCAGACTGTTCTCATTACCCATCTGCCCTGCTGCTCTTGATCCTATATAAGTGCATGGTGGACTGTGAGTCAGGTAAGTTCTTTGCTGATGTTTTCCAGATAATTCACAGCATTATAAGAGTAAACCAGATTTTCTGTCCTTTTTTATTGTGGATTTTCTTCACCTTCTGAACAGAAATGGGCATGAAATATCCATCAAGTTAACATACCTAAGAAGGAGGCAAGCTTGTGTGGACATCCATGTCCTGGATAGAGTCCTCCACACTCTTTTTCTTATGTATGCCCCAGTTTAATAGGAATTTCACAAATTAGTGCTCCAGGCAGCTGTAATAATGAAGTGGTTTGGGGCAAAACAAGTGGGTATAGAAAGTCTGGATGGGGAGCTCAAGTGAGTCTATTCAGGTGAGAGTAATGCTCTGCATGGAGTCCCTTCATCTCGTGCCAATATCCCTTAAGACGCAGTAAAGCAGGATGCGGGAGAAGAGTTTTGGGGACAGTGACTCTGTCATTCCATGAATTTTCTGCAGTTCCTCCACCATTTCCTCTTAGTATATATGTCTTTCTGAAATTTTTCTCAATCTTTGTTTCAGTTATTGCTCTGACAATTGGTCTTCCCTTCTGCGTAGGTTGTAATTCTAAATCCTGAGATTCTTCAGTTCAGGTATTACTTTTGTTCAGCAAAGGTCTCCTGAGACCCAAAGTAGGCTGTGCTATTGGGTAGTTCTTTCTGGGAGCACCCATTGCCCAAGATCTTATTTAATCTAGGTAGCAATTGAAACACTCTCTTTCCCTGTTTCATTACGAGTATTCTTTCCCTTCATCTTACATTTAAGAATAGGTTTATGGGGGTTACCTGCTTATAGCTATTCACTGATTGAGTTACGCAGCTTGTACCTTTATGTTACCCTTTTCTGTGCTTCTTCTTCAGGGTGAATTAAAAAACAAAGTGACAGTAGGATTAAACCCAAGGTTTGAGGGTTTGTTTATGTTACACTGTCTCTGAAAAAAAGCAAATAACACTACAGATATTCCTAGAGGCTGAAATAATTAAAAATTATTTCTGTGATGCATGCTTCCCACAGCTGACCTCTTGGGGAGTCTGGCTAAGAAACGCACTCAGCAAAATTTCTAGTATTTACTCCAGTTTCATATTGCCACTGTGATTCTCCTTTAGCTGTAGTGTGTTTCATGTTAGAGTTTGATCTAGATATCATCTAGAGAAAAGCTTTTGTGAGTTCATAGTATAGATGCATTGGCAGACATATGCTCAGACTTTTGCTAACAGGTCAGGCTATTTTTTATTATTTTTTTTTTGGGCCTTAAGTGTGTGATACTGTTTCTACCTGGTGAACTGTGCAGTTGCAAGTTGAAGAGTACACTGCTGTCTGGAATCACAAACTGATAGTGGTCTATTTAAAATTGAGGCAACATCCAGGAGATTATGAAATAAATTTCTCCAGCTGAAATGATGATATAAGCTAGTAGTGAATGTATTTCCAAGAGAAATTTCTCCTTTTTAGAGGTCAAGTTCTCAAGAAGAATGATAGTTTTTGCTTTGGCCAAAAACTCATAGCAACTTTAGAACTGTTGATTTGCCATGTATTAAATTTAAAGACCTATAAATGTCATCTGTTCCTGACCCAAAAGAACCTATACTGGTCCTGAGGTTATCAGATCTGTCACTGAATCCCAAAACTAGTGCAGGTCTGTTGCAATTCTATATAGGAATGCAAATACAGTGTTAGTTGCACGATAAAGACCCATAATGGGATGAACAACATCTGAACAGACAAAAATCACAGGAAACAGGATGGGAAATCTTACAAGCTCACAGTTTTTTGGGGTAATTTTTAAAATGTCTGTTTTAGCTGAAACTCATAGCCCAAATAGTTTTAGTTAGATGAAGTGTATTGGCAGGACAGTGGGATAAATGGAGCTTGCTCTGCAGGTAGTCACCCTAAGACAGATTCATGTACCTGAATTTAGTTGCATAGAGTGATTTTTGTTCCCTTAGGTTATCTGATATCTTGGCTAACTTAGGGTATCTCAGATGATACTAAATGGCTATGTTTGAAGACATAATGTGTGTCTGACGCTTTTGCAATATTTCAGAGACATTTGTCTACCTTCAGCTAGCTCCATATTCCTGGTTACATAGTTCTTGAGTAAGCATGAATTTATACAAGCAAAGTCTAATTTCCAAACTCTATGAGAGAAACATATCTCAGTAAAAAGGACAAAAGCCAGACATACAAGATATCCCATCTTTTATCTTTTGTTTAGTAAACATTTCTGTCCACAAAGTCTTGAATAAATTACTTTGAACTTGATGTATTTATTCTTGGCGTGTTCTTGGGTGTATTTATTTGACATCAGGTACAATATTGTTTCAGAAATATTATTATTGTGCATTATACTTGTTTGGTTTTCATATGTGTAGGAGTGTGAACACATTTTTGCAAGTATATTCACAAGATACCTTCTGTTTTGATCTCTCTAGGGAAGTCGTAACTCCAGGTGATCGGATCTTATGATGCGGAGAGATAAGTAAATAATAGGTGCAAAGAAAGAATAAAGAATGATAGAATCATAGAATCACAGAATCATAGAATAGTAAGGGTTGGAAAGGACCTCAAGATCATCGAGTTCCAGCCCCCCTGCCATGGGCAGGGACATCTCCCACTAAACCATGCCACCCAAGGCTATGTCCAACCCCACCTTGAAAGCCGCCAGGGATGAAGCATCCACAACCTCCCTGGGCAACCCATTCCAGGGCCTCACCACCCTCACAGTAAAGAATTTCTTCCTCAGATCCAATCTAAACTTCCCCTGTTGAAGTTTAAACCATTACCCCTTGTCCTCTCACCACAGTCCCTAATGAAGAGTCCCTCCCCAGTATCCCTATAGGCCCCCTTCAGGTATTGGAAGGCTGCTATGAGGTCTCCTCGCAGCCTTCTCTTCTCCAGGCTGAACAGCCCCAATTTTCTCATCCTATCTTCATACGAGAGGTGCTCCAGTCCCCTGATCATCCTCGTGGCCCTCCTCTGCACTTGTTCTAACAGTTCCATGTCCTTTTTATGTTGAGGACACCAGAACTGCACACAATACTCCAAGTGAGGTCTCACAAGAGCAGAGTAAAGGGGCAGGAGCACCTCCAACGACCTGCTGGTCACACTCCTTTTGATGCAGCCCAGGATACGGTTGGCCTTCTGGGCTGCAAGCGCACACTGCCGGCTCATGTTCATTTTTTCATCAACCCACACCCCCAAGTCCTTCTCTGCAGGGCTGCTCTGAATCTCCTCCCCGCCCAATCTGTAGCTGTGCCTGGACATTGCTCTGACCCAGGTGTAGGACTTTGCACTTGGCATGGTTAAACTTCATTAGGTTGGCACCAGCCCACCTCACAAGCATGTCAAGGTCCCTCTGGATGGCATTCCTTCCCTCCAACTTATCAACCGAACCACACAGCTTGGTGTCATCGGCAAACTTGCTGAGGGGAAGACAATGAAGAAGCAGTCAGAATCTAAATGTAAAGTATATAGGAGGATCTCAAAAACCAAACTCCAGCAAACAACTGGTTACTCTTACCTTAGGTACAATTACAGTTGATAACCAAGAATAAATATTTGTCAAGGCAGTGAAATTACATATTTAAACCATAGAAACAATAGAAGGTGATGTCATAAAGGTACATGTATGAATTTTGCATCTATTATAGTATCAATGTGCTTTTTTAAATTCAATGTTCAGTGTTACCAGATGCTGTGAAAACTAGATAGTCTCCTAAAATTCAGATTAGACTAATAGTGCAGTGATGGTGTTATTTGTTTTAGTGATCTAAAAATGCGTCCACATAATTTATATTGTGTTTGATTATAGGTTTGGATTACACCTTTGAATTTCTTGGCTTTGGGTAGACAGAAACTTTAAATCAACACTAACAAAAATACTCTTCAGATGAACATAGGGATTTTGTTTAAAGAATTGAACTCCTGTCTTAGTGTCATATACTCTGGCATTTTGAACAAGTACCCTGTAAGCCACACTTCTTTTTTGACTTCTTCAGGAATACCTCATTTAAACAGAGTTTCCTGTTTCCACTGAGATTGCTCTCTTGAGAGAATTACATTTAATATTTTTTTCATAGATGACACTATTCACTTGCAGGCGCAGTTGAGTTTTGGTTTTAGATGTGTATTTAAAACAATATTTCTAAAAATGTATAGTTTTAAACAATGGGATTTAATTCAGCAATTTCCAGTTTGAATCCCAAAGGATTAGAAAAATCTTACTAGTACTCAGGTTCTGATCTGTTTCATTTTTTTCCTCTTGGCTCAACAAAGACTAAATTTGTTGAACTTTATGGCATTCTGTAAGTTGATCTATATATCAGCATTTGTTTTAAGAAAGGACTAGCTGGAGCTGAGTTTCATACTGTTATTTCAAAAGATATCTCATTTTTTTTCTCAGCTGTAATATTTGGTTGTAATTTTCGTGGCACAGTAGCCAGACATTAAGGTAGGTAGAAATAGCAAATAAATGAAAGAAAGGGCACATAGATCCTTTAGTTATGACACTATTCAGGAAACATAAAGATCATTATATAGCCCTAGATAAATGATGTTATCTGCAGCTAATTTTTCTTGATTAAAAATCTTTTGATAATCTATGAAAGTAAGCAGGGGCAAACTCTGCCTTTTGAAAAAAATCTCAAAATAATAATGAAATGCTACATGATAGCTTTGATTTCTGCATATGATTCTTTTCCAAGGTCAATGACCTATTTATCCTTCTTTTGGCTCAGAGATGCCCATTTACAGCTTTCTTCCTGTTTGATGTTGTTTATTAAAAAGGAACAAGAATAAGAAATTATCATAGAATCATAGAATAGTTAGGGCTGGAAAGGACCTCAAGATCATCGAGTTCCAACCCCCCTGCCATATGCTACTCTCCAATAGGAATATCAGGTGTCTCTTCTGCTGATTTTGAAATAACTATATGACTTGTCAAATCAAAACTAGTAACAAAAGAACTCAATCTAACTGGAGCTAACGATTGCCTACAGCGACAATCACTAGATAAAAAAGAGGGGCATTAAATGCTCATTGAAAGCAAACAGGAAGACAAAAATGATTCAGATAGGTAACTTTAATTAAGTCAAAGCAGAATAAAGACAAAGTACAGTTGCATCTTGCAGATGAATTTCAAAATCAGCCATCAGCAAAATTTTAGTGTAATGAAGTACAGTATCAGTTCAAGTGTGACAATAATTCAGAAACATACCTCAAACAAGGTATGACTCCAAGGGCAGGCCATTAATAAAAACTATATCAAAGGAAGGTCCAGCTCAATGAAAAAACACAGCTCACTACTGAGTTTATACTCACCCTAACTCACTATTGAAATTATACTCATGTAACTATCAATTTCGGTGAAGGCCAGCTGTTATAAAACTGGATTATCACTGTGACGAATCAAGCTTAGGTTCTCATTTCTGCTTTTTCTTCATTTTTAGATTAAAGATTCTTAACAGTGCTTGCCATGCTTTTCTGCCTTCTCCTTGGTCAGCATCTTATGTGGTTATACGATAACAGTATAAAAACGGTTTCCCAAGAGTTTTGTTACTTGAATGTCTTCACAGAATTCTGGCTGTATGGTTTGCTACAGAATTTACTTGGGACCTAATTTTGTTTTTCCTACCCTACGTTTTTCATAAACTTACAGATTCCTACCAGACCTTTTCCAAAGACACATAGTTTTACCTTCATAATCCCATATAGCAGGCAAATTGTGCAGGAATTTCCTATGCCATAGTCTACTTCTCAATCGTATACACACAATTTTACTGCCCTAGTAACATTATTAGGCAGCTCTTTCACTGCAGTATGAAAAGTGTGTTGGAAAATGGTATCACACATTTCTTAAAATCTATTTAAAATATATATGCTGATCATACCACAATTTTTCTTTGTCATGGAAGCATTAAAAATGTCTGATACATAGAGATGATATTTATGAAATATTATATATGCCTGGAAACACTTCTATTCTCCTATTGTTTGTTGCCTGTGATGGCAAAATCTATGTAGAACTCTTAAAGCTAGGATTCTATGAATCATAACAAGTAGAAAAAGCAGACTCTGTTTCTTTACATTGCAACTTCTTCTTTGAAATTAGAAATATGCCTGCTTTCTTCAGTTCCTTTACCATTTTCATAGACTTCCATATCAAACAAATTATTGGATGAAGCCTCCAAGATTACAGCTTCTTGTTTTTAAGATTTCAGCAGCAACTGTCGACATCGACACCTGGTGCTTGTTATTCCTAAGAGTTCTGATTGCCTCTTGAATCTCTTCAAAATTTGGCTCAGCTGCCTGGAAAGCGGCCATTTGTTGTTAGCCTTTTCATTCTCTTTATGGAGTTTGTCTAAGTACTCCTACCATATTTCTGTAGTTGCATCCCTTGTAATAAAATTATTTCCAGTTTTATCTTTTGATAAAAAATGACTTTCTCAAAATTGATATTCCTTCCTTCATGAATTGATACCCATGTAAAATTCTTACACAGTCTCAGCCTCCCTAAACTCAGTCATCAAAAGCAAATTCTCTACAAAATATAGTTCTCTGAATAGACCCTTCCTGCCCGAGGAACAAATGTAAAATTTGTCAATGCTCACCATCATACCATAATAAGTATCTCCTCCAAAGTAACCATTGAAAACCCTGAATCTTGTATTTGAATTTCCCAGAATATATTTCATCTAGCTCACCGAATGCCTTTATGGAAACTGGGAGGGGAAATTGGTAAAATTGAGCAAATCTACACTTCAGTGAGCTCCTACAGAAAATCAATGATGGATATAGGCATCCACTTTCCAGTGGAAGAACACTTCTCTCAAAATAATCGTTCCCTCTCCGACCTTTTAGGCCTGATACTCAGAAGAAAGGTAGGAAATAACTTCACAAGAAAATTTTTGTAAGCAAAATTTCTAGTGCTATTGGATATTAATAATCTAAACCTTATAGCTACAGATTTCATGGAACAGTAATGGTCATCTTTTTTTGCACCAACTTCCTATATTTCTTTGCTAGTAATTATGATAATATTTGCCTCCGTCTCCCAATTTTTCACCCAAAGTCTTACCAAAATTCTACTTCTCAGTATTAATCACCTCTTCTTTCTCAGATTTTGTAACCAGTTTTTAATATATCTAATTGTTTTCAAAACATGGTGAGGACTTTTTTTTCTCATGTTCCACAGGAATTTCTCTGCTTCTCTGTACACATATTTCCTAGGAAAACGTGTCTCTATCCTTTCTCTATAGCCTCCTCTCAGGTAGCAGAAATCTGGCAATTAAGTTATTCTTTAGACTTTTCTCCAGACTGAACCCAGTTTCTTCAACCTCGCGTGTTATACCCTTTAGCACCTTAGCCATCTTCATGGCAATCCTCTGGATTGCCTCCAATTTGTTAACATCCCTCCTGTACCAAGGCATCCAAGAGTGGTTTTAGTGTTCTACATGCAGTTAACTGCATCCTGAAGACACAAAGGCTACTCATGTTTTTAGTAAATCTATTTTGATTCATTCTCTCCCTGAAGTTTGTGTTGTCTTGGTAGACTTGACCTTATCCTTCAGCCTTTCATATTCCTCAGTATCACACTGATTACACCAGCATGCTATCCACATTACATATTAGTTCAAAGTTACTCATCTACAGCCTTCAGTATGCAGATATATTCCTGGAAGTTGTGTCTTTGTACTGCTCTTTCCTAATGTTTTGTAAAAGTATTGACCTCTTGGAGTATTTAGTTATGAACAGATCTTTTGATCTGCTAAACATGCTCAAGGCTCTTCTGTGAACTGAGTGCAATTTATTAACATTCCTTATGAAATGTAAACATCAGACTGGGAAAGTATGTTCTTACAGTACTTGGGTGATTCCCATTCAAATATATAGGATAATATTATTATACTTTTCCTTGAAATTTCTTTTTCCTTGAAAATTCCTGAAGGTGGAATGGTATTGGGATCTTTCAGCTAATTCAGTCTCCTTTCTACAAAGTGGTTCCAGGCTCCATAGCGCATGGAGTGATGTAAGTTTTTGACATTTTTGATTCATAAAATTTATATTTTTGCTAGGTCTTTAGAAAATCTTTTCAATTGCTTTTGCCCACTGGATTTGAATTGTCTGGTTATCTATAAGTCTGCTACGTATTACTTCCTTCAAAAACTGAGTTATCAAAGCCTTTATTGGTAATGATTTATGTTACCTTGCAGGTCAGTGACGGATGTTTGTAAACCATGAGGGACCACAAGCCCTGCAAATTGCATGTCTCAGGTTTAGCATTAATATCTTGTCTTGAGCAATTTCTCTAAGTGGTTACATTTCTTCCTTTTCCTCCTAATCCTTTATTTCGATTGCAGCAAAGCTCAGAATAAAACCCTCAAAGGTAATGAGCATTTATGTTAAGGATACATCAGGCAGTTTGAGATTTTATACCCATTTTACTTTTCTTCAAATAAATGAGCACTGTTAATGCATATATTTTGTGTACATGAACAGGTCATGTCCCTTTCCGTCATAGTCCACCTTGTTTTGTGATTGTGCACTCTTGGATGCATAATGGAGGTAAGGCCACTTATGCATAAAGAAACATAGCTTAAATGAACTGTAAAGCTTTGTGCTTTACTGGACAGAACTTTTTGATCTTTTTCCCTGAGTAATTTATTCAAAAGATCATAGAATCATAAAATGGTTAGGATTGGAAAGGACTGGAAAGGACCTTAAGATCATCTAGCTCCAATCCCTCTGCCATGGGCGAGGACGCCTCACACTACACCGTATCCCCCAAAGCCCTGTCCAACCTGGCCTCGAACACGGCCAGGGATGGAGAATTTACCACTTTTTGGGCAACCTGTTCCAGTGCCTCACCACCCTCAGAGTAAAAAACTTCTTCCTTTTAGCTAACCTGAACTTTCCCTGTTTAAGTTGAACCTGTTACCTCTTGTTCTATCGCTACAGACCCTGATGAGGAGTTCCTTTCCGACATTGACTTTCCCCTTCCTTGACTGGAAGGCTGCTATGAGGTCTCCATGCAGCCTGCTCTTCTTCAGGCTGAACAGCCCCAACTTTCTCAGCCTATCTTCATATGGGAGGTGCTTCAGGCCCCTGATCATCCTCGTGTCCCTCCTCTGGGCTTGCTCCAACAGTTCCATGTCCTTCTTGTGTTGAGGACACTAGAACTGCACACAGTGCTCCAACTGAGGTCTCACGAGAGCAGAGTAGAGGGGCAGGATCACCTTCTTTAACCTGCTGGTCACGCTCCTTTTTATGCAGCCCAGGATATGGTTGGCTTTCTGGGCTGTGAGAGCACACTGCAGCTAGCTCATGTTCAGTTTCTCATCAACCAACACCCCCAAATCCTTCTCCACAGGGGTGCTCTGAATCACTTCTCTGCCCAGCCTGTTGCTGTGCCTGGGATTACCCCGACCCAGGTGTAGGACCTTGCACTTGGCTTGGTTGAACTTCATAAGGTTGGGATTGGCCCACCTCTCGAGCATGTCAAGATCTCTCTGGATGGCATTCCTTCCCTCCAGTGTATCAACCGAACAACATAACAGTGCCATCGGAAGACTTTCTGAGGGTGCGCTCAATGCCACTCTCTATGGTACAGAATTTTAAATTGGGTCCACAGACTGTAGATCAGGTATTTGATTATCCTCCCTAACTGCAGTTTTGCATTATGATAATGCTTTTCCTTTCTTGATGAAGTTTTTGGGTTTTTGTATTTTTTATTTTTTTTCATTTGTGTCATTGCACAAATAATCTCAGTCAAGGTGTAATATCTTAATCTGTTGTTATTTTGCATTTTTTCAGCTCACTTAAATTACCCCTTATGCTGTCTTGCAAGATCATTTCTTGCTAAATCAGAATACAATTTCAGGTGAAGATGTCTGATGGAATACGGAGAGAGATTGAAATTGATATTGACATAAGATACATTGAAATTTATATTAGGAAAGTAATCAAAACCCGGTGGAGAAAATCAGGAAAAGATAAAGAGAAATTATGGTTTATTTATGGTTTTGTTTTTTTAGGGGTGTTTTGGTCTTTTTCCTTTTTTTGTCTTTCCCTTTTCCTTTTCCTTCCTTCCTCCATGAACATTTGAGTTTCTTCTTAAGGTGCCTCAATATTTTGAGATGTTGGTAGCTCTCTGAAACCACATGGACTAAGTAAAAAAGTTTGCTAGCAATATTTGTGTGAATAGAAAGTCCTTACTGTGAGTTGGCAAAGCTGAGCTTCTGCTACGTTTATAGCACATGGACCTTTTTGCATGCATTGCATGGAGTGAAGGTCTATTATTTTATGACATGTATCCATCAGTTGCATACCTACCATTAGGAGGTTCTGACTATAGAAAACAGAGCTTTGATAGGCTGCATTATTCATTGTTTTTTTCCAATATGTTTCTGATATGAAAGTTATGAAGAGTTGAATTTCTCTTAAGATAATAATTTACAATTAAATGGAGACCAGCTGATCAGGCTTAACACAATGTTGCCAACATGGAATCAAATGGGGGACAGTACATTTGCATTTGCTGCCTTTATAAAGTGAGATTATGCTAACAGTATGGAGCTGCTTCACTCCCCTAAGTGCACAAAGAAACTCCACAGCCACAATTCTAAAATGAGTCATGAAGAGGTGAAGATTACACCTCCTCCATGTTGACTCCAAACTGCTTCTGTGCTAGAATAGCCTCTGGCTCTGCCTACTGCTTGAGCTGCAATTGCAGGTTTACCTCCCATGGATGTGCTATGGGATTAATGAACTACTGAATCTTTATGACTGCTTAAATCCTCATAATTAAACCATCTTCTCATTACTCAGATTGATTAAAATGATAGAATGCAGAGCTTAGTCTTTCATGAGCATGTTATAGTTTGTCAGCTTACATTATTAGTATTCTTTGTTTGCAAAATGAAAACACAGAGTTTCAAGTTCTCCCAAAGTCCTATCTCACTTGAGCAACACAAAGTCAGTGACTTCATGTGTTTTTGTCTACACAGAACACACACATGGCAAACCTGATGACTTACGTACAAAAATGAGTAACTGCTGTATAACTTATTGATATCCATGTATAATTTGATAGGTGTGTAAGTTTATACATTTTTGTCAGAGCTGTATCTTGTTAGAAAGCTGCTGAAGGTCTTCAAGTGACAATTATCAGCTGAACATGTTAATGAACTGCACTTCTATCTAAAGTAATTTCTACATCTCTGTGTAGTATCCACAGTGATAATGTGTCAGATTGGAGCAATAACTACCCTTCTTGTGAACAAGGGTCATTCCTTGAGCAATGCGTGCTATCATGAGATGGTGGAGTTCGAGATCCTCAGGACAGTGAGAAGAGCATGCAGCAAGCTCACTGCCCTGGACTTCAAGACAGCAGACTTTGGCCTCTTCAGGAACCTGCTCAGTAAGGTTCCATGGGATACGGCCCTAGAGGGCAGGGGGGCCAAGACTGTTGGTTGATATTCAAGGATCACCTGCTGCAAGCTCAGGAGCGATGTATCCCAACTAGAAGAAAGTTCAGCAGGAGGGCCAGGAGACCTCCTTGGATGGATAAGGAGCTGCTGAGGAAAATTTGAAGGAAAAAAGAGGCTTATAAAAGGTGGAAGCAAGGACAGGCGGCCTGGGAAGAATACAGAGATGTTGTCCAGGAACCTAGGGACCAGGTTAGGAAAGCTAAGGTCCCCTTAGAATTAAACTTGGCTAGGGATGTTAAGGATAACAGGAAGGGATTTTATAGGTACATTGCCAATAAAAGACAGGTTAGGGACAACGTGGGTCCTCTCCAGAAGCTATCAGGAGAACTGGCTGCCCTGGATTTGGAGAAGGCTGAGGTTCTTAATGGCTTCTTTCCCTCAGTCTTCACTGGTAAATGCTCTGACCACACCACTCAAGTCTTGGAAGGCAGACGCAGGGACAGTGAGAATGAAGACCCTGGGCCCACTGTAGGAGAGGATCTGGTTCGAGACCATCTTAGGAACCTGAATATATACAAGTCCATGGGACCGGATGAAATCCATCCGCGGGTCCTGAAGGAGCTGGCAAATGAAGTTGCTAAGCCACAGCCCATCATATTTGAAAAATCATGGCAGTCAGGTGAAGTTCCAGATGACTGGAAAAGGAGAAATATAACCCCCATTTTTAAGAAGGGGAAAATGGATGAGCCAGGGAATTACAGACCAGTCAGTCTCACCTCTGTGCCTGGCAAAATCTTGGAGCGGATTCTCCTGAAAGGCATGCTGAGGCACATGAAAAACAACAAGGTGCTTGGTGACAGCCAGCATGGCTTCACTAAGGGGAAATCCTGCCTGACCAATCTGGTGGCCTTCTACAGTGGGGCTATGGAACTGATGGATGGGGGTAGAGCAGTTGATGTCATCTACCTGGGCTTGTGTAAAGCTTTTGACACTCTCCCACATGACATCCTTGTCTCTAAGTTGGAGAGACATCAATTTGATAGGTGGACCACTCGGTGGATAAAGAACTGGCTGGATGGCCACACACAGAGTTGTGCTCAATGGCTCAATGTCCAGCTGGAGACCAGTAACGAGTGGTGTCCCCCAGGGATCGGTGTTGGGACCGGTCTTGTTCAACATCTTTGTTGGTGACATGGACAGTGGGATTGAGTGCGCCCTCAGCAAGTTTGCTGATGACACCAAGCTGTGTGGCTCAGTTGATACGTTGGAGGGAAGAAATGCCATCCAGAGGGACCTTGAGACGGTTGTGAGGTGGGCTGATGCCAACCTGATGAAGTTTAACCATGCCAAGTGCAAGGTCCTCCACCTGGGTCAGAGTAATCCCAGGCACAGCTGCAGGTTGGGCAGGGAAGAGATTCAGAGCAGCCCTGCACAGAAGGACTTGGGGGTGTGGGTTGATGAAAAAGTGAACATGAGCCAGCAGTGTGCACTTGCAGCCCAGAAGGCCAACCATATCCTGGGCTGCATCAAAAGGAGCGTGGACACCAGGTCGAGAGAGGTGATCCTGCCCCTCTACTCTGCTCTCGTGAGACCTCAGTTGGGGTATTGCGTGCAGTTCTGGTGTCCTCAACATAAAAAGGACATGGAACTGTTGGAGCAAATGCAGAGGAGGGCCTTGAGGACGATCAGGGGCCTGGAGCACCTCTTGTATGAAGATAGGATGAGAAAATTGGGGCTGTTCAGCCTGCAGAAGAGAAGGCTGCATGGAAACCTCATAGCAGCCTTCCAATACCTGAAGGGGGTCTATAGGGATGCTGGGGAGGGACTCTTCATTAGGGACTGTGGTGAGAGGACAAGGGGTAATGGGTTCAAACTTAAACAGGGTAAATTTAGATTGGATATGAGGAAGAAATTCTTTACTGTAAGGGTGGTGAGGCCCTGGAATGGGTTGCCCAGGGAAGTTGTGAATGCTCCACTGGTGGTGGTGTTCAAGGTGGGGTTGGACATAGCCTTGGATGTCATGGTTTAGTGGGAGGTGCCCCTGTCCATGGCAGGGGGGTTGGAACTAGATGATCTTAAGGTCCTTTCCAACCCTAACTATTCTATGATTCTATGATTCTATATTAATCTGGCAAAAAGGACAGAAATAGCCAAAGTGTAAAAGGAATGATATAGTGGCTAAG